>OX336392.1:83255543-84455543 GCA_946902985.2 Meconema thalassinum | reverse complement strand
CACGGGACATAGAATTCAAAAACTGCCTCCATTAGGGTGACTATCGAAGTGAGTATTGAGTATAGGCCTATGGTCATTCCAGTAGTTGGTGAAGTGATTCTATGTTCCCCTGCAAAATGTACTGCCATAACCTATAACAGGTGATGGAAATTGCTTATTTAGAGCAGTTTCGTACTGTTTATAACAAAATGAAGAACGTCATTCTGAGCTGCGTTTTCAAGCTATCGCAAAAAATTTCGCTGGCAGGAACAATTATAAGGAATTTATTTTAAGCGATCAGTCTCATCGCATTCTCCTCACCAACCAACTTGAGTATGAAAGTCTCTGGACGGTCATGTTGAACTTCATTGTATAAGACAATTGTTTAATGATTATTTGTTTAGAGTACGGAGTCTAACTACGTAGTTGATTTCGGCAATGGAAGTATTATTTGCCATTTAATATTTAGCGACTCCGTTATTGCAGGACACTATAGTGTTATCGAATAATACGAAGCCACATTTAAAATCCAATATAAATGGGCCATTTCAGAAACAATTCCAGATATTATGCAATACAGTGTACTGTAAGGTCCTTGACGATCAAATGTAAACATTTTTCTACATTGTATTTCTCTTGCGTAAAATCTATGCGTGGTTACTTTGGTCTTTACTGTTGTGAGGGTAAAATTGATCTGCTGGAATATAAAATATTTTCCAAGCTGCAACAATGTAATGATATTAATTTAAAAGTCATTGAACTTATATCCAGCAGTTCAAACACATACATCAGCGTTAACAGATTGGATACTGAAGATGAAAGCCAGCTACTTCATGTCCCTATTATTGAATTTTTCAATTCCTTGGAATTAAGAGATTCGCCTCCACATACTTCGAACGTTTAAGCCGTAGATATTCTTCTTAGAAATCTGAACGTTTCCCAAGGACTCATATATGGTAATATATTAATTGTAAGAAATCGCTTGGATTCGGATATAATAGGTGCAGTAATAATAGGCAGAGAGCTCAAATCCTACGACTTGATTTAACACCTTCCGATAAAACACTTACAGGTAGCCTACAGTACATTTTCTTTTAATAGGCAACAATTTCCTATTCGCTCGGCCTACTTTATCAAAATCAATCAAGCTCAAGGAGAAACTCTTGAACGTATTGGGCTATTTACCTCATCACGTTTTCAGTCATGACCAGCAGGATAGTGAAGGTGCAAAAATGGTCCTGTTTGGGATGGTAAAGAATAAGAGGCGGAAGGATCCTACGGATTATGTTAGAATGGTGAACAAAAGGGGACAAGAGATAGAAAATAGGGAAGAACTGAAGAAAATGTGGAAATAATATTTTGAAGAACTCCTGAACCCAAATGGAAACCACGGCGAGGAGGAAGAAATCGGGGAAGAGGTACAGTAGATGAACTGCAAACAGAAAAGGACTTAACATGGAAAGAAGTGGAAGATGCAGTGAGGAAGATGAAAGGAGGGAAGGCACCGGGTGTGGATGAGTTGAGTGTGGAGATGGTGAGAGCAGCAGGAGAGGTGGGGATACAATGGTTGTACCGAGTGATGAAGACAGCATGGAAGGAAAGGAAGACCCCAGAGGACTGGAAAAAGGGAATAATTGTCCCGATCTTCAAGAAAGGTAGTAGAACAGAATGCAGAAACTATCGGGGAATAACACTGATGAGTCATTGTGCAAAGTTGTTTGAGAAAGTTTTGGAAAGGAGAATTAGGACAAGGATAGAAGGAGGGATGAGGGAAGAGCAACATGGCTTCAGATCAGGAAGGTCCACAGTGGATTTGATTTTTGCTGTAAGGCAGTTACAAGAACAGCACTATGAGTATGGAACAGATCTACTGATGGCCTTCCTGGACATTGAGAAAGCATATGACAGTGTATGCAGAAACAAAGTATGGAAGTCCCTGGAGGATAGAGGAATATAAAAATGGACTATAAGGAAGATAAAGGAGATGTACAAGGGAAGCGTGAGCTGTGTGAAAGTGGGAGGAGAGAGATCGGACTGGTTGGAACAGAGAAACGGCCTGAAACAAGGAAGTGCACTGTCACCGTTACTTTTCATTGTGGTGATGGATGACATAATGACCCGAGTGGCACAAGTAATTGGGGAAGGAAAGATGAAAGTAATGGTGCTTGCAGATGATTTGATGATTTGGGGAAACAAGGAGGAGGAGGTACAGGAACAGTTGGACGTGTGGGAAGGAATAATACAAGGTTATGGGATGAAATTTAGCATAAATAAGAGTGAGATGGTGATCACAACAAGGAAGAAGGAAAGAACCACAACGGAAATAACAATTGGTGGGGAACAGCCGAAGGAATTGGAGAGTTTCAAGTATCTGGGAAGCCTGATACAAGAGAATGGAAGAAACGATAGAGAAATAAATGAGCGGGGGAGACAGGCAGAAGCATTCCGGAGGAGTGTGAGAAGCATGTTATGGAGCAAGAATGTCCCTCAGAACAGCAAAAAGATCATATATCGGACGTACAATGTCCCTATCCTGACGTATGCCTCGGAGACCTGGGTTATGAAAGGAAGGGAGAAGAGCAAAATACAGGCCAGTGAGATGAGGTTCTTGAGAAGCAGTATTGGAGCTACAAAGATGGACAGAATAAGAAATGAGAGGACCGGAGAATTAATGAAGGATGAACCATTACAGACTGGTATAGAGAAATCTAGACTTAGATGGTATGGACATGTAAAACGAATGGAGGAGAAGAGGATACCCAGCAGGATACACGAGACGAAGTGGGAAGGAAAGAGACCAAGAGGGAGACCGAGAGACAGGTGGCTGAAGGGGGAGGAAGAAATCGTGAAGAAGAGAGGAGAGACTGGACAAGGGTGGAGGCTGAGAGATGGTGGGAAGACAGAAGACGTTGGAGAGACTTGTGTTCCAAACAGACCCGGCCAGTGGCTGGAAACTGTGCAAGATGATGATGACCTAATCACGTTTTTAGTCATGACCAGCAATATATTGCAATGCTGAGAGTGCTATCTTTTGACGCCCTTAAAGTTGCAATAGTGCTAAAAAGTAATCGTACAAAGAATGTAACTTATATAAGAAGCTTCTTCAGTAATTTTGTTTTCCATTGTCCGTCATGTTTTGACGGGTTTCATCTATAATCATATTAAATACTCCAATAAAATAACAGACAATCCCTATAAATTATGAAGCTATCGAATGATGAGGAAATATCATTTTATATTTAAAATTTAGATTTATTCATAAATGCAATGATGACTAAAGACGCTTTATTAAGTCGTGCCATAGCAATGTAATGTAGAGATTTCAACTGTCACAATGCTTTCAGCAATCGACCTGTTCCGTCAGAAAAAGAAAATGCACCCGATCAGGTTAGCTGTGGACATTCGAGGTACTAGTTTTTGAGACCTTGTCAGTCCGATTGATGCAGGCAGGTTAACGTTGTCTTTCAAACCCATGATGACGGATTCCATCCCTGCTCAGTCTGATGGAAGTCAAAAGGGACATAAAACCATAATATTCTTCTTGCATCGTTATGCCCGACTCAGGAGCACGGTTGAACCTGTTTAGCTGATGTGTTGGCCTTCTTTTCCTTCCAATTTCTCTTCATCCTCTCGCTGAGCGCCTTTCTTCGGTCTTCTGTCCAAGTTATGGTGGCCCTGGAGTTGGGTTTGTCTTCAAATTGGTGATTGTCGATTAGGGTTCTGAATTTGCATCTGTCCTGTATAATATTGTCTGAAATGTTGATTTCCTGGAGATCTGTTTCAATTTCACGTAGCCAGCTGTTCTTGGTTTTTAGTGAGAGGGCCAAGTTGAGAATTCTTTTAGTCAATCTGCCATTGTTCATTCTGATAATGTGCCCGTAAAATTTCAATCGTCTTTTCCGAAAAGTAGGAGACATTTTTTCACATTGGCGATATATTTCCTGGGATGACTTTTTCCTCCAGATTCCCTCTATAAAAACTGGGCCAAAAATTTTTCGTAAAATTTTCCTTTCTTGTTTTTCAGTCTCTTTGGTTAAAGATTTGCCACCAATGATTAAGGTTTCTGATGCATATAACGCCTCCGGTTTGATTACTGTATTATAATGTCTAAGTTTTGCTTTCCGAGATATTGATTTTTTGTTATACCTATTCCAAGTGATTCTGTAAGCTTTCTGTAATTTGGAAATTCTCTCTTTATTTGCTTCACGGTTTAAACCAGCGGGCTGAATAATTTCTCCCAGATATTTGAATTCGTTCACTTGAAAGATTTTGCCGAATTTAGTTCTCATAGGTTGTCCGTCTAAGTATCGTGAGGCTCCTTCCATGTACTGAGTTTTCTCATAAGAAATTTGAAGTCCCGTTTTGATGGCAATTTCATGTAATTTTTCAATGGAATGAATTGCTTCTTGCCTGTCATTAGAAAGGATTGCTATGTCATCAGCAAAGGCCAAACAATGTACATGAATTCTATCTTTGAGTAGTCTGCCAAGGGTTATTCCCTTAGTTTCCTTTTCCCAGGTCCTGATTATCTTCTCAAGTACGAGGTTGAACAGTAACGGAGATTATCCGTCTCCTTGGCGGACCCCAGTGTTAATTGCAAAAGGCTCAGATATTTCGCCGAGGAATTTAACTTTTGACGTAGTGCCAGTTAGTGTTTGTCTGATTAATTCTCTTGTTTTTCTATCCACTTGAAATTCTTCTCGAGTATTGAAAAGTGTTTGACGATCTATAGAGTCATATGCTTTTCTGAAATCTACAAAGGTAATGACTATCTGTCTGGTTTTGCGCATTTGTAGGATAGTTTTGAGATTAAGAATTTGTTCCGCACATGGTCTTCCTTTTCGGAAACCTGCCTGGTATTCTCCAATCAGACGGTCTGTTTGTTTCTCAAGTCTAGTTAGCAGGGCTTTGTAGAAAATTTTAGAAATAACTGGTATCAAGGAAATTCCTCTATAATTATTGATGTTGGTTTTATCCCCTTTCTTGTGCAGTGGATGGATTAGCGCACATTTCCAATCCTCAGGTATTTCTTCGGTGATCCAGATGTTCTCAATAATTGAGTGGATTTTCCGGGCTACGTTCTCACCACCTATCATCAGCATTTCGGCAATTATACCATCTTCCCCTGGGGCTTTATTATTTTTGAGTCCATGGATTATTTCTTTAATTTCTTCCAATGTTGGGGGTTCTGAATCTTGGTTGGATGTTTTTTTTTCAAAGATGAGTTGTTCTTTAGGGGATTCACAGTTTAAAAGATCCTTGAAATAATCTGCTAGAAGTTTGCAATTTTCTTGATTATTTGTTTCCAATGTCCCATCCGGGCGTTTGAAGCAAAGACTGGGTGCCTGATAATTAGATAATTCTTCTCTGAATGTTTTGTAGAAGTTTCGTGTATTGTTTTTAGTAAAATCTTGTTCAATTTCAGCCAATCTGTAGTGATCGTACTTGCGTTTTTCAGATCTGATGATTTTAGAGGTTTGTTTCTGTACTTTGGTGAATTCGTGCCAATTTTGTTCCGTTTTGTGAGAATTCCAATTCTGCCAGGCTTTAATTCTGAAGTTTATAGCCTTGTCACAGGTTTCGTTCACCACCTATGCTTGCGTTTCCTGGGCGGTGTGCCAATGTTTTGAGAAGCTTTCGAATGTATATCTTTGAGTTCTAACCAGCCAGAAGAATCGTGAGTAGGGATACTTTCTTGGAAAGTACTGGCGTTCTGTTTAAGAAATTCTGGATCGACGCGCAGATTTTTTTAATTTTTGGTTTGGACCTGTTTGGTTGAAATTTTACCTTGATTAAGGATAGATGGTGGTCAGAGTCAATGACTCCTTTCTTGACTTTGACATTCATAATTTCTTTTTGATTCTTTTTGGAAATAGCCACATGATCTATTTGAAATTCTCCTAAGTGAAAATTAGGGGATCTCCAGGTCTTTTTCTTGTGTGGAAGTGCCAGGAAATGTGTTGACATTAGTTTGAGATCAAAAGTTTTGCAAAAATCAAGTAATCTTTCTCCATTTTTATTAGTTCTATTGTGTGCTGGATATAGTCCTACAATGGTCCTGAATTTCCTTTCTCTACCAATTTGGGCATTAAAATCTCCCAATAGGATTTTTATGTGATGATTTGGAATGATGGCTGTAGTTTCTTCCAGCAGTTCCCAGAAGTCTTCCACCTTTTGTGGATCTTTACGATTGTAGTTGTTGGTGGGTCCATGCGCATTAATAAGCGTATAAGCTTTGTTTCCTGATTTAACGGATAGTGTTGAAATTCTTTCAGAAGGCGAGGAAAAGTTAAGCACTGAGTTTATAATGTTTTTTCTGACAGCGAATCCAGTGCCAAATTGTAGTGGCTTCATATGGAGGGAGATTGCTGGCTTGCCTTTATAAATTCTATAATATCCTGATTCAAAATGATTTTCATCCGTGTATCTGGTTTCCTGTAGTGCTAAAATTTGGATGTTGAAGTTATCCAACATGTCTGTTAATTGTTTTAACTTGCCAGTTTTCCGAAGTGTGTTGATGTTTAAGCTACCAATGAAAGTTTTGCATTTTGGGCGAAAAGATTTGGGAAGCTCCGATACATTCCCGCATGATGTTCTCGGTCCCCCAGAATCCGATGACCGAGAAAAATAACTAGTATGTCTACTAGGGCCTGGGGTAGTTATATTGTAGGTTGTTTCCATCATGCTAACAAGTTGAAAGTAGTGGGGACATCGATATATGTCGGTGTCATGGTTACAACTGAAGTAGTGAGCTTCAGAGGTTGCTGAAGATGTTGTCAAGCTGTGCCTGTTTTTGGTCCGCGAGAGGTATTTTATTTCCCTCAAACCCTCCGGACAAGTCCGGCGAGCCTCCCTATCCGCCACCTGGGACGCGCCCGATAGGGGAACAGGCAGAAACCCCCACGGGAAAACCATAATATTATTAATGCTAGTATTATTATTATTTATGTTTTTATTTAGACGTCTTCGGTGGCGTAGTTGGTAGCATGCTGAGCTTCTATAAACAAGATCGCGTGTTCCAACCCGGCCGAAGTTGTCGAAACTTTTATGAGTGTTAAAAATCCCTCAGTATGCCTTCCTTCGGAGGACAAGTAAAGTCGGCAGGCCCATGTCATAGATTTATGGCATGTAAAAGTACCTTCTATGAACAGAACTTTAATTGTGTGAAGCTAAATTGTGTAGGTTAGATTTGATTAACGCTCTATTAAGTTCCAACGTTCGACGCCAGGTGCCGGTTGCGGTGGCATCTAGGAGCCAAGTTCGCAGCTAGGTGCCGTTGACGGTAGAATTTGATAGCAAAAGTTGGAACTACTTGAAATTGATCGTGCGCAGTCCTTACCTGAATTACAGATAACACCCACTAATACAGGCATCACTCTTAACACCGGTTATCAGACAGATTCTACACACACCCAAAATAAACGGGGCTATATGACCGCGTTGTCGCAGCCTCTCAACTCGGGTACCAACCAACCAACTACTTATGTATTTGTTTATTTCTTTATATTTCATTTATTTATCATTCAATAAGTTATCGAGTTGGAAGCCATTTTTCAGTGTTGCCTTAGTGATCGAAATTTAATGTTTTTCAGTTAGTCAACACGATTGCACCTGATTGTAATGGGTGGTTCCCTATTCTTGAAAGAAATTTACATGAGATTAATAAATGAACTAACCTCTTAGTGACCTCTTTAGCCACATAGGATGCTTTAGAATCTGAACCACATTAATAAATACACTAAATCTCATGCAAATAAATAATGTTTTTCAAACATTAGAAAATGTTGATTCTAAACTAGAGCTGGGCGGAAGTGTTGGGTCTTTGTGCGGTATAAGCTATTTTTAAAAAATGCAGCGAGATTGGACCGGCAAGTGAGATTATGGCTTTGATGGATATCGATGTTAGAAGTCTCAATTTATTGTGTCAGTATTTACAATATCAGCACAATCCATCGCAACTCAGTTTAGAAGCAGCACTGTCTAATGTTTGAAAACAATATTTTTTTTTGGAACTTTAATTTTAATTCATATTATTTGTAAGAATATCCATTTTTATTTTATTTTATTACTGTTCAAGTCTATTAATTTGAACGCTGAAGAAGATGTCATTGTATTATAAAACATGTTTGTTAGAATGGTAATAAACTATACAGGGTGATTCTTATTAACGCTTAAAACTCTCTATAGCGACGTAGATGGCATTGAGACGAGTAATTTGATATAGGACACTTAGGGTCACAAGTGTCCGGAAATTTCTTAAAAATCAACCACAACTGTTAAACATATGACTTCATCAGGTGACGGCTACGCTCGAGCGGTCTGGCCCGTGCTCTCTTACGCACACCAAAGCATCCAAAGCAAATGTTGAATGTCATATCACTCTGGCTCCAAGTCTGCGTGTGCGACTTGGGCGCGTGGGGTTCGAGGTTCAAATCCGGGGCCTATACATCAGCTTTCTTTATTCTCGCTATTCGCCTTTCAAGTGGAAGCAGGACACGGAGCCAGAGTGATATAATATTCAACGTTTGCTTTGGTGTGCGTAAGGGAGCACGTGCATGGCCGCTCGAGCTGAGCCGTCACCTGATGACGTCATGTATGTTTAACAGTTGTGATTCACGTTTAAGGTATTTCCGGACACTTGCGACCCTAAGTGTCCTATATCAAATTACTTGTCTCAACGTCATCTAAGTCGCTACAGAGAGTTTTAAACGTTAATCACCCTGTGTATTTCAGTATTGACAAGGCGGATTATACGTGGTACAGTCATTAAATTCTGAGACTGACCACATGACGGCGTTGTGGGGGCACTATAGCGCATAGGTGGTGCCGTGGTATGGTGCCTTGTCAGTTTGTATCTCGTCCCTGCAAGAGACAGTTGAGTGCATGCACTGGCGGCAGACGTACGGTCATTGTTGTGACGGTGATTTGAATTCACCAGGCGGACCTGACGACGATCGACGTTTCTCAACCGGATAATGTCGGGAGACGAAGCATGGTGTTTCCTTTACGATCCGCAACTGAAACAACAATCAAGCACCTGGAAAGCGCCATCGTCACCACGGTAGAAATAAAAACATGACAAGACAGGTCAAAAGGCAAGGTGATGCTGGAACTGTTTTTTGATTCAAATGGAATCGTTCACATGGAATTCCTAGCAGACGGTGCAACAGTAAACAAAACCCGCTTCAAGGAGATCCTTGGCTGTTTGCGCGATGCAATTCGCCGTAAGCGACCTGGGCTTAGGTGTACAAAGATTTGACTGTTGCCACGCGACAACGTCCCTGCACATCGCTCTGTCCTTGTCCAAGAGGAACATGCAAGGCAACAGGTGACAGTTTTGCCCCACCCTCCGTACTCACCTGATCTCGCACCATGCGATTTTTTTATAATTTTAAGTGATCTTGTCGACTTCGTCGTTACGCTGAGGTCTGGCGTTACGTTACAGCGACGGGACGAAATGTACCGAGTATGCACTGAGGTTTGCGACGTCATAGTACCGCTTGAGCTTCCTCCATTCCCCGCGCGCTCCGGTGAGCGTGACGTCATCCAGCCAGTCACCTCTTGTGACATTGATTTGCACTTGATAATGGAGTTTGAGTTCACGCAGATCGCTGCATGATCATGAGGCTTTCACCCAGCATTTTTCAGCTTTTGTAGCATTTGTTGCATTTAAAATTATATAAAGTCTAGTCTTTCAGACTGACTATCACTCTTTTTCTTTCCTCCCCTGAAAGCACTCCTACGTGGGCGCAGATTTCGGTCGTCGGAAGAGGTCATGACAGCCACAAGAGAAGCCGTACGGGACCTTCCTGTCAACTGCTTTCAGCGGTGCTTCCAGCAGCTATACCAACGTTGGCAAAAGCGCATAACGGCCAACGGTGACTATTTTGAGTGTGGATGTGGTTCTGTGTAGGTGTACGCCGGGTAATGCAGCAGAGTATGCAACAAACAGGGCCATGTAGTGGCCTACCCTACAGGCGTCATGTCTCAGAACTTAATGACTGTACTACGTATAACACCAATATACCAAGTGAATCAGCTGCCCCTAACAATATTGTTTTATGTTTTCATGAAGGTCGATATTTCTCTGCTTGCATGCCAGTATAGCGCTCCGTATTATTTGCGGGAAATGCTTGCAGTGGATTAGTACCAAACAGGATGCAAGCAGAGAAATATCGACCTTCCTTACAACACGCGTTATTTGGGCTGCATAAACCAATATTTTTAGGGGCAACTGATTCAGTTAGTTAGTTATTGTTGTTTTAAGGGGTGGAACTACGAGGTCATCTGCCCCTGGCAACTGATTCACCTGGTATACTACTGAATATAGACAACTCAAATTACCGTGGAGTGAACTAGGGCTCAAACAAAGTGAGCGCCCTGTTTAGACCACCCTTTCTCGTCTGCTGGGGTCTCAAGGGAGACTGAACGCTACGCCCCTCCCTCGTGGCTAGTCGATAATACCAAAATATCGAGTTTGCCACTTAAAAAAGGTTTAAATGTTTAGTCACTAGTTCATCAAATACATGACTTCTAGATTTTTATTCACGATACACTGGCTTATCGTTTGATTATGTATGGTTGTAAGGGAGCTCACTAGTCATTTCACGAAATGATTGATCGCTGCCTGCAACTTCTCTCATCTGCGGCTCTCTTATTGGTTTCCCAACTCCGTGTTGTTCGTCGGATAAATATAGATCTTGGAGCCTCAGAGTAATGCGCGCTAAGTTGCACCATAAAGCGCTTACCACTGCAAGGAAGTAGTAGGCTATACAGTTTTGCATGCTTGAGAAACGAATCCCCCACGTCCTGTTTATAATTTCCAGTTCAAATAATATCATGCCACCGTTCACTAACTACAAGCATAAATTCCTTTTCTTCTTGCATCGTTATGCCCGACTCAGGAGCACGGTTGAACCTGTTTAGCTGATGTGTTGGCCTTCTTTTCCTTCCAAAATCTCTTCATCCTCTCGCTGAGCGCCTTTCTTCGGTCTTCTGTCCAAGTTATGGTGGCCCTGGTGTTGGGTTTGTCTTCAAATTGGTGATTGTCGATTAGGGTTCTGAATTTGCATCTGTCCTGTATAATATTGTCTGAAATGTTGATTTCCTGGAGATCTGTTTCAATTTCACGTAGCCCTGTTCTTGGTTTTTAGTGAGAGGGACAAGTTGAGAATTATTTTAGTCAATCTGCCATTGTTCATTCTGATAATGTGCCCGTAAAATTTCAATCGTCTTTTCCGAAAAGTATGAGAATTTCTTTCACATTGGCGATATATTTCCTGGGATGACTTTTTCCTCCAGATTCCCTCTATAAAAAATGGGCCAAAAATTTTTCGTAAAATTTTCCTTTCTTGTTTTTCAATCTCTTTGGTTAAAGATTTGCCACAAATGATTAAGGTTTCTGATGCATATAACGCCTCCGGTTTGATTACTGTATTATAATGTCTAAGTTTTGCTTTCCGAGATATTGATTTTTTGTTATACCTATTCCAAGTGATTCTGTAAGCTTTCTGTAATTTGGAAATTCTCTCTTTATTTGCTTCACGGTTTAAACCAGAGGGCTGAATAATTTCTCCCAGATATTTGAATTCGTTCACTTGAAAGATTTTGCCGAATTTAGTTCTCATAGGTTGTCCGTCTAAGTATCGTGAGGCTCCTTCCATGTAATGAGTTTTCTCATAAGAAATTTGAAGTCCCGTTTTGATGGCAATTTCATGTAATTTCTCAATGGAATGAATTGCTTCTTGCCTGTTATTAGAAAGTATTGCTATGTCATCAGCAAAGGCCAAACAATGTACATGAATTCTATCTTTGAGTAGTCTGCCAAGGGTTATTCCCTTAGTTTCCTTTTCCCAGGTCCTGATTATCATCTCAAGTACGAGGTTGAACAGTAACGGAGATAATCCGTCTCCTTGGCGGACCCCAGTGTTAATTGCAAAAGGCTCAGATATTTCGCCGAGGAATTTAACTTTATTATTGCTTCGTTTATTTCATTACATTGAAACGTGTAGCCAACTCAATGGTCACTAAAAATAACCACCCTATGTTCACATCTGCAGGAAGTATTGATAAAAAAATAATAATACTACTAATAATATTTTTATCGCTCCCAGCTCGGCTTCACCCGTGGACTCAACCAAGGATCATTCCTCTACCGTCGCAAGGACGGTGTCTGTTAGCTGAACACACTTTGCCAACAGATACAACTGGGGATGATGACAGGTCGATCGCCCAGGTGACCGATAACTCGGGTCTAATTACGGAAGGGTCATGGAAGGGATTTGGAAAGAAAGCCCACCGAGAGCCTGTTGAAAGGAACCGTCCTGGCATTTGTCTGGTGGTGAAAATGGGAAACCATGATAACCATTTTCAGGACAGCTGAGGTGGGATACAAACCCATGCGTTCCAGATGCTAGCGTTGCACAAGCTATCGCGTTAGCGTTTGCGACCACCGTGGCCGGTATAATAGTAATGATAATAACAAATCACCCTACTTTGTAGACAAGAAAAACAAGGGATCATGGTTCTCTGAGTTCAAAAAAGATCTTATACAAGTAGGAATTTCGCTTGAGGACATTCCTAAACGTCTTCCTCTCCAGAAAGAACCTAGAGCAAACCAGCGAGTCCAAGAAAAGCCAAAACTGAGAACAGGCAAGAAGTGGATGGCTGACAGAAAGGAGGCGCACAGGAAACGGATGAAGGACTACTGGGGAAATATTAAAGCTCAAAGGCGGAAACAGTTGAAGTAACGTGGTCCATAGCTGGCTAAAACGAAGAAGAAGAATAACACCCTTCATCAGGCAGTGTGCGGCCGATAACCTTGATGTTAGGCCCCTTAAAACACCAACAAACAGTGTGCCCAGATAATCAGAATTTCACTCCCTTGTCACTAGATAGAGCAGATGCTGAATTCATTCATTACGAAACTACAGATACTACGAATTCAACAGGAGAAACAGAAAGATTTCTTTTCGCAATTCAGGACCAAGTTGTGTGCACCAAGAATTATGGGTGCCACATTCTCGGGAAGGATACATCAGACAACTACCGTCTGTGTAACAGAGCTACGGAATCCATCCAGCACATCACGGGAGGATGGAACGGAAATTGTACCTTCAAGACTGGTGGACCAACTACAGGCTCTCAGAATGGATCACAAGCTGGGACAGATCCAAACGTCGGTGATCTTGGACACTTGCCATACAGTGCGACGATTCCTAAATGAAGAATGAACTCTGAAAGTGCTAGACATTAGTCCGTATTTTCAGTCAATTTATCATTGTAAAATGAGGAATTTATTAATCTGTATAACAATAATAAAAATAATAAATCGTATTGTATCCGCTACCAGGTGGAGATATTTTGGTTTGGAGTCGTTTAGGGTTTCTGATTTCTAATTTGGGCGTTCTATAGGTAAAGCCCTGCGTGGATGCGGATATTAGCAAAATTTTTCGCCATGCGGATATAGTTTGCAAGGCTGTGCGGATGGCGGATAAGCTGCGGATAATAATTAGAGTAAATTTGCGGATAGCTTACAATCCAAACTTGTTGAATATCAGTTCTGGGACCCGAATGTTGTGACATATTTTTCCATGATGTTATTTTCCCGACAAATGTTAGATGATGATTTAACCTAATATCATTCAAATTATGCCATTAAGCATATTTATCACTCCGAACTGTAAAAGGTTGCAATTCTGGCTGTATAACATTCATTTTAAACATAACACATGACATACATAGCCTGGAGCAGGCTGTTTCAGCCGAGCTGCTCGCCAGTGAGCAGCGGAGTGCTCGCCGCCTTGCGTGAGTAAACCTGCAACATGGAATACAACTCAGATGTGGGAGCTGCTGTCACTGCGTGGAGGGTACATCAAGACTGGTAGGAAGCGCATGGACTTGTGTTATGACCTTCGCCCAGTGATGTATTGGCTATCACCCCCAGTCCCTCCCCTACCGTACTCCGAGCATTACTGCTGAGTACTCGTGTGTACGCATACTCAAACTCGTGAATTTGGAACAGCTTGGCCTAGGGGAACGACTTTCTTTGCTTTATGATTTATCTATTAAAATAGTATTGTAATGCCAGTAGATTCGGATAACGAACGTGAGGATTAGGATAACCCTCGTGCGGATGTGGGGTGGATGCAGATAAAAATCGTGCTGACGCGGGGTGGATGCGGATGAGGTTTTGTTTATCCACGCAGAGCTCTATCTATAGGCACTGTCACCAAGCAGTGAAATCCATTGGGTTATCTCTGACAGATGTAATTGATATTATCGTCGACGCTGTTTACGTTGGCCGTTTAGGGACTTAGCGACATGATGATCATGTTGTTCCTTGTAATTAGGTGGTAATTTATTTGTGAGGCTAGAACGTGATACACTGAGCCTCGTGAGGAAAAATCGAAAAGCAGTGGGTTCGATTCCCTCCTCAGTCATCCTGGAAGTGGTTTTCCGTGGGTTCCCACTTCTACTCCAGGTAGAAGACACAGCCATCTCATTTCCAATCCTCGCCTGATTTACAAATACACACACTACTACAAACAGCACGCTAACATAGGTTATCAGACGAATTATACACAAACATGCACACCTAAGTACACGGGGATAAATGATCATGATGTCCAAACCCCTCAAATGAAACAACAACAACAATTCATTTGTGCCATTGTGATAGGTGTACTAATGTGTGTATATGTAACAATGCAGTACATTGAAATGAGCTTTTTAGCCCTTTGAATGTATAGGTAGTCTACATAACGTACGAATAAACATGGTGTCTCAATATAACAATAAACCATAACCGTAACCAAAAAAATCCTCTCGGCACGCCGGAAGGCGGAGGTAGATTTCACCGGGCAAACTAGGGGATAGGCTATAATAGGCAAAATATGCAAGTTTTCGTAGGGGGATCAGACCTCATTTATTGCGAGAAAGTATTTTACAATTGGAGGTTAGTTAACATTTTTTCGTCTTTCTATGCATACTTTTAACATTTTACTGTCTTATGGGGATGGTAACCTTCTTGTCATTTGGGGTTAATTTTTATACTTGTGATCACACTGTCCTTATGCAAGGTTTTGAACTAATGTGTAACTATCTAACAGTCTGTTACTCCTTCACGCAAAAATTTATCTCCCGCAGAGATGTTGGTTGGTTCCTCAGTTTAGGGGCTGCGACAAGGTGGTCATGTAACCCCGTGTACATTGGGTGTGTGTAGAATCTGTCTGATAAACGGTGATATTTGTGATGACTGTATTAGTCTGTAATTCAGGTAAGGTCTGCAGACGGTCAATTTTAAGTAGTAGTACCTAATTTTGTACCAAATACTAACGTCAACGACACCTAGCTGTGAACTTGGCTGCTAGATGCCACCGCAACCAGCAACTTTGAACGAACGTTGTAACTTCCCTCCGAAGGAAAGCATGCTGACGGATTTTTAGCGCTCTTAGAAAATCCGGCGACTTTGGCCGGCTTTGAACCAGCACCTTAGGCATAGAAGTTCAGCATACTACCAGTTAGCCGCTTCCCTCATGTCAGATGGAACAAGAAGTTCCGTGACGAACTAAAGAGCCTACTTTCCTTAAAATTAAGATTCATGCCATAGATTAATCTACAGTATATGAACCTATCTAGAATAATGACGAAATTAAGTGGGTAATATCGAAATGTCTTAATTAGTTCGAAATAAGGTATACTAGGCATAATGTAGCCTAATAGAGCAATACAGTTGGCAGCTCTGGTGACTGAATATATTCTTACTTCCATCTCCTAAGGTATAGAATACAAAATGTGGTTGAAGTCCAAAGGACGTTACATGGATTTAGACATTGGATCTATTAGTACACGTAAAAGCATGTTGGCAACAATGTTATGCGAGTGCTGGTCAGAAATAATCTGAAATATTATATATTTTTGTGCCAATTTTGGATGAAATCCATTTGTTGGTATAGAAGTTACATGTATTTAAAAATTGGTCCTATCAGCAGGCTTAGAATCATGTTGGTAGAACTGGCGTATATAAGTTACTCCAAATTAATGTAAAATGTCGGGTAATTTACGTATGCATAGTTTAAAGCTGTCGGCTTGCATACTTTCTGATATATTTGGATACAAAATAGAGAGCAATTATTAACAGTTGGCAGCCCTGGTGGCTCTTAAGAATACACTCAGTCATATATGTTTATGTACACATATTACATACAAAATTTGGTTGAAATCCAATTGATAGTGTAGAAGTTATATGCATCTAAAAATTGGACTTATCAGAAGGCTTAAAATTATTTTGACAACGCTGTCATGTATGGCCACCTGGAAATTAAACTGAAATAGTATTATCTACATGTGTGCCAATTTTAGAATAGCTCCCATGTATACCTTCCAAGATATCCAACATGGAGCTCAAATTTCTAGTGCGTTTTTTTTTTAGCAGTTGGTAGCACTGGCATCTTTTTCAAATATGGGCCTGAGATATTCCGGTATACATCTCATACTAAATTTGGTTTCGATTGCTGCAGCCGTTTAGGAGTTGATAGGGGGGGGGGACACACATACACACAGCCAGACAGACAGAAGGACAGACAGACAGAAGGACAGACATTTTCCCGGATATATCTCATAAGTCAACTTTTTCCTCATTTTTGAAAAGTGTGAGAAGTAGGCTAAAAATGAATGTGATCTCGTCAATGGCGTTGTCTTGGCAACCTCTGATAGATCATCCCTTATCAATTTAAAAGCGTTGTTATGGTAACCTCTGATGGCACTTGGCATTTTTTTAAATTCCGAAATCATTTTTCTCATCCCTTGGCGTAATGGTGGGTCATATCAAAAATTCTTTCAGACAAAAGTTTTAGGTAATTATTAGGGGAATATTTTCCATTTTGTACGGTTTTGATATTGTGCCTATTAAGAGAGATATGATTAATGTTTCCCGAAAAACCCACTTTTTTCCTCCCCTTTGGTCAATGGTTGATGCTATCAAAAAACTTATTTGACATAAATTTTTGGCACTTATCCGATACATATTATGAACTTTGAATGGATTCGATATTTCACGTATTGAGAGAGTTATAGCGAAATTTCACTTTTTCGAAAAAAGGCCCCCATTTTCACCCCCTTCGACCGATTTTGCCCATTAACGAACTCGACCGAGATTTTATAGGGATACATATTATGTTAAAAATTCAAAGTGATTGGTGCAAAATTACGGCAGTTATCGTGTCCACAAGAAACTGATATATATATATATATATATATAGATAGATAGATACATATATACATAAATTATATATAAACTTTTGAACTGACGGTGGTTTTGGGGTCTGGGGGTTGTGAAACGCGAAGATATGTCGAAATTTTCCGGAAGTCGAAACATGGTACCCATTGCAATAGTTAGCTTTCTAATGAAATCTACCTAAAAGGTGACAGTCAGTCTGAAAGACTAGACTTTGTATCATTTTAAATGCTACAAATGCTGAAAAATGCTAGAAAGGCTTGAGGCTTCTCGCTTCACTCTTAGCCAAAGACTCTTGACATGTTAGAAAATTATCTGCATAATACTTATTTTGCTTTATAATACTTTACCTTGTTTCAAATTACTCGCGAACGGCAAGTGCGAACCAAGGGCAAAGCAAGGTCAAGCGCGCGGGGACGTGCGCCTTCCATCCAGTCTAAAAACACTTATAGTGGGCGATGTATTGAAGATAGAGATATGCTCTCGCAGACTTTTTTGTAGAACTTTTCATGCTGACCAATTCTTACGCTCATAGTATAGGCCTATTGATATGTTTAACGGTTTGCCCAGCGTAAGCTTAAGAAGCGCACGGACGCCAAGTTTGTTTTCGACTTTTTCACTGAAATCGTTACTGCTTGACTTCCTTTGATCACACATAAATTATTTTCTAGAGAATCTTTCCTCGAGATATCTTTTACAGAATGGTGAAAACCGCATCAAAATCCATCCAGTGGTTGTCGATATTACCCGTGACATCCAAGAATCGGGGATTTTTGTCTTATACTAACGAAGTAGTGATTGTCGGGGAACACATGCACCAAGTGGTACTAAACGTCGCACACCTCAGTGCATCTGGGTACATTTCGTCCCGTCACCGTAACGTAACGCCAGACCCCAGCGTAACGACGAAGTCGACAAGATCATTTAAAATGATAATAATACATTAAAATTGCTTCTGCTCTTATGATGGTGTTGAAATTCTATATTTTTTACATTTTGTTGCAAAAAATAGAAGGTATTTGCACAAGCTCTCACAACTTTTACATATTATGAACAGCGGTCCTGAAAGCCTAAGCAAGGTATTGTTCCCCGTGCTCCCACTGGGAATTCAATGACTTATTCTGTACGTATGTTCGTGCTGTCTTGATGCCTTCATTTCTTGTCAGCGTGTGTATAAATAAGTAGGAAATTAGGCCTGCCTGCTCGATAAACAAATCCCTTGTGCAAGCCTGATCGCGAGTTGAAAAGAAACCCATCTCTGGATTTACTTGCAGGTCATGTAAGCAGGCTTTCAGCAAAACACTTGAAATATTCATAGGCTGAAGATTGCTTGGCCTGGGGCCAGGGTAATATTTCCCCACGTGTGTGCCCCGTGCGCTTAGCGGGTGTCTATAATTGAATGCATATTTCAGAAAATACATACCACTTCGTGTGCTGCAAATGAAAACACGCACAATCCCATTAATGATAAATAGATTGAAATTACGACACCGAATCAACAAAGAGTTGTGATGTTGTTGGTTGGTTCCTCAGTTTAGGGGCTGCGCCAACGTGGTCATGTAGCCCCGTGTACTTTGGGTGTGTGTAGAATCTGTCTGATAACTGGTATTAATTGTGATGGCTGTATTAGTGTGTGTTATCTGTTTTTTTTTTAAATTTAAGTAAGGACTGCAGACACTCGATTTTCAAGTAGTTCCAACTTTTGCTACCAAACGCAACCGTCAACGACCAACTAGTTCTGAACTTTGTTACTAGATGCCACCGCAGTCCTGGCGATGAACGTTGTCAAATATAACATATAATTTAGCTTCACATACGTGTAATTAGTGGAAGGTTCTTTATCATGCCATAAATCTATGACATGGGACCGCCAGCTTTATTTCTCCCCCGAAGGAAGGCATACTGAGGGATTTTTAACGCTCTTATAAAATCCGATGACTTCGGCCGGGTTTAAACCCGCGACCTTGGACATAGAAGCTGAGCTTGTTACCAACTACGCCACCGAAGCCGCTTGTGATGTTGTGCACTCGACTGGCTGAATGGCTCAGTGCTTACGTTCTTGCCTGCTGTGCCCAAGGTTGCAGGATCAAATCTGGCACAGTAATGGGCACGTGAGGGTGTGCAAACACGAGGGAACTATGTCAATTGATTTACTGGCACGTTAAAGATCCCTTTAGGGGTAAAATTCTGGCACCCCGCCGTCTCTAAAAGCCGCAGGAGTTCAAAGGGACGTATAACCAATACATACAGTGAGGTCCTTCTTTAAGTGACGGAACCTCGCTAGGGCCACGCCGCGGGAGGGCCACTGTGTGTATCCGCCTTTCGAGCAAAGCACTACCGCTAGCAGCAACGTAACGCCCAAACAATTTAACACACTTACAATTTTTAACATATTTACTAATCATCATTACTTACATGAATTTCAGAGTAGTTGCAGGAAATGTTGTTCTTTTTCTAGACGACTACGGGACCCCAGCTGAGTCCGGCATTGCTTCCACTTACTTGTGCCGGGCTCCTCTGCGTCTTTTTTTCCTGTCGACCTCCCTTGGTCAAATCTTGTTCTTTTCCGACCCCGACGGTATTAGGGTATCCGAGGCCTAGGGAGTCTCCTCATTTCCCGCCTTAATTGGCCCTTGTCTCATCTTTTCTGATTCCCTCCTTCTACGAGGGGTCAGCCTTCTTTTTCTTTTCATGTTATCTCCTGCCTTCTGCTCAAGGCCCTCAAGGAGGCCGGGTGTATGGAGCCCCACCACTTTTGGTGCCCCCTAGATAATGCTACACCCTCAGGGGCTCACGGCTGGTGAGTTCGGGAGTTGGCGACCACGAGGGATTCCTGAGCTGGGTTCGGTTTCCCCCGTTTGTCCGTTACCTGTGGGGAAGACCCTCTCCTCTTTCACTTTCCTATCTGTCTTTCATGGCTCTCGTTCCTTCCAAGTCCCTCAATCCGCATTCTTCGAGGGTTGAGGGCATTCCTTTTCCTCCTGTCCTTTATTTGCCTTATTCTCCTTTAGTTTTCCATTTCTTCTTCTAGTATGTAGGTTAGTAGTTAGTTTTAGTTTTAAGTATGCATTTCATTTTCATCTTCACGATCACCCAAACCATCAGGGGCCGATACCTAGATGTTAGGCCCCTTAAAACAACAATTATCATCATAATCATCATCATCTTTTTCTAGACACACGTTGCACGACGTAGGACGTTTTGGTACACTCACTGTGATTCATCTTGATTGGTCTTTTGTTTATTTCGTTGGGGAGCGTGATGGCGCAGTGGATTAGCTGTTCGTCTTTCACCTGGACGGCCAGGGTTCGAATCCGCTGACAGCAGGGTGAATTTTCTACTGAAAAATGATCTTGGTTGGCTCCGGTGACTCCAATTAATGGGGAAAAGCCGAGGAAAGTTAGTTTTAGTGCAGTTATTTCGTTCTCGATAGCCTCCTGAGTACGCGGATTATTTCTGTATAGGCCTACCTTTTGTTTGAGGTACCCCCACAAGTAAAAAGCGCATGGCACTGAAACTTACGAACACGTTTACTGTAAGACTTCTTTTTGAGACGATAGGCTGTTTCCACTAGGAAAATTTGTGTTTCTTTGTTCTATACCTAACCATGTTCATGGGATATGGGATAGGCTACAGTATTTCATCATAAGTCATAATTATCTCAACTAAGGTATCTTACCGTCTGCGTATGTAATCAATCCTTTGACAGCATTTGGGGCTTCCCGATTCACTGTTGTGTAATCGGTACAGCTATTTATCTGGCTGTAAATCATCGCGTATCCGCCCGACACACGACCCTAGCGAGATTCCGCAATTTAGAGAAGGACCCCTCAGTTTTATTATACTATTATGATTATTATTAGCATGGTGACTTGAGTTTGTTTAATCAGGCTAATAACCTAGATGTTAGGCCCCTTAAAACAACAATTATCATGGCTGTACTTCAGTGTGAATTTTATCATTTTTAATGATCTTGTCGACTTCGTCGTTACGCTGGGGTCTGGCGTTACGTTACAGTGACGGGACGAAATGTACCCAGATGCACTGAGGTGCGTGACGTCATAGTACTGCTTGGTGCATGTGTTCCCCGACAATCTCTACTTCGTTAGTATAGGACAAAAATCCCCGATTCTTGCATGTCACGGGTAATCTCGAGAACCACTGGATGGATTTTGATGCGGTTTTCACCATTCTGTAAAGGATATCTCGAAGAAAGATGCTGTAGAAAATAATTTATGTATGATCAAAGGAAGCCAAGCAGTAACGATTTCAGTGAAAAAATTCGAAAACAAACTTGGCGTCCGTGCGCTTCTTAAGCTTACGCTGGGCAAACCGTTAAAAATATCAATATACTATGAACGTAAGAATTGGTCAGCATTAAAAGTTCTACAAAAAAGTCTGCGAGAGCATATCTCTATCATCAATATCGCCCACTATAGGTGTTTTTAGACTGGATGGAAGGGGCACGTCCCCGCGTGCTCTGGTGAGCGTGACGGCATCCCGCGCGCTTGACATTGCTTAGTCCTTGGTTTGCACTTGCCGTTCGCGAGTAATTTGAAACGAGATAAGCAAGATAAGTATTATGCAGATAATTTTCTAACATGTCAAGAGTCTCGCTTCGCTCGAAGCCTCCAGCCTTTCTAGCACTTTTCAGCATTTGTAGCATTTAAAATGATACAAAGTCTAGTCTTTCAGACTGACTGTCACTTTTTCAATTGAGGCTAGGATTTGGGTAAGAGGCAACCGTGCCTGAGGTGGTATTCGAACCTATGACCCCTTACAAGGCTGAATGTTTGCCATTCCAATCCTCTGACAAAAATTCATTTCCTTAAGATAATAATGTTATTTGTTTTACGTCCCTCTTAACTACTGCGGCTTTTAGAGACGCCGGGGTGCCAGAATTTTGCCCCGAAGGGGATCCTTAACGTGCCATTAAATCTACTAACACGGCCCCCTCGCATTTGCGCACCCTAAAATGCCAACTGACATCACCAGGATTCGATCCTGCAATCCGTGAAAGAGCCGGGAATTTAACTCTTGACCTCCAGAATTGGAATCTCAATACAATACTAATTACTTGCTTGAATTTGACATTCAGTGTATTATTTGTAAATGGAGTCTTGTGAGCACCACACGTAGGTAGTTTGGTTGGTTGGTTCTTAAGTTTAGGGGCTGCGACAACGCGGTCATGTAGCCCCGTGTACTTTGGGTATGTGTAGAATCTGTCTGATAACCGGTGTTAATTGTGATGACTGTATTAGTGTGTGTTATCTGTTTTTTAATTTAAGTACTGCAACTTAGAATTTTTCAAATAGTTCCTACATTTGCCGCCAAGCGCCACCGTCAACGACTACTAGGCCAAGTTCAGAACTTAGCTACTAGACGCCACCGCAGTCGGCTCTTGGCAACGAACGTAGAAACCTAAGAGCGTTGTTTACATTCTTAACCTATCCGATTTAGCTTCACACAGGTGCAATTAGTGGAAGGTTCTTTAACATGCCATAAATCTATGACATGGGACCGCCGCGCCGGCTCGTAGGTAGTTTCATAGAACTAAATTTGTTGCAAGCACGTGAAGAAAGGGAGAGAATTTATTGACTCCTCCCTGTAGAACAGATGACTCTCATGTTACGCTCCTTTACAAAACACCTACTGTATTCTCTGTGTGTATCCAAAAATACATTCTCATATTTACAGTCAGTAATTCGAACCGGAATGCCTCGACGCAGCACACCCTGATTGCATTGGTACCCTTCCTATTGTATTAGGTATTTCTTTGTTCAAGACCTACTCGGGTAACAAGGCGTAGTCAAGTGCATCGCAAGTTGGGAAGTGTTAGTTCGCAATTCCAAATTTCCAAATATGGCCTTACTGATTCTCCTTCAGGCAAGTTGGTAGCATATTTCAAGTCCTAGGACTTCTACCCCAATGTTGATCCCAAATAATTTCAGCTACACAATCATCTACTATTGTCACATAGAAACGCAGGTTATCAGAAAAAATTAATACACACTTAACTGCACTCAGATGATGACCAAAGTGTTTCATGTCCTTTAAATAAATCACCAAAAATAACCTCTCTCTTTCGTTTAACTATAATTGATCGTCGAAGAAGTGAAAAGATAGCATAATTATCGTATTCTTGCAATTTCTCATCTCACTCGGGCCGTGTTTTAATTAGACCCGCTAATAAAAGTATCGATTGCTCCATTAATTATTTGTCGACCTACTCTGAGTTCTAAAATGATTCATATTGACCAAGTACACGATGGTAAACTGCTCAAAGAAAATTTTCCATCATAATCGATTTGGCATTTATGTCGACTTACTAATCGGATATCTTTGACATAGAAGTATTTGCATCAACATTATTAAAAAGTAGTTGAAATAACAGATACCCTCAGCTCAGTAAGCTGGACTGGCTAGTAAGTAAAAGGCGCTTTGGAAAAGAAAGAGGACAGCCTAAACCCCTGATGTTTCAGTAACTTCACTATTTTAGTTGTGGAGCGGAATGATCGAGTTTAAAGACAAGAACTTCAACTGTCTGAATCTGCAGCTATCCCTTGTACGGTATATTGCCCCAATTCACACCGAAGGCAGTACAGTTGCTGGCACATCAAGAGTTTAAACTGCCCTTCTATTTTCCGAGGTGTTGTGAGGAGGAGGAGGGGGGGGGGCGTCTTCTGACTGCTCGAGGGATAATAGAAGATTGGTTCTTACTGGCCCAAGACCGAAACAGCTAGCCAGGTTTGTGAATGCGGTCAAAAGTCACCTGACAGCTCGAGGGGCAACAAAAGATTGGTTCTCACTGGCCTAAGACCAAAACAGCTAGCTAAGTGTTGTGAATGCAGTCGAAAGTCACCTGACTGCTTGAGGAGCAACAGAAGATTGGTTCTTACTGGCCCAAGACCGAAACGGCTATCCAGATGTTGTGAATGCGGTCAAAAGTCACCTGACAGCTCAAGGGGCAACAGAAGATTGGTTCTTACTGGCCCAAGACCGAAACGGCTAGCCAGGTGTTGAGAATACGGTCAAAAGTCACCTGACATCTCGAGGAGCAACAGAAGATTGGGTCTTACTGGCCCAAGATCGAAACAGCTAGCCTGGTGTTGTGAATGCGGTCAAAAGACACCTGACAGCTCGAGAAGCAACAAAAGATTGGTTCATACCGGCCTAAGGCCGTTGTGGTGCCAAATGTCACCTGACAGGTAACAACTATCGAGTTGTGAGTTCGGCCAAATAAACACCTTGACAGACAGATTAGAGAGAGAACAGGAATCTAGTTGTTACTGGCCCAAGACCGTGACAATTGGCAACGAGTTAGGCTTACCTTGACTGTCATTACCCGGATAAGAAAGTAAATACGTAAGAATATGCAGTGCACGTAGAGAAATTTCTTCAATGCAAATTATGCAAATTACAGTATACTGCAAATAATTGTAATAAAAAAAAGTGGAATATTCTTGCACCTTCTGATAATGTAAATACACTGATTAGTCATTTTTGAAGGCCTTTCTCTGTAGCGTGGCGCTCTATGGAAGTTAAACTTGGACTATTGGTGCAGCAGAAAAGAGGAGAATTGAAGCGTTTGGAATGTGGTGTTACAGTAGAATGATCATGATCAGATGGGTAGATAGGGTTACAAACGAAGAGGTATTAAGACAAGTGGGAGAGGAGAGATGTTTCTGGCGACTGCTAATGAAGAGAAGAGATGGGTTGGTAGGACACATACTAAGACACCCAGGAATAACAAGCATAGTTATGGAAGGAAGGGTCGAGGACAAGAACTGTAGGGATAGACCAAGGTTAGAATATATTAAACAGATTGCCTCGGATGTAGTGTATGGTAGCTATGTAGAGATGGAACGATTAGCTCAGGACAGGGAGGCATGGATAGCTGCATAAAACCAGTCAAAATACTGAAGACTCAAACAACAACAACAGTGGACTTCTTCATTTTATAGATGCTGACGTCTGACCTTTAGAACTTCTTCAATCTTGGGTTACTTATATCCCTCCAGAATTAGATGCAGTACAGGGAAGGGGAGTGATGACCAAACGGTCTCCGAGCAAATGACGGAAGATTACTACGGCCCTCACGTTCGCTGGAAACTGGCTCCAGAATGAAGTGTGCATGCTGACTGCTGGCAGAAGGCCACATTCTCCTCACTGCTGGTGATCTAGAGGTCAGCCCTAACAACTACTGTGGCCATTGCGCAGAGTCGGACTGTGTTCCCTGCCAAACGCTGTAGTGAATGCAGCACTCTTCAACTCGACTTAGGTCTTGAGGCGATAGTAAAAACAGTTATATACGTATATCGTCTTTGTTAGAATTAACCGCAAACTGAAGTTTAGTTGGTTATTGTTGTCTTGAGGGGCAGAGCAATGAGGTCATCTGCCCCTATTAGCACTCGTAAATTGTTTTAAATATAGATTAACTTAAAATTTAGACGTAGTCGCCTAAATATGAAAATGGTCTAACATTAATAAGAAATAATGAACAAAATTATAGACTTTGGAATTATCATCATCATCATTTATTGTACATAACAGGCCATTAAGGCCCATGACAGAAAACAAAGAAACATAACAAACACTTCAAATACGGTATACAATATTACAAACCAAACATTCCCTTATCAATCCATTGTCGTGAACAATATTTGATTCGTCCGATATTTTCTTTTGCCTTTTTCTTTGATCTTGTAGTTTAAGACTGGTAGGTTATCAGCCTTCCGAGCCCGAGCTCAGTGATGGGGCTGCCATCTAAGGTGCTGAGCCCCCCGGTTTGTTATCAAAGTGATCTTCTTCTAGGCGAGTTGCCTTCTCCACGGCTCATCGAGTCTCACCTACCCTTACCCATACCTATTGGTCCGGGTGAAAAATGAAAATCCACAGCCTGCTTCCAGTCTCCGACCGGGTCAGGAATGGAATGAATGAAGCCCCATCTAGCGACGAGGATATGAACTGTGCCAGCTGCCGAGGCCTGACGCACTCCTCTGGGGCAATGATTAAATGAATGACAGATGAAATGAAATGATAGTGGAGAGTGTTGCTGGAATGAAATTTTGACAGGGAAAACCGGAGTACCCGGAGAAAAACCTGTCTACCTCCGTTTTGTCCAGCACAGATCTCACATGGAGTCACCGGGATTTGAACCATGGACCCAGCGGTGAGAGGCCGGCGTGCTGCCGCCTGAGCCACGGAGGCTTATTGGTCCGGGTATATATATTTAAAAAAAGGATCATATAAAATTTGATATTAATTCAAAAGGTAGGGATCACCAGCTATTACAAGGGGAAGAATGTGTACATAACTTAAATTGTAAACGTTGATTGACAAATACACACATCAAAAAAAGTTTTGCATCACCTCGGTTCCCAGATCTCCGGCATATAGACGTTGACTGTGTATATTGTATCCAAGATACAGTCCCTTTGACTGTTCATAGATGTCACAAAAACTGCTCAAAGATGTAAACAACCATGCATGAGCAGGGCCTATTAGACGGAGGGGGTACGACAGCCGATCAGTTCCAGTCATTCCACCAGGACGAAGGTACGCTGCTCATGTTGTCTGTAGTTCTACCATGCCTAGAAGGTCAATACCGCAGTTCGATCGCGTCCGCATTGTTACTTTGTGTCAAGAAGGGCTCTCAACAAGGGAAGTTTCCAGGCGTCTCAGAGTGAACCAAAGCGATGTTGTTCGGACATGGAGGAGGTACAGAGATACAGGAACTGTCGATGACAGGCCTCGCTCAGGCCGCCCAAGGGCTACTACTGTAGTGGATGACCGCTACTTACGGATTGCCGCTCGGAGGAACCCTGACAGCAATGCCACCATGTTGAATAATGCGTTTCGTTCAGCCACAGGACGTCGTGTTTCAACTCAAACTGTGCGCAATAGGCTGCATGATGCGCAACTTCACTCCCGACGTCCATGGCGAGGTCCAGCTTTGCAACCCCGACACCATGCAGCGCGGTACAGATGGGCCCAACAACATGCTGAATGGACCCCACGGAATTGGCATCACGTTCTCTTCACCGATGAGTGTCGCATATGCCTTCAACCAGACAATCGTCGGAGACGTGTTTGGAGGCACCCTGGTCAGGCTGAACGTCTTAGACACACTGTCCAGCGAGTGCAGCAAGGTGGTGGTTCCCTGATGTTTTGGGGTGGCATTATGTGGGGCCGACGTACGCCACTGGTGGTCATGGAAGGCTCCGAAACGGCTTTACGATACCTGAATGACATCCTCCGACCCATAGTGCAACCATATCGGCAGAATATTGGAGAGGCATTTGTCTTCATGGACGACAATTCTCGACCTCATCGTGCACATCTTGTGAATGCGTTCCTTCAAGATAACGACATCGCTCGACTACAGTGGCCAGCATGTTCGCCAGACATGAACCCTATCGAACATGCCTGGGATATGTTGAAAAGGGCTGTTTATGGACGTCTTGACCCACCAACCACTCTGAGAGATTTACGCCGAATTGTCGTTGAGGAGTGGGACAATTTGGACCAACAGTGTCTTAATGAACTTGTGGATAGTATGCCACGACGAATACAGGCATGCATCAATGCAAGAGGACGTGCTACTGGGTATTAGAGGTAGTGGTGTGTACTGCAATCTGGACCACAAATGCTGAAAGTCTAGCTGTATGATGGTACAACATGCAATGTGTGGGTCTCATGAGCAATAAAACGAGCTGAAATGTTGTTTGTGTTGATCTCTATTCCCTTTGTATTTAAAGGTTCCGGAACTCTTGGAACCGAGGTGATGCAAAACTTTTTTTGATGTGTGTATAAAGATCTGTCACCTCACACAAACGTGCGGGTTGTCTTGGGCATGATATAGAAGGCGGTGGAGGCCCGTGTACTCTTCCTCAATGAATACGAAGAACTACGAAATATCAAATCAACGCAAGATAAACAAACATGTCTGCAATTTAGGACACACAAACATACTGAATGGTGCATTTGAGTGAACTAGCATAATGAGAGCACAGATTCATGAGATAACAGGAACTGACACTGGTAACACAATTAAAAAGCTGTGTAAACACACGATGATCCCTTAAAACAACATAACACAACATCAAATAGACTTTGGAATATAAAAAATCTAAAACAAAAGTTTGGTGCTTTTCAGTCGGTCAACACGAATGTACCCAAAAGGGCTGGGTTATGCCCTAATCCTGAAAAAAAAATACATTAGATTAATAAATACAGTGGGATGACCAGTTTCGATCGTCAAGCGATCATCATCAGATCCATTACACTTAGGCTGTAAAATCTATGTTTGAAAATACAGGTGAAAATATATACAATATGTACAATTATTTTGTTAATGCAACTTGTCAGCGTATGCTAGTTGTATATATGATGTTAGGTGGAATGCTAAAATGGCGATAGAAATCCGGAATTTGTCTGTTTGGAGTGACTATATGGTTGTAAAAGTCAACTATGGTTGTACTGTGTAGTGCAAGCTATTGCTTATCTGGTTGGATGTCTTCCGTATTGTAGCTGCAAGTAGTATCAACTTCCCTCTTGGAGCAGTGACGGTCGACTGAATTGGAATGTTGTCTCACTGAGCTGGTTTTTCCCTCTCCCCCGCCCCGTGATCCTATGTGTTGTCCGTAGTCAATGCATGTGTAATTGTGACGTGTTGTCAAGTCTAGATAGGATGTATGTTATTGAATTCAGGAAGGTCTTCAACTATTAAAGACCGTGGAACATTCCCCGCCACGCGTAGACTATTAGCCATTCATACTAAGCGCACCCGGTATTTTGAGGACGTCCCGGCACCTTTAATACTGCCGCGAATGCCGGCCTTGGTTTATTGAAGAAGAAAGTACATCTTACTCCTGATCCAGATAACATTTACCTATTTAAAAATCCTATTCCCCCCTCCCCCTTTTTTAAATCTAGCTTGGCTTTATCGCGAACCCCACAAAAATCATAAATAATTAAAGCAGCAAGTCGTTGAGCGAATACACACTTGCTAATTTAGATTGCAGGCCCTAACCGACTCTCAGTACCGAAGTTGGTAATCTGAATTAGTCGCTAAGGCTTTCAACTAGTGTGCCCGAGATTGAGGGATCGAATCGCAGTGCAGCCCAGTCAGGGTGAATTTCCAGCACCGGACTGTATCTAAAGCACCATCGGCAGAAAGGAAAGTTATAGCCATAACATTATCATTATTATGGGCAGATGACCTCACAGTTCCATCCCTTAAAACAATAACAATACAATAATTATCAATTACATATTATTGTTGTTGTTTAAACCGTTATATTGCTTCAAAAATCCACGTACATCCAATGACTCAAACATCAATATTCTGGAGTATTGCACCCCGCTCCTCCCCTCACGTCATATCTTACATCTCTAGTGGAGCAAGGAATCGAACTAAATACATTCTAGGCACGGTGACGGCCTTTTTATAATTATTATTATTATTATTCTCATTGTCATCATGAGCTCACTGTGTTTAGCACGACGTTCTTCTGTCCATTTCGCACCAGTTGTCCGTTTTTCGTCCCGGAATGTCGTAAAGTCCCAAACGTCTTGATGGCTGCTCTATAAAGATTTCAGTCTTGTGCATCTTCTGATCGTATCCCCATTTCTTTCAGATCTTTCCGGACGTTAACGTACCATGGCATTGTCATTATTGGTTTTGAGTCGAATATACTGAAGATACGTTTCGTCCATCGGGAGTCAATCATACATAGCATATGACGTAGAAGCAAACTCTGCGTTTTCGCGTTCTGTCTGTGATCTTCTCTATCTTCGAGTATCATGCCTGGATTTTCTGATGTAGATACCATTTTTGTAGTCCGGGCCAAGTGTTATAGTGACGAATTCTTGTGTTCATAGAAAAGCACTTATTATTATTATTGTTATTATTATTATTATTATTATTATTATTATTATTCCAGCCTCCGTGGCTTAGGCGGCAGCACGCCGGCCTCTCACCGCTGAGTCCGTGGTTCAAATCCCGGTCACTCCATGTGAGATCTGTGCTGGACAAAACGGAGGCAGACAGGTTTTTCTCCGGGTACTCCGGTTTTCCCTGTCAACATTTCATTCCAGCAACACTCTCCACTATCATCTCATTTCATCTGTCATTCATTTATTCATTGCCCCAGAGGAGTGCGTCAGGCCTCGGCAGCCGGCACAGTTCATATCCTCGCCGCTAGATGGGGGCTTCATTCATTCCATTCCTGACCCGGTCGGAGACTGGAAGCAGGTTGTGGATTTTCATTATTATTATTATTATTATTATTTTCATTCCTAAAAGCCTCCGTGGCTTAGGCGGCAGCACGCCGGCCTCTCACCGCTGGGTCCGTGGTTCAAATCCCGGTCACTCCATGTGAGATCTGTGCTGGACAAAACGGAGGCAGACAGGTTTTTCTCCGGGTACTCCGGTTTTCCCTGTCAAAATTTCATTCCAGCAACACTCTCCACTATCATTTCATTTCATCTGTCATTCATTTAATCATTGCCCCAGAGGAGTGCGTCAGGCCTCGGCAGCCGGCACAGTCCATATCCTCGCCGCTAGATGGGGGCTTCATTCATTCCATTCCTGACCCGGTCGGAGACTGGAAACAGGCTGTGGATTTTCATTCATTATTTTCATTCCTTCTTCGTTTCGGCATGCTGTGGACCACGTCACTTCATCCGTTTGCACCCTAGAGCTTTAACTCTTCCCCAATATTCTCGCATTCGTGTTCTGTGAGCCTCTTTTCTTTTAGTACTGAGACCGTCGGTGGAGCTGCCAGGATAGCCAACAACCGAAATGACTTCCCTAACATCTCATCCGTCGGACATAATTGCCGTGAGGATCAGGTGAACTTCCAAATAGGCCAAAGCGGCACGATAATCTGTAGTACACAGGGATCGTGGTACATCGTGACGATGGTCATAGACTGCCTAAGGAAAGGTTCACCTTAAAAACTAGACTGAGAAAATAAACATCCAGTCTTATGTAAAACACCGTGAAAATTTATTGTTAAAATTCACAAGCCCCTAGCCTAGTTCGGAGGGTTTCAATCAGCTAATCCGCAAGCTAATAAACAAACAAAAATAAAGAGCAGGTCCCTACCTGAGAAGTTACGGAAAACTCTCGCGAAAGATCTATCTCACAATGATAAAGCAACAACAGCAACACTAGGAAAATGGTACGACACAAATTCCTAGGTCAAGTTACAAGATCAAGCTAATATCAGAATTTACATTTAACAGGGTAGCAAAACAAATCTAAGTTAGGATGATACCATCTCCGCATTTACATTTAACGTTAATTCGTCTGGCTAAGTCCTATCAATTAATAACAAAATTTACGGCGATGACGTCCGTAACAGAAAACAATTACATTCAAAGCTAAGTGAACAGCCATGTAAAAAAATCTAATTATTCTTAGAAACTACGTGCTAACAGCACACAAGAAGGTAACATGTAGGATTCATACACTTGTACATCATAAATAATTAATGAAAGAGACCACAGTTTTATTAAAATGCCTGCCTGCACCTTGGTTTACTCTTTGTAATCCCATAGTCATCTAATGTGTGTAGTTACGGTGACGACTGCGTAGTAAAGACTACGTCTAACATCGCATGGCCTGCGCTCCACAAGCTACGAACTCAAGGTTCGAGCAAGCTTCAGGTCGCTTCAAAGTGTCAGCTGTCCTAGTCATTTCCTCAAAGGAAATACCTTCATTAGCACGGCCATGTCGGCAGGTTCCAAATGCAAAAGGACAAGGTTAGATAGAAAGAATTCGTTAGTTAGCTTTTGTTTTACCAAAATTATGCGTTTTATTATTGAGATGTCGGTTTAGGTTTATCGTTGGTTTATGGCGAATAATACTGGCAATAGCCAGGGCACGGAGTGTCTCCACTGAGATCATCTCCACCAAAAGCCTCGACTCAGAAGTCGGAATATAATCAACGAGCAATAACAACTCGGACACACAATAACACAAGTTACCAGCGGCGGAAAGCTCGCGTTCAATAACTCTGGGATGGGCCTGCACACTCAGTCACCCTCCAATAACATCTGGTCAACGGGAACAATCCCGGACAAGGTACACACAAATACCTTCATACAATAAATATCTCCTTTAACAGGGTGGCCTACAACGTACTATAGAAAACCTGACATAACTGTACACGTCAAACGACGGTACATGCAACAGTGCGTTTAACTAACAAAAAAAAACAATCTATAAAACATGTGATCAGATACAAAGTTGGACACTGGGTTCCATGAGCTAAATTGCAATGAAAGAAAGAGCGAATACTAAAAGCATTCTGTCTTCTGTCAATCTATGTCTGTCTCATAATACAAGCGTGCTCTCAAGGGCACTGGGTCACAAACCAGTTTGTCTCGCTTCAGGCTACAACATTCCTGCGCGGTCTGACACAACACACACTAACTATCAAGGCCGGCGATTTAAACAAAATAAAAACAGTACAACTGGCCTCTCATAAAACCTTTACCATAGGTTATAAACCTCGAAGAATACGTGTATAAAACACGCTATAAATGTGAATACAATAATATAATTCCGTCTTTCAAACCAAAGACATCTAAATGGTAACAATGTCACTATTGCTGCAGCTCTTTGCTCTCAAAGATATAATACTTCAGTAGTTTCTTGTATAAACATGAAATAAATACGTGTCTTCACATGACACTAACAAAATAATAATTGTGGCGCAGATTCCACCCACTGGATCTGCTTAATGATACGCTGGGAACTGGGTTCGATGCTAGACAACGAAACATCCCTTTTACTTATAAGGTCCACACTTGACCTGATGGCTTCTGAGCAACATCTCAAATGAAATATAATGCAGTTACAAAACTGGTAATTACAGTCGATTACCTAACTGATACGACTGCTCTAACGAAGTCAGGGGTGTAACAAAGACTGGTTGCAAAAAATGCAGTTAAAGAAATATAACCATGGCGTCTGATTGCCATAACTAAAGTCAGCAAAGACTTGAAAATCACCCCAGATAGGGTTAAACAAAGTAGCCTCAAATGACTACGGTCACGTTTAGCAAAAGATAGGCATTGACGTTCTACGACGTTCATCAAGCTGCACCAGGGTTGACCAAAATGTCTGACCCAAGGGTGTCTCACTCTAACTGAAATAAATGACATCTAATTAAGACTAGTTACATTCCCTACCTATAAAAATGGCTGTCACTGAGTTCGGTTGGTTCACAAACTACATTAAACCTACTATACCACCAGAAACTAGAACGAGAAAGGGTGTACAAAAACTCACGACATCAAGGAGCTCTCACTCAGCCCTCTGTTCAACGACAAGGGTTGAACAAATTCATCCCTGGCTTTCCGGAACGGCATCGTCCTCATCAGGATTCCCATCTGGACTCTCCCAAAGACCAGGGTTCAATCTGTCCCTGTCGTCAACTTCGTAGATGTATTGGACCTGCCTGGGAATGGCATCCTGGGTTCCTTCCTCCTCGTTCGCTGTTCTGGAAGCTCCACCATCATGCTGGTTCCAATAGATACATCACCCTCATACCATGATGGTATTAGCCCATGATGTTGGTCTCAAACATGGTGTAGAATAGTCTGATCACGTGGGTGGTAAAATAAATCGTGTAGCAGTTCATTCTTTCACTTCAAAAATCACAATGTTCGTAGTAAATGTTACAGGCTTTAATTGCAATTGATAACACAGCCTTTACTTCGCAGATATCGGATTAATACGTGACCAAGCACTGTTCTATGGTTCTTCACGTGTATTGACGCCACTTTTTACATCACGTAGCATCCGTGAAATGTGCGTCGTTTTGTAATTGAAAAATTCACTGTGGCAATTCAAATATACAGTACTTTCATAATCACACTTATATAAAGTAATTATAACACGTTTACCTCTATAGTTTTCACCAGGCTCTCGGCCCTCCACAAACACGTGGGTACAAAAATGTGGTGTTACGGTAATGTTATAAAATTCACTATACTTGCCAATTATTTCACAAAATGCTTCTCGTTGTTCACTGTGCATCAATAAATAGTGATTTGCAGAATATTCGTGCTCGATGGCACCCGATGACAACTTCCACGCTAAACAGCGGATATTTTCTACGTCTTACAAGACGGATGCAATTTCACGCCTACACAGGGCGGATTCTCCAGACGTAGTGCAAGTAATAACTTATCACTCGTATTGTAGCGTAACTGTGCTCGATGGCAACAGATAACAATTTCCACGCTAAACAGCGGATATTTTCTACGTCTAACATGACGGATGTAACTTCACGCCTACACGGGGCGGATTCTCCAGACGTAGTGCAAGTCACAAGGTTCCTCGAGGAACTAGGTCGTCAAACCGAAGTCGTTGAGCGACTACTTACATTCCTGTTTGCGTATCTGCAAGGGTATCACCTTACCTTAAGCGAAAATAACATTCTCCAAAATGTTTTAATAATGCTGAATGACGAAATGGAATATTCAGAGTCTTGTGGAAAGATAAAATTAATTAATAAGACCTCAGATAAATAATTAGCAGACTTCACCAAAGTCAAAAGTGCGATTCTCCGCTACTTCAAAGAGTATAGCGTGAGCTCTCAGCTCCACGTGGCTTTCTGGTTGTGTTCAAAGGTACTACATCCCATCATAAATGTGCTGTTATAAAAAAAATATCACATGAACCTTAGCTCAGCGGGTTCAGTACAGTACAGCTGGTATGGTTTTGTTCCAAAAACCGTGCTATGGTTGGCTTTTTGAAAATCGTTAGAATGCACAAGAAAAGCTTAACTCTAAATTTCGGAATAATTCGTAGTATCATGATGTCGGAAAACTAAAAAAAATTAAAAGCGTTTTTCTCTGAATCTACGCATTTTAAAGAAAAGTTTTTTCAACAAAAAATGTAGAGGACATTGGCACCTACAATTTGTCTCATTGAGTTCATGTCATACGTTTTGAAATGCAGAAGCTAGGTGGCGCCAAAGTTTCCAAAAAAGTGTTTTTTCACTTTTTGTCCTAGAAGAAATGATTTTTTTTTCACAAAAGAGTGAATCAGAAATGTGTTCCTCTAAAAATTGTCTGCAACATTTATTTAAACGTTTGTTTCCTCCGATTTACCGTTCCAAATTTATAGCGCAGCAAATGCAACGCTGCGTAGTCAACGCTACTATTGTTACTGCGGAGAGAGCGGTGGGCATAGTTTAGACCGGGACCGGTGTCGGACAATTTTTACACGTCGGCAGACTATAACTTTGGAACGGTAAGTCGGAGAGAAAAAATGTTTCAATAAATGTTGTAGACAATTTTGAGAGGAACAAATTTCTGATTCGCTCTTTTGTGAAGAAAACATTTTTTTTAGGACAAAAAGTGAAAAAACACTTTTTTGGAAACTTTGGCGCCCCCTAGCTTCTGCATTTCAAAACGTATGCCATGACCTCAATGAGACAAATTGTAGATCACAATGTCCTCTACATATTTTGTTGAAAACACCTTTCTTTAAAATACGTCGATGCAGAGAAAAATGCTTTTCAATTTTTTCTTTTTAGTTTTCCGACAAAGTGATCGTGCAAATTATTGTGAAATTTAGAGTTAAGCTTTTCTTATGCTTTTCTAACGATTTACTAAGAGCCAACCATAGCACGGTTTTTGGAACAAAAGTGGTTTCTTCTGTGCAGCTGTACTGTACTATTTCATCAGTCCACTTCTTGCCGGTTTTCAATTTTGGCTTTTCTTGTAAGCTCTTGTATGCTCTATGTCTTCTCTGGAGAGGTGCACGTTCCTTCAAGTGTGATTCCTACTTCTCGAAGATCTTTTTCAACTTCGATGAACCAGGGACCCTTGGTTTTCTTGTTAACAAAGTAGGAAAAAACCTTGTTGGTCTCTCCCTGCGAGCTCATGCGTGTTATGTGGCCATAAAATCGAATACTCCTTTTCCGAATGGTGTGTGTTTTCCTCTCTGTACAGGGAGAGTTCGTTGTTATGCCGTCTCCTGTACTCGTCAGTTTTTCTAATTAGTCCAAGGATCTTCGTCAGGATTTTATTTTATTTTTAATTTTGGCGCCTAACTTATTGACGAGTATTTAACCCCATTTCTCCCCTCACGTCATATCTTACATCTCTAGTGGAGCAAAGAATCAATCCCAAGACATTAATATTTACAGTATATTATTTTTATTCTACAATCGAATTTGAGCTTTCAAGAGTGCATTTTAACAAGCAATTTCATTTCACTATCTAGATCTTGTTTATCTACCAGTTGTAAGGAACTCCCAGTACCACCACGTGCCGCTATGGTTAGCATTCTTGGCAGTCACCATGGAGGTCAGAGTTCAATTCCCGGTTCTACCAAGGAGTTTAATTCTGATCTGAAGGCTGAAAGGGAGTACACTCAGGCTCGTAGGGTAGAACTGAGTAGAGGTGGGTTAGTATCCCACCACGGCCGTTCTGGAAGTGGATTACAGTGGATTCCCCACTTCCACTCCAAATGGTAGCTAAAGTAAGGCCGAAGTCACCTCCTACCTAAATCCTAGCCCCAATAATAAAAACATACATTAATAAGGTCATCACAATGACACAAGTTATAGTCTTTCCGTTCGGCCATGATACCCAGAGGATTTATTATTAAGGGACTGCACGGAACTCAACTCACGTCACTGACTCACTCACCCTCCCGACACACTCACCGGACCGGTCGGTGGCGAACAATGGCTCGCCTACTGGCGCTGCCCAACAGCACTAAAACGTTTCTTATTTCAAGTTTAAATTTACAATATTCAAGTATTTTGAAAAAGAGAAAATTTAAATAAATTTTAATAGAGTTTTGTAATGATATCCATTATCTCTTTTATCTTTGTAAACTTAGTTTTAAGATTATCGTAATTCAATGCACGCTGACGATGATGTCATTGAACACCGAAACATGTACGTATAAGCAGTAATTAAACTACATTCCTGAGTGTTTGGCAAGGCGGTTTTGAATCACATAATATTGAATCCATGTCTAGATGGTGTCTAGTGATGGTATTTACAATATATACTTTTATTTAGTTGGAAACGTTGTTAAACTAGTGCAACTAGTCAATATTCGTTAGTCATATGTTTCTGGTAGTTGTTGTTGTTGTTAAGATATTGTCAGTGGTGATTGACCTTCAAGTTTGCTTGCTTAGTGTGATATTTGAGATTATTATTAAATGGTCAGAGAGCCTCCGTGGCTTTGGCGGCAGCACGCCGGCCTCTCACCGCTGGGTCCGTGGTTCAAATCCAGTCACTCCATGTGAGATCTGTGCTGGACAAAACGGAGGCAGACAGGTTTTTCTCCGGGTACTCCGGTTTTCCCTGTCAAAATTTCATTCCAGCAACACTCTCCACTATCATTTCATTTCATCTGTCATTCATTTTATCATTGCCCCAGAGGAGTGCGTCAGGCCTCGGCAGCCGGCACAGTCCATATCCTCGCCGCTAGATGGGGGCTCCATTCATTCCCTTCCTGACCCGGTCGGAGACTGGAAGCAGGCTGTGGATTTTTCATTAAATGGTCAGGTTGGAGTGGATTGTGTACTTAGCTGGTTTGTTGAGAGACATGTGGTCCGTTCCCGTGGAGCTGCTAACACCACTGCTTGCACTGAACATAAAACGTGTTGAACGACTTAAAACATTTAACGTTTATTTAACTGTGTTAGGGATACACAACACATAGACTACTCGTGGGAATGAAGTAGTTTAGAAGTTCAGAGACTTCATATACGGTAGTTTTTTTAGCCTATTTTCAATTTTGAAAAAATAGGCTTATGAGATCACGTTTTGTAGGTGTGTGCGTGCGTGCGTGCGTGCGTGTGTGTGTGTGTGTGTGTGTGTGAGGTGTGTGTGTGTGTGTCCCTAATAAAATCTAAACGGCTGGAGCGATTTCAATGAAACTCGGTAAGTTCATAGCGCTATTCCCGGCGACCTCGACCGTGCCCTTCAAATTTTGTTTCGTCTCACCAATCCAACATGGTGGCTGTGCGAAATATTTCACTAGCATTCAATATCTCCGAAACTATTACCGATATCGCCCAGAAATTGTGTACGGTGATAAAGGGCACTACTAGAAGTTCACCTATGAGACTTTGAAAAGCCTGGTGACTACAAAACCAACATGGCGGCCAAGCGAAGTTGAGACATTTAAATAGACTTTTCTCGCGATTTAACCATCCAAACGTAATTAAACTTGGTACAACAATTGTTTATACACATTGTAATGCACTGGAGTCTGATTTAGTTCAATTGTTTACATAACCTCAAAATGGCGGCTGTGCGAAATATTTCACTGACATTCTATATCTCCGAAACTATTACAGATATCACCCTGACATTTTGTACGGTGATAAATGGTACTGAAACAAGTTTATCTATGTAACTTTCCTAAACCTGTAAAGAACAAAACGAACATGGCGGTAAAGCGAAGTTGAAACCTTTTAATAGACTTTTCTCGTGACTTAACTCTCTGAGCGCAGTGAAATGTGGTACAGTAAATAATTTTACATATTGTAATGCACTGCCATCTAATTTAATTCAATTGTTTACATAACCTCAATATGGCGGCTGTGCGAAATTTTAAAATTAAGTTTTTATTTCTTGTGTCGTAATCATGCGATCGAAGTGAAAGTTTGAATAATGAACCTAGGCAATAATTGTCCTTGAATGGTACATAACTCTATGGCCTATGCATATAACAATCCTAAATGGCGAGCTTCCAAAATATTTAGACGGTTCTCAATATCTATGAATCTTTTACAGCAACCAAACTGTTTTTTTTTTTAATGTTCATAGAGACTGTGAACATATGTTCACCTATAGGACTTTCAGTAACCTGGTGAGCACAAATCCAACATGGCGGTGACGCGAAGTATAAATATTTAAATGGACGTATCTCGCGAATTAACTATCCGAGTGCCGTGAAACGTTGCACGTTAAATGCTTATACAAATGTTGATCCACTGGCATCTAATTTATTTTATTTGTTTGCATAATCATAAGATGGCTGCTCTGCGTAATTTTAAAATCTCTTTTTTACTTCTTGTGTTCTAATCATGCGATTGAAGTTTGAATACCACACGTACACAATAATCTTAATGTAATAGTACAAAAATAAAAATCCAACCTGGCGACCATCTGAAATATTTAGACGGTTCTCAATATCTACGAATCTTTTACAGCAATTAAACTGAAATTGTGTATGTTGATGAGGCAATTAACATGAGCAGGATATATGAAAATAGGCTGTATAGTTCTTCACTGAACTACTTGTTTTAAATCGTATGGCCTCGGGTGCCGGGTGCAAACGTTGTTATTTGACACCCAAAGGGTAGCTTACATGTCGAATTCCGTTGTTCCTTGAAGCACTATGAATGTCAAGGAGGTTATATATCTAAGCTCCTTGAACACTATAACGTTTTCTAGTAGAGAAATGAGGACTTTGTGTTGGCGGAAACTCCCGAGATTAATTTTGTCATTATGAACACGGCCTACTGAATTCAAATGGGTTCTTTGACATGCCAACATCGTATGAAATGGTGTCATAATTTTTACCGCCTTTCAAAAAAAATATAATCATTTACCACGGCCAGGAGCGAACCTGCAAGCTTGGGGTTAGTAGACCGACACGTTAACCACTCACCCACAGTAGTAATAGCTCGAGACAATTAGAAACATTCACAGTTCTATCCCTTCAGTCAAGCAACTCAATATTTAAACATCCTTTAATGTCCTAGACTAGACCTTCCTTGGACACTATTCCTAAAAGACAGACATGGGCAAACATTTTAGGAGCCGGGATAGATGCAGTACAAAATAATCTAGGTGGGCCGAAAAAAAACCATCAAAATTATGTTTATTGATAGATTATAATAGTTGTATTTCTGAATGTTAAATCAAACAAAACTCATAGGCAAAAACCTAGGAAAAAAAGGAACACACCTTCATTATTTGTTAGAAGAGGAAGAAGTATGTGACAAGTGAAACTGTGACTGTGCTTCTAAAAGTTTTTCATAATCTGGTTGAAACTGGGATGAGCTGATATTTTGTTGCGCAGTTAAATGGTGGACTGTCAATCTATTTCTGATGTTATTTTTGCATAGCTTCATTCTAGAAAACACCTGTTCACCAATATAGGAAGATACGAACATGGCAGTTATATTCTGTGCCTGAGATTTCAAGTTTGGGAAGCTTCATTTTGGTAGAGCCTTGTAGAACTCAATTTTCGAAACGTTGAGGAATGGTTGCTTTAATTCATTGTTACTTTGTAACTCAACCAGTTCTAGCTGCAACTCTGATTTTACTGTTTCACAGTCAACATTAGATAGCATGCTCAAAACGTCCAAGTCATGCTCAACAACTTTGAAGTTCTGAAATCTTCATTCAAATTCGTCGTGGAGATTTATCGCACAAAAAGATATTACACAAAATGCTTAAACACAATGAGATTTAAATAGTTTTCGCTTCTAGGTACACAGAACAGGAAATATGACCTATGTGTAATTGTAGGTAGTATAATTCGAAACCATGTCGCGGGCCGGATTAGACTAGCTCAAGGGCTGCACTTGGCCCGCGGGCCGTACTAGACTAGCTCAAGGGCCGCTCATTGCCCGCGGGCCGGATTAGACTAGCTCAAGGACCGTACTTGACCCGCGGGCCGGATTAGACTACCTCTAGGGGCGCACTTGGCCCGCGGGCCGGATTAGACTAGCTCAAGGGGCGCACTTGGCCCGCGGGCCGGATTAGACTAGCTCAAGGACCGCACTTGGCCCGCGGGCCGGATTAGACTAGCTCAAGGGGCGCACTTGCCCGCGGGCCGGATTAGACTAGCTCAATGGCTGCACTTGGCCCGCGGGCCGTATTAGACTAGCTCAAGGGCCGCTCATGGCCCGCGGGCCAGATTAGACTAGCTCAAGGGCCACTCACGGCCCGCGGGCCGGATTATACTAGCTCAAGGGGCGCACTTGGCCCGCGGGCCGGATTAGACTAGCTCAAGGACCGCACTTGGCCCGCGGGCCGGATTAGACTAGCTCAAGGACCGCACTTGGCCCGCGGGCCGGATTAGACTAGCTCAAGGGTCGCACTTGGCCCGCGGGCCGTAATTTGCCCATGACTGCTTTAGGGGATATGGACTTGGTAATTTACGTACCATCAACCTCTAGGGATATGAGCTAAGAATGTTAGGTAAAGGACACAGGAAACGTTTCTTAAGAGGTGCCGGCATGATTTCACGCGGTAGACTGATGATTGTTCACCGGAAATTCAACCAATCCTGTTGATTAGATTAGCAGTTTGTCTTTTCTTTCAATACGAGCGCTAGTGTTAATCAGTGAAACTCAACCACATCCAGTCGATTAGATTACCAGTTTGCCTTTTTACCACTACGAGCGCTAGTGTGATTCAATGCAGAGTTTCATTTAATCTTTTATAACTATTTTTCCGGTCTGAATATTTTTCGAAGAAATAAATAAAGCTTCAGGGTATTGAACCAAGGAGCACATTAAAGAATGAATTATGTAAATAAGTTAATTTGGCTACGATTTAAAACAAAAAAGAAAACAATTTTAGGCCGTTTATTTGATAGAGCTCTCCAAGACTCACAATTTGAAACCTTTTTGGGCTCGTTAGTTCTTCGACGTTTGACACGAGGAAATTTCTTAATTTTACTGAAATTATTGAAATATATTTCAACATTAAAAACAATTGCCAGTACCACAGAATGAAGCAGAAATGTCAGATGTTCAGAGACACTTTTTCTTTGTCCCCAGAATGCAGAATCACGCTTGTAGATTCGTTGCGAGTAGTTATAAAGAGAGTTTCAGTAGCTCAACTCTTGCGGTTATATATGCAAGGTCTAGTCATTCTCAACACTCCTCACGTAGCGGCTTCCTTCTCGCTCCTTGTCCAACTTTATTTCTGTGGCTGATGTTCGCCTTTCAGAACGTATTTTCATATTCTATTCAGCCATCCACTTCTTCTCGCTCTTTCTTGAGTAGACAGACGAAGCCAATGTAATCCCTCGTCACATGATTGAAGCAGGCTGTCATTTTACCAGAATCATCGGGAGAGATGAAATTTAACAAGTAGTTCCGTCAAGAACTACAGTATATAGGTAACCTATTTTCATATATCCTACTTATGTCAATTTCTATCAACATACAGAATTTCAGTTTGATTGCTGAAATAGATTCTTAGATATTGAGAACCGTCTAAATATTTTGGATGGTCGCCATGTTGGATTTGTATATATGTAGGCCTTAGAGTTATGTACTATTACATAAAGATTATTGTGAAGATGTATTATTCAAAATACAATCGCATGATTAGAACACAAGAAATTAAAACGAGATTTTAAAATTTCGCACAGCCGCCATCTGGTGGTTATGAAAACAATTGAAATAAATTAGATGCCAGCGGATAAAAATGTGTATAAGCACTTACCGTACCAAGTTTTACTGCGCCCGGATGGTTAAATCGTGAGAAACGTCCTTTTAAATATTAACATTTCGCGTCGCTGCCATGTTGGATTTGTGCTCAACAGATTATTGATAGTTCCATATGTGAACTTACGTTAAAAGCCTCTATGAAAATACAACATTTCAGTTTGATTGCAGTCATAGGTTAATAGATATTGAGAACCATCTAAATATTTCGGATGGTCCTCATGTTGAATTTTTATGTATGTAGAGAATAGAGATATGTACTATTAGATGACAATTATCGCGTAGGTTTATAATTCAAACGTTGACTTCGATCGTATGATTAGGACACAAGAAATAAAAAGTTATTTTTAAAATTTTTCACAGCCGCCATCTTGAGGTTATGTAAACAATTGAACTAAATTAAATGTCAGTGCATTAACATGTGTATAAACATTTGCTGTGCCAAGTTTTACTGCGTTTGGATGGTTAAATCGCGAGAAACGTCTATTTAAATGTATCAACTTCTCTTGGCCGCCATGTTCGTTTTGTAGTTACAGGCTTTTAAAAATGGCATAGGTGAACTTCTAATAGCACCCTTTATCACCATACAAAAATTTCACGGTGATATCTGTAATAGTTTTGGAAATATCTCGCACAGCCACCATGTTGGATTGGTGTGACGTTGGGGTTCACCAAAATAGTACTATGACCTTATCGAGGTTTATTGAAATCGCTCTAACCGTTAAGATTTTATTAGGGGGAAACACACACACATACGCACACATACACACACACGGATAAAAGGTTATCTTTTCATAAATTAAACAAGAAGTTCCGTAACGAACTAAAGAGCCTACTTTTCTTAAAATGAAGATTCATGCCAATGATTAATCTACAGTATATGGACTTATCTAGAATAATGACGAAATTAAGTTGGTAATATCGAAATGTTTAATTAGTTAGAAATATACCTGCTATAATGTACCCTAATACAGTTGGCAGCCCTGGTGACTGAATATATTCTTAGTTCCATCACTTAAGGTACAGAATATAGAATTTGGTTGAAGTCCGATAGACGTTACATGCAGTTAGACATTGGATCTATCACCACGCGTAAAAGCATGTTGGCAACAATGTCATGCGTGTGCTAATCAGAAATAATCGAAAATATTATGATATCTTGTTATGCCAATTTTGGATGAAATCCATTTGTTAGTATTGAAGTTACATGTATTTTAAAATTGGACACATCAGCAGGCATAGAATCATGTTGGCAGCACTGACTTATATGAATTACTCCAAATTAATCTAAAATGTCAGGTAAGTTACTATACGTGTGCATAGTTTTAAGCTGTCGGCTTGTATACTTTCTGATACATTGGTATTTGGATAAAAAAATAGAGAGAGCAATTATTAACAGTTGGCTGCCCTGGTGGCTCTTAAGAATATGTTCAGTCATATGTGTTTATGTTCACATAGTACATACGAAATTTGGTTGAAATCCAATTGATAGTGTAGAAGTTATATGCATTTAAAAATTGGACCTATCAGAAGGCTTAAAATTATTTTGGCCACACTGTGATGAATGGCCTCCTGGAAATTAAACTGAAATAGTATTATCTACATGTGTGCCAATTTTGGAATAGCTCTCATGCATACCTTCCAAGATATCCAACATGGAGCTCAAATTTCTAATGCGTTTTTTCAACAGTTGGTAGCACTGACATCATTTTAAAATATGGGCTTGAGATATTCCGGTATACATCTTTACTCATACTAAATTTGGTTCCGATTGCTGCAGCCGTTTAGGAGTTGATAGGGGAAGACACATACACAGCCAGCCAGACAGACTGACAGAAGGACAGACAGACAGACAGAAGGACTGACAGACAGACACACATTTGCCCGGTTCAATCTCATAAGTCTACTTTTTGCTAATTTTTGCAAAATGTGAAAAGTAGGCTAAATATGCTATAAATGTACTACCACGGGACAGCTTACTAAATGGATTAATGTCACAGCATAGCGTTTAGAAGAGAAAGTGTGCCGACTCCCGAGTTTGCCGTAAGTTTAGTATGGGTAGTTGCTGCGCCCGCCGGTAGACTGCGCAGCGGTTGGTTGTGGCTGGCTGGAGACACTTTCTAAGCGCTCGCGAATTTGAAAACATGGAAATGCTGCCGTGTTTAGTCCTTATTTCTTGGTGTTGAAAAGTGTATGCGACCAAGAAGCGATAGTGAAATAATACATACGTTATGTCACTGGTGTGTTTAGTATTTGTAAGCCTTTACACTTATTTCTTTACGTTTGTGCTGTCGAGTGAATTATAACCTGGTAAGATTAGTCAAACAAAACTGTGTAAGTGAATATGCCGTGTTGTTTGGTTCCCGGGTGCCGATCTGGATACGACAAGTCATCTGCAACAGATAGGCACTCTTTTAGACCTCCAAAAGCCGAAGATGATTTATTTAAATGGGCTAAGGCCATTACGAGGAAAGACATTAAATTGTCAAGTAAGTCATATGCAGGCTATGTGACAAACATTGCTCCGATAATTTCCTTATAAAAACGGACCCTTTCATTATAGAAGGAAAGACAGTCGAAATGGCGAGAATGAGATGGAGTTTGAAGCCTGGTGCAGTCCCACACTATCTAGCCGGGTATATTGTCAAGCAACTAAGGAAAGGGATCAGCTGTGTGAAGTGTGCAACAACCCTTCAAAGTGAAAAGGCCGTCGGACACAACAGCTGCAACTTTCACTAATATAAAGGACTTTGGCACAATAAATGCCCTTAGTTACCTAACTCAACCGTCTGACAGTGTCTTCAACATTCTTTTACAGGTCGAAGTAGTCGTTGAAATGGAATTATCTTTCCTTTCAAATTTGCGGGTTGATATATTTTATGAGTTTTAGGACAGCATTGATGAGATTGTTTTAGGGCCGTGATTTTTTGATGGTGTATGGAACATAAACTGGACCTTATTGGAAAACTCGTTTTTCATTTCATGAAGTGCGCTTTTTCTTTCGTACGAAAGAAATTAGGAAAGAGCAGTCAACTTCTAAGTCTGGAAAATCATCGCGTAAGCTGTCCAAAGCTTCGGACAACTGAGAGCTATAAGTTATATGGGTGAGTTTGTCATTATACTGTATTATATTATATTTACTTTATTTGTGCAGTAGTGAATGGTCTGTAGCTTAACGATTTTCACACATTCAGTTACATTTTGACCCCCGTCAGAATGTTTTATTTCCTTATTATATGAACCTATGACGCAATCTGATGTTTCATAATCAACACAACGGACGTCAGCGTTTTATATACTCAGTGCGGACAATTTTATATTTGGATCATCATGTCTAATACAACGTAGTGTAAGCTGATAACATTCAAGTACTGAAAAGTAACATTCAACTGCTTGTATTGATACCGTCCTCACTCAGCGCTAGCCGAAGCTAGAGCCACCTAGCGGCTGGACCATACAAACTCCACAAGTCGCGTCACTTTCTCTTCTAAACGCTATGGTCACAGTGTCAATTCCCAAAATCGTGAATTACGTTCCCGGCCAAGGAAGTTGGACTTTTGAAGGGCAAAAGCACTTCACGGCTCATCGAATAGTATCTCACGATGTCGGCTAATTCTTGTTGTTGCATATAAGTTTCATAATAAATACATTTTGATTGCAGCCAATAGCCAATGGTATTTTAATTGAACACCCATAAGCTCCCCATAAAGTTCAATGTCAAGTAGTTCCAACTTTGACTACCAGAGATGCCACAGTCATTGGCACCTAGCGGCGAACCGTGGAACTTGATAGAGCGTTTCTAACCAAATAATGTACAAATTTAGCTACACACTACAAATTGTAGTGGTAGGTTCTTTTTCATGCCATAAATGGGCCCGCCGGTCTTACTTCCCCTCCGAATTATAATAACAATAATATCGTATGGCCTCGGGTGCCGGGTCAAGCATTGTTATTTGACTCCCAGAGGGCTTGCTTGTCGAATTTCGTCGTTCCTTGGAACGCTATGAAAGTCAAGGCGATTAGATATATAAATTCATGATTCTATAGCGCTTGCTAATAGAGAATGGAGGAACTTTGTGTTGGCGGAAAATCCCGAGATTCAATCTGCCATTACGAATACGGCCTACTGAATTCAAATGGGTTCTTTAACATGCCAACAACGTATCACATGCATGTCGTGATTATTGTCACCTTTCAAAAATCACTTACCATGGCCAGGAGCGAACCTGCAAGCTTGGCGTTTGCAGCCCGACACGTTAACCACTCGCCCACCGCGGCAAGCTTCCCCTCCGAAGGAAGGCATACTAAAGAATATTAACGATCTTAATAATCCGATGACTTTGGCCGGGTTTGAACCCGCAATCTTAGGCATACTAGTTCAGCATGCTACCGACTAGGCTACCGAAGACTTGAGTTCCAAAATAATGCAAGTAAAAATATAAGGTGTGTTAAAAATGTAACGAGCCGGAGGCTGTAATGCGCAAACCGGTGACGACATCGGCTAATCGTGGCGTGTGTAACGAGGTGTGGTTCCGACCAGAGCGTGGAAGGTCACAGCCCGTCACTAGAGGGCACGCGAGCACGTCACGTGACGATACAAAGCGAGCAGCAGCATGCATCAATCGTCCAACCAAGACCAAGACAGTATGCCATTCGACATGCTTCCTGGAGTGGTTGGGCACACACTTTCCGTAAGTGCAGTCGTTCCATCATGATGGTGTGCACACTTCCGACGCTCAATCCGACCACGGCGGCTATGGCGTTCACTGTCACTCGGCGGTCCTGGGTAATGAGTGCATCAACCAGCTGGACGTTGTCATCGGTAATGCAGGGGGGTGCCCCAGACCGGGCATCATCGGTTAACGACACCCGTCCTTCCCTGAAGCGCTTGTGCCACGCCTTGACCCTAGCAAGGGACATGCAGTGTTCGCCGTACACTTGTGACATTCGGCGATGAATGTCCGTTCCCCCTACTCCTTTCGCTGTCAGAAACCGAACAACACCTCTTTGCTCCTCGTTTGACGCTTCCATGTCACTGTTTGCAATGCGTCTGGCAGCATTGGACGATTGATGCATGCTGCTGCTGCTCGCTTTGTATCGTCACGTGACGTACACGCGTGCCCTCTAGCGACGGGCTGTGATCGTCCACGTTCTGGTCGGAACCACACCTCGGTACACACGCCACGATTAGCCGATGTCGTCACCGGATTTCGCATTACAGCCTGCGGCTCATTACTTTTTGAACGCACCTTATAATTTTGTTGTAATTTTTTGAAATATCAAAGTGTTACGCTCTTTTTTGGCAGGCATTGTATATTGGTGTCTAGTTTAATTCAATTTCTATGATAACTTAAAAATGGTGGCTGTGCATATTCTTTTAAATCAAGTTTTCATTTCTCCTGTCCTAAACAAGCGATAGAAATGTAGGTTGGTATAATGAGCCACGATTATAAAAATCATCTGCTAGCATATCCTGTAATTCTAATAAAACAATGCAGCATGGCGTCCATGCAATACATTTCACCTGCTCTAAATTTCAACAAACTATCTAAGCAAGCAAACTGAAATATTGTCTATGGTGTTAAAGAGGACATTTAAATTTAGTAAGGACAAATATGTGAATTTCAAAAATCTGAGAAACACAAAAACTAAACTACATGAAGGTCAAGCAATATTCAAATATTTAAAATTACATTCCTGGCAATGTAGTAATCCAAGAGTAGTAAAACTAGGCACATAATTTTTTTATACAGAGGTTAGTGCTCAGGTTGGCCAAATATGGGGAGTTTTTTGATGTGTAACATCTTTCCACTCGGTATCTGGATATTTTTGTGGCACTCGGTAGCTGGACATTTTTGTGGGAGTGATTTTGGAAAAGAGACGGAAGTGGATGGGATGGAAGTGGATGGGACGGAAGTGCATGGGACGGAAACAATGAGCGCTCGCGGTGGCGGAGATCGGTACAACGACGTTCTGTAAGCCATGTGACTATGTGTAATGTAAATCGCATACGGTTTACCTCAAGGTTTGGAGGCCCTATTAAATAAATTCCTACAATGCATAATCTTCAAGTTGTCGTTCTTTGGTGTGAAAATATTCATTATATCATATTTGCTGGAAACAATTACGATTTATTAAATCTTCATACTTTTGCTGTATTCTTATTTAATGTAAACACTCGATACCTCGAGTGCTATATCGCATCAACCAACAGTCCAAACAACGTAGTGTACCCGTTCATCCGAGGGATGCGATGACCCATCTGCTATTACATCGCATACCTGGCTTCCCAGGCCAGAGTGGAGTTAAATGAACATGAAGTCACATAAGGAATGTGTCGGAAATTCAGTTGAAATATAACAAAAGCAGAGGGTAACACGAGATAAAGTATCTCCAGGGTCGTTACGGGCTTAAATTTAATTTAAACAAGATGTTCAGTAAAGAACATATAGCCTACTTTCTCCTAAATGCATGGGTATTGTTATAACTCTTTGTCCATTTCAAGGAGTATGATTGAATGTTGGTTGTAGTAGCTTGTTGAAATACAACGTGCTATAGGGATATTAAACATGAATATGAGGTGCCCTTTGCTAGTGCTACCTCTGTACCAAATTTCGTTCAATTCGGTTTCACCGTGTTTGAATTGATAGGGGGAATCGATTTGCACACATACTTGGCCACCATCTGCAAACTATTGGGCTGATGTTCTTGTAGTTTGGTCTGAATATGTTTCCCACATAAAGATATGGTGTTGCAAAATTTGGTAGAGACTAGATTATTAGGTTGGTCGTAATTACATTTTAGCTTTTAACATTTGGGTGGCCGCGATTACGTTTCCGTCAAGATAGCGGTGATATAAAACATGACACTGAGGAGCCCTTTGCTAGTGCTACCTCTGTACCAAATTTCGTTCATTCGGTTCCACCGTGTTCGAATTAATAGGGGGAATCAATTTTGACATAAAGATGGCCGCCATCCGCAAACTATTAGGCTAATGGCCTATTAGATTGGTCAAATGATGCTCCCTCTATAAAGGTATGTTGTTGCAAAGTTTGGTAGAGATCGGATGGTTATGTTAGTCGTAATTTGATTTAAGCTTTAAACATTTGTGTGGCCGCCATTACGTTTCTGTCAATATGGCGGCGATATAAATCATGACACTGAGATGCCCTTTGCTAGTGCTATCTCTGTACCAAATTTCGTTCCATTCGGTTCCACCGTGTTTGAATTAATAGGGGGAATCGATTTTGACACAAAGATGGCCGCCATCCGCAAACTATTAGGCAAATGACCAATTAGATTGGTCAAAGGATGCTCCCTCAATGAAGGTATGTAGTTGCAAAATTTGGTAGAGATCGGATGATTAGGTTAATCGTAATTTGATTTAAGCTTTGAACATTCGTGTGGCCGCCATTACGTTTCAGTCAAGATGGCGGCGATATAAAACATGACACTGAGGTGCCCTTTGCTAGTGCTACCTCTGTACCAAATTTCGTTCCATTCGGTTCCACCGTGTTCGAATTAATAGGGGGAATCAATTTTGACATAAAGATGACCGTCACCCGCAAACTATTAGGCTAATAACCTATTAGATTGGTCAAAGGATGCTCCCTCCATAAAGGAATGTTGTTGCAAAGTTTGGTAGAGATCGGATGGTTATGTTAGTCGTAACTTAACTTAAGCTTTGAACATTTGTGTGGCCGCCAATACGTTTCTGTCAATATGGCGGCGATATAAAACATGACACTGAGAAGCCCTTTGCTAGTGCTACCTCTGTACCAAATTTCGTTCCATTCGGTTTCACCGTGTTTGAATTAATAGGGGGAATTGATTTTCACACAAAGATGGCCGCCATCCGCGAACTATTAGGCTAATGACCTAGTCATTTGGTCAAAGGATGCTTCCTCTATAAAGGTATGTTGTTGCAAAATTTGGTAGAGATCGGATGATTAGGTTAATCGTAATTTGATTTAAGCTTTGAACATTTGTGTGGCCGCCATTACGTTTCCGTCAAGATGGCGGCGATATAAAACATGACACTGAGGTGTCCTTTGCTAGTGCTACCTTTGTACCAAATTTCGTTCAATTCGCATTCACCGTGTTCGAATTGATAGGGGGGACAGACATTCAGAGTACACACACTCACACACACACAGACACACACACACACACACACACACAGACAGACTCACACACACACATACACACACACACACAGAGACTCACACACACACATACACACACACAGACAGACACACTTTTTTCGCCCTGTGTTGATCTCATAAGTCTACTTTCATTTTTTGCAAAAATTGAAAGTAGGCTAAAAAAAATAGAAATGGGCGCCATCAACTGAACCCCTAGCAAACCACATCCTTTCTGGTTAAGCCTTAATTAATACAAAGGAAAGGATTGGGAAAACTACATCATCATCAGATCACCACTAAGATAAAACCAAATTTATTTAAACGTTGATAGTCAGACAGAGAAAATAAACACAAACCCTACCTAAGAGTATGGTCGAATGCAAACGTTAGGTTGTCATTGTCCTCAAAATCGAACCATCTCTGTGCTATTTCAGAGTATATTTCATCCACATAAAATATAAAAATTTACTAAAGTTCGCTTGGGTTCTCAGGGCCACTGGAGCACTATGTCTTTGCGTCACTGACATTTCGTGATCCCTGAGACCTAACCTTTCTTTAATTTAACATCAGGAACGTGGATGTCAATAAATATGAATCTGTCTAACAAAATATCCTAATAACACATATATTCTAATATTAACTTATTTTCATGTCTTATATGGCACTATTCCAATGCTGAAAATCTCAATAAATGCTCCTAAAAATCTAACAATTAATTTATACACTATATTTACACTGTCACTGATTATTGCTGGGTTGTGAATCAAAGAAAACTTCACTATTCATTGGTTATCATCATCATTATCATATCAAAATTAAATATCTCTCACATTAGTTCTCATCCCAATATTCATTATATTCAAGTCAGAATAATTAATTTATTACCATCAAATCTTTTAAAATGAATATCATATTCATCAATTCATTATATTCTTCAATTATCCACACACTCTCATTTCATTATCTCATTCAGATTAAGTCATCTCAAATCATCCATTTAAATTGTTTAATTCATTAATTCAAGTTGCAATTCATCAAGTTATTTAAATCATATTTCTTATTTAAATTTATTTAAATCCATTTAAATTTTATTAATCATCAGCTTCTTTAATTAATTATCACCTTCTAATTCAGTTAATCATCAGCTATTTAATCACCTATTAAGTTATTTAATTCAGTTAATTTATTTAACCTTTAATTCATCCATTTATTTAATTCATCGATTTATTCAAATTTTAATTCATCTGGTTATTTAGATTTTATTCTTCGGGTCAGATCATTAATATGCTTAAACTTCAGATTATTATTTTATAAATTATTATTATCAGAAAATCTTGGATTATCAAAATTATTTATTTCTTTAATTTCCTAAAAATGTGTTTAATATAGGTTATAGAACGTTGTCTTACAGTTTTATCACTTCCAAGTTATATCTCGTATTTAATTATCATGCCAAAATAATATATATTGCCTTCACAAAATCACGTTGGATCTCACTATCCAAAACTTCACCATATAAGTTAATCTCACTTTATGAAATATCATATTTGAATACCATAATTACTCCATATAACACCATAATTATTTCACATAACACCATAACTATTCCGCATAACACCATAAGTATTCAGCGCACAGCATGAATCTTCAAAAATATGCTAGACTGTGTTCAACAACCTCATGTCTGCCTCAAAATACTCATTGGCAATATTGCAAACTTCCACTTGGCAACCTCCAAAAATACCTATCAAAAATACTTCACATAATCACGTTGCATGATCCACAAAAATATATAACTGGCTTCAAATTATTAACGCACACAATCTATAAGAACTGTAATTAATCTGATCATATCTAGACAACTTCTTAAACAATAAGGAAAATTACCTTAGTTATCGTAATCCAATTCAAGATCTGCTTTCAAATAGAGCATAAAATTCTCTTAAGATTCTCAAGATTTACTTCAAAGAAAAACACCAATGTGTTATAATACCTCACATCAAAATATCTAAAACTGATCTGCCTCAAAATAAATTCTGACCATAACTGATTCATCTTACAAGATTCAATTACTTGAAATCCTTCTCAAAGGTATCAAATCACTCACAAAGAGTATCAAAAGTAACAGCTGTTAAATGACTGTACTCTCAAAAGAGTATTGCAACAAAATATTGGATTGGCAAAACAAGAATTACAAATTGTAACCCTGCTGACATTTATTTTTAATTTATTTAACAAAATTCGTCTAATGTGTGACTGGTAGCTTCTTGTTTAATCCTCTTACGATTATAAGTACACTCGGATGATAAAATGAGGCCCTCGACTGGCAGGTAAGGTGAGTGCCACCACACAATCGCCTAAAGCGACAGGCCCTGCCCCGTAGACTATCATGATAATGCCCTAAACGATGAGTAAGGTGAGTGCCACCACACAATTGCTAAATGCAACAGGCCCCATCTCGTAGACTGATGAGTGAGTGTACAAGATTGCATATCACGAGTTCGAAACACTCGCCAAAAAAATATCTATCCATAATCAAGAAATACTATCCTCACAAAAAATCTAAAAAGACGAAAATTCTGTCTAATAAAGTCAAACAATGGTGAGAACGTCGTATAACTGTGCCTGCCATATCATATGGTAACACCATATTCTAGCAAATGGAGCAATAAAGTATCTAAGCCATGTCGAAAAATAATAGTAGAACTCCTACTAGAAATATATACAAGTATGCCCAGTGTTCATGAAAAATCATATCACGAATGCCATAACTCCTACAATACCTTCATATTCCAGATGTTAATATAATTCAAAGATCGCCGATAATCCACGTGTGTGTCACAAATTTCTCGATAGATCGACGAAAACGCTGTATCACCCACTGAACTAACGCTTGACTTCATATTCCAAGTGAATCTAATGTTGTACATCCTCTTCGTCAGGGACCGAATCCATCGCTCTGTGGTGTCATCACGTCTCCGTATCCGCCTAGCCCGACATGATGAACTGAAGATTATCCATCACGGATATTGTCCAACTCTTCCATAAAAGTTCAAAATGTAGAGTACCCCATACTGTTCGAATATGTCACGCCACTGTCCCATAAACTATTCGGTTGGCATATGACAAAAATGTTAATCTCCACAGCGGCTGAATTTCACTGGTAGAAAAAGTAAATTATCTAGAAAAGTGTACTGGTTTGTCAAACACCCTGTATCTGTGTTCATAACTGAGATATTTCACAACTGTTCATGATATGCAACTATAATGCTGCACGTGCCACTGTTCACAAAGTGCATACACTTGTAACTGTTTACTTGCCAAAAGCAGTAATGTTGGACTGACCCCATGGTCGCCTTGAATATTTCGGTCTGAAATGCATCATAAAATATGCCGTAATACCGCTGAAATATGTTCAAGTCCATTTAAAAGTCGACAATAGAAGTGTATAATTGCAATTGGACTGCACAATTGGACTGTCGAAACACAAGTCCAAACATATTAAGCTTGACAAAATGTCGAAGTAATGTTCAGCTGCTTGACTATCGCCTTATTGTAAAATGTCGGCCACAGCACGACCCGTTCCGCCTCACTGTCCTTGTATAATGCGAGGTTGAATACTGGCCTCATTATACTGCTTCGCTGTACTGTCCTGCATTGAGAATGTAGCTCAAATAATGTTCTCAATCCTATCGTAATGCTGCGTATTGCTTTGATGAACTGTAAGTTTGGAAAAACATTGCTGTTTCACGTAACTATTACTGCGATGTTGAAAAGACATCTGCCTGAACACCGGCTTTCTCTCTCAAGTTCACGGCTTGTGTAACCTGCCTTGCAGATAACATACGCTCCAACCACGAACTCCTACTACTGCGCTGCACTGCCTTGCTAACTGATTCTCGTACTGTACGATGTGTTCCGCTCAGCCTGACTTGCTGGAATACCTCTTTCGTTCTGCTAGTGTCACTGCGTTCGGCTGTCTCTCCCGGCCCTATCACGTGACTTTCCCCTTCCTTCCGCTGTCATACGTCACAGCTATAACCTTGACCACTATTATATCGGCAATTAAGTTATAACATAACTTAAGGAGTTGTCTGCCTTTCTTCAAGTTATCACCAATAAGATTTCTTGATATTTCCTTCTCTTCTGAGGTTATACAGTATAATGTTTTATTCCATTATGATCTTTATAATAATCCAGTGTTTCTCCCATAATTCCATATGCTTGAAGGGTCGTGCCTTCTTCTTCCTCGGCCTCCTACGTAATTTCCTACCATTCTTCTCGACTCGATCTGAGCGCTATCTTTTCTTCTTTGCCCATAAATCTCAACTATGGCTCGATCACAACTGGCGTAGCCGATAGCCTCAACTAGGTATCTGGTACAGTAGGAACACCGACTACTAACAATAATTGAAACTTCGTTGGTCTAAACGTATCACTGGGAGAAACGCATTTAATATACCTACTGCACACCTAATTTTAATCGCGCCTATACTTGGCAGTGTGCTATATCGGCAATAAGAGGCCATTTTCAATAACACCGCTGGCATGGGTTCACTAACTGGCCGGTATAAAGCGCAGCTCGCATCAAGTAGGCAGTGGATTGCTCCTGCATACAGTTGCAGGTATATGTCACTACTGTAGATGCATTGGAGAATCCTTTCATGTTTGCTGGCACATGGTAGCACTATGAGTTCATTCTTAAAAAAATGCGAGTAAGTAATATGGAATTATTCGAATAACATGTCAGATGTTACACATCATATGAGACTACTGTAAGGCTCGTTTTTTATAGTGCTCATATTAGCCATAAGAAGGCACGGAATAATTTTGGATTTATCACCAATGAATACATCAGGGAATATACTGTGTGCATTACAAATATGGGTACGTTTGATGTTGTAATACCCTCTGATATTATTGTTCACTTTCCCCATATTAGGCAACCGGGGTTCGTAACATGTGGAGGTGACAAGTCTCACACTTTTTATTTATAATAGGAACACTTCTAGTTAAAGCATTTTTTCTGATAATGTGATAAAATCATGAATATAAATAGTACAAAAATACAAAAATGAGCATTGTAAGTTAATAACAGTTCTAGTTTCCTTTTGCCAAACTTCCGAACAAAACAACCCGTCTCTGGTTCTACATACAATTCGTAAGCCCCGCATTCTATTTTGAATTGAGTGAGTGCGCTGCCAACTGTTTACATCTGTCTATAGGCTCTTCAGGGCGAGTGTGGAGAACGAGGGAAGGCATGAACACACTGGGAGAACTATTTATTTATTAACTCTGCTGCTCCGCCATGCAATCTATTTCCCCTGTTAGTCATCTTTGGGATTGGAAGGATGTCAACAGCTCGAACTGGTGGACTGCGCCCCCCCCCCCTTCTTCCTCCCCCTTCCACCCTCCCCCCTCCCCCCCCCCCTCCACCCAGCAGATGTTGAGACCACCGGTGAAATGTCACCACTGTTGTTTGGAGCAGAAGATGATGAAATACCCCGATCTAGATTTCCATGATGTACCTCTGCAAGAGAGGTTCGGAAAATCAAGGTCCCACCTTCATGTACGCACGACCAAACAGCTCACCAACCCATTTCTTCCTTCCCGGCATCTAAAACAAACGGTATGCCACTTATTGTTAGTAAGAGCTGAACTATTCCATTACACACAATATTACGTAATATGGGGTTCCCCATATTAGGAGACAATGAACTCCCCATACTAGGCCATTTCAGTGCCCGTGCATTAACATTTTACTTCCAAGAAATTTATAGGTTAGGACAAAATGCTACAATAGTATGTTGAACCCAAACTCCTGACTTCACTTACCTTTCATTATCAATTCGTAACCGGGTGAGTTAGCCGTGGTGGTTACGGCATGACTGATGGCAGTCGCTCACATCCGGGAGGCGAGGAGGTTCGAATCCCCCCGCCGGCAACCTTGAAGATGGTCTTCTGTGGTTTCCCATCTTCCTTCCAGGCAAATGCCGGGGTTGGTCCCTAACTATAGGCCACAGCCGCTACCTTCCAACTCCTCGTCCTTACATTCCAACTTCCCTCCTTCCCTCCCCAACGGTACTTGTAGCTCACCCACTGGGTGTCCGTCTCGAAGCAGCTACAAAACTGGCGAGCCGAACATGTCCTCGGACACTCCCGGCACAAAAAAAAGCCATACGCTAAAAAAAAAAAAAAAAAAAATCAATTCGTATCAATTCAGAAAACGGAGAACTATTTCACAACGATGTAGAACAACAGACTTTAATAACAAAATGTCTATGATGCGCAGCTAACGGCAACTTCGCACTTTACCCACACAGCACATGGCCAAGAAGTTAACGTATTCACCGCTAGGTGACAGCATCTACTAAATGATAAAATACTACTTCCCCATAAGGAAACCTCCCCATATATGGCGACTTTCCTCTTGATTAGACGTTGTGCTTTGAGTTTGTAATAGTTGCTCTATAGTTTATGTACGGAAACCTACTTAGTTCGACGTTGTGACATCCATATAATACGCGGAGGCGTCATTGAACAGAAATGACTTGTGTAATGCAGTACCATATATAAAATGGCTGATCAGTGTTACACGGAGGCATATAAACGTTATTTTAATGGCGTGTTAATTACTTGGAGCCTTCGGAATGTGGTGGATTCGCAGGGGATGGTTTGCGTGACTAATATTGAGGTACTGCACAGAGTAAATCAAACGAGATCTCGGATACAGGTGATTCGCAAAAGACGTCTTTCTAGGTGGGGATATACCTTACACGCCACTCTCAGCCGATGTCACTTATTCCAGAAGGATTCATTAAAGGGAATACACCTAGGGGACGACCAAGACATACCAGGCAAATTCAAGAAGGTACCAGACTGAGAAACTACGTAACAATAGAATGAGCAGCTACCAACCGCACTGCTTGGTATCATTTTGTGATAATTCTCCAGTATTGCATGGTTCCTTAGTTTAGGAACTGCGACAACGCGGTCATGTAGTCCCGTGTACTTTGGGTGTGTGTAGAATCTGTCTGATAACCGGTGTTAAATGCAATGGCTGTATAAGTGTGTGTTACCTGTTTTAATTCAAGTAAGGATTGGGGGCGAGGTGGCTCAGTGGTCAAGCTGTCCGCCTCTCACCAAGGCGGACCAGGTTCGATTCCCGGTCAATGCATGAGAGATTTTCAAAGTGAAATGCCATGTCCTGTGGTTCGGATTCCACGTAAAAAGGAGGTCCCGTGGCTCAAGATCGCGAGATTAACGGTCACTTTAAACTACAAGCTTCCTTCCTTCAAGTAAGGACTGCAGACGATAATTTCAAGTAGTTCCTACTTTTGCTACCAAACATTACATCGTCCACGACACGCAGCTGCAAACTTGGCTACTAGATGCCATCGCAACCAGCACCTGGTGACGAACGTTGGAACTTAAGAGCATTAATCAAATCTAACCTACAAATTTTGCTTCACACAATTGAAGTTAGCGGCAGGTTCTTCTACATCTATGACACGGGCCCACCGACTTTACTTCCCCTCCGAAGGAGGGCAAGTGGACTGATTACTCGATGATGATGATTTAATTTTTGGTCATTCGGCCAGCTCTAATTTCTATATTTAATAATAATCATCATGGTATCGTATAGCTTGTTATTTGCGCCCAGAGGGCAGCTTGCATGTTGAATTTTGCGGTTTCTTGGAGCACTATGAAAGTCACGGAGGTTAGATATCTAAGCTCCATCAAACTATAGCGCTTTCTAATAGAGAAAGGAGGAATCTTGTGTTGGCGAAAAATTCTGTGATTAATTTTGCCATTATGAACACGGCCTACTGAATTCAAATGAGTTCTTTAACGTATGACATGCGTGTCGAGATTTTTGTCGCCTTTTCAAAAATCACTTCGCAAGGCCAGGAGCGAACCTGAAAGCTTGGGGGTTGGTAGTATTACAGGATAACCACTCACCCACCGTGGCAAGTTATATTTAATGATATACGGTATTGTATTACTGTGAATTTATTTGGTAATTAACATACAAAAATAAACTTACAACAAAGGTCACCACTAACACCCATAACTTAGGCCAGACTTGATCAGGCAGTATCACTCAGTTCTAGAGACTCACACTATAATAATATCGTATGGCCTCGGGTGTCAGGTGCAAGCTCTGTTAATTAATTGACACCCAGAGGGCAGCTTGCATGTCGAATTTCGTCGTTCTTTTGAACGCTATGAAAGTCAAGGAGGTTAGATATCTAAGCTCCTTCACACTACAGCGCTTTCTAGTAGAGAATGGAGGAACTTTGTGTTGGCGGAAAATCCCGAGATTCATTTTGCCATTTCTTTTAGCGTACAGTATGGCTTTTAGTGCCGGGAGTGTCCGAGGACATGTTCGGCTCGCCAGATTTGTAGCTGATTCGAAGCGGACACCCAATGGGTGAGCTACTAGTACCGTCGCGTGTGGAGTGTTGTCTGGGGAGGAAAGTTTGAATGTAAGGGCGAGGAGTTGGAAGGTAACGGCTGTGGCCTATAGTTAGGGACCAACCCCGGCATTCACCTGGAAGGAAGATGGGAAACCACAGAAGACCATCTTCAAGGTTACCGGCGGGGGGATTCAAACCTCCTCGCCTCCCTGATGTGAGCGACTGCCAGCAGTCATGCCGTAACGACCACGGCTAACTCACCCGGTATTTTGCCATTGAACACGACCTACTGAATTCAAATGGGTTCTTTAACATGCCAACAACGTAAGACATCCATGTCGTGATTTTTGTCGCCTTTCAAAATTCACTTACAAAGGCCAGGAGCGAACCTACAAGCTTGGGGTTGGTAGTGTTACACGATAACCACTCAACCTCCGTGGCAAGCTTTATTTTATGATATACTGTATTAGTGTGAATTCATTTGGTAATTAACATACAGAAATAATCTTACATTTCAGGTCACCACTAACGACCATGCCCTAGGCCAGACTTTATCTGGCAGCATAGCTCAGTTCCAGAGCCACACTATGGCGTAGTAATTATAGGCAGGGCCGTATTTCTAAATAGGCTAAGTAGGCTGCAGCCTACAGCGGCAAATTTTCAGGGGCGGCAGTTCGGCAATTTATTCAAAAGCTAAAATGAAGTATTTCAGACGTTAATAATATTTTCATACGAATTTAAGAATACATGTTACTCAAAAATATGTGTTAGTCCTTCTACATAGCCTACTTTCTAAAACTATAACATAATACAAATTCACAAATACGACAAATACACTTTCATATGAGTACATTATTAATGAGTTTGCCATTAAGAAATCTATGTAAATTTGAACATCAAGATTACGTGGGGTGAGTTGTTTTAGAGAAGTTTGTATATTTTTCAACAAATAAACCTGTAATTAACTTAATTTTGTGTAATTTCATTTCACCGCGTAGGACAACTTAATTAAAATTGAACACAGTTCTTCAATTACCGTACGCAAAAGATAGTAGGCTAATTAGTATTAAAATATAAACATATGTGTAAAATATTGATCACTGATCTCCAAGAACAAATTAAGAAGTAAAAAACAAGTAGATAACTAAACAGATTGACTCCAACCTGCGATGGATAAGACCTATCCATAGCAACTACAGCAGATTCATCGGTGTAGTTAAAAGTGCAGCAAAACGATGTATCCCAAGAGGATATCGTAAACAATACATCCCCGGCTGGAACGAGGAGAGTGAAAGGCTCTTCAAAGAATTTGAGGCCAATGGTGATCCAAATACGGCTTCTGAACTTTTACAATCCCTAGATGAAAACAGGAAGAGAATTTGGCAAGAAACTGTTGAGTCACTAGACTTCACTCACTCCAGCAGGGAAGCTTGGAGCCTGATCAGGAAATTGGACACATCCAACAGCAAAATTAGACCAAAAACAAGCATCAGTCTAAATGACATGGCAGAGCATATGATCTCTACATCAAAGGTTTCAGTTGAAAAGCATCATAGAAGACACGTAAAGCAACTCTTCAAGGAAAAGAAACGCTTGGCTCTGCGATCCTCTGAATTCTCTGTCCCATTTCAACCAACAGAAATTAAGCAGGCCATAGAAAGTTTAAAACCTGGGAAAGCGGCAGGTGCTGATGGTATATATCCAGAGTTCATTCTACATCTTGGACCAGCTGCTGTCAAATGGCTTACTAACTTCCTCACGAACATTCTAGAGACAGGTCACCTACCTTCACTCTTCAAGAAGACAAAAATAGTAGCTGTATTAAAAACATCTAAGGACCCAACAAAAGTTGAGAGTTACCGGCCAATAGCACTCCTCAGTGTCACAATGAAGCTTCTGGAGAGGCTGATACATAACAGGATCTCGGCGACAATCAATCAGCATATTCCAGTCGAGCAGGCTGGATTCAGACCTGGACGTGGATGTGATGAACAAGTTTTAGCACTAGTTACCCATATTGAAAATGGCTTTGAGAACAAAATGGTAAGCACGGGTGTTTTCTTAGATCTGACAGCTGCATATGACACCGTGTGGCAAGATAAGTTCCTTCTTAAATTTATCAGTATCATCCCTTGCCTGAAACTCACCACATTACTCAGTAACATGCTGAGTAATAGGTACTTTCAGATATTTTCAGAAGACTCCAGGAGTAAAGTACATAGGATAAATGGTGGACTCCCTCAGGGCTCTGTATTGGCCCCTCTACTATTCAACCTGTACGCATATGATCTCCCAGCAACGAAATCAAAAAAATTCATCTATGCAGATGACATCGCATTGGTCGCCCAACACCATCGCTTCGATGAGCCTGAGTCGATGCTTACATCAGACTTGAAGATCCTAGACAGCTACTTTCGTCAGAACAACCTTAGACCAAACCCTCAGAAAACTGTTGTGTCTACCTTCCACTTGCGGAATAGAAGTTCTGGGTACAAACCAACCATACCATTCAGAGGAGAGAATCTACAATACTGTAGTAACCCAAAATACCTGGGAGTCACCCTGGACAGGTCGCTGACTTACAAGAATCACCTCTGCAATGTGTCAGCCAAGATCAAGACCAGGAATAACATCCTTCAAAAGCTGGCGGGTACATCCTGGGGTGCTAATGCTCAAGTATTGAGATCCACTGCTCTTGCACTTTCTTATTCCGTCGCTGAATATTGTTGCTCAACTTGGCTTAACAGTGCTCACATTGGACTAGTAGACACCCAGCTGAACCAGGCAATGCGTATCATTACAGGGTGCATTCGACCTACTAACACACACTGGCTTCCCACCCTAAGCCACATACCACCTCCATCCCTAAGAAGATCACAGTCACTGCTTAACTTATGCAAGAAAATAGAAAACAATCTTCACCTCCCTATTCATTCTGATATAGCAGCTTCTCCAACCAAACGACTGAAATCCAGACACCCTTCTTGGCGTACTGCAATGATTCTACAGGACACCTCCTTTAATATATCGGACGCCTGGAAAGAACAATGGCATCTGCAATCCTCGTTACCAAATCATCACATCATTAAGAACCCCTGCAAGTGCCCTGATGGATTTTCCCTTCCCAGACGACTGTGGAGGACGCTGAACCGTATTAGGACCGGCCAAGGTAGATGTGGAGCCACTCTCTTCAAATGGGGATGGAAGGCATCACCTCAATGTGACTGCGGAGAAGAGGAACAGACAGTGGACCGCATTACATTTGAGTGTCCTTTACGCGCATACAGAGGCTCTATAGAAGACTTACACTGTGTCTCAAGCGAAGCCCTTCTTTGGCTCTCAACTTTAAACATGGAACTTTAGTTATGAACTTGTGATGGTAGTTGTACTGTATATATTGTATATAATATTGTATTCATCATACGCTAAATAAAATAAATTATATAATTTATTATGTAAAGCATTAAATTTGTTGTTTTATATAAACTAATTGAACTTTATGTTTGAAACGTTGAAAACGCCAATGAACTCGATCCCTTTGTTGTATAAAACAAATGTATTAAGCAAAAATCAACTATAGAGGGGCGGCAAATGGACTTTAGCCTATAGGCGGCACACTATTAAATCCGGCCCTGATTATAGTCCAGAGTTATCCTTGTTTCTTCTCATGGATAGAATTAAGTCATTTGTTTTCTAATCTCTGGAAGCCGGTTGACGTTGATCTGAACAACAGGTACAGAAGATATCTAGCAGGTGGAATAATGTGTTCACTCTGCAGATTGCTGAACTAGAAAAAGTCAATATGGATATAAGCATGCACCTGATTTACGTTCCTTCCGGAAAGGATTTTAATTAAAACCCTTATCATTGCGAGCAATAAATTCTACTTCTCAACGCACAAATATTTTCAGTAGCACGAGTTGATAAAATATTGGATTTAAATGGCATTAATTATTACCGTAGTGTGGTGATGGTACAGTGTGTTTAGCAAGTTTGCTCACAGCTCACCACAATTTTTGTTAAGTATAATTTAATATGGTTTTTGAGGGCTTATTTGTATAGAATATACCTAGGTACAGTATTACTCAGTGGCGTATACTGGTCTGAAGATCTGGGCTACCACTGAGCTTAATATTACACAAAACATGCTTTTGAACTGCCGTGCGAAGAGAGTTCCTATTTGAAAACCCTTCATTTGACCAAACATTGACTTCACGACTAAATAAGAAACACGGCCAGCAATACAATTTAGACAGTTTAAAACTGCCACATAACATATGTAGATGATGCGACATGACGTGTATAGATTGGCACACAATTGCAGTTCAGGTGTAGGCCTTGTCATATGTATAATATGAACTTTCTCATTGTATGGACGACGGCAGAAAGGAACTTCTAACAAACTCTCTATTTTACAGTCATTAGCATTTAGAGTCCCCGCAGGTGTTTGTTCCATAATCTTCTTACAAAATTACAACTGACTCACTCAAAACACAACACTACATAAAGATTCTTCAGCATACACACACTTAAATAAATCACACATCGAAAATACTGCAACTTCTAAAACATATTCACATCTATGCGCGCGATAATGTATATTTATTGTATGTAGGCTATTTGTTGCTTTAAACGCTTTTAACTTCAAAGAAACCGCTGACTGAAGCGGCAACTCGCTCGCTATGAGCGCTGTGCCTGCACGGAACAAGGAATGGGCGCGGAGAGATGGGGAGAGCGGCTTATGGCTGCCGCTTTCTTGGTCGGTTTCTGCTGCGTTGCCGCGTTGTCTACCCACTAACAATTACTTCTTTCGATAAAGAAGAATGTGCATGAAAGTCACGATTGTTTGAATGCTTTGTTGAAACTGTAATAAAGTGTTATTTATTTTTAATCTAATTTTTTTGGGCTACCGCCGCGCTGGTAGCCCCGGTAGCCTTACGCCCCTGAAACTTGCGATTAGCTTTCCAACATACCTCCTCGTGAAGTAGCGGCTAGCATTCTTGACTGTCGCACTGAGATGTCCAGGTTCAATTCCCGGCTATGTCAAGAAATTCAATTCTGGTCTCTGGGCTGGAACGGGGTACATTCAGCCTCGTGAGGTAAAGCTGATTGGCCATCTAGGAAGTGGTTTTCCGTGGTTTACCATTTCTACTCCAGGCAAATGCCGTTATGTTCATAAAACCACGGCCACCTCCTGCCCTATTCTCATTTGAACTAAAAATACACACTAATACAACCAACACAATAACACAGTTTATCTGACAAATTCCATACACACCTAAGTACATGGAGCTACATGAGCATAGTAATGAAAATTCCCTAACAACTTTTTTTTAAATAAGGGATGACGTACGTTCTTTAGAAGTTCTCCAAGTTTGCTCATCAACCCCGTGTACTTGCGTGTGTGTTATCCGATAACCTGTGACGACTGTGCTGCAACCACCTTGTGATGTGGTGGCTAGCGTTTTTGGATTTTGCCCCGAAGGCCCGGGTTCAATTCCCGGTTCTGCCAAGAAATGTTAATTCTGGTGTGATGGATGCAATGACGTACATTCAGCCTCGTGACACAAAACTTCTACTCCAGGAAGAAACTAGGATGGCTCCTAACTTAATGCCACATCCTTCCCTGAATTAAAAATAAACACACAAATCACAATAACACAGGTTATCACATGAATTCCACACACACACACAACCAAAATTCACGGGGCTATATCGCAGCACCTAAAATAAGCAACAACAACATGTGATGACTGTAGTAGTGTGTCCGTTATTATTATTATTATTATTCTTCTTTCTTTTTGCGTTTTGCCCATTATAGAGCGCGCTTGAACTTGTTTTTCGGCTTGATGATATTCGCCTTCCTATCTTCCCAAAATCTCTTCATGAAGTCACTGTGCTGCTTCTTCCGTTCTTCTGTCCACTTGGTTCCAGTCCTGCCACTAGTTTTCACCCTAAATTTGTGCTTTGTTACTGCGGTCCTGAAGACTTTGCGGTTTCTCAGAATATTTTCTCCGATGTTCAACTCTTGCAGGTCCTCTCTTGATTCATCCAGCCAGGCTATCCTTGATTTCTGAGAATTTATTACATTGAATAACCTTTTTGTAGGTCTATAATCGTCCATCCTGAAGAGGTGTCCATAAAATGTTAAACGTCTTTTTCGTACCGTGTTGCTGAAACTATCTGTGTGACGGTATAGGTCTGAATTTCGTCTTTTAATCCAAATTCCGTTTTCTTGTGTGGGGCCGAATATTTTTCTAAGAATTTTACGTTCTTGCTTTTCTATATTTGCAATTTTAGAATGACCTCCTAAAGCTATGGTTTCTGAAGCATATAGAGCTTCCGGTAGTACAACTGTTTTGTAGTGTTTCAGTTTTGCATTATGTGACATTACTCTTTTATTATAGTGATCCCATGTTAGTCTGAATGCTCTATGAAGTTTTGAGGCTCTTTCTGTGTTAGCCAAACTGTCCACTCCTGAAGGAAGAATTATTTCTCCAAGGTATTTAAAAAATTCTACTTGTGATATTGCTCCATACGCTGTTTCTATTTTTTCTTTCTTCTTCTTTTGCTGAAAATTCTTCATGTACTTGGTTTTTTCAAATGATATTTGAAGGCCTGCTTGTGATGCTATTCTGTATAATGTCTCAATAGCATGCTTAGTTTCTTCTTTGTTCCTAGTGATAATCGCTAGGTCATCTGCGAAAGCCAAGCATTTCACATTGATTTTGTTTCCAGCAGTTCCTATGCTAACGCCTTTGATGTTCTTTTCCCACTCTCTGATGACTTTATCTAGAACCAGGTTAAATAGAAGAGGTGAAAGTCCGTCTCCTTGGCGAACACCTGTTCGTACTTCAAAAGAGTCAGAAATTTCCCCAAGAAACTTCACCTTCGATGTTGTATTGGTGAGAGTCTGACGAATCAGTTCTCTGGTCTTCCTGTCCACTTGAAGTTCTTCTAGCGTCTCAAACAGGGTCTGCCTGTCCACAGAATCATATGCTTTCTTTAGGTCCACAAAGGTGACAATTGTGGGGTTGGATCTGCGGATCTTCAAAATCATCTTCAGATTCCATATCTGTTCAGCACATGAACGCCCTTTCCTAAAACCCGCTTGATATTCACCAATCAAATGGTCTGTTTGTTTCTCTAGTCTGTTCAGAAGAGCTTTAGATAGGATTTTATAGGCCACAGATAATAGGGATGGACCTCTATAGTTGTTTGGATCAGTTTTGTTACCTCTCTTGTGCAATGGATGTATTAACGCGCACGTCCAGTCCTGTGGGATCACTTCTGTTTCCCAAATTGCTTTTAAAATTGCGTGGATTCTTCTGGTGACCTCTTCCCCACCGAGTTTCAACATTTCAGCGGTAATACCGTCTTCTCCTGGTGCTTAGTTGTTTTTAAGAGATTGAATGATTTCAGCTGTTTCTTCCATTGTCGGTGGATGTGAATCTGGATTCGGTGCAGGCTTTTCAAAGTGCATTTTTTCTTTCGGTGGGTCACAATTGAGTAGGTCCTGGAAGTAATCTGCTAAGATCTTGCAGTTTTCCTTGGTGTTTGTTTCTAGTGAGCCATCTGGTCTACTGAAACATATGCTAGGTGGTTGATAACTAGACAGACTCTCACGGAAGGTCTTATTATTATTATTATTATTATTATTATTATTATTATTATTATTGGTACTCTGCCCGAAGGCAGGTCCGTGCCTCCGAAGAGGATATCCTCAGCCGGAGTTTACGGGCGGTAGGGAGGTTAGGGCCTTTCCACTCCTCCTTTCCCCGCCAAAAGTGCGTGGTCCCACTGGAACCGGCATTCCATCCAAGGTCCAACCAGGCCCAATGGTGCTTATCTGCGGAGTTCTCATGGGATCCCGTGTTTTAAAATGGTTGGGGATAGGGTAGGTTTGGGTCTTCAAATAAGATACTATCCTGGCATTTGGCTGGAGGAAGTGTAGAAAACCCCACGGGAAAAAACACAATCGGTAGACGCTGTCAAAGGCGGGATTCGAAACTCCTTTCTCTAAACTTTCTGCATCACTCTGGGTGATTTAAAGCGAACAGCTACAGTGAATAGAAAATGATATTTGGTTATGAAGGAAACTCTGGAACTGCACGTATTTTCGTGATGACGATGATGATTAGGGCCCGGATGTTGATGACATGTCATCTTTTTACTGAGCTGTCTAAAACAATCTTTTTGCACATTTTGCTATTTTTTTCATTTAAGAGCATTTTTTTAAGTTTGGTAGAATTTGTTGATCATATTTTAGAGAAAACTAACCTTTAAGGCCATTTTCTTTCAATTTAGTCATGTCACAGCTTTATATGAGAGGTTTACGTCTCTCAGAGTTAAGAAAAAGCTAGTAGCTGATACAAGTTATTTGAAAATGAAAATCCACAGCCTGCTTCCAGTCTCCGACCGGGTCAGGAATGGAATGAATGAAGCCCTCATCTAGCGGCGAGGATATGAACTGTGCCGGCTGCCGAGGCCTGACGCACTCCTCTGGGGCAATGATTAAATGAATGACAGATGAAATGAAATGATAGTGGAGAGTGTTGCTGGAATGAAATGTTGACAGGGAAAACCTGAGTACCCGGTGAAAAACCTGTCTGCCTCCGTTTTGTCCAGCACAGATCTCACATGGAGTGACCGGGATTTGAACCACGGACCCAGCGGTGAGAGGCCGGCGTGCTGCCGCCTAAGCCACGGAGGCTTAACAAGTTATTTGAAATATTGAAATAAATTATTTCAAGCTTTGAAATATTGAAATAAAATATTTCAGTTTTGCTATTAGTAGAAATATATATTTATGGACGCAGAATAAGGGTACCGTTTTCGTCGCAAACCAGTTATTAGCGGAATGGAATGTTATCTGCTCTGTTGACCAATGTCAGCTTTGGCGGGATAGAAAGGGGAAGGGGTGTATATTCTTGTCTCACTTCCGCATAGTTCACGGCGAGAGATACAGTTCATTGCCGCTTTCTCCATTTTATAGTGCATTTTTCGATTTTTAGCCTATTTTCAATTTTGAAAAAATAGGCTTATGAGATCACCTTTTGTCCGTGTGTGTGTGTGTGTGTGTGTCCCTAATAAATTCTAAACGGCTGGAGGGATTTCAATGGAACTTGGTAAGTTAATAGCGCTATTCCGGGCGACCCCGACCGCGCCCTTCAAATTTTGTTACGTCTCACCAATCCACCATGGCGGCTGTGCAAAATATTACACCAGCATTCAATATCTCCGAAACTATTACCGATATCACCCTGGATTTTTTACGGTGATAAAGGGAACTGCTAGATGTTCACCTATTTGACTTTTGAAAAATTGGTAACTACAGAACCAACATGGCGGCCACGCGAATTTGCGACTTCTAAATAGACGTTTCTCGCGATTTAACCAACCAATCGCAATAAAACTTGGTACAGTATGTGTTTATACTCATTGTAATGCACCGACATCTAACTTCGTTCAATTGTTTACATAACCACAAGATGGCGGATGTGCGAAATATTTCACCGGCATTCTATATCTCTGAAACTATTAGCGGTATCACCCTGAAATTCTGTACGGAGATAAAGGGCACTACTAGAAGTTCATCGATAAGATTTTCAAAAACCGGTTACCTACAAAACGAATATGGCGGCCAAGCGAATTTGAAAATTTAAATAGACCTTTCTCGCGATTTTATGTTCCAAACGCAATGAAACTTGGTACAGGAAATGTTTATACACATTGTAATTCACTGGTATCTAATTTATTTCAATTGTTTACATAAAATCAATATGGCGGCTGTGCGAATTTTTAAATTAAGTTTTTATTTCTTGTGTCGTAATCATGCGATCGAAGTGAAAGTTTGAACAATGAACCTACGCAATAATTTTCCTTTAATGGTACATGACTCTATGGCCTATACATTTAACAATCCAACATGGCGACCATCCGAAATATTTAGACGGCTCTGAATATCTACGAATCTATTATAGCAATCAAACTGAATATTTTTATGTTCATAGGGGCTATGAACATATGTTCACCTATAGGACATTCAATAACCTGTTGATCACAAATCCAACATTGTGGCGACGCGAACTAAAAATATTCACATGAATGTTTCTCGCAATTTAACCATCCGAGTGCAGTGAAACTTGGTATAGTAAATCCTTATACGAATGTTAATCCACTGGCATCTAATTTATTTGAATTGTTCCCATACCCACAAGATGGCAGCTGTGCGAAATTTTAAAATCTCGTTGTTACTTCTTGTGTCCTAATCATGCGATTGAAGTTTGAATGCTACACGTACACCATGATCTTCATGTAACAGTACATAACTCTAGGACCTACATAATTATATAAAGTCCAACATGGCTACCATCCGAAATATTTAGTCGGTACTCTATATCTACGAATCTATTACAGCAATCAAACTGAAATATTGTATGTTGATAGAGGCAATTAACATAAGTAGGATATATGAAAATAGGCTGTATAGTTCTTCACAGAACTACTTGTTTAGGTCACTTATAACAGTCATTTTTGAAAATTTTAAGTGCTTTTTTAATCTTTTTACGGGATCCGGTCCCTAATGATGAATGTGTGATTTGAATAATATCACCTTAATCGACATCCAGTTGGTTTGATTGCACGGTCGTGACTAGTGACCTGCACGTAACTAGCAAGCCCGATTTGATACATTTCATTTGGTGTATAGGTAAGCTACACTGTACATTAATGTACGACGCATTCTAAAACGCACACTCATCAAAATACACAGTAAAAAAAAAATGGTGGCTTCGGTGGCGTAGTTGGTAACATGCTGAGCTTCTATGCCGAAGGTCGCGGGTTCAAAACCAGATTTTTGAGGTTGGCGTCAAGAAGGGCATCCGGCCGTACAAATCATCCCCCACATAGGATTTCATCGCATCTCATCTCCGACCCCGTTGGAAACGGGAATAATAATGATGATGATAATTGTTGTTTTAAGGGTCCTAACATCTAGGTTATCGGCCCCTGATGGTGTGGGTGATCGTGAAGATGAAATGCAAACGTAAAACTATAACTAACTACTAACCTACATACTAGAAGAAGAAATGGAAAACAAAAGGAGAATAAGGCAAATAAAGGACAGGAGGAAAAGAAATGCCCTCAACCCTTGAAGAATGTGGATTGAGGGACTTGGAAGGAAGGAGAGCCATGAAAGGCAGATAGGAAAGTGAAAGAGGAGAGGGTCCCCCCACAGGGAAGGGACAAAAGAGGAAAACCGGACCCAGCTCAGGAATCCCTCGGGGTCGCCAACTCCCGAACTTACCAGTCGTGAGCCCCTGAGAGTGTAGCATTAACTAGGGTGCACTAAATGTGGTGGGGCTACATACACCCTACCTCCTTGAGGGCCTTAAGCAGAAGGCAGGAGATAACATGAAAAGAAAAAGAAGGCTGACACCTCGCAGAAGGAGGAAATCAGAAAAGATGAGACAAGGGCCAATTAAGGCGGGAAATGAAGATACTACCTAGGCCTCGGATACCCTAATACCGTCGGGGTCAGAAGAGAACCAGAGTTGACCAAGTGAGGTCGACAGGAAAGAAGACCGAGAGGAGCCGGCACAAGTAAGTGGTAGCAATGCCGGACTCAGCTGGGGTCCCGTGGTCGCCAACCCACGTCCCACTAGATGTGAGCCCCTGGTGGGGGGGGAACGGGAATAATATCAGAACTAAATACAGTATAATTTTCATATTTATCTGTAGATTGTTGTATTATGTGCAAGTATGGAAAAGGGGCAGATGACCTCGTAGTTCCGCCCCTTAAAACAACAATAACTAACTAACTAAAGTGTGGAACATAAGTTGAGTTTGTATTTAACACTTTTGTAAGGAAAAGACATGAGACACATAACTCTTTCCTAATTTTCTACCTTCATCATCAGTGGCGGATCCAGGCCTTGCGAGGCCCTGGGCGATATGATAAGGTGGGGCACACAACAATAGAAAATAAAAAATAAAAATTGGAAATTCGTTTTGTAATAATAATAAAATAAAGAATAGTTACAATATTTTGAATACATTACACTATTTTTTTTAATAATATGAAAGAAACCTTTAAGTCCCCTTGAAGAGGATTATGTAGGGGAAGGTGGGCCACAGTGAGACAGAAAAAATATATTTTAGTATACTGTCTTATTTTTTGATATATATGAGAATGTCTTTATATAAGTTGATTGTTGCTCATCAATTTCATACCCTTAGAATTTCCAAAACATCCACACGTTTCTGTAAAAATAATAAATTGTGAACATGTTGCAGCCGTCTCACTGTAGCCCACCCGTGGGCCACACTGAGACAGATGATGGTCCACACTTAGACACAATGAAAAGAATTTATTTTGACTGGTTAAATACATAGCTAAACACTAAAACAAATAATTAATGCCAGAAAACACTACAGCACATTCAGATTCCCAAAATTTACAGAAAATTTGAGATATGACTTTTGTCTATTTGTTTTGCCATATGCACAGGAAACCGGCCACAGTGATCTGTTGCCTTTCGCGGGTACTGAAGCAATATCTGCACCCTATGGGTAAAAAAAAGAACTGCCTATCATTTTTGCTCTTTTTCTTAAGAATTTTACTTAATAATTTTAATCATCTAAATCTCATTTCACTTCCCCGATGCAAAATCTTGAATGTTTCCCTGAAAACTCAACCAGAACGAAGTCACCTTCCTTAGGTTTGCGAGCAAGTTGATGAAATGTTAGGAGCTCGATTTCTTCATTATCTGATGAGCTGTCTGAATTAGAAGAATCATCAACATCATCATCCATGGAAATGTCTGTAGCTAGGGCTGCCTTTGGCTGAACAAATTCTTCTTGCAGTTCTTTAGATTTTTAAATTTTTATTTGTGGACTTAAAATCAAGTTTTTCTTTCTTTCTGGGGTGTGAGTTGGAATGAAAGATCTCCCCATTTCTCTCCTAGAAGTTGACTCTGCCCTCTCCTCAGCTTTGGGGTAACTCCGTATATCTTTCTCACTGTCTCACTGTAGCCCACCCTACTGTGTCTCACTGTGGTCCACTTGCGACATGTAAAAACAATTATGTCTACTATCTCACCTACAATACTGAACAAGCTGACAATTCCAATAATTATTTAGTAATATATATGTATTTCGACCATGTTATATTCATTAATGTACAATGATACACATAACTATAAAAAAAACAACAAAGGAAGAAAATTTTACTTTTCTTACCTCAAAAACGAAGATGTTTATCTCCTACATAACATGCTTCTTTCAAAGAGTAAACAGGATCAAAATGTCTGCTACCAGGAGAGCCAACCTCTAAGAAATATTAAAAATGTCCCTCTTTCAAAAAAAAAAAAGGATCTAATGAGCTTGTCTCACTGTGGCCCATGTCTCACTGTGGCCCACCTTCCCATAAACTATGAAATATTAAAATATTACTTTGCCACTTTCTTTTGGGCTGAAGTCTTTTATTATTTCACTGAAATCTAAACTTGCTAAACGGTCAAGGGAGATCATAGCTGCACTGAAAAAAGAATACATTAGTTTGAAAAGTTTGAAAAGTATAATTAATTAATTAAATTTAAAACAATCCATGGCGCGGGGTCCCCCAGACCGCGGGGCCCTGGGCGGTCGCCCTACTCGCCCTCCCCTAGATCCGCCCCTGTTCATCATGTCATATTACACTGAAAGTTTACATTTTGAGCCCCTTAATTATACAAGGACATTTCTAACATGAAAACAATCTATTTCAAATAATTCAACATTTGAAATAAAGAACTGCATTGATTCAGGGAAGTTTTTTAAAATTATCTCAGAAACTAAATTTTGGCACTTAGCCCCTTTGTAAGTTTAGGTATTCATTTATGTTCGACGATGTCGTCTATATGTAAATATTACATGTCAGAAAACTGTATCATAATGGGAGTCATTAAAGTACTACTTTCCATTATAACTCAGTTTCTCCAACCAATCGGAGCTCAATATTTTCATTCATTGACCAATTGGGTAAGGATAGCTTCTGACATGCACTCAAAATCCAACAAGTTCGACGTGAATACATGATTTGAAAGTTGACAATGTAGCCTATATTGGATCAACCATTGTAGTTACAATGCATAAACAAACTGGGCAATATTGCAAAAGAAATAGCACTGTACCTTAATATCCGCAACTCTGATTTCTACACATTCGTAAGATTTCGCCGACAATTTTAGTGAATGCTGTTGTTGACATAAACACACCAGAACTTCATAGAGTACATTAGTTCCACGGAAATTATAATCCAGCTCTCTGTTCAGTAAATGGATTTCTTATACGAAACTTTTCCGCCAGATGTCATAACTGTTATATTTTGGACTCAATTGATTTACCTCCCGTTGACATTCTATACGCATCGAATTTGAAGTGTGACGAGTTGATAATGCATTACATTTTAATTTTAAAGCGTTTGTAACATCATATTTTGTGTTATTTGACCAAAATAACAAAATGATCCAACATAGTACCTCTGCGCTATCTGTTGGTGCTACTTCAGAATAAACAATATTTCAAAGCTTTGGGATTCATTATTGGGTAGAGAGCAAATGCTGAGCCCACACAATTCCCAAGATAAGAAGAAGTCAACCAACAGAATCTCGACAGATATTTATGAATATTTATGTTGGAACATATAATAAAGTTATTACTATCGTCGAATATAAACAGTCGTATGCAACTCCCCTAAAATGGTAATTAAGACATTCGTATGGAAATTATAAAACTCACTTCGCTCGTTTTATAAACGTATTCGTGTCTTAATTATTGCCAGTATAGGCTCGTTGCATAATGTAGCCTATTATAAAAGAACTGATTTTCAGTCGTTTAACGCAAGTGTGCCCTTCCCCCATTTGTTAGAGAAATGTGTTATTAAGTGTATAAATATTTCATGTAACATTTTGTGCACAGGTAGTAGGGTGATAAAATGATGTTTCTTAGCCCCCCCCCCCTCCTCCCCTATATAATTGGACACACTTGTGTTGACCGACTGAAAAGCATTTCTGTTTATGGAGACCGAGTCTCAGTACAGTTGCAAGGGTTTCAAACTCGTTACATTGTCTGACTGGAATAACTTGTAAGGCATCTAATTTAATTCCATTGTTTTGAGAAATTTAACATGGTGGCTGTGCGAAATTATAAAAATATGTTTTTATTAATTGTATCTTTATCAAGTGATCTAAATGAAAGTTTGTATAATGAACCACAGTAATTATCATTATAATTCTCGTATCAGAAACATACATTTTAAACATATAACACAGTTATTATATTATCTTTGCCCAAAACTTGGCCACTTCAGTGCACTCTGTGCTCTCCGACGAAGATCTTTTTCTGTGCAGGATGCTGGGCACAGTCGACACTCAGTCATATGCTGAACAGTCTATTCAGGAACTTCCAAGTCGTCCATTCCTCGTCATAGCCAGGAGGTAGAGTTTCAGAAACATTTTCCCAACCAGGAGGAAGGTTGGTCGTAGCCCTTCACATTTGCAACCTAGCTTTTTCAGCAGTGGTTCTAAGTTCCTTTGATGTTCTAAGGAAACTCTTCCTCGACTTCAGTCGTTGTGGTTGCGGTTCGTGTCCATATAGAGGATGAGTTCTTTCATGCTCCACTGTCTATCGTTCCTTGTTCGCAGCTATTTCTTTTCGAACAGGGGGTGGTGCTATTCCTGCGAGGAGATAGACCCATTCGACTGGAGTTGATTTCAAGCAACGTGTTATAATTCTGCAGGTTTCGTTGAGAGCTACATCCACCTGTTTGGCATGTAACCACAGTAATAATCTCCATTTATTGGTGTATAGACTAACTCTATGGCCTACTTGTAAAACAATCCAACATGGCATCCATGATAAACATTTAACTAGCTGTAACCACATGTTAGAAACTAATTACCCTATATTCAAAAAATGTGTTATATTTACTTCTGTTTTGTTTGATGTTCCCGAGGTTGCATGTCTAATACCCATTTCTCTTGTTACAGGTAAGGAACAGATGGCATCCGTGTGAGAGTATGGCCTTTAAGTAAGGTAACTTTTTAAATGAGACACACGCCGAAAGGTTGCACGGAACTTACAATCCAGTACTTGTGTGTTAGGCTGCAGATTGACTAACGTGCCAAAGAGACTGTATATATTTTTAGGTTATGTTTGAGGCTGCAGATTGACTAACGTGCCAAAGATATTGTATATGATTTTAGGTTATGTTTGATACAAGTGCAATTGACCAGGTTTGTAAACGACATCTCTGTCGGTTATTTGGCGAAATTAGATTCTCAATAATAATTATCTACATACCGACGATATAAAAATTCATTTAATTTTAAGAATGAATGTAGTCTCGGAATCTGTGTTTCCAGTTTCTCTGACCATTACTCCATCAGTCACCTCATATTATCAATATTTATAGTTCATGACTAAATTCGCTATATACTGTGTTAGGCGAGGTACAAAATCTTTTCTGATCGACTAGACTCAGAAATCATATCCTCTTTGTTGATCGGCAATCTTGATGCAATATTGATAATGATAATAACTAGCGGACCCGTGCGAGAACTCTTGCATGTGTATAAACCACCCGCCTGGCTTTACTGTTATGCGGGCTTCAATAAGCATGCTTATTTTTTTAAACGCACTTGTCGATATTAATGAAATCAGAGAGTAATTCGTCACTGCTGCTGGTTGCACAATGGATTGTGTGAACCCCATAACTGGGTACAGACTACCCGCCCGGCCCTAGTGCTATGCGGATGTAACCGACACAGTTCTTCCAGGGGCTATCGTCTTTTTTAGCCTATTTTCATTATGAAAAAAAATAGGCTTATGAGATCACCTTTTGTCCGTGTGTCTGTGTGTGCGTGTGTGATTCGTGTGTGTGTCCCTAATAAAATGTAAACGGCTGGAGGGATTTCAATGAAACTTGGTATGTTCATAGCACTATTCCGGACGACCCCGACCGTGCCCGTCAAATTTTGTTATGTCTCACCAATCCAACATGGCGGCTTTGCGAAATATTTCACCAGCATTCAATATCTCCGAAACTATTACCGATATCACCCGGAAATTTTGTACAGTGATATAGGGAACTACTAAAAGTTCACCTATCAGACCTTTGCAAATCTGGTAACTACAAAACCAACATGGCGGCCAAGCGAAGTTGCGACTTTAAATAGATGTTTCTTGCGATGTAACCAACCAAACGCTATGAAACATGGTACAGTATATGTTTATACTCATTGTAATGCACCGACATCTAACTTCGTTCAATTGTTTACATAACATCAAAATGGCGGCTGTGCGAAATTTTTCACCGGCATTCTATATCTCTGAAACTATTACCGGTATCACCCTGAAATTTTGTACTTAGATTAAGGGCACTACTGGAAGTTCATCTATAAGACTTTCAAAACCTGGTTAACTACAAAACGAACATGGCGGCCAAGCGAAGATGAAAGTTTTAAATAGACTTTTCTCGCGATTTAATGATCCAAACGCAATGAAATTTTGTACAGCAAATGTTTATACACATTGTAATGCACTGATATCTAATTTAGTTCAATTGTTTACATAACCTCAAGATGGCAGCTGTACGAATTTTAAAATAAAGTTTTTATTTCTTGTGTCGTAATCATGGGATCGAGTGAAAGTTTAAATAATGAAACTAAGCAATAATTGTCCTTTAATGGCTCATAACTCTAAGACCTTCATATATAAAAATACAATATGGCGACCATCCGCAATATTTAGTCGGTTCTCAATATCTACGAATCTATTACATCAATCAAACTGAAATTTTGTATGTTGATAGTGGCAATTAACATAAGTAGGATATACGGAAATAGGCTTTAGTTCTTCACGGAACTACTTGTTATTTGTTTAAAAGCACTTTATAAACAAATAAATATATTTCCGTTGACTTTTCAAGAAATCAAAGATATTTCCTGTACTATTAGGACCTTCTAACTCCCTCTGGATTAGGAGCTTGAGTATTGTGAAGCATACACCTTAGCGTATTATATACGGTATAGACCTATACATAATAACAATAATAATAATAATAATAACTACAGAGGAATATCCTTACCATCAGTCGCATGCAAATTTCTCTTTAAAGCCTTACTCGCGAGACTAGAAAAACAGACAGAAACACCTAATTGGCGAATATCAAGCAGGATTCCAGCAGATCCTGTGTAGAACAAATTCTGAACTCAAAACCATCTTGAAAACTCTTAAAACCAGGCTAACAGTTCTTGTTAGGAATAATCCCGGCATTTGGCTGGTTATTTATTTAGCGTGTGGTACAAACACACATCACAAGACATATTATAATACAACGATATTAAAACAGGATTGACAAAATAACTATTTACTAGGCTGAACTCAGGTAAAGGCCACAATGTCAGATTTACATCCTTTATGTAGTCGATGTAGCCATCAGGAACTCAACTGAAGCCCCAGAGAAGGCTGTTAGTGGACAATCTTGTGTAATATGCTGAATAGTTTGTCCATCTGCACCGCAGGTACATTTCCGAATTGGAATTTTCCTTCACCTGTGAAGAGAGTCCACGCATCGGCCACACTTTGTTCTAATTCTATTTAGGGTAGACCAAATTTTTCTAGAAAGCTCAAAATCCGGAGGCTTGGTTGTAATGCATGGCATAGTTTGTTGTTCCGGTGTGGCAGAGATCGATCAGGACTGCCTCCAACGGGCAGTCACGTTGAACTCACTTTCAACGAGCCTTCGTGCAGTAGTCAGAGGAGGGTGGCGAGATCGAAGTATGTTCCTACAAACGTCAGGAAGATGGTGCACGGCAAGATAAGGATTTTTGCAGATGGCTCTATACACCTTCGTAAGTCCATGTTCTCGTCTCATACTTGGAAGTGGAATGTGATTAAGCACTGGCAGCCAATATGTCGGAGTACATCTAATTGTCCCTGAGATGATACGCATAGTTCGGTTGAGCTGAATATCAACACGCTTGTTATGAGCACTATTCATCCAGGTGGACGCACAGTAAACAGCTGGGCCCGGATTCTGATGACATGTCATATTTTAAATTGTTCACCACAGACATTACTATTTTATATACAAATCCTGTTCATGGTCCCCACATTACAGAAATGCACATTTATTAAGTTATGTTTTCGTCATTTTTCTCATATATTTATTTTAGGTAATTTCCTTGCCTTTTCCGTCATTATTATGTCATTTTATGGAATGTATAGGAATAATTTATACGTTTTGAGTAATCTACTCACATTTTCAGCCTATTTTCATTTATGAAAAAAAAAAAATAGGCTTATGAGATCCCCTTTTGTCCGTGTGTCTGTCTGTGCGTGCGTGTGTGATGGTGTGTGTCCCCCCTAATAACTTCTAAACGGCTGAAGCGATTTCAATGAAACTCGGTAAGTTCATAGCACTATTTTGGACGACCCCGACTGTGCCTTTCAAATTTTGTGACGTCTCACCAATCCAACATGGCGGCTGTGCGAAATATTTCACCAGCATTCAATATCTCCGAAACTATTACCTATATCACCCTGGAATTGTGCACGGTGATAAAGGAACTACTAGAAGTTCACCTAAGTGACTTTTGAAATCCTGGTAACTACAAAACCAACATGGCGGCCAATCGAATTTGCGACATTTAAATAGACGTTTCTGGCGATTTAACCAACCAAATGCAATGAAACTTGGTACTGTATATGTTTATACACATTTCAATGCAGCGACATCCACCTTCGTTCAATTGTTTACATAACCATAAGATGGCGGCTGTGCGAAATATTTCACCGGCATTCTATATCTCTGAAACTATTACCGATATCACCATGAAATTTTGTACGGAGATAGAGGGCACTACTAGAAGTTCATCTATGAGACTTTTAAAAACCGATTGACTACAAAACGAACATGGTGGCCAAGCGAAGTTGAAAGTTTTAAATAGAAGTTTCTCGTGTTTTAATTATCCGAACGCAATGAAACTCGGTACAGGAAATGTCTATACACATTTTAATGCACTGGTATCTAATTTAGTTCAATTCTTTACGTAACCTCAAGATGGCGGCTGTGAGAATTTCGAAAATTAAGATTTTATTTCTTGTGTTCTAATCATGTGATCAAAATCAACATTTTCATAATGAACGTACACAATAATCATCACCTAATAGTATATAACTCTATGGCCTACATATATTATAATCCAACATGGCGACCATCTGAAATATTTAGACCGTTTCTCAATATCTACTAATCTACTATAGCAATCAAACTGAAATTTTGTAAGTGTGTAGAGGCTATAAGCATAAGTTCACCTATGGGGCGTTCAATAACCTGGCGAGCACAAATCCACCATGGCGGCGTCGCGAAATTTAAATAATCAAATGGACGTTTTTTGCTTTTTAACCATCCGAGTGCAGTGAAACTTGATACGGTATATGCTTATATAAATTTTAATCGACTGGCATCTAATTCATTTAAATTATTTTCATAACCAAAAGATGGCGGCTGAGCGAAATTTTAAAATCCTAATCATGTGATTGAGGTTTGAATAAAACACCTACACAATAATCTTCATGTAATGCAGTACATAAATCTATGGTCTATAATATAAAAATCCAACATGGTGACCATCCAAATTATTTAGACGGTTCTCAATATCTACGAATCTATTACAGCAATCAAACTGAAATTTTGTATGTTGATAGAGGCAATTAACATAAGTAGGTTATTTGAAAATAGGCTGTATAGTTCTTCACGGAACTACTTGTTTTGCGTATGGTAACTTACTGGATATTAACGGAGCTGAAAGGGAGGATAAATACGAAGACATGAGAATCTTTACAACTTTGTTCAACCCTTATTTCTCGGAATATCCACAATCCAGAAGACACACTGCACTTGCAACTAATCCGGAAGCGATGTTGAAATCGAGGGTGTAGGAAGACCAAGTTAGTTAAATTTCAAATTTTTAGGTAATTATTTACTGATTTCGGGCCATTTTATGGGATTTTTGCTGTCATTTTATGGGTATTTTTTTAAACTTTTTTAGGTAATTAAAATTCGGGCCCTGGTAATCAACTACTGGGTACACAAGTTCAACGGCAGAAGTCCTAAGTGTAGAAGCAGATGAACCCCTCGTTCTACCGCACAGTTTCTGTAGACATTTGGCTGGTGTTGTAGTGGGATACCACGGAAAGCCACTTTCGAAATAATTGAGCTGGGAATCGAACGCATTTCTTCTCATTTGTGCCTCAAGAACCATAATGTACCCCGTTCCAGTTCTCAAACCAGAATAACATTTCTTGGCACAGCCGAGAATGAAACACGGATCTCCGGGTCGACACATTTCATTAGTGCTAGATCCTTTAAAACAACAATTATCATCATAATCATCATCTACTGACTATACACTTGTCGGTTCTTTATGGACCATGGCAGGTAGAAAACTAACCGCTATTGTACCTGTTTAACTGGGGACACGCCTTGTACAGTGCAGTACAGTAGTTCATTGCACTTTTCAGCACAGCGCGATATAAAACTACGGCAGGCCTGGTCGGGTAATTTGACGTGCTCCACCATAAATCTAGATCAAAGCTTGAGAGGCTGACAGAAGAGATAATGGCTGATGTTCCCCAGATAGCGCTCAACACCTGTGTTGTGTAGCTCGCAAGTCAAAACGCACACAATGATACGGCTAGTCTGAGGATTGCCTGTTGACACGAGAGCTGCTCATCGCCTCTTCATGGCAATCAAATAACAGAAACACAGTTTCTCCAATAAATATGGGGATTTAAATTAGTAGAATGTTATTTTTGTAGCCAGGTACGTCCCTTGGACTGCAATGGGAAGGTCTCAGGCTCGAATCTCGGTGTTGACAGCCACCACCCTAAGTGTGTTATGTTGCTAAGTGTACTAAGTGTTTGTTTGTCTGTATGTTGTCCTGTATGCGTTCACATACCATTCATCTTATTGCGATGAAACTTTGGTGAGTTGTTGTACAAACTCCCGCAAACTTCTGAATAAGTAAATGCATTGCCCAATATTGGTGGTGCACGAGTAGTTTTAACAAATACGTGTTCGCGCGCGAATCATTTCAAAAAGTCCCGTGTGCGTTCAAATACAGTACTATTCATCCGAATGCGACGAAACTTTGCACAGTTTTGCACACTCCTGGGAAGGTTTCTGGATTAGTAAATCCATTTTATAATAGATGGCACGCGAGTAGTTTCAACAAATGAGTGTTGGCGTGCGAACCGTCGCAGCAAACGTACTTTGGTGAGGTTTACGCATGTCCGCGCAGGTTTCTGAATTAGTAACTCCATTTCACAATAGTTGACGTGCGAGTCGTTTCAATAAATGTGTTTTTGGCACGCGATTCGATTCAACAAATGAGTGTATTTCACATAGTTTAGCGGCAGTTTGTGTGTTTTTGTTGTATGAATGCGCACGCATGACATAATTAAATTAAATCATAAACAGACAGCGATATTTCAGTTCGTGTGTGACATAACAAGTGGTGTTGGTATTGATTGTGAAATTCCAAATGCCCGTCTACGTTAGATAATAGATATTACACGCATTTTCTTTGCTTCTTCGAAATGAATTTGTAACAGTCATTACAGAGCATTTGCAATGGCCATCTGTAATACTTAGACTACCACAGGCAGAAGTGACAAATGTAACGATTACGGGACTTTTTACTTTCCACCCCACGTTAGGCGCCAAATATTACGTTTCGACTGCCCAACTAAACACAGGAACAATCACCAGAACTCTGTGGACTAAATAGGAAAATCCATGCTTCTCACATGGACAGCAGTGTGTGGCCTTCTCACGCGTCGGAAATCCTTCTCATTTATTCGTTAGATATCTTACTGAAAAACAAAATTCATTTTGTATCCAAAGCACTACACTAAATACAAATTTAAACACTAACATTTTATTTCTTTGACTGCCTTTGCAATCCAGGCCGGGTACCGCTAGTACAGGATCATTATCTACGTGCGCCCGATAAACACGGCAAGCTAAGCCGGCTGAGACTGGCGCATATCGCGGGCGCGTGTACCCGGTTCAGTCGGTGGTTTGCCTACACTTGCACACTTTTACCAAACATGTTCCATAATGTGTACTTACAGTGCTCATAGGCGATGCTGAAAATCTCCCTCCTCTCTTGTAACACACACCTGACATCTTCTGATGAAAGAATGTACTTCAACTCTTTTATTATTTACGTAGGCTGTTTCCTTGAATCGTTTCGCAAAATTCCTAATTGTTCTGACATTAGGCACAGGTCTTCCTGGAAACTTGATTCGAAATTTTCGTCTCGTTTCAGAACAAGATTTTCTGCTTTTCATATACGAATTATGGATATACACACGTTTGCACAATGTGAATTGGTGTCTAGGCATGACCAACAATCACAGTAATCACAAAACTCACCAAACGTGCAACACTAAGCTTTGCAGATACACGTCCATATGAATGACAAAATACGTGTGAACTAACGATATGAGTCAGCAGAGCGCGCCATCCACCGGCTGAACTGCGTACGCACGCCCCTAATCTGCGCCAGCCACAGCCGGCTTAGCTTGCCCGTGTTTATCGGGGCGCACATAGATAATGACCCTGTATTATATATATATATATAAGGCGGCCCGGGTCGATTCCCGGTCAATGCATGTGAGATTTTCGAAGTGAAATGCCATGTCCTGTGGTTCGGATTCCACGTAAAAAGGAGGTCCCGTGGCTCATGATCTCAAGAATAACGGTCACGTTCAACTACAAGCTTCCTTCCTTCATATATATATACAGGCTGTAAAAAAGTCCTGCACCAAACTTAAATCCCGCATGCGGGTGGGGACAGGGAGTAATTTGAGATAGGGAACCCATGTGCGCCGTTACGCCCCTATGAGGGATTTTAATTATGAGTACATTTGGCAACGTCGCGTGCTACTCACCGCAGAGGACCGATTACCGCTCACAAGTCAGTCTAGCTATTGGCCCACCTCGTGGTTCAGTGCTAAGCCGTTAGAATCTCACACTGAGGTGACCGAGTTCGAATCCCCCTTCCGACAATGCAGATTTTTTTCTTCGAGTCGTTTGTATTTGCATCAATTAATTACTACATAGGGCTAGATTAGATCCTTTTTGTTTCTAATTTCATTTTAAAAGGAGCTACATTATACGCCGCAATTTTGCGTTTTAAAAGAAAAACAAATTGGTTCTGTTCGTTGCCGATTTATTTCTTCGCGGTAGGATTTTGTTTGGACACAAATGATCTCTTTGTTTTTGTCGTAATTGCTGTATGATTGTTTCGCAATGATATGTTTAAGATCGCAATTTGAGGTAAAGGCCATAGGCGGTTACTTTACGAGCAAAAGATTGCGAGTTTAAAAAAGGTACAGTGAAGATACAGAGACAGGTTCAGCGATCGTTGGAAATGAGGACATTTAATTAAGATTCTTAAAACGTTCTTGAAACATCTACCTGAAAACATCATGCTTACGGTAATTAAGTTGATCCATCATCAAATTACTCGGAGGGGAAAAAAATCAAGTTGGGTTGGAAGAAGGATTCGAACCCTCAGCGTGGAGTCACCTACACCTGAGGGTCGAGCGCTTTACTACTGAGCCACGAAGTGGGAATGGAGCTAGGTAGACTTGTGAGCGATAATCGGTCCTCTGCCGTGGATAGCACGCGACGTTGCCAGATGTACTCATAATTAAAATCGCTCATAGGGGCGTTACGGTTGCGTTGCGGACATGGGTTCCATATCTCAAATTACTCCTTGCCCCCATCCCCATGCGGAGTTTAAGTTTGGTGCAGGACTTTTTTTACAGCCTGTATAACGTAATCAGAAACGATCAATTTTTGTTTAATCCAAAACTACAACTGAACTGAAAGCCAGGGACAAAATATCACATGTCATGAACATATGAACTCCAGAAGTGTATTACCAATCCCGAAATAGTACCCACATACTAAAATGTGCAATGTATAAAGTATCAATTCCCATTCCACAGCATGCAGGAACTCTTGAACTCTTGGAGAAAGGGAAACCTTCACGTGTCTGCAACTCGTTTCCTCTCTTTCGTACCTTGAGCGCCTGTTTGCGGAAACAGCGTCGTTATGTTCGTCAAGATGCCGTGATTTATGTCCACTCTCGTGGAACTTAAGTTTGGCGCGAATGTAACAAGTAAGCTGTAAGAGCGTGTGCTATTGAGGCCAAGGCTCATTTCCTCTCAACTTATCCGTTATCGAAGCCAGCCTGTCAATCTCGTACAGCCATTTCACATCAGATCGCTTCTAGCTGCTGCTGAGCTAAGTGTTTCATAATGTGTCGATCCTCCACTAGTGTAGCAATGTCGAGGTCGTCTCTCATGAAAATAATTACAACTACTACGAAACTACAACCACTACTAACTAGCTTACATATTATTTTACAACTTAACTTACGATTAGCTTCGTAGCGTAACAATAAGATTTCACCTGCAGTGCCCAAGGTTGTGGGATTGTTCTCGTTATTGTTACTATTGTTGTATTTGTTGTTGATATTGTACGTTGTTACTGTTGATATTGTTGACTGTTATTGTTGTAATAATAATAATAATAATAATAATATATTATGGCCTCGGGTACCAGGTGCAAGCTTTGTTACTTGTCGCCCTGAGGGCAACTTGCATGTCAAATTTTGTTGTTCTTTGGAGCGCTATGGAAGTCAAGAAGGTTAGATATCTTTGTTCCTTGACACTATGGCGCTTTCTAGCGCTTTCAAAAATCACTTACCATGGCCAGGAGCGAACCTGCAAGCTTGGGGTTGGTATACCGACACGATAACCACTCACCCACCGTGGCTAGCTATTATTGTCATTTTTGTTGTATATGTTGTTGATATTGTTGTATATTACTGTTGCTGTTATTGTTGTTGATATTGTTGGTTGATACTGTTGTTATTGTTGTTAATATTGTTGGTTGATACTGTTGTTATTGTTGTTGATATTGTTGGTTGATACTGTTGTTATTGTTGTTGTAATTGTTGGTTGATACTGTTGTTATTGTTGTTGATATTGTTGGTTGATACTGTTGTTATTGTTGATATTGTTGGTTGTTATTGCTGAAATTGTTGTTCTTATTGTTGGTATTGTAGTAATCATTGTTATATTTATTGTTATTGTTGTTCTTATTGTTGGTATTATTTATCTTGTTGCTATTTTTGGTATTGTTAATATCCTTAGTTGTTGTTTAATTTAGTGAGACTACCTCGGGGTGTAGCGGCCAACATTCTTGACTGTTGCCCCAGAAGTCCGGGTTCGATTGCCGGCTCTGCGAAGAAATTTAATTCTGGTCTGAGGGCTAGAATGGGGTACCCAGCCTCATGAGGAAATTTGAGGTGAGGTGGGTTCGATTCCTATCTCAGACATACGGGAATTGGGTTTTCACGAGATTCCCTACTTCTCTCTAGGCAAATGCCGGGATGGTTTCTAACATATAGCCACGGCCACCTCCTTCCCAATCCTCATCTAAGTTTCTCCACACACTAATTAAGCCGTCATAATTACAATTATCAGATAAATTCCATTAAAAAAAACAAGTACTCAGGACTACATATCCACGATCTCTCAAAGCCTCTAAATCAATCAACAACTAAGAACAACAACAAAATTTATTTTAGGAGCTTAGACATCGTGGTCGTTTAGTCCCGTATACTTCCGTGGGTGTGTGTGTGTGTACACGCACAGGATTAGCCTGATAACCTGTGTTATTGTGTTTCTGTAATGTTTGTATTTGTATATGAAGCAAGGATTTGGGACGAAGGTGACTGTGGCGTTAATTTAGGAACCATCCCGGTATTTACCTGGAGTTGAAGTGGGAAACCATGGAAAACCACTTTTCGGAGGGCTGAGTTGGGAATCGAACCCACCTCTTCTCAGTTCTGACTCACGAGGTTGAGCGTGCGGGAGGCTTGTTGGTGCAGTGCTCTCACCAGGGTTGACCTGGTTCGATTCCCGGCCAATGCATGTGAGATTTTCAAAGTGAAATATGAGGTCTTGTGGCTCGTTTTCTACGTAAAATAGAGGTCCCGTGATGGCGAGATTAACGGTGTTCGGGTTTGGTATGTTCTTTGACTGCCTCTTCAGAAAGCTATGTTTATCTTACGTCACTGTGCCATAGATTTATTGATCCCTCCGAGTTACAGGAGTATGTATCTGTGGTGTGATTACAACGCTGCTACACTAATACAGCCATCACAATTAACACCGGTTATCAGACAGATTCTACACACACCCAAAGTACACGGGGCTACATGACCGCGTTGTCGCAGCCCCTAAACTAAGGAACCAACCAACAACGCTGCTCTTTCTCCACTCCTTAACTAGATAGCAGCACACTTCTTGTGTCTGACTGGATTCTCTAGGACAGGCAGTTCCAGCCGAGCAACTCATCCGTGAGCAGTGGAGTACTCGCCGCCTTACGTGAGTAAACCTGCAACATGCAATACAGCTCTGTTGTGGGGGCTGCCATCACTTCGCGGTGGATACATCAATACTTGCTGGAAGTGCATGGACTTGTACTATGACCTTCGTCCAGTGACGCATTGGCTATCACCCCCAGTCCCTATCCATCCGTACTCCGAGCATCACTGCTGAGTACTCGCGTGTACTCATACTCAAACTCGTGGATTTGGAACAGCCTGCTCTAGGAGGCAGTGAAGAAGGTGGCCATGACTTATTAATTGCTTCTCTGTATTCCAGAGATGCTATTAATAATTGTAGGAGATTTGGTTTTTACTACAAGACATTGTAGGTTGAGGAATCTTATAACTAGACACAAAATATCACAAACCAGGAGGCTTTAAGGCTCTGCAGAAATATAAGATGATGTGTGAAATAAAGTAGAGTTATTTCTATTCATACTATAAACGAAGTTAAAACATGCCATTACGTAATTATGAAATGCTATTTATTTAATACGACAAATACAGTCCACTCATCAAGTAACTATGAACTAAGCTATTTAACCAGAGAATAAGATCAAGGTCCCGATTAAACAGTAACGTAAAACTACAAGCTTCCTTTTAGACTGAGTGTACCCCGTCCCTGACCTCAGACCAGAATTATGCCTACAATCTTGGCAAAACCGGAAATTGATTGATTTTATTTTCACTGCTACACTTAGAGCTTAAAAGCTCCTTTACAGTATCGCCCTACATAATGTAAGATTAATAAATAATACATAATAAATAGCCTTATCAGCCCGAAAAACAAACACCATATACAAGAAAAGCTATTAAAGTAGGCAGGTTGTCAGCTATTGTCCTGATGTTATAATTGAACTAAAAAAAGGTATTTTAACATAATGCAGTAATCAGATATGAGAGGTATACTGCTCGAAGAAGCAGGATGAATGATGTCTTTTGAGAACTGCAGTGCTTGCAAAGTTGAGGAACTTACATAAATCGAAGATGTTGAAGAGGCCTGAGGCGGTGCAATTAATTTTGTGTATCTATTTTCTCGATTATGAACAGAATGCATTGGTGTAAAGGCATTGTAGAGATATAACGGTATCTTGGTATGTGATATTTTATGTGTCAGAATGGCAACTGATGGCTGCCTGCGCTCGTGGAGTTTCAGCCATTTCAGCTGCACGAAATAAGGTGTGATATGAAACCGGAACTCAGATGTCTCAGCCAAGAATGGTATCCGCTACACCACGAGTAGATCTCTTCTGTTAGAAGCCGAGTCTCCAGCGTTCCTTCCGATAAACTTGGCGTGTACTTTGAAGCCAAAAGTGAATATTTTAATATTTTATGAGACAGTTCAGAAATAACTCATGCTCATGCTGTTACGTATTTAGGTTAGTGTACGATATTCTGTGTAGCTTCGTGGAAATGTCCGGTCGGCAGATAATGAATAACGAATGCTGATTGGTGATTGCTAAATCAATAGCTGGTCGCCGTCTAGTCTGAGCTGGACTGTATTATGTCCCAGCTGTGGTTTGCTACTATCATTGGACAGGGAATCCGCACGACACACGCTCGTCTTCAAGTGAACTCACGCGAACTTAGAAAGACACTCACTAATAATAATGAAGTGTTTTAAAATTCCCAGAAAGTCAGACATCTTGTGATAAATCACGCCATACCTGTCACGTCATTCCTTCATCAATATATTTATGCTACCTCTGAAGTAGAACGTTGTACACATTGTCGTTCCATTGGACCGCGCGGCCAATGCTATGATATGAATATATTCGATTACAGAAAACGTACGTGGAGAATCTTATTTAATTAATTTAAAAGTAGGAGATTTGTGCTATTTGGGACGAAAAACAAGATGTTCAGTAAAGAACATATAGCCTACTTTCTCCTAAATGCATGGGTATTGTTATAAATCTTTGTCCTTTTCAAGGAGTATAATTGAATGTTGGGTGTAGTAGCTTCTTGAAATACAACGTTCTATACGGATATTAAACACGAATATAAGGTGCCCTTTGCTAGTGCTACCTATGTAAAAAAGTTCATTCAGTTCGGTTTCATCGTGTTTGAATTGACATGGGAAATGGATTTGCAAACATACATGGCCGCTATCTGCAAACTATTGGGCTGATGACCTTGTAGTTCAGTCAAAAGACGTTTCCCACAAAAAGGTATGTTGTTGCAAAGTTTCGTAGAGATCAATGATCATTGATTAGGTTGGTCGTAATTTGATTTAAGCTTTGGACATTTGGGTGGCCGCCATTACGTTTCCGTCAAGATGGCGGCGATATAAAACATGACACTGGGGTGCTCTTTGCTAGTGCTATCTCTGTACCAAATTTCGTTCAATTCGGTTCCACCGTGTTTGAATTGATAGGGGGAATCGATTTGAACACATACATAGCCGCCATCTGCGAACAATTGGGCTGATTACCTTGTTGTTTAGTCAAATGACGCTCGCCTTATAAATATATGTTGTTGCAAAATTTGGTAGAGATCGGATGATTAGGTTAGTTTTAATTTGATTTAAGCTTTGAACATTTGGGTGGCCGCCATTACGTTTCCGTCAAGATGGCGGTGATATAAGACATGACACTGAGATGCTCTTTGCTAGTTCTACCTCTGTACCAAACTTCGTTCAATTCGGTTTCACCGTGTTCGAATTGATAGGGGGGGGGGGGCAGGCATTCCGAGTACACACACACACGCTCTCTCTCTCTCTCTCTCTCTCTCTCACACACATACACACAGGCACTCCGACAGACACACAATTGTTGGCCCTGTGTAGATCTCATGAGTCTACTTTCATTTTTTGCAAAAATCGAAAGTAGGCTAATAATCAGTGATCAACGAAGCAAAGAGGATATAAAAACCAGATTGGCAATGGCAAGGCAAGCATATGTACAGAAAATAAATCTGATTTAGGTATTAGAATGTATTTCTTGAATGCCTTTGTCTGGAGCGTGGCGATCTATGGAAGTGAAACTTGAACTGATGGTGCAGCAGAAAGGAGTAGAATGAGCATTCGAAATGCGGTGTTGCAGGAGATATATGATGATTGGACGTGGAACAATTGAAGAGGTAATAGGACGAGTGGGAGAGGAGATATTTCTCTGGCGAATTTTAATGAAGATAAGTTGCTAGGGCTATGCTACCCTGGAATAGAAAACTTAGTTATAGAGTTAAGGGTTGAGGACAAGAACTGTACAGGTCGACTAAGTTTAGAATATGTTAAACAGACTGCCTCGGATGTAGGGTGTGGTAGCTATGTAGATACGAAACAATTCTCTCAGGACAAGGAGGTATTGAAGTCTGCATCAAAACGGTTCAAATACTGAAGACTAAAGCAGTTTGATTACGAGGTTACACCTGACTACCTGGGACATTTAGGATCGTAGACTAGCTTTATAACCAGTTGTGCATTGGGTTGAATAGCCTATATACAAATAGCAATAATGCAATTTTCTGTATGTTAATATAATGTTCAGTTAACATTTTAGGATTCCCCGTCACAGGTTTTTGAATTGACGTAGGGGTTAGAACGAAGTGCACACAGCATTGTAATGGCAATTCTGGGACTGTCTGATCTAAAAGGCAGTCAATCTGGTAATGATAGCCAAGATTAACGGCCGAGAGGACACGTCGCGCTGATCACGCGACACCCCGTCGCAATCTGTAATTCTTTTATGGTTGAATAGTTATGACTTGGTAGGGCATGGCCCTCAGTGGGCTGTGGAACCACAGGATAAATGGAAAACGATAAATTTGTTCAGTACGGTTCATTTAGCAATCTCCTTAAGTAGGGGCGTGAAGACACAACGTACTGTACAGTATACTAATAATCAGAACGTCTGCCTGCGTGTAGATGCACTGTTTTGTCAAAATTGAATTGTAGATTACACAAATATGTGTTAAAGTGTTTTTAAAACAAATAAAAATGTTGTAAATGTAAAATGAAATGTTAAGAATTGGTTTTAGAAAATCTGACATTGGTCTTGACATGAGATATTTATTTACTTTTTCAATTATGAGTTATATTGAAAAAAGAAAACAAGTTAATAAATTGATCAACGAAGGATATGACTACCTACTTGCCTCTTTCAAAGATCACTTTCTAACATAAAGTGCAATTAAGTTCCACAAAAGAAACATATTCCATTTTGGTATTATTGCTGTTCTTCTTCTTTTTATATATATATATGTATTAGAAACTTGCGATACCATGACCATCCACGCGTGTTGGGTATGTGTAGGTGAAGTATGGAGAGAATCTCTCAAACAGCCTGTGTTATTGTGTTGACTGTATTAGTCTCTTTCTTTGTAACTGGGTCAATAATTAGCAGGACTCACGATAAGGTACGCTTTTGGGATGTCCGGGTTAAACGTTTTCGATTAAATGTTAAAAATCCTCTCAATCGTTTTTCCAAAAACGTTAACGTGTTTCCTAAAAATAAGCGTTCAAACGTTTTGTAAAGAAACGTTTCTTAAACTTTTGGAGTTTCTTTTTAATCTTGACCCTCTTAAACTATTTTGGATTGAAATCTGATAAAATATTTCTGACGACTAACGTTTTGACTGATTTTGAGGAAATAGAGGCAATAGATAGAAGCGACCCGACCATGAAGACCAAGATTAACGGCCGAGGTTTTTTTTTTTTTTAAGAAGAGGGCCATGGCTTTACTCGTTGACATTTTGGCATTTGCCCGGAGTTCATACAGCAAACCATGGAATTCCATTTCTAGGCTGGGTGACGTGGGAATCTAACTTTCCCCTTTTCAATTATCCTCACTTGGTTGAAATAACTCGCACCAAAATTGACTATATAGGCAGAGTCTGGAATCAAATCTAGGACCTTTCAGACAGAAGTTTCAATGCGTTTTAAAATACTATGTAATTAATTACACTCTATGAAAAAGGTTTCTCCTGATAAATGATGTCAACCGTATTTGCATAATTTCACGAGATATCATTTGAATGTGTGAAACTCATGTGGTGGTGGGACTGGAGAAATACATCGTTGTTCTGAAAGTCACAGGAATAACAGCGTTTAGAGTGGCTTGCGTACAGCAATGCCCCACGGGTAGCACACTGCTCAGGAAATTTTATATTTTCATAATTAATGTAATGGTGTCATTTTACTTTCTGAGTGCGTGGCAGTAAGTCTGCTTTTACATGTCGTCAATTTCATTTAGCTATAGGTTGTACACACAGCAGTCTGTATTTTACTGTAGTCTATCTAGTTATGTTCATAAGTAACTCGTTAATGTGCCTAATTATATTGGGCAGGGTGTAACTCTTATCTACTCACACACCATAACATGAAACCAAAATACATGGCTTAGCCTAATTACACACTTTTAATACTGAAAACACTTCTTAGCAGACAAAGTAGAGGTCCCCATCTCAGCAAAAACGTAATATTGTGCAATTTCCTCAATTGTATCGCACATTGAAGGGCTAAGGGGGCCTGGAAAGGTTTCAAATTGTAAGTGTTTAAAGAGCTCTATCAAATTATAAACAAGTAGTTCCATGAAGAACTATACTGCCTATTTGCATATATCCTACTTATGTTAATTGCCTATATCAACATACAAAATTTCAGTTTGATTGCTGTAATAGATTCGCAGATATTGAGAACCGACTAAATTTAGCGGATGGTCGCCATGTTGGATTTTTACATATGTAAGTCTTAGAGATATGTACTGTTACATGAAGATTATTGTGTACGTATAGTATTCAAACTTCAATCGCATGATTAAGACACAAGGAGTAAAAACGAGATTTTAAAACTTCGCACAGCTGCCATCTTGTGGTTATGGAAACAATTGAAAAAAATTAGATGCCAGTGGATTAATATTTGTATAAGGATTTACTGTACCAAGTGTCACTGCACTAGGATGGTTAAATTGCGAGAAATGACCGTGTGAATATTTATAATTCGCGTCGCCGCCATGTTGGATTTGTGATTACCGGGTTATTGAAAGTCCTATAGATGAACTTATGTTCATAGCCCCTATGAACATTGAAAAATTCTGTTTGATTGCAGTAATAGATTCGTAGATATTGAGATCCATCGAAATATTTCGGATGGTCACCATGTTGGATTGTTATATGTATAGGCCATAGAGTCATGTACCATTAAAGGGAAGTTATTGCGTAGGTTCATAATTCAAACTTTCACCTCGATCGCATGATTACGACACAAGAAATAAAAACTTAATTTTAAAATTCACACATCCGCCATCTTGAGGTTATGTAAACAATTGAACTATATTAGATACCAGTGCATTACAATGTGTATAATCATTTCCTGTACCAAGTTTCATTGGATCATTAAATCACGTGAAAGGTCTATTTAAAATTTTCAACTTCGCTTGGCCGCCATATTCGTTTTGTAGTTAACCGGTTTTTGAAAGTCTTATAGATGAACTTCCAGTAGTGCCCTTTATCTCTGTACAAAATCTCAGGGTGATACCTCTAATAGTTTCAGAGATATAGAATGCCGGTGAAATATTTTGCACAGCCGCCATCTTGAGGTTATGTAAACAATTGGACGAAGTTAGATGTCGGTGCATTACAATGTGTTTAACCATATAGTTTACGAAGTTTTATTGCGTTTGGTTGGTTAAATCGCGAGAAACGTCTATTTAAAAGTCGCAATTTCGCTTGGCCGCCATGTTGGTTTTGTATTCACCAGGTTTTCAAAGGTCACATAGATGAACTTCTAGTAGTTCCCTTTATCACTGTAAAATATTCCTGGGTGATATCGGTAATAGTTTCGGAGATATTGAATTCTATAGAAATATTTCGCACATCCGCCATGATGGATTGGTGACACGTAACAAAATTTGAAGGGCATGGTTGGGATCATCCGGAATAGTGCTATGAACTTACCGAGTTTCATTGAAATTGCTCCATCCGTTTAAAAGTTATTAGGGGGACACACACCATCGCACACGCACACACAGACACACGGACAAAATGTGATCTCATAAGCCTATTTTTTTCATAAATGAAAATAGGCTAAAAATTTAAAAAAAAAAAATAGAAAATCACTTCCGGCCTGAATGCAGTTCCGGGAATACAGCCTTAAATCGCCATTTTAGCCTACTTTTCTCATTTTGCAAAAATTTTGCCAAAATGAGGAAAAAGTAGACTTATGAGATCGATCCGGGAAAATGTCTGTCTGACTGTCTGTGTGTACCCCCTATCAACTCCTAAACGGCTGCAGCTATCGAAACCAAATTTGGTACGAGTAAAGATCTATACCTGAATATCCCACCGACATATTTGAAAAATCGCCATTGAAATTGTAGCTCTATGTTGGATATCTCAGAAGGTATGCATGCGAATTATTCCAAAATTTGCACACGTATAGATAATAACATTCCAGATTCATTTTCGGAAGTCCATAAATGCCAGTGTTGCCAATATGATTCTAAGCCTCCCGTTAACTCAAATTTCTAAATGCTTGTAACCTCTACACTATCGATTGGATTTGAACCAAATTTGGAATGTACTGTGTGTACTACAGCATATAAGACTGTGCGTATTCCAAAGAGCCACCAGCGCTGCCAACTGTTAATAAATGCTCTCTCTATGTTTTAACCCTAATATCAATATAGTATCAGAAAGTATGCAGGCCAACATCTCCAAACTTTGCACACGTATAGTATCTGACATTCTACCTTATTTTGGTGTAACTTATATACATCAGTGCTGCCAACACGATTCTAAGCCTGCTGATAGGTCGAGGTTTCAAATGCATTTAACTTCTATACTAACAAATGGATTTCAACCACATTTCGTATGTGCTTTGGGTACCATAACAGTTAAATGCGTATTCGTAAGAACCAGCAGGGCTGCAACTGTTAATTTAATGCTCTCTCTGTTTGTTTAATCCTAATATCAATATATCAGAAAGTATGCAAGCCATCAGCTCTAAACGTTGCACACGTATAGTGCCTAACATTTTAGATTAATTCGGAGTAACTAATATACCTCAGTGCTGCCATCATGATTCTAAGCTTTCTGATAGTTTCAATTTTTAATTACATGTAACTTCTATATTAACAAATGGTTTTTATCCAAAATGGGCACTATAATACATCGTAATATTTCAGATAAATTCTGAACATGACATACATGACAGTGTTCCCATCATGATTTTACGCGCACTGATTAATCCAATATCAAACAGCATGTAACGTCCATACTATCAATTAAACTTCAACCAAAATTTGTATGATGGAACTAAGAATATATTCAGAGTCACCAGGGCTGCCAACTGTAGTAAGTTACTCTATTAGACTACACTATTTCAGGTGTATTTCAAACTGCAATACTTTGAAATGTTAGTATTACCAACTTGATTTCGTCATTATTCTAGATGGGTCTATATAGATTGGCAGGCTCTTTAGTTCATCACGGAACTACTTGTTCTTTGCTCTTTTTCTTTTTGATTCAAATCCTAGCCAAATTAACTTTTTAACATAAATTCTTTCTTTTAATGCATTTCTTGGTTCAATACCCTCAGACAATTTTTGATATTTTGAAAAACCTTCTCAACAGAAGTAGTTATAACGGTTTAAGTGAAACTCTGCATTGACTCACACTTATACTCGTAGAGATAGAAAAGGCTAACTGCTAAAATAATCGACCGGATATGGATGAGTTTCCGGTGAACAATCATCAGTCTACCGCGTGTCATCATGCCGGCATCTCATAAGAAACGTTTATTGTGTCCTTTACGTTTGAAAAATCCACATTCAATGATTAATAAAAGGATTGTAATGTTTACGTTTTTGCTAAGTTGGGGACCTCTAGTTTGTCTGCTAAGAAATGTCCTCAACATTTTAAAAAACTAGGAGAAATTGTTTTTTATTGCTCCAAATGTTTCTACAGTGTTATTTATTTTTGTTTTTGTTTTTGTGTTTTTGTTTTTACTTTTACTTTTGTTTTTACCTTTACCTTTTATCTTTTATCTTTTATCTTTTACCTTTTACCTTTTACCTTTTACCTTTTACCTTTTATCTTTTACCTTTTACCTTTTACCTTTTACCTTTTACCTTTTATCTTTTATCTTTTATCTTTTATCTTTTATCTTTTATCTTTTATCTTTTATCTTTTATCTTTTATCTTTTATCTTTTATCTTTTATCTTTTATCTTTTATCTTTTATCTTTTATCTTTTATCTTTTATCTTTTATCTTTTATCTTTTATCTTTTATCTTTTATCTTTTATCTTTTATCTTTTATCTTTATTTTTATTTTTATTTTTATTTTTATTTTTATTTTTATTTTTATTTTTATTTTTATTTTTATTTTAATTTTAATTTTAATTTTAATTTTAATTTTAATTTTAATTTTAAATTTAATTTTAATTTTAATTTTAATTTTAATTTTAATTTTAATTTTAATTTTAATTTTAATTTTAATTTTAATTTTACTTTTACTTTTACTTTTACTTTTACTTTTACTTTTACTTTTACTTTTACTTTTACTTTTACTTTTACTTTTACTTTTACTTTTACTTTTACTTTTACTTTTACTTTTACTTTTACTTTTACTTTTACTTTTACTTTTACTTTTATTTGTGTAGAGTTCATTATGTAACCAAATCCGCGCGCCGTACACATAGTTATTAAGCACACTCACTCCTCACTTTTTTCATTTCACCGCTATGAATATTTTATTTCGCCACTTTGAAGCCTTTTACCTCTACATAGTACAAAACAAAGTCCCCGATTCCTGGATGCCACGGGCAATCTGGAGAACCACTGGATGGATTTTGATGTGGTCACAATTCTGTTAAGGATTTCTCGCGGAAGGTTTAAGTAGAAAACATTCATTTATGACCGAAGGAAGACGAGCAGTAACGAATTCAGTGAATTGAGTCGAATAAAAACCTGCCGTCCGTGCGCCGTTCAAGCTTACGCTTGGTAAGCCGTTAAAAATATCTATATACTATGTGTGTAAGAATTGTTCAGCATGAAAAGTTCCACAAAAACTTCCGGGACAGCATATCTCTATCTTTAATACATCGCCCACTATAAGTGTTCTCAGTTTTCATTTCTTCCAACAATCTCCATTCAGTGGAAATGTAAATTACTAGCTTCGGAGCAAGTTAGCAATCTAGCGAGCGGGCCTATCGCCCCAACTTCGGCCAGAATGAAACTGTCGAGTCGAGTCATGTCTAGTTAAGACTTCAGAGAAGAGTATATGTGTTTGGAGTTTCTCTGTTCACCTCGGCTTTTCTGAATTGCGTCTGAGACCTACAGTCCGTGCGACTTTTAAGCTTAAGCTGGGTAAACCGTTAATGATCCCGGGCAAAGCCTGGGTGGGTTGCTAGTATTAAAATAAACCTGGGTCCCTCAATATGGCTCGCTTCTATGCGTCTTAACTGCCCTTGCTGAGTGGAGTCGACGTCACATCTAACAGTTGGGCCCAATATATACACAAAGTCCTTTTATTGGTCAATACAAATCATGTCTATTAACAACTTGGAGCAAATGTGATCTTTGAAAATGCTTTAGTACCATCGACTTGATATGGATGACAGTAGATTCACAAAATGTGGGAGAGTGTATACCACAGTCGAGAGCGTGACGTCATATCTGCTCACAAATAATTCACCAGCACAGTCTTTCAAAGAGCATAGCTAAGACTACTTTCTTACACGTGGCAGGTCTGGGCGTGCAGTCACAGTAACGAGCGACTAGATTAGCCCACCCTTGTATCTGGAGACGCAAGTAAACCTTCGTGAAGCTTGCCTACAAAGGTGAATTAACAGTCTTGTTTTCTACATTCTAAGAGTATTAGGGTATTTCCGACGCAATAAGAAGATCACAATATCAACAGTGAAGATAAGTCCAATTAATAATAATAATAATAATAATTACGGCCCTTGAGGTACAAGAAAGGTAGTTCTTGTGAACAATAGTGGGACCAAGGTTCTTATAGTTATTAACAAGGAATGTACATCATTTTCTAAATGTAACATTGCCCTAACCTCATACACGATATGCTTTGAACTAACCTCTCTTTACCTAGAGATCACCTTCCATCACGTCGAGTTTTTTAAAGCCGCTCTGTTTGGAAAAGGCTAAATTTGGATCTTGAAGCATACAGGCTCTTCATTAGTTACAGACTTACAAGGATTGGTGAAGCTTCAATACGGAACTACTATTTGTCATGAGCAGCTGATCACCGTCACCATCAATTTCATTTCATTTTATTCTGTTCTTATAACCTAAATTTTATGGTGCACTAAATTAGGTTTAAATACGTATCTTATTACTGTGCTACGCTTTTTTTCAATAGCTGATGAGGGGGATAACATTTAATTAATCCTCGAAACATGTACTGAAAACAAGTTAAATAATTATTTTTTTCTTTATAGTATTGATTCAGGCGGATGTATTTTTCTTGTTAATAACTATTCTAGCATACCAATACGGAACCACCATAAGTCATTTAAATAATGTAACCAAGGTTATTACCGGATGGAAGACTATGGTACAAACCAAATTATGAAATCAGGAAAACCTCACAGATGCCATCAGGAGACGCCTGGCGTTTTACGGGCACCTGTACAGAATGGACCACCACAGGCTGTCTTATAAGATCTTCAAGGTAACCAAGAAGGGTAAAGCCATTGGATCCCTGTAGATCGAACAATTTGAGAAGGTTCTTGCTGAACTTAATTTTCAGCAATACATAATAAATGACAGGAGTTCCTACAGTCTGACAATTGAAATCAGATCTTTTCTCACATCCATAGCTCTTAAACGTCCGAAAATCAACAGCAATTGGTTGGTTGAAATAACACAAGACCTACAAGAAATTGTTATCAATGAAGGAATCATTCACAATAACCAACATTTAGAACCCTAATAAACAGATACAAATTTGCTATATACCTACACGGAACAATACAGGATGGACAGAAGAACGCAAAAGAGAGCACAGTGAACGGATGAAGAGATATTGGGAAGGAAAGAGGATATATTGTGTAAATAATTTCGAACACGCTCCTTAGTTGGGCGTAACGAATCAAAAATAATAATGATAATAATGATAACAATACTACTACTACTACTAATAATAATAATAATAATAATAATAAAAAATAATAACCCCTGGCACTACAGTCCTTTAAGGGCCTAGGCCTCCTAAGCGACCGCTGGCCAGCCAATTGGCCTGCAGATATTGGGGTGACGCGTGATCAGCACATCGGGTCTCGTCGGCCCTCAATCTTGGTTTTCCTGATCGGGGCGCTGCCTCACTGTCAGACAGCTACTCAATTGTCCTCACGAAGCTGAGTGCACCCCGTTCCAGCCCTCACGTCAGTTTCTAAAATCCCCGACGGAGCCGTGAATCAAACCCGGGGCCTCCGGGTGAGAGACAACCGCGCTACCCCAACACCACCGGGCGGCAATAATAATACATACCTACAGTAGGTATAATATTAATAATAATAATAATAATAATAATAATAATAATAATAATCAAGAGAGAAAAATTCTGAGAAAGATCTACGGGCCAGTTCAGAAAGAGGGAATGTGGATGAAGAGACCGACAATAGAACTGTACAGACAGACAGAGACGATTACAAACAACATAAGGAAAAGAAGGGCAAAATTTTATGGACATATACATAGGATGACCGAAGACAGACTGACCAAGATTTTTTTTAACATAGTTACGAATAGCACACTAAAAACCAATTGGGTAAAGGAAACCGTGGAAGACCTTAAGAAACTAAACATCTCTACAGAAGACATCGCAGACAGGAGCAAATACAGAGAAAAACTTAGACTAGAGAAGTTTGAGCAAACTCCCAAAGAGAGACACAACCAGCAAAGAGGTGGACAGAAGAGAGAAAGAGGGAACATAGTGTGTATATGAGAGGTTTTTGGGAAAAAAGAAGAAAGGTCCAGAATGAAACATGAAAATTGATTGTGTTGTAACGCTCTCCTTATGGGGAATTAACGAATAAATAAATAAATAAATAAAATAATAATAATAATAATAATAATAATAATAATAATAATAATAATAATAATTGTAACCCCACATTAACGGCACTGGCCAGCAGCACGTCGGCATCTCGATAACCAACGCTCTGCTTCACCAGAATGAGACGAGAACGGGAAGCGTGGATGGGCCAACTTACCTTTATTCAGAGGTCCGGGTCACCTCCGCAGCAACATCACCTCCAGATGACATGTCCCAACAGAAGAGCTCCAAAAGGGGTGGAAGGAAGATGGAGAAGGGGACAACACACACAGGCTATTCCACAGACACCCCCCCCCCCCCCCCACTAACCGACAGAACTGCCGTCGGTGAAATAATGCCACAGCAGCTGCTTAAAAATTTAAAATAAACATTTAATGTTAAAATTTAAAAAGAAAACACCTCCACCAGCAAACACAACATGCATCAGGCAGCCAAAATTAAAATTAAAATAAAATCTCAGCTAGAATTCTCACTGTAGAAATAATAAATATTTAAGGCCAATATCAAAAGGGATTACTTGAGGTAAGAGCATAAACAGCTACAAACCCAAAAAAGAAAACTAAATAAGCACCAGACACACTCCCAAACTGGACCATGAGGGCCTTGGAGAATCAGAAAAAAAAACTAGTGCGAAATAATTACCAAAAACAAGGTAACGAAAGAATAACGAAGGAGTACCAAGAAAACTCCACCAAAAAAGAAAATCAAAGGAAAATTAAAACAAATAAGTTAACCAACATCACCATGACCTCAGAAAGTGCACTTCAAACAACGCCAGAAAAACAAAAAACCCACAATGCACTTCAGTAAACAAGTTACCATGGCGACCGAGAACAGAAGAATGTACATCAGTACGTAATAATGAGAAACGCGTAATTTACATATTTAAAATAAACTTCTCCAGTGAGAAAACAGCTAGCTATAACAAACTCTAGACATTACGAGATCAAAAGGTTTTTACATGCAACGGATCAGACAAAAAAAAACGACCGACTAATGAACCAATTTAGGCCTAGTGTAAATAGACTCGTCTGGCCAGTACCATAATATTATACTGTGCCCGTTTAGACCGGAGTCCGCACGACCACATATGCATTTTACCAATAATCAGTCAGCACGAGAATCAAAATATCCCGGAGCGCCAGATGGGTTAAAGCAAATCGCAAAAACGACATCAAATTTATAAAAATGCTTTGCTGATTTTTGGCTCAATGCAACAATAAGGATAGAAGGAGATTTAATTGGGTGAAACACATCTGGTAAAATTATCTCAGTTTATTTAAAGTTAAAATCTGACTGCAAGAATAATGCTCAAAGCAGCATCATCCACGTGTGGCGATCCACACTCTTATTTACACACAATATACAGAAATCTTCCAAACACATTTGACAATCTTTTTGAAAACACAAGTCCGATTGTTAGTCCTGTGGACTGTTTTCCAAAATTATTAACCTTTTAACTCCAGTGCAAAATGAATTGTCCATACTGGAAATAACGTAGATCACTGTTTGACTATTTACATGATATTAACACTCGTAGAATAAATGTTTATAGAATTTCTTAAACTTTCATTTGTTTTCCAGTTTTCCAAAATATATCGTTGAAACTATTATTATCATCGTAGCAACACAAATTATTAACACATATTAACAACATCTGAAAAATATTTGATCATTGAGCATAGCATCGAAGAACTGTGCGAAGCACAACAACAATTAATTGTTCTTCTGACATTAAACATTCGAGAAGTGACTCGATTATGAACTTCAAGTTCCAAACAAAATATATGATTTCTGAATCATTAACTTGATCAACAAATGGTTGAACCATTCAACTATTAGATTTTCCACTTGGGAACAATATTATAAAAATATTTATATTTATGGCCATTTCTAGCAACTTTCACAACTTGCAATTCTTCGACAGAATGCAGAAATTAGAATTGTAGTCTTATAATGAATTCATTTAGTTCATGGCACTAGGATTGAAAATATCCTTCAAATTATTCGTGGTTAAAGAATTATTTTAAATTGGCAGTGGCCCATTCTACTATTTGTGTAAGAACACAATATTGTAACAACAACAACAACGGCAAAGGTCTTCCCCTGAAGAAGAATAAACTACTATCATGACAAATCCGGGTTCTAGCAAAATCAAAGTCTAAATGGAATTCGTAAAACAAGGTTGAAATAAGAACTGATGGTTTCAAAGAAATAACCTTCGGGTTATTCATACGACGAAATGTGTGGCTCCAATACTCCTACTATAAACCTGAGCCATCGAACCTGCTATTTGATTGATGCTCGAAAAAACCTTCATTCCTGCGACTTAACATGCGCACCTGGGAATGGCATTACAACTATTCCACACACATAAATTATCTTCCCAAAATTTATACAATAAATCAAGCCTCTGCTTGTTATCAACACTGGAAGATTAATAAACTTACAAGTTTATTTTATTTTACCATTCAGTTCAACCCGTGATTTTACCATACTTATGAAAAGCTTCATTTCACTTTCGAGTGTATTTACGTCATGATTTTATATAAATACAAAAATATCCTATTTGATACAAATATCAATTGCTTCCCGTTTCATGCCTCTCCGTGTTATCTGAAACATATACTTTGCTCATCGCAAATATCAACTGTTCAACCAGAACTGAAATGTAGGTTGAATGCGGGCTTGCGCTAACCACTCTCCTTCGTAAAATCTCCTGTTCCAAACTAGAAATGTTTCAACTACTTCATAGGCTCTTTCTCAATACATATGATTATTATAAAATATAATATCCAAGAATTATTTAGAAAAATTATGAAAATTATTATTATTATTATTAGTGGATTATTATTATTATTATTATTTCAAATATGTTTAATTATCATCTCATTATGTGAGAATCCACATGTTCGAACCTTCGAATATGGAAAAAATATCCATTCCTCAACAAAAATAAATTTAACTTTTACAGTTACATCGGCTGATTACCGTGATTTCCCAAAAATATGAAAAATTCAAATAAATGCTCAAAATGCTCGGTCATCGATCCTAAACTGTTCTGAGTGCTGAAAATGCTCAGAATAATTCTAATAAGTCTTGCGTAAATCATTACAAGCTTTAAATATGACGAAAAAAATGTGTTGGTCATCTGCAGAAAAAATAGTTTGTTCCAATTAGCTAGGCATAAAATAATTCAAATGTGGCTTACATTTCTTGATGGTCTTGAAGTGTCGTAAACCTGGTCTATACCAGATTTATCCGTAGACATGCCCTAGCGGACAAGCACGTATAATCCTTGTATCGGCCGCCATTGTAGACCCACAAATCGTCTAGTCAGACATAATGGTAGTATCTTTCGACGTTTTAAATGACTGTGGTTCCATTTTAATATGGGCTTCTAACAAAGCCATAACAGTTTGTTTGAAAAGGGTCAGATCTAAGCGATCTCTTCTTAAATGTGTCAGTTGTAACCTAACTCACTGTAATCTCGTCAGTACAAGAAAAACGTTGACAGTCTAAGCAGTTAACGGCTGTTCTGAAGATCGTTCCCTGGGCATGGTTTATTAAAATCACCATCTGCCATGCGCTAGACAACCTGCAGTTTCCCTTGCGTAGACTAATGAACGCCACCGTTATAGACTATTCTTCAATGTACTGACGGATCGAAGTGGTTAAATAGTTACAAAATATGAAAACTGACTTTAAATGGATTTAAACATCCAAGTATTAATTTACTATTGGACTGTGACAAATACTATTTTCTAGACCAAGTCTAGCATATGTCCTTTAAGAAATATAAATATTTCCACCAATGTCTGTAGAAAAACAATCACCTCAGTGATTCTCCTCACCAGAAACTTACTAAGTTCCAACTCGTTTGCGCAGCACTTCTCGTGACTATCACGATTTGAAAAGTACTTCTTCGTAGAGGCGGCAACCATGTGCCTTGGCTCAGCGTAGACGCAACTTGCTCGCCAAGTGCTTGTGATGAATTGAGCTAACTAAGCCTGCTCCAGCTTGCTTTTATACAAAAACGGTCAGGGTCACGCGTCATCGCCTGATATCTAAAAATCCTCATATCTCTTGAATCCCTGGTCCGATTTACTTGATACTAATTGCATTCTCTTTCATTTGGCCGTGCCAGTAATCTGATCCCAGTCTCAAGTCTCTGCTCCATAGTTAACTATTTAATCAATAAATAGTCTCCACCTCTGCTGTTACTCGCTACGTCATTTACCATCCAACTATCGGTAATTTCCTTCGAAAGGCTTCGAGAAGCAATGTAGCGCGATATTCAAATATCTGAACTTTCAAAAGCTGCTACAGCCTTTCCCTTGATATCTAGGTGTCTGAAACTTGGAATACCCATTCCTAGATTTGGGCACAATACGAAGAAACTGCCTTAGCTAGATCCAAATAATAAGATAAGAAGAAAAACATTAGTGTTCCCCGGACAAAAAAAAGGTTTAACAAAATTTTACATTTTCATAGGTGACATATCTATTCCAAGGTCACCCTTTCAGAACTAAAACAAACACTCATCACACAATGCAAAATAAGGAGCTCCAATAATTTAAATTAAATGTTTCAAAACATACCTTAATAAGGCCTTTGGGGAGACACTGATGATAAAACAAACATAACACTAATAAATAATTAAAAAAAAATGAAAACTGCCCAGATGACTGTTGCTGGCACACGCAACCATTGACACTAAACATCTTCAAGTTTTCTCATTCCGGCGAAAATAAGGTAGACCATGCTTCAGGGGCGACGATCCCACTTCCTACCCACTGCGGTTTACGTTTTTGTAATGTAATTCCATTTCTTGGTGAGGCGAGGGGCACAAGCCCCCGCCTCAATAGACAATCCAATTCACGATCACTCAGTCCAATCCAGACTGTTCAGTTACCGATCACAACACATAAAGGCGCCGACAAGGAAGCCAGGCGCGCTGCATGCATGATATTTGGAAAATGGCCAATCACGGTTTGACACCTCAAAACAACAATGTCATAAATAAGTTCATAATTTGGCGGTATCATGAATACACCGGCATTTGTTTTAAGACGCTGGAATGCAATTGTCTTTCAATTATGTCATGCATATAAGGAGTTTTATAAGGCGTAGCCCACACCACCTATTGGGGAGAAACAGGAACTATTTGAATCTTTCCCAAGTCCGACTGCAGCTACCATCTTGTGGTCACAGGCGGTACTGAGCGACGAAGCGGACGATTCAAAACTTCAAGAACAGCATCCAAGATAAAATACATGTTTGAAATGGTAGAGACGTGCCCTTGCACGTATCAATAATAATAATAATACTGTTCTTAAAATCTAGATTCAAGAGTTGGCTGATAAATTGCAGCTTCTAAGAGGAGATAAAGTTTCGAGTGTGCTTGGAAACGATGACTGAAAGTTGTATTGGGACCGAACTATTCTGACTGATTAATCGGTTTCGTATTACAGGCCGGATCTAGTGGTTGTCAGCGAGAAGATAACGCAATCCACGTAGATTGATTTTGCGATCCCCAACAGCAAGATTCTCCAAATAAAGCGTATTGAAAGGATCAGCTAATATACCGAGTTGGTCGGCCCTATCTAGAGGCAAATACACATTGAACGGGTAAAGGCAATAACTATCATTATCTCGAGAATGGGCGTGATCCCAAGTTCCTTGCTTTATGGCCTAATAAAGAAACGGATCTGGATACTCAACTGTATGAACTAACGCGGAAGGGATTAGCTAACTCAGCAACCTAAATTTTCCGGAAGTTCACGGGTAGTGATTTCGGCTTTTCAACTACAGTAGCTATACTTAGGTTCCTTGAGCCATGTAGTTATTTTGGGATGTAGGCTACTACTAATAATAAAAACAACAACCTTATATATTAAAATAGTTTTCAAAAAATTTCACCCTTTACTAAAACTGAAATATCTCGGGAAGTATTTGCACTACGACGACGTTTGTTGTCTTGAAATGTAATTCCCGTCAAGCACCGTCGATTGATACCCACCTTACTTGATTATATCATTCGAGTATTTAAATAATTGTGAATATTACTTCCTTCAAGGTCTCACGAAAATAGAATCGAATGACTTGACGGACATATTGTCGCTAGGCGACAACGACTAACACTGTATCATGATATTCAACGCCACTCCAATTATAAATCTAACTTGATATTAACAGAGAGTTCCCTAATTACGTCATGATATCGTTAACTTCTACCTGCTCCACTCGGGCTCTAATTCGCATGTATCCATACTTGATATCGTTAACTTCTACCTGTTCCACTCGGGCGCTAATGTCGCATGTATCGATAAAATAAGTAGAAGGGGATTCTGTGCACATAATTTAATTAAAACTTCTCAAAGAATGGATTACTTTGAGACTGAAATGCTCATGCACAATCAGCAGTCATTTTGCTAATGACACTGTCATGTCAACATCTCTTTGAATGACAAAAAATAGTGTAAACGAAAGACAACTAATTTCACGAAGATGCCGCTACAGTCGAATGTTGGAACCGCCATTTTGTATTGTGTATCCGATCTTTCTGTTATAGAGTCTTTGGTCTCACCAGCTACAAACTGTCTTCTTTTCGTTTCATCATTCGTCCTTATAGGTTGTGTGCTCAATCAATACAATGAATCATATTATGATGAATGAGAGGCAACACTCAATTACAAATGTTATAAAGATTAAAGGAGACGGTAATTGTCTGTTCAGGTCATTAGCATATTGTGAGTACAACAATCAGAGTTTATTTACACAGGTTAGAGAGCGAATTGTAAAACATGTTACAGACAAGTGCAATAATTATTCTTCCTTTATTGTTGGCAACAGCGATATGCACGAAACTGCTATCAATTCGAGCGATGATTACAAAATGTATATGTCTATGAATGGTGTTCATGGAGGTCATGTTGAGTTAGTTGTCGCTGCTCAAGTTTGCAAAATGGATATTTATTCGTGGATTACTACTGTCGTATGGAAGGTGACCGGTTAAAATATATACGTCATCAACAAACGAAGTTACGAGTTGATACATATGCCGGTTTAGCAGACGCCTTGCATGTACGAGCAGAAAATGAAAATCACAGAGTCGGTCGTATTGTAGTTTTGCCATCTTCTTTTACAGGTAGCCCAAGGAAAATATTGCAAAATTATCAGGATGCGATGGTGATAGTGAGGAAGTTTGGAAAGCCAGATTTATTCGTTACGTTCACCTATAATGCGGGCTGGCTAGAAATACTTAACATCATTCATCTCTGGGAAACGGCTAATAATAGGCCTGATATTGAAGTGAGAGTTCTCCATTGCAAAGTAAAGGAATTGCTACGATTGATTAATGTTAAGGAAATTTTCGGTAAAAGCATATATATACGAGGCACGTCCAGAAAGTAAGTTCCGTTTGGTAATAAAATTAAATTGTGTACAGATACAGAAAAATTATTTATTGCACAACATTCTACATTTCTTAAACTACTTTTCCACATAACTGCCGAACTTTTGCAGGCATTTGTCATAGCGTGGCACAAGTTTTTGGATACCTTCTTCATAGAAGTTTGCCGCCGACCGTAAACGAGAGTGAAGACTCCCCTCTAAGATATCCTACTGTTTGGCCACCACTCCTAGGCAAATTGTGTGCTTACCAGGAGAACTGCGTATGTTTAGGAGTTCTCCTGACCACATACGCAATTTGCCTAACAGTGGTGGCCAAACGGTAGGATATCTTACAGGGGAGTCCTCACTCTCGTTTACGGTCGGCGGCAAACTTCTATGAAGAAGGTATCCAAAAACGTATGCCACGCTATGACAAATACCTGAAAAACTTCGGCAGTTATGTGGAAAAGTAGTTTAAGAGGTGTAGAATGTTGTGCAATAAATAATTCTTCTGTATCTGTACACAATTTAATTTTATTACCAAACGGAACTTACTTTCTGGACGTGCCTCGTATATACAGTAGAATTTCAAAAACGAGGTCTCCCGCACATCCATTTACTCTTATTATTAACGGAAGTTTGTATGTTTCGAGAAATTTCGGCATTGACAGTGTGGTGTCAGCCGAAATACCAGATCTCGAGGATGAAGCGTTATACGAATTGGTAAGGCGTCATATGGTACATGGTCCTCGCGGATCTTTGAATCCTTCAATCTGTATGAAAGATGGCGTATGTAAGAAAGATTTCCATAAACAGTCTCAGGAAGAGACCAAAGATAATGCCAATGGTTATTCTTCGTATAGGAGAATAAATAAGGGACGGATTATTATAAAAACAATTCAAGGCATTGACATTGAAATCGATAGTCGATTCATTGTTCCCTACAATCCATTTCTTTTACTTTACTTGCAAGCTAATATTAATGTTGAAATATGCTCAAGTGTTCGGAGTGTTAATTACTTCCACAAATATCTTATATATTAAAATCCACAAGTATGTGTATAAAGGCCATGACTGCTGCATTGTTAAAATATGTCCTGAAGGCGAAACGGTGAACTACGATGAAATTACTTCTTTGCTAAATGCTAGATATGTTGGTCCAACAGAAGCCGCATTCAGGATATTTTTAATTTCACATGCATGAACAGTCACATTCTATCGTGCGATTACCAGTTCACTTGCCAAACTTGCAAAATATCTATTTTAAAAATGATAACGCTCCTGATATTTTACTTCAAGCACAGTTGCGCAACACGGAATTACAAGCTTGGTTCAAATTAAATCAAAATTCTCAAGCCAGAAGTCCGTATATATATCCTGAAACACCAGTACATTACGTTTGGAATAAGAGCAACTGCCAGTGGCAAAAAAGAAAAAAATGTTTCAAAAACTATAGGCAGAATGTATAATGTTTCACCTACAGAAACAGAAAGGTATTATTTTCGCCTGTTATTGCTTCACGTCATAGGTGTTACCAGCTTCCAGGATCTACGAACATAAAAAGCAGTTGTCTATTCTACTTTTAAGGAAACAGCTAAGGAGCGAGGTTTGCTGATTGACGATTCTGAATGGCAGCGTTGTTTGGCAGAAGCGTCACAATTCACAGTTGCACAAATTTGGGGTTAAATGTAGTTTCTGTTGCATGGACTGGTATTGCAGCAATGTTACTACATCAGAGGCGCACTGTACACAGCCAGTTCAAGTTACCTCTACATTTACATGCAAGTTCTGTATCAGGAATAAAAGTTAACAGCAAGGAAGCTTTTTATATTCGTTCAGCAAAACTTATCATCTGGGATGAAGCCCCTATGGCTAATAAGCATGCGTTGATGTGTGTAAATCGGTTGCTCAAGGACATCATGAATAACGACGTGCCTTTTGGAGGAAAAATTATCATCTTAGGTGGAGATTTTAGGCAGGTATTGCCTGTTGAGCCTCACGCATCTAAAGCAGCATCAGTCCAAATGTCAGTAAGGTTCTCTCCTTTGTGGCCATTATTCAAAATTTTTAAACTCAACAAAAATATGCGAGCGGATACAGATCAACTTGACTTTGCAATCTTCTTGATACAAATTGGTAACGGTGAATAATATCCTCACGTCGATGGAGAAAATTCAGAATTAGTCCCACGCTGAAAAATATTTCACGCTTTTCAAAAAATAGCAATTTTGACACCTAAAAATGGGTATTGTAAAGAAATCAATGACAAATCTTTAGACCTAATCCCAGGATCATCGACAACTTACATCAGAGTGAATAATTTTATTGCTGAAAATGAGAGTGAACTTCTACAATTCCCAATAGAATTTTTAGACAGCATAGGCATAAGTGGATTGCCACCTCATATCCTTCGAATAAAAGAAGGCTCAATTGTGATATTGTTGAGAAATATTAATGTTACCCAAGGTCTGTTGAACGGTACTAGACTGTTGGTTTGGAAGATGTGTGACAATTGCTTACACCTGGAAATTATTACTGGCGTAAATGTTGGAAACAATGTCCTACTCCCTCGCCTTGACCTTAACCATCAGATACTTCTATGCCATTTTCCTTCAAAAGGAGGCAGTTTCCAGTACGTTTGGCTTTTTGTATAACTATCAATAAAGCTCAAGGTCAAACACTCGATCAAGTAGGCATATATTTACCTCAACCGGTGTTTAGCCACGGACAACTTTGATGTATGCCGCACTATCGCGAGCAAAATCCTTTCATGACGTCAAAGTTCAAATAGAACCAAAAGGCAAGCGAACAGCATGTGTCGAATGGAAGGAAGTACTATTAGAATTTTGAAACGAATGTTGCAGAGGAGCACAGACCTCTGCAAACGGGGCACAGATTAAATAACAATTATACAAGGACGTCCGCATCCCTAATACAATAACTGTCCTGTGTAATGGTAAAAAAAATACTATTGTCCTACATCGGTGATTACTATCCTACATCCTGTTATTTCATTCCCTCAGTTCTATGACAAAGATATACTCAATCAAATTTACAGCTTAATAAATATTAATTCCTTGGAGCCTCCGTGGCTTAGGCGGCAGCACGCCGGCCTCTCACCGCTGGGTCCGTGGTTCAAATCCCGGTCACTCCATGTGAGATCTGTGCTGGACAAAACGGAGGCAGGCAGGTTTTTCTCCGGGTACTCCGGTTTTCCCTGTCAAAATTTCATTCCAGCAACACTCTCCACTATCATTTCATTTCATCTGTCATTCATTTAATCATTGCCCCAGAGGAGTGCGTCAGGCCTCGGCAGCCGGCACAGTTCATATCCTCGCCGCTAGATGGGGGCTTCATTCATTCCATTCCTGACCCGGTCGGAGACTGGAAGCAGGCTGTGGATTTTCATTTTCAAATATTAATTCCTTCTGTGTGAGTTGTCTTTTCATTTCTCATCAATCGCCTTTACTTACTATTCTATCTGTAGGGGTGGAGGCGATAGTTGTCTTTACAGAGATGTGCAAATTATTAGATTCGATGTCATTTTTCCAAAATTGCATTTATACTTTTCACCGTTTAATGCACTAAGTATGTTTACAAGGCGATGACATTACTTCAAATGTTTAACCAAGACTCCTAATTATATTTTCATTTAAGAAACTCAAATTAAAATGATTTTTTAGAATTTCCACTAACAGAGGAGCCTTGCAAATGCAAAATGCCACACGTTTCGTTTTTATTACTTCACTCTACTTTACGTGTGAATTTAGAGCGGAGGGATTTGGGGTCTTTTAACTGATGAACGCTATTGAACTATTCAAAGATTAATGAACTATGCATTGAAATCACCTGACTTAAATTCTAAAGTCAATGAAAAATTGAAAATGGTCCCAGCTCAGATATCCCTCGGAATCCAATAATCTGAAAGTTTCCAGACGCAATTCCTTATGGGAAAAGGTGTAATTCAACCGGAGAGGAAACACTACTAAGTAGGACAACAAAAGAAGTTGGTCAATAAAATTATTTAAAAAATAATAATTATGACTAATTAAAATTATTTATTTAATTATATTAATTTGCACACCTCTATATGTTAACCAAGAGTTACATCTCTAAATTCAAATATAAGAGACCCATCTTTTATTTTAAATTTATACCATTGTTCATAAGTAGACAAAACACCAAATTGTACCGCTGTAGCCTTAAATTATGTGGATATCTCTATCTACTTAGTATAAAACAAAGTTCCCAATTCTTGGATGTAACTGGTAATCTCGAGAGCAACTTGATGGATTTTGATGCGGTTTTCACCATTCTGTAAAGGATTTCTCGATGAAGGATTAGGTAGAAAAACATTTATTTATGACCAAAAGAAGCCGAGCATTTACGATTTCAGTGAATTGAGTTGAAGATAAACCTAACGTCCATGTGTATTTTAAGCTTACACTTGGTAAACCGTTAAAAATATCGATAATTTAGAGAATTGTTCAGCATGAAAAGTTCTGCAAGAAAGTCCGCGACAGCTCCCACATCGACCACTGTAAGTGTTTTTACGTTTTCATTTCTTCCAGCAATATCCATTCAGTGGAAATTTAAATTACTAGCTTCAGAGTGAGTTTACGAGCTTGCGAGCGACGTATCACCCTAGCTTCAGCCAGCATCAAACTGCCGAGTCGTGTCGAGTTAATTCTTCAGAGAAGAGTATAGCTTATGTGTTTGGAGTTAGCTGTTCACCTTGGCCTGACGTCCGTGCGCCTTTTAAGCTTACGCAGGGTAAATAGTGGGACACACACACAGAGGACAGGCAGACACCCACACATTTGATCTCATAAGTCTACTTCATAATTTACCCAAAAGCGACGGTACTGTAAATATCTGTCAGGTCACTTGCATGAAGATATGCAAATGTCATGGACAGAAGTGCTGTAGGATTGTTGAAGTGAATGCTGCGGAGCAGCGCGGGTCTTCTAGTATAATAGTTATTATAATATTAATAATAATGCCCAATGCGTTTGGTAAAATCTTGCATCGGGGGTTGGAAGATAAGTTGAAGCTCCTAAAATAAAATAAAATAAATAATAATAATAATAATAATAATAATAATTTTGTTTAACATCGTCCTGGAAAAAATAATGAGAGTATGGAGGAAAGCAATAAAAGAAGAAGGTATAGAAGGAATCTGTTTAGGAACAAAAAAAAGCAAGGTGTAAAGGTGGATTGCTTAGCGTTTGCTGATGACATGGCATTGCTAGCCAAAGGAAAAGACGAAGCTCGAATAATGCTTGAAAAATTACATGAAATAGCTGAGAAGACTGGACTCAGGATCTCATACGAAAAAACAGAGTACATGGAGTACAAACACAATAAAGAAAAGCATCTGGAAACAAGATATGGGAAAATCAAGAGAGCTGATAAATTTAAATATCTTGGAGAATGGATCCAGCCGAATGGACTTGATAAAGAAGCAAATAGAGGAAGAGCTAGAAAGATGGAGCTAGCCTATAAATTAGTACAAAATAGATACAACAAGAGAACTATATCCTACAGGGCAAAGATAAGACACTATACCACGGTTGTCAAGCCAGAGGGACTCTATAGCTCAGAATGCTTGATATTGAATAAGAAAGGGGAAATCAAGGATTTAGAGAAGAAGGAAAGGAAAATCTTGAGAAAGATCCTAGGACCTGAAAAACAAAAAGATGGTACATGGAGGAAGAGGAGAAATGAAGATCTCTACTGACAGGCAGAGAAATTCACAGACACCATCCGTAAGAGGAGATTGAAGTTTTATGGACACCTCATGAGAATGAGCGAGAGTCGACTAACGAAGAGAATCTTTAACTACATCACCAAGATCAAGGCAACTACATTATGGATAGAGGAAACGAGAAAAGACATGGAGGAAGTGGGGATAAATCCAGAAGACATTTGGAATAGAGATGTGTTTCGAGCTAAGATTGATAAATTCAAGGGGTTCCAGGAAAAGCAATGTAAAAGGGCCAAAAACACCTGGTCAGATGAGAGGAGGAGGAACCACAGCGAAAGGATGAAGAAATTTTGGGAGAAGAAAAAAAGACTAACCAACAAATCAGTTGTTTTCCTTGGTCCACAGTAGGCCAAAATCGAAGGAATAATAATAATAATAATAATAATAATAACAATAATAATATAAATAACATATTCTACCTCACATTATTCCTATTTGTATGAGGTAGAGGAAGAGGTAAGATGATTTTTCTATGTGGCTGAGAGTTTTTGTGGACGGATGTCCTTCCTAACGCCAACAACTTCAGAGAGGATATTGAGACATGACATAAATGAAGAATAAAAATATTATTATCGCATTACCTCGGTTACGCAAGTAACGCTACTTGATATTTTGTGATTTATACATCAATTCCGACGTTCTTTACTCTTCGTCAGATAGCAGCAGAGCTGATAACACTTACATCATTTTACCTTAGTATCGGTTCTATCGATAATAACCATGACACTCTTTAAATTTGTATTTCTAAAGAATGATGACTCTTAGGCCACCTTCAAACAAATGCCAAAGATAAAATCATGGATTTTCATCGTGTTTAAGATGTTCTCGTCCATTACCAATCTGAATACTAACGATTTCAAATCCTTCTATAAAGTAACGGGACTAATTGATTATTTTAGTTTACACTTTATTTTATGGAGCCTAGTCACGAGCTGAGTGATAGCATTTGCCACTGAATTGATGAGTCCCAGTTGCGTTCATATTTGTGGCTCCACAGTCTGGTCATATACACATTTCTGTTTCTACATGAATACAATACTGTAAACAGTATAATTGAAATGCTATTAAATACAATTCCAGACCAAAATGTCAGGCTTTGATCAATTTCAAACGCGGAATGATTGGTTCATTTTAACACCCTATCTGCTGTACTGGAATGTTAAATTAGTTGCGTATGATTCAGGGGCTGAGTACTATAGTTAAAAAAACTACCATATAATATTATGAATCGTTCTATTTTACTGAGTTTTCTAAGTCGTTGGGGAATCTGAATGTTACTCAGGATGAGATTTTAATCTTGGGTCTACCACATTTAAACACTATCAAACGCTGACCCCACCTGCTCAAGGATTTGAACCAGCAACCCTGATCATACAAAGCAAGAGGTTTACTAAGTCTTCAGGGGCTTCGGTGGCGTAGTTGGTAGCATGCTGAGCTTCTATGCCCAAGATCGCGGGTTTAAACCCGGTCTAAGCCATCGGAGTTTTAAGAGCGTTAAAAATCCCTCAGTATGCCTTCCTTTGGATGGGAGTAAATCCGGCGGGCCCATGTGATAGATTTATGGCATGTAAAGGAACATTCCACTAACTACACTTGTGTGAAGCTAAAATTTATAGGTTAGATTTGATTAACACTCTTCAGTTCTAACGTTCGCTGCCAGATGCTGGTAGCGCTGGCATTTAGTAGCCAACTCCGCAGCTAGGTGTCGTTGATGGTAGCATTTGGTAGCAAATATAGGAAATACTTGAAATTGATCGTCTGTAGTCCTTACCTTATTTACAGATAACACACACTAATACAGTCATCACAATTGACAACGGTTATCAGACAGATTCTACACACACCCAAAGTACACGGGGCTACATGACCGCGTTGTCGCAGCCCCAGAACTGAGGAACCAACCAACTAACTCTTCCACACACAGTCAACCATGCAAACTGTAATACTCTTTTAAACATCAAATAACTTGTTGTTGCTGGAGTTGCTTATCGTGGTCACGGTCATATAGCCCCGTGTATTTTGTGTGTGTGTAATTTGAGTCATAACCTGTGTTATTATGATGATTGTACTAGTGTGTGTATTTGTAAATTGGGGATATGGATGGGAATGTGGTGGCCATGGCCGTGAGTTACGAACCATCCCAGTATTTGCATGGGGTAGATTTGGGGAAACTACGAAAATCCACTTCCAGGAAGGCTGAGGTGATAATCAAGTCCTCCTCTTCTTAGTTTGCCGCACGAGGCTGAGTGTGCCCCATTCCAGCCCTCACACCAAAATTAAAATTTCTCGGCAGAGCCAGGAATCGTACCGGGACGACAGCCAAGAACGCTAGCCGCTACATCACGAGGTGGTCCTAGACACTTGTACAGAGAGGTTAGTTTGGATGTATCGGAGACCCTCGCTAGCCCGCTCGCCCGCGGCGCGAGCCTGTCTTCCGCCAGGCACTTTGCCGTTATGCAGCGCCCGCACGGCACTGAGTCATTGCTAATAGGAATTTGTACATACCTAGTTCACAGCTGATGCTGAAAATGTTCGCCATTCACTGCTACACATCGCAGTTACCTTTTTATGAAACTGGCATGTACTCTCTGAAGTTCCGCAGCACCGATTGACTGTATTTCAGCTGTAATATAGTCTTTAAGCTCATTTATAGTGTGAGGGTTTCTCGCATACACTCTATTTTTAAGCGTCCCCCACAAATAAAAGTCACATGGTGATAAGTCTGGGCTTCGCGGGGGCCACACGTTCCGACTTATAATCCTAGTACCAAAAATGCGACGCAATTCTGTCATGGATGCTTCGTCATTGTGAGCAGTGGCAGAATATTGTTGAAAATAAGTTGACAATCACTCTCCATAAGTCAGTTCGTCAAAAAAATGATCGATCACATTGAAGTACAAATTTAAGTACAAATTTCTATACCCAATGACTCAGTGCCGCGAAAGTGCCGCATAACGGCAAAGTGCCTGGCGGGAGACAGGCTCGCGCCACGGGGGAGCGGGCTAGCGAGGGTCTCCGATGCATACAAACTAACCTCTCTGTACTTTGATTCTTGAGTTGGGTTTCTGTGGTTTCCGACTTCTACTCCAGGTGAATGCTGGGATGACACCCAGCTTGAAGCCACGGCCGCTTCCTTCGCAAATCCTATCTCTATTACAAGTACATACACCAGTACAGACACTACAGTGTCACAGATAGCAGCTTCGGTGGCGTAGTTGGTAGCATGCTGGACCTCTGTGCCCAACAAGGCGGGTTCAAACCCGGCCGAAGTCGTCGGATTTTTAAGAGCGTTAAAATCCTTCAGTATGCCTTCCTTTGGAGGGGAAGTAAAGCCGGTGGTCCCATGTCATAGATTTATGGCATGTAAAAGATCCTTCCACTAACTAAACTTGTGTGAAGCTAAATTTCTAGGTTAGATTTCGTTGTAACACTCTATCAAAGTTCCAACGTTCACCACTAGGTTTCAGTGACATCTGGCAGTGAAAGTAGGAACTACTTGAAATTGAACGGAACTTATAGCTCACCCCATGGGTGTCCACTTGAAGTAGCTACAACCTCTGGCGAGCCAAACATGTTCTCGGACACTCCCGGCACTAAAAGCCATACGCTAAATAAATAAATAAATAAATAAATAAATAAATAAATCTATATATATAAAAATCAATCTTACGTGATAGTTTGTCTGTGGGTGTGTATGTCTCCTATGCATTCATATACCACTCAACCGATTGCGATGAAACTTGGGTGAGATGTTGAGTACACTCTAAGGAAGGTTTCTGACTTAGTAAATCCATTTTACAATAGGTAGCGCACGCGTAGATTCAACAAATGAGTGACGATGCGCGAAGCGTTTCAAACAAGTCCCGTATGTGTTCATATACCATTCGTCCGATAGCGATGAAACTTGGGTGAGATGTTGTATACACTTACGTGAAGGTTTCCAAATTAGTGAGTACATTTCACAGTAGATAGCGCACGAGTAGATTCAACAAATGAGCGACGACACGCAAAGTGTTTCAAAAATGTCCCGTATGCATTCATATACCATTCGTCCGATAGCTATGAAACTTGCGTAAAATGTTGTGTACACTTCAGGGAAATTTTCTGGCTTATTAAATCCACTTTACAATAGGCAGCGCACGAGTAGATTCAACAAATGAGCTACGACGCGTGAAGCATTTCAACAAAGTCACGTATGCGTTCATATACCATTCGTCCGATAGCGATGAAACTAGGCTGAGATGTGTGCACTCCAGGGAAGGTTTCTGGCTTAGTAAATCCCTTTAAAAATAGGAAGAGCAGGAGCAGAATCAACAAATGAGCGACGACGCGCGAAGTTATTCATCAAAGTCCCATATAAGGTCATATACCATTCATCCGATAGCGATGAAACTTGGGTGAGCTGTTGTGTACACTCCAGGGAAGGTTTCTGGCTTAGTACATCCATTTTACAATAGGTAGCGCAGCAGTAGATTCAACAAATGAGCGATGACACGCGAAGCGTTTCAACAAAGTCCCGTATAAGGTCATATACTATTCGTCTGACAGTGATAAATGTTTGGTGAATTGTTGTGTACACTACAGGAAAGGTTTCTGGCTTAGTTAATCCATTTTACAATACGAAGCGCACGTTTAGATTCAACAAATGAGTGACTGACTACGCGCGAAGCGTTTCGACAACGTCCCGTATACGTTCACATACCATTCATCCGATTGCGATGAAACTTGGGTGAGATGTTGTGTACACTCCAGGGAAGGTTTCTGGCTGAGTACATCCATATTACAATAAGTAGCGCAAGTAGAATCAACAAATGAGCGACGACACGCGAAGCGTTTCAACCATGTCCCGTCTGCTTTCATATACCATTCGTCCGATAGCTATGAAACTTGGGTGAGATGTTGTGTACACTTCATGGAAGGTTTCTGGCTTAGTAAATCCACTATACAACAGGCAGCGCACAAGTAGATTCAACAAATGAGGGACGACGCGCGAAGCGTTTCAACAAAGTCCCGTATAAGGTCATATACCATTCTGCCGTTAGCGGTGAAACTTGGGTGAAATATGGTGGACACTCCAAGGAAGGTTTCTGGCTTAGTAAATATATTTCACAGTAGGTAGCACACGAGTAGATTCGACAAATGAACGACGACACGCGGAGCGTTTCAATACACTCCCCTATGTCTTCATATCCCATTAGTCCGATAGCGATGAAACTTGGGTGAGATGTTGTGGACACTTACGTGACGGTTTCTAACTTGGTAAATACATTTTACAGCAGGTAGCGCACGAGTAGATTCAACACATGAGTGACGGAGCGTGAATCGTTTAAACAAAATCCGGTATGCGTTCATATACTATTCATCCGATTGCGATGAAACATTGATCAGTTATTGTGTACTCGCCAGGGAAGGGTTTCGACTTAGTAAATCCATTTCACAATAAGTAGCGCAAGAGTAGATGCAACAAATGGGTGCCGACGCGCGAAGCGTTTCAACAAAATCCCATGTTGGGTTCATATAACCTTCTTCGATTGTGATGAAACCTTGATGAGTTATTGTGTACACGCCAGGGTAGGGTTTCGACTTAGCAAATTCATTTCTCAATAAGTAGCGTACGAGTAGAATCAACAAATGAGTGACAGCGCACGAATCGTTCAAACAAAATCCCGTATACGTTCATATACCATTAATCCGATTGAGATGAAACTTTTGAAAGTTGTTGTGCACGCTCCCACGATTGATTCTAAATTAGAAAATCCATTTTACGATAGCATAGGGGCAGTTAACGGAAATTGAAAAACATGTTGTGTATCCAAAAGCACTTCAAAAAACAGAATTTCAACGCCAACACTTTCTTTGATTGGCATTGCAACGCAACAAATGAGCGACGATGCGCGAAGCATTTCAACAAAGTCCCGTATGTGTTCATATACCATTCGTCCGATAGCGATGAAACTTGGGTGAGATGTTGTGTACACTTACGTGAAGGTTTCAAAATTAGTGAATACATTTCTCAGTAGATAGCGCACAAGTAGATTCAACAGAGAGCGACGACACACAATGCGTTTCAACAAAGTCCCGTATGCATTCATATACCATTCGCCCGATAGCTATGAAACTTGCGTAAAATGTTGAGTACACTGCAGGCAAATTTTCTGGCTTAGTACATCCACTTTACAATAGGTAGCGCACGAGTAGATTCAACAAATAAGCTACGACGCGAAGCATTTCAACAAAGTCACGTTTGCGTTCATATACCATTCGTCCGATAGCGATGAAACTAGGCTGAGATTTTGTGTGCACTCCAGGGAAGGTTTCTAGCTTAGTAAATCCCTTTAAAAATAGGTAGAGCACGAGTAGAATCAACAAATGAGCAACGACGTGCGAAGCGTTTCAACAAAGTCCCATATAATTTCATATACCATTCATCCGATAGCGATGAAACTTGGGTGAGATGTTGTGTACACTCCAGGGAAGGTTTCTGGCTTAGTACATACATTTTACAATAGGTATCGCACCAGTAGATTCAACAAATGAGCGATGACACGCGAAGCGTTTCAACAAAGTCCCATATAAAGTCATATACCAGTCGTCTGATAGTGATAAATGTTTGGTGAATTGTTGTGTACACTCCAGGAAAGGTTTCTGGCTAAGTAAAACCCATTTTACAATACGAAGCGCACGTTTATATTCAACAAATGAGTGACTACGCGCGAAGCGTTTCGACAACGTCCCGTATACGTTCACATACCATTCATCCGATTGCGATGAAACTTGGGTGAGATGTTGTGTACACTCCAGGGAAGGTTTCTGGCTGAGTACATCCATATTACAATATGTAGCGCAGAGTAGAATCAACAAATGAGCGACGACACGCGAAGCGTTTCAACCAAGTCCCGTATGCATTCATGTACCATTCGTCCGTAGCTAAGAAACTTGGGTGAGATGTTGTGTACACGTCATGGAACATTTCTGGCTTAGTAAATCCACTATACAATATGCAGCGCACAAGTTGATTCAACGAATGAGGGACGACGCGCGAAGCGTTTCAACAAGGTCCCGTATAAGGTCATAGTCCATTCTGCCGTTAGCGGTGAAACTTGGGTGAAATATGGTGGACACTCCAAGCAAGGTTTCTGGCTTAGTAAATACATTTCACAGTAGGTAGCACACGAGTAGATTCGACAAATGAACAACGACACGCGGAGCGTTTCAATACAGTCCCCTATGTCTTCATATCCCATTAGTCCGATAGCGATGAAACTTGGGTGAGATGTTGTGGACACTTACGTGACGGTTTCTAACTTAGTAAATACATTTTACAGTATGTAGCGCACGAGTAGATTCAACAAATGAGTGACGGAGCGCGAATCGTTTAAACAAAATCAGGTATGCGTTCATATACTATTCATCCGATTGCGATGAAACATTGATCAGTTATTGTGTACCCGCCAGGGAAGGGAACTTAGTAAATCCATTTCACGAATCGTTTAAACAAAACCCCGTATACGTGCATACACCATTCATCCGAATGCGATGAATCATTGATGAGTTATTGTGTACACGCCAGGGAAGGGTTTCGACTTAGTAAATCCATTTCACAATAGGTAGCGCACGAGTATATGCAACAAATGGGTGACGACGCGCGAAGCGTTTTAACAAAATCCCCTATGCGTTCGAATAACCTTCTTCGATTGTGATGAAACCTTGATGAGTTATTGTGTACACGCCAGGGTAGGGTTTCGACTTAGTAAATCCATTTCTCAATAGGTAGCGTACGAGTAGATTCCACAAATGAGTGACAGCGCACGAATCGTTCAAAAAAATCCCGTATACGTTCATATACCATTCATCCGATTGCGATGAAACTTTTGAAAGTTGTTGTGCACGCTCCCACGAATGGTTCTAAATTAGAAAATCCATTTTACGATAGCTTAGAGGCAGTTAACATGTTGTGTATCCAAAAGCACTTCAAGAAACAGAATTTCAACGCCAACACTTTCTTTGATTGGCATTGCAACGCATGCCGGGTACTGCTTGTAAATAAATAAATAAATAAATAAATAAATAAATAAATAAATAAATAAATAAATGACACAGATTATCCGATAACTTCAACACACACCCAAGTACACGGGTTATATGGCCACGATGTCACAAAGCCCCTAATGTAACAACAACGATCATCCTGCTAAACCCAGCATATTTTCATTTCTTGGAATTAAAAATTACCATAAATTCATCCATATTCTTTTACTTGCCTAATCCAAATAAATCCAATGCCTGGTGATGATAGCCGAACAGTTATTTTGTAACTCCTCATCAGTGGGAAGGATTCTGCGTGGAGATGAGGAGCCTTATAAAGAGACTGCGTCCTGTAATGAAGTCCTCAGAGGTGGAGGTGGGCGAGGGGCAGTAACATGGCCTAGCACTTTGGTGACGTGGTATTAGGTCACTGTCATCCTCCCGCCTCCTCGCTTGGGCGGTGGCAATAACGTTGGCCAGTAATTGCGAAGGGCTCTGGAAGTTTTTACATTGTGAATTTTTAATGGGAAAGTAACAAGTACTGTTTGAACATAACTGGAATATTCGATTCCTTAGACCAGGAAGCGCTGAAAGACGAGAAAATATTACAGCATAGAAAACAAGTAGCTCCGTTAAGAACTTAACAGCCTATTTCCATATAGCCTACTTATGTTAATTGCCCCTATCAACATAAAAAAATTCAGTTTGATTGCTGTTATAGATTCGTAAATATTGAGAACCGTCTAAATATTTCGGATGGTCGCCATGTTGGATTTTAATATTTGTAGGCCATAGTGTTATGTTTACAATTTCAATGAGGATTATTGTGTACGTTTATTATTCAAACGTTGATTTCGATCACATGATTAGAACACAAGAAATTAAAACTTAATTTTAAAATTTGCACAGCCGCCATCTTGAGGTTATGTAAACAATTGAATTAAATTAGATATCACTGCATTACAATTTGTATAGTCATTTATTGTACCAAGTTTCACTACGTCGGATGGTAAAATCGCGAGAAAGGTCTATTTAAATGTTTCAACTTCGCTTGGCCACCATGTTCGTTTTGTAGTTAACAGGTTTTTGAAAAGTCACATAGATGAACGTCTAGTAGTGCCCTTTATCACCGTACAAAATTTTGGGGTGAAATGAGTAACAGTTTCGGAGATATAGAATGCCGGTGAAATATTTCGCACAGCTGCCATGTTGGATTGGTGAGACGTAATAAAATTAGACAGGCACGGTCGGAGTCGACCAAAGTGACTACCAAGTTTCATTGAAATCGCTCCAGCCATTTAGAAGTGTCCTTTACGTTCGGAAAAGTGGAGAAAACAACGAAAATTAATTACAAATGCACCAACAATAAGATTCAGTGAAGAACAGGGCTCGAGTCAGTAAATCAGATCAAAATGAATGTTTTCATTATTGAGTTGCTTGCTGTGTATTGTTGTACAGATTGTAGATCACCCTCCTATCCCTCTACTTTATTCCATTCCTTTTCAAAATATCAAACAACTTACTCCAATCAACGTTATTAAAATCATTTTCCAAGTCAACAAATGCCATGATCGTACTGTTATCTTTCCTTCTTTTACCTCCAAAATAAGCCTAAGTCTTAGTACAACTTCACTTGTTCCTACATTTCTCCTGAAACTAAATTGATGTTAGTTAGTTAGTTATAAATAATAATAATAATAATAATAATGTTTTTGATTTTAAGTCCCTATTAACTACTGTGGCTTTTTAGGGACGTTGGCGTGCCGAAACTTTGCCCCGAAGGGGATCTTTAACGTGCCAGTAAATGCATGTGAGATTTTCAAAGTGAAATGCAGTGTCCTGTAGTTCGGATTCCCTTGCATTTGCTCACCCTCAAATGCCAGCTGACTGCGCCAGGATACGAACCTGCAACCTTGGGGCCAGCAAGCGAGAACGTTACCGCTGAGTCACGCAGTCAGCCAGTTAGTTAGTTAATGTTAGTAGGGGGGGGGGGGGGGGGGGGGTAAGGCGGTTTTAAACGCACTCGGCGTTGCTCGGGCGGCGTCCATGTTAAGTCATTAATATCTGGCCAACCCATGGTCCGATTTTGACAAATGAGGTGTCGTTGGACTCGAGCTGACGCCCTCTTTCCAATGGATCACTCATTTCAACCCCTAAATAAAACCTACCCCTACTAGGGGGTGAAATTTAATTTTTAGTGAAAGTCCCTTTTCAAATGCGACATGTATACGGTGCGTTGCTAAAATGAACTTAAACGTTGTTGCTCATATAGCACATGCGTTTTGCTGGATGCCGCTATGAATCAACATTTTTGTTTTTGTTTTGTACGCATGCGCACTGGGGATTTTTGAAAGAGGGCGAGCTCTTTGAAAAAATGATTTATAAGAAGGGGTTTTGGTGGTGAGGAGAGAACCAGATAGTCGCCTACTTTCCTACGAAGTTTGCCGATATCTCTCGAATGCAAGGTCGGATTTGGACGTGTGACGTGTCAAATCGCTTGTCTCGAAGCCCTAGATATGTTATTAATAGGTTAAAGTTTTGAGAATGAGGGAAACATGTTTTATGGGGTAAAACCATGATTTTAGACTTTTTCAGATATCTCACGAATGCATGGTCGGATTTGGTCCTATGACGTGTCAAATGGCTTGTCTTGAAACCCTCTTTATTTTGGTAATAGGTTAAAGTTTTTGAGAATGAGGGAAACATAATTTTTTGGTGTAAAACTGTGATTTTAGACTTTCTGTTATATTTCACAAACCAATAACGCCAGAGACGTATACGATGTGTCCTAGGACTCGGGCTAAAGCCCCCTTTCAAATGTGGTAGATATTTTTTCCAAAAATAATTTACAAAGGGCCTAACGCCATACATGTTGAAAAAACTTTTTTTCTTTACCTGTTTATAATGTTCATGAAGCGTGGTGGTTGAGAGAGACGGTACTGCTGGGTGTGTGTGTTTCAACGAACCTGTCGCTGACCACGGGGGCTGTGCTCAATAGAACAATCGCTATTTCGGCGGGTCGGTGTATGACAGAGCGAGGGTTCGTTTTTCTGATCTTTCCTATGGCAGACGGATGGAAGCTAATATTTGAAAATGTGTGAAGCATGCTAAGATTTGATCACCCCCAGAAGGAGATCTTTAACGTGTAAACGGTGATGAGAACTTGGTTCTATGTTGGCCGAAGCGAGTACAGAAAACAATCTTGTAGAGGAGCAGACGAGCAGGAGGCGAATGTCATTTGAGCTTAGTGGAATGCGCTGATCTGACTTGACAACAGGTGCAATGGACAATGACAGACGCTTGAAGGTGAAATAATCTGTCCATCGTGGTGGCAGGGAAGTGCGAAATGCATGCATACACATGTGAAACCACATGAGGGCTAAACACGTCACATCCTGTCTTGCTTCGTACGTGACAAATTGCAAGTCCATGTGAAATTTGACCTGCCACAGGTGTTCACCTTGGACGTCAGCTGTCCACGTGTTTGATAACAGGATGTTCAAAGGGTGGGAAAAAATGATTATACATGCAACGTAACATATATAAAGACATGTCGTTATCATTTCTTCTCTCACTTAGCCTTTGAACACATTGCGTTGCGTGAAACCCCTGGTCTTGTTTAACAGTTTTGGTGTTGGTGGAAAATACTTAACCTTGTTGTGAGGTAGGTATATATTTATTCATTTATATATTTATTGATTTATATATATTTAGAAGCAATTATTTATTGATTAAGTAATTAATGATTTTATTTATTTATTTGTTTGCAGATAACCGGTATACCTTACATGTCTGAGAGAGAGAAGAAACCATTGCACTTTTGAGCCCACTAGAAGGAAACAGCAACAATCCACTGCAAGTGAAGGTGAGATTATTATTTTAAACTAACTTGTTTCATTTTTTTGTTTCATATTTTATTTTATGAAATGTATGTATTAACCTAAATTTAGGTATTTATAGAGTTTTATTTTATTTATTTTTAGAAACTTGGAAAGAAAAGCCTTACCGCTGTAGCAGTTGCTGAAAATCCGAGACGCAGTAGAGCGAAACCATTGTTTCCAGGCAGTGAACTATTGAAAACTCAGGTAAGCCTAACTTAAAATGCTATTGCATTTTACCACTACTGAAAAAAACTCTTACACAAAAAAAATCATTACCTGTACATGACTGGGACAATGATTGCTTTCTTGATTAATGGCTATGTTGTTGTTGACTGGGAAAAGTACATGGGCATGTTGGATTTTCTAAAGACAAAAATTTAAATTTAATTTATGGGTGGTTCCCTATGGACTCAACGAATATCCACAGGTTTCAACATGATAATGTGAACAAAATGACATGACATTCAATTTTGTTTATATATTGGTTAAAGGGGGATGTAAATATCTGTGGCTTTATAAAAAGAAAATAGGCACATGGGTTACTGTTAGTGCCAACATACAGTTTATTTTTTAATGGTGTTTTGATATATTTATGCCAATTAACGTTAACGTTTTATTTACAAGTATTGATTGATTGATTGATTGATTGAGTGATGGGCTATTTTGTTTGCTTTTAGGTGTCGTCAGGTGCCATTAACGTAGTGAACAGACAGTGAAAAAGGCATACATTATGCTTTAAAGTACTCTGTGCTCTTGTGCAACGTTAATAACTTACAATAAGAAACAGTTTTATTATAACACATGGCGTTAGTACCAAATACAAGAAGTGAGCAAGTTGGTTTACCACGTGGGTTAAATTTAAAATCAGAACATGACCGTTGGTTAACATTTGAATCCTGGCCTGTAGGCTTTTTGTCGACACATGAACTTGCAAAAGCCGGTTATTTTTACTTGAACCGAGAAGATGTGGTGCGCTGTGTGTTTTGTCGTATTGAACTTTCACACTGGGAAGAAGGGGATGATCCCTTTAGAGACCATTTGCGATGGTCTCCTTGCTGTCCTTACATGCTTGGAAGACAAGTGGGTAACATACCCGTGTATTCATTTTACCGAACCACAAGACCATTGGCCGCTACTTACGTTGCTGAATCACAAATAAATAATAATAATGATGTATTACCAGCCAACAACGGTAGTGTCGATATATGTGGTCCATATGCCATAGACAGTGTTGAATTGGCATGTGCTTTTGAAAAATTGGGAGTTTGCAAGACTAAAGCACTAGCACACCCAGAGTACAGCTCTGTTGAAAAACGTTTAGAATCTTATAAGAATGTTTGGCCATTAATATTAAAACACCTTACCAAACACCTAAATGAAGCTGGATTTTTTATACTGGTGAAGGGGATAAAACAATATGTTTTATTCTGGATTTGCTTTAAAGGATTGGCAAATGACTGATGACCGTTTTGTGCAACACGCTCGTTGGTTACCTAACTGTAAATACATGGTGTTGCTTAAAGGTCAGGAATTTGTGAACACTATTCGTAAAGAGAACGTGATTGCAGCACAAGACATAAAAGTGCCTTTAGAGTTAGAACATGCGGAGCAAATACATGAGGCTGAAAAAAAAAAAGACTTGTCTCACGAACAGATACAAAAGTGTAACCAACAATTATGTAAAATTTGTTATCAAGATGAACTAGGTGTTATATTTTTGCCATGTGGACACATGATAGCCTGTGTCAAGTGTGCATTAGAACTCAACACTTGTGCTATATGCACAAAAGCAGTATCTGCTACAGTTAGGGCATTTCTTGCATAAATAGTAAAATTTATCAGCCATGCATAGTGTAAAATCCCTAATTGCACAATATTATTAAAGCTGTTTTAGAGTGGAATAGATATGCTTTTCTTTTGTTTATAGACTACTACAATGAATGTTTTGAATGCTGTGGGTGAAACATGTGGCTTAGAGACAAAAAAGCTCAGCGAATTGCCAACGCATATTCCATTCCGCATTATCAAGATTCGGAAATTGAAAACAGCATATGGTGATCGTGTACTTTGTGTATGTGAAAACTTTGAGACATTTCGGCCTACACGGTTCAATGATATGTCGGAGAGTGTTTTTGATGAAGTCAATAATGCTTTACAACCTGTACACTTAATTTATGAAGGTTTTAAAAACAATAGGTGCATGGTTCGTTTTAATTAAATAAAAAAGTCAAATAATAATGGATATAAGTCATGACAATGGACGGAAAGAAAAATATGTGCATAGAATAATAATGTCTTAGTGTTTAGTATTGTGTTAAAAATATTATCATGTAACCAAAAAATGTATATAAAGTATGTAAATAAATGAAAATAATGGTACAATGGTGTTTTATTTTCTATAGAAGTCAGAATATTTAACATTGTAGAGTATACATGATTATGACAATAAAAAGTACACTTAATACAAGTCTTTGCCTTTAAGATAGTGTGTTATAGTTTTTAAAACAAAGCTTCTTGTAGATCTTCTTTCTTCCACGGTAAACAATAGGCATGAAAACGTTATTGTCTTCTTTTGGATCATTATCACTATCATAATCATAAGCAGCATGATCTATATCACTATTATTATAATCACTATAATTATCCTCAACATTATCCTCAACATTACTAAAACCAGTTAAATATTCCTGTTCCTCTTCCTGTTCCTCTTCTTCTTCCTCTACAGTGTCCTCATGTAGAGTCTGCGTGGCTATTGATAATGTTAAGGTTTTTTTGAACATTGAATTATTTTCAATAGTAGTATTGTTTTTTAGCACTTGCTTTTTAACATTTTCATGATTTTCTGTTGAAAGTAACAGTGTTTCATACAGTACACTACATTGATGATCACTGACACTTAAAACCTCACTATTTTTACTTTTTAGCTCACTGCAACATTGTTTTGAATGTTGTTTTGAACAACGCCAAATAACTGTTCCATTTTTATTGGTTCGTTTCACAATATATTAATATCCTTTATAGAATGCCTGAGGCTTACCATACCTAGTCACAGATACTTCCATATCAACTGCCAAGCATAGACTAAGCTCTAGTAAATACAACTTGGTAATAAGAACAATAGTTTAACGTGCGAGCATATATGGGTGCAAATGTGGGAGCAAAAAAGTGGGAGCTAAAAGTGGGAGCAAAAATTGGGAACAAAATGTGGGAGGAAAAAGTGGGAGCAAAAATTGAGAGTAAAAAGTGGGAGCAAAAAAAAAGTAGGAGCAAGTATGGGAGCAAATGTGAAAGCGAAAGTGGGAGCAAGTATGGGAGCATATGTGAATGCAAAAGAGGGAGCGAAAAGTGAGAGAGAAAAAAGTGGGAGCAAAAAGAGTAAGCAAACGTGAGAGCAAAATAGTAGGATCAAGTATGGGAGCAAATGTGAAAGCAAAAGTGGGAGCAACAAGTTAGAGAGAAAAAGTGGGAGCAAAAAGTGTAAGCAAAAGTGGGAGCAAATATGAGAGCAAAGAAAGTGTGAGCAAATATGGGAGCATAAAATGGGAGCAAAAAGAGGGAGTTAAAAGTGTAAGCAAAATTGGGAGCAAAAATTGGGAGCAAAAAGTGGGAGCAAAAATTGGGAGCAAAAATTGGGAGCAAAAAGTGGAATAAAAAAAGTAGGAGCAAGTATGAGAGCAAATGTGAAAGCAAAAGTGGGAGCAAGTATGGGAGCAAATGTGAAAGCAAAAGTGGGAGCAAAAAGTGAGAGAAAAAAAGTGGGAGCAAAAGGAGTAAGCAAAAGTGGGAGCAAATATGAGAGCAAAAAAAAGTGAGAGCAAATATGGGAGCAAAAAGTGTAAGCAAAAGTGGGAGCAAACAAGTGTGAGCAAATATGGGAACAGAAAGTGGGAGCAAATGTGAAAGCAAAAGTGGGAGCAATAAGTGAGAGCAAAACGAGCGAGCAAAAGTGAGTGCACAAAGTTGGAGCAAAATGTGTGAGTAAAAAGTGGGGGCAAATGTGGTGTTTTACCAAAACAATCTCCCCTAACCTAACCTAACCTAACTTCACCTAACCTAACTTCACCTAACCTAACCTTCCAACTCTCAGATCAAAAATTAAATTCTGGCCATAGTCGAGTTGGAACCCAAAACCTCTGGGATAACACCCAAGTATACTAGCCACTACACCGCGAGATGGGCAAATTATCATGCAACACAACACAAAAATAAATGTTTCCTGTAGTGTAACTCATTGGCTGACAACCATAGTTGAGAATTCAAACCCTAGACCTCAGGACTTTTGTTTTGAACATTATCAGAAATATTATTCCATTTACATTTTGCTGTTGCTTATAGTTATAAGAGTTGGCATTAATATGGGAGCAAAAGTGAAAGCAAAAAGTGAGTGCAAGCATGGCTGTTTGTTGAGACTTTCATATCAACTAATACACATAAATTAAATTTTAGTAAAGTGACTTGGATAATAATAATAATAATAATAATAATAATAACAGTTTAAAAAAATTCAAAGGGGGATTGATATTTTTCAGGTTGTAATTTCCAATGTACAGTCAAGAATAATAATTACATGAACAGTTTCCAAGAACTCTAGAGTGCTTTTAAGGTTAATGATTGGCTAGGAGTGAGATAGAGCTAGCTAACCTAAGATAACCTCAGCTCACTAAACCTAACCTTGTCACATGACATGTTCTACAAGTATAGACTTGCTTTGAGACCGGCTATGACGTCACAGATGAATGGCGGTGGGAGGCTGGACACGACTTTTTATTACACAAAGACATTTTCCTTTTTGCCAGCCTCCCGCCGCCATTCATCTGTGACGTCACAGCCAGTCTCAAAGCAAGTCTATACTTGTAGAACATGTCATGTGACAAGGTTAGGTTTAGTGAGCTGAGGTTAACTTAGGTTAGCTAGCACTATCTCACTCCTAGCCAATCATTAACCTTAAAAGCACTCTAGAGTTCTTGGAATCTGTACATGTAATTATTATTCTTGACTGTACTTTGGAAATTACACCCTGAAAAATATCAATCCCCCCTTTGAATTTTTTTAAACTGTTATTATTATTATTATTATTATTATTATTATTATTATTATTATTATTATTATTATTAGCCAAGTCACTTTACTAAAATTTAATTTATGTGTATTAGTTGATATGAATGTCTCAACAACCAGCCATGCTTGCACTCACTTTTTGCTTTCACTTTTGCTCCCATATTAATGCCAACTATAAGCAACAGCAAAATGTAAATGGAATAATATTTCTGATAATGTTCAAAACAAAAGTCCTGAGGTCTTGGGTTAGAATTCTCAACTAAGGTTGTCAGCCAATGAGTTACACTACAGGAAACTTTTATATTTGTTTTGTGTTGCATGATAATTTGCCCATCTCGCGGTGTAGTGGCTAGTATACTTGGGTGTTATCCCAGAGGTTTTGGGTTCCAACTCGACTATGGCCAGAATTTAATTTTTGATCTGAGAGTTGGAAGGTTAGGTTAGGTGAAGTTAGGTTAGGTTAGGTTAGGTTAGGGGAGATTGTTTTAGTAAAACACCACATTTGCCCCCAATTTTTACTCACACATTTTGCTCCCACTTTGTGCACTCACTTTTGCTCGCTCTTTTTGCTCTCACTTATTGATCCAACTTTTGCTTTCACATTTGCTCCCACTTTCTGTTCCCATATTTGCTCACACTTGTTTGCTCCCACTTTTGCTTACACTTTTTGCTCCCACTTTTTACTCCCATATTTGCTCTCACTTTTTTTTGCTCTCATATTTGCTCCCACTTTTGCTTACACTTTTTGCTCCCACTTTCGCTTTCACATTAATTGCTCCCATACTAGCTCCCACTTTTGCTTTCACATTTGCTCTCATACTTGCTCCTACTTTTTTTTATTCCACTTTTTGCTCCCAATTTTTGCTCCCACTTTTTGCTCCCACTTTTTGCTCCCAATTTTTGCTCCCACTTTTGCTTACACTTTTAACTCCCTCTTTTTGCTCCCACTTTTTTCTCCCGTATTTGCTCACAATTTTTTGGCTCTCATATTTGCTCCCACTTTTGCTTACACTTTTTGCTCCCACTTTTTTCTCTCACTTGTTGCTCCCACTTTTGATTTCACATTTGCTCCCATACTTGATCCTACATTTTTTGCTCTCATATTTGCTCTCACTTTTGCTTACACTTTTTGCTCCCACTTTTTTTTCTCTCACTTTTTGCTCCCTCTTTTGCTTTCACATATGCTCCCATACTTGCTCACACATTCGCTTTCACATTTGCTCCCATACTTGCTCCTACTTTTTTTTGCTCCGACTTTTTGCTCTTAATTTTTGCTCCCACTTTTTGCTCCCACATTTTGCTCCCAATTTTTGCTCCCACTTTTTGCTCCCACTTTTTTGCTCCCACATTTGCACCCATATATGCTCGCACATTAAACTATTGTTCTTTTTACCAAGTTGTCTTTACTAGAGCTTAGTCTATGCTTGACAGTTGATATGGAAGTATCTGTGACTTGCTATGGTAAGCCTCAGGCATTCTATAAAGGATATTCATATATTGTGAAACGAACCAATAAAAATGGAACTGTTATTTGGCGTTGTTCAAAACAACGTTCAAAACAATGTCGCAGTGAGCTAAAAAGTAAAAAAGTGAGGTTTTAAGTGTCAGTGATCATCAATGTAGTGTACTACATGAAACACTGTTACTGTCAACAGAAAATCATGAAAATGTTGAAAAGCAAGTGCTACAAAACAATACTACTATTGAAAATAATTCAATGTTCATAAAACCCTTAACATTATCAAAAGCCACGCAGACTCTACATGAGGACACTGTAGAGGAAGAGGAAGAGGAGGAGGAACAGGATCAAGAAGAGGAACAGGAATATTTAACTGGTTTTAGTAATTTTGAGGATAATGTTGAGGATAATGTTGAGGATAATGATCCAAAACAAGACAATAACGTTTTCATGCCTATGGTTTACCGTGGAAGAAAAATGATCTACAACAAGCTTTGTTTTTAAAACTATAACACACTATCGTAAAGGCAAAGACTTGTATTAAGTGTGCTTTTTATTGTCATAATCATGTATACTCTACAATGTTAATTATTCTGACTTCTATAGAAAATAAAACAACATTGTACCATTATTTTCATTTATTTACATACTTTATATACATTTTTTTGGTTTCATGATAATATTTTTTAAGACAATACTAAACACTAAGACATTGTTATTCTATACACATATTTTTTTTCAGTCCATTGTCAAGATTTATATCTTCCATTATTATTTGACGTTCTTTTATTTAATTAAAACGAACCATGCACCTATTGTTTTTAAAACCTTCATAAATTAAGTGTACAGGTTGTAGAGCATTATTGACTTCATCAAAAACACTCTCCGATATATCATTAAACCGTGTAGGCAGAAATGTCTCAAAGTTTTCACATACTCAAAGTACACGATCACGATATGCTGTTTTCAATTTCCGAATCATGATAATGCGGAATGGAATATGCGTTGGCATTTCGCTGAGCTTTTTTTTTGTCTCTAAGCCACATGTTTGACCCACAGCATTCAAAACATTCATTGTAGTAGTCTATAAACAAATGAAATGCATATCTATTCCACTCTAAAACAAAAGGGAAGCTTGTAGTTTAACGTGACCGTTAATCTCGCGATCATAAGCCACGAGACCTCCGTTTTACGTGGAATCCGAACCACAGGACATGGCATTTCACATCGAAAATCTCACATGCAGTGACCGGGAATCGAACCCGGTCCGCCTTGATGAGAGGCATACAGCTTGACCGCTGTGCCACCACGCCCCTGCCACTCTAAAACAGCTTTAATAATATTGTGCAATTAGGGATTTTACACTATGCATGGCTGATAATTTTTACTATTTATGCAAGAAATGCCCTAACTTTAGCAGATACTGATTTCTGCATATAGCACAAGTGTCGAGTTCTAATGCACACTTGACACAGGCTATCTGTGTCCACAAGGCAAAAATACAACACCTAGTTCATCTTGACAACAAATTTTACATAATTGTTGGTTAAAATTTGTATCTGTTCGTGAGACAAGTCTTTTTTTTTCAGCCTCATGTATTTGCTCCGCATGTTCTAACTCTAAAGGCACTTTTATGTCTTGTGCTGCAATCACGTTTTCTTTACGAATAGTGTTCACAAATTCCTGACCTTTAAGCAACACCATGTATTTACAGTTAGGTAACCAGAGAGCGTGTTGCACAAAAGGGTCATCAGTCATTTGCCAATCCTTTAAAGCAAATCCACAATAAAAACATATTGTTTTATCCCCTTCACCAGTATAAAAATCCAGCTTCACTTAGGTGTTTGGTAAGGTGTTTTAATATTAATGGCCAAACATTTTTATAAGATTCTAAACGTTTTTCAACAGAGCTGTACTCTGGGTGTGCTAGTGCTTTAGTCTTGCAAACTCCCAATTTTTCGAAAGCACATGCCAATTCAACACTGTCTATGGCATATGGACCACATATATCGACACTACCGTTGTTGGCTGGTAATACATCATTATTATTATTTATTTGTGATTCAGCAACGTAAGTAGCGGCCAATGGTCTTGTGGTTCGGTAAAATGAATACACGGGTATGTTACCCACTTGTCTTCCAAGCATGTAAGGACAGCAAGGAGACCATCGCAAATGGTCTCTAAAGGGATCATCCCCTTCTTCCCAGTGTGAAAGTTCAATACGACAAAACACACAGCGCACCACATCTTCTCCGTTCAAGTAAAAATAACCGGCTTTTGCAAGTTCATGTGTCGACAAAAAGCCTACAGGCCAGGATTCAAATGTTAACCAACGGTCATATTCTGATTTTAAATTTAACCCACGTGGTAAACCAACTTGCTCACTTCTTGTATTTGGTACTAACGCCATGTGTTATAATAAAACTTTTTCTTATTGTAAGTTATTAACGTTGCTCAAGAGCACCGAGTACTTTAAAGCTAAATGTATGCCTTTTTCACTGTCTGTTCACTACGTTAATGGCACCTGACGACACCTAAAAGCAAACAAAATAGCCCATCACTCACTCAATCAATCAATCAATCAATCAATCAATCAATCAATACTTGTAAATAAAACGTTAACGTTAATTGGCATTAATATATCAAAACACCATTAAAAATAAACTGTATGTTGGCACTAACAGTAACCCATGTGCTTATTTCCTTTTTATAAAGCTACAGACATTTGCATCCCCCTTTAACCAATATATAAACAAAATTGAATGTCATGTCATTTTGTTCACATTATCATGTTCAAACATGTGGATATTCGTTGAGTCTATAGGGAACCACCCATAAATTAAATTTATTTTTTTGTTTTTAGAAAATCCAACAAGGCCTTGTACTTTTCTCAGTCAACAACAACATAGCCATTAATCAAGAAATCAATCATTGTCCCTGTCATGTACAGGTAATGAATTTTTTTGTGTAAGAGTTTTTTTTTTCAGTAGTGGTAAAATGCAATAGCATTTTAAGTTAGGCTTACCTGAGTTTTCAATAGTTCACTGCCTGGAAACAATGGTTTCGCTCTACTGCGTCTCGGATTTTCAGCAACTGCTACAGCGGTAAGGCTTTTCTTTCCAAGTTTCTAAAAATAAATAAAATAAAACACTATAAATACCTAAATTTAGGTTAATACATGCATTTCATAAAATAAAATATGAAACAAAGAATGAAACAAGTTAGTTTAAAAAAATAATCTCACCTTCACTTGCAGTGGATTATTGCTGTTTCCTTCTAGTGGGCTCAAAAGTGCAATGGTTTCTTCTCTCTCAGACATGTTAGGTATACCGGTTAACTGCAAACAAATAAATAAATAAAATCATTAATTACTTAATCAATAAATAATTGCTTCTAAATATATATAAATCAATGAATATATAAATGAATAAATATATACCTACCTCACAACAAAGTTAAGTATTTTCCACCAACACCAAAACTGTTAAACAAGACCAGGGGTTTCACGCAACGCAATGTGTTCAAAGGCTAAGTGAGAGAGGAAATGATAACGACACGTCTTTATATATGTCACGTTGCATGTATAATCATTTTTCCCACGCTTTGAACATCCTGTTATCAAACACGTGGACAGCTGACGTCCAAGGTGAACACCCGTGGCAGGTCAAATTTCACATGGACTTGCATTTTGTCACGTACGAAGCAAGACAGGATGTGACTTGTTTAGCCCTCATGTGGTTTCACATGTGTATGCATGCATTTCGCACTTCCCTGCCACCACGATGGTCAGATTATTTCACCTTCAAGCGTCTTTGTCATTTTCCATTGCACTTGTTGTCAAGTCAGATCAGCGCATTCCAATAAGCTCGTCTGCTCCTCTGCAAGTTTGTTTTCTGTACTCGCTTCGACCAACATAGAACCAAGTTCTCATCACCGTTTACACTTTAAAGGTAAAATATCAGAAAACGCACCCTCGCTCCGTCATACCCGCCGAAATAGCGATTGATCTATTGAGCACAGCCACCGTGGTCAGCGACAGGTTCGTTGAAACACACACACCCAGCAATATCGTCTCTCTCAACCACCACGCTTCATGAATATTATAAACAGGTAAAGAAAAATTTTTTTTTAATCATGTATGGTGTTAGGCCCTTTGTGAATTATTTTTGGAAAAAAATATCTACCACATTTGAAAGGGGGCGTTAGCCCGAGTCCTAGGACACCTCGTATACGTCTCTGGCGTGATTGGTTTGTGATGTATAACAGAAAGTCTTAAATCACAGTTTTACACCAAAAAAATATGTTTCCCTCATTCTCAAAAACTTTAACCTATTACCAAAATAAAGAGGATTTTGAGACAAGCCATTTGACGTCATAGGACCAAATCCGACCATGCATTCGTGAGATATCGGAAAAAGTCTAAAATCATGGTTTTACCCCAAAAAACATATTTCCCTCATTCTCAAAACTTTAAACTATTAATAACATATATAGGGCTTCGAGACAAGCGATTTGACACGTCACACGTCCAAATCCGACCTTGCATTCGAGAGATATCGGCAAACTTCGTAGGAAAGTAGGCGACTATCTGGTTCTCTCCTCACCACCAAAACCCCTTCTTATAAATCATTTTTTCAAAGAGCTCGCCCTCTTACAAAAATCCCAAGTGCGCATGCGTACAAAACAAAAACAAAAATGTTGATTCATAGCGGCATCCAGCAAAACGCATGTGCTATATGAGCAACAACGTTTAAGTTCATTTTAGCAGCGCACCTTATACATGTCGCATTTGAAAAGAGACTTTCACTAAAAAATTACAATTTCACCCCCTAGTAGGGGTAGGTTTTATTTAGGGGTTGAAATGAGTGGTCCATTGGAAGGAAGGCGTTGCTTGAGTCCTACGACACCTCATTTGTCAAAATCAGACCATGGGTTGGCCAGATATTAATGATTTATCATGGACGCCGCTCGAGCAACGCCGAGTTCGTGAAATCTCTTGTTGATTTTAGGGGCGGAAGATGGAGGTTATCTTTCCGTTAAGTTGGTAAAGTAAATGGTATTGTTTTATAGCCCATATCACAGCGCGAGTAATCATTAAAATGTATGTATTTGTAAATTGTGTCACATACTCAGAGCATAAAGCTAGATATCAAGCCTTCAAAGACCCGATCTCTATCACTTACTACGTATGGGCTCTGTTAGCTTTTTTTTTTTATGTCGCCTCTACCCACTGTTGGACGCCGGGTGACATGGAAATCCAATATACAGCGAATGACTGGAAATGTCTATCCCACGCCGACCAGCTCTGTCTTGCTCGGCACCCGACAGCGTTCGCCTAGATTGCTCTCTTCACCGAAGGAGGAGAATCATAGCGGAAACTCAATTTGTTTTGATAGGAATCTTTCAATTTGGCGTGTATTTTACGATTGGAATGGCCCGAAACATTACATACATATTTATGTTCCATTTGAATATAATGAGAGAGAATAAGAGGACATTAAACTGTTGTTACGTCGACTTAATGGCGTAATGGCTAGCATGGTCTGCTGGCCCGAAGGTTGCAGGATCGAATCCTGGTGCAGTCATTTGGCATATATAATAATAATAATAATATAATATCGTATGGCCTCGGGTGTCGGGTGCAAGCTTTTGTTATTTGACGCCCAAAGGGCAGCTTGCATGTCGAATTTTGTTGTTCCTTGAACTACTATGAAAATCAAGGAGGTTAGATATCTAAGCTCCTTGACACTATAGCGCTTTCTAGTAGAGAAATGAGGAACTTTGTGTTGATGGGGAAATCCCGAGATTAATTTTGCCATTATGAACACGGCCTACTGAATTCAAATGGGTTCTTTAACTTGACAACATCGTATGACATGCGTGTCGTAATTTTTGTCGCCTTTCATAAATCACTTATCACGGCCAGGAGCGAACCTGCAATATTGTGGTTGGTAGTCCGACACTATAACCACTCACCCACCGTTGCAAGCTAGTTGGCACTTGAGAGTGTGCAAATACTGGCACGTTTAAGATCCCCCCTCGGGGCAAAAAAAAAGCCACAGTAGTTTAAAGGGCGTAAAGCCAATAACATTATTATAATTATCATGTCATCAATGAGGTCTGAGTTCGACTCCTGGCTGTGCCAAGTAATATGGTTCTGATCTGAGGGCTGGAACAGGGTTCGCTCAGTCTCGTGAGCCAGAACTGAGAAGAGGTGGGTTAGATTTCACGAAATGAGTTTCCGTGGTGTCCCACTTGTACTGCTGCGGAATTTCAGGATGCTACCTAAATAAGGGCCACGGCCACCACCGGAATCATATCCTCAGTTACAAATACACATTCTAATACACCAGACATTTTGACACACGTTGTGAGACATATTACTCAGCCAACTAAGTACATGAGGCTACTTGGCTATGTTGTAGCATAAATTCTAAATGGATGGATGAATGAACTACTCAAGCCCGAGCTCAGTTAATTTACACTGGGCTCAAGTGGAATTTGCCTACATCTCGTGTCTTCAAATGTTTTCAATATGTAAACTATAATCATCCAGAAGAGATTATATACGACATAATTAGTTATTCAAATGTTATTTTATTTAATGATATTTAAAAAAATATATAATGCTCATAACTTTAATTTTGAATTTTTAATATTATATTAATATTTCAAGTTACTGTATTTTAATTGATAGAAATGTATTACTGTAATTTTCATTTCATTTTTATCATTGTAGTTTTAATATTTTTTCTGTTATTTTTAATTAATTTGTATTTTAAATTAAAACTTCCGAAGGTCCTTGTCGATCTCCATCAGCCAAGGAGGATTTGTTCATATTTCTAGAGTATGATAACCAACATTTAGAAATTCTTTCAGCTGGCAATCAGAAGAGGATTTCTCCTACGGGTGAGGGTATTTCTTTACCCTGGCTTCTGTTTTCCTTACATCTTTTCTACCCATTTACTCATCTCCTAGTATGTTAGTTAGATGTAAGTCAGTAGTTAGTGGTAGTGGTAGTATTTTTCATATACATTCATTTTATTAATTAGGGGTAGGTGACCTAGATGTTACTCCCCGTAAAGCAACATTCTCTTTCACCACTTCATAATGCTTCCTCAGTGAGTGGCTACTCTAGGCAGGAGTGCGTAATGTTTAACTTCCATTAGAACTAAAATCCTGATTCGCATAGGAAGGCAAGTTATAGAGCTAATGTGTTGATGCTATTGAAGTCGAGTGATGTAATGTGAGCACTCAGTATTGCCAACTAATATTTTCAAAAAATCCCCAAACAGTGGTGAAAAGTTGCTAGATTCTTATGTTTTCAATAGAGAATTTGAGTTTCACTATTTTTTATATAAAAATAATATAGTTACATAACAGTACACGATGCAATGAGCCTATAATGGCAATAATTAAGACACGAGTATGTTTATAAAATGAGCGAAGCGAGTGTCTTAATTACCATTATAGGCGCGTTGCATACGACTGTTTATGTTCGACGATAATTATAACTTTATTAGATGTTCCAACATAAATATTCATAAATATCTGTCGAGATTCTGTCGGTTGAATTTTTCTTCATGGGAATCAATTGTGTAGGCTCAGCATTTGATCTCTACACAATAACGGATCCCAAAGCTTTGAAACATTGTTTATCCTGAAGTAGCACCAACAGATAGCGTACAGGTAACTTGTTGGATCATTTTGTTATTTTGGTTAAATAACACAAAATAGGCCGTTACAAACGCTTTAAAATTAAAATGTATCGTATTATCAACTAATTATTCTTCAAATTCGATGCGTATGGATTTTCAACGGAAGGCAAATCAATTGATTCCCAAATAGAACAGTTATGACATCTGGCGGAAGCGTTTCGCATAAGAAATCCAATTACTGAACAGAGAGCTGGACTATAATTTCTGTGGAACTAATGCCATACGGCTCCTTCCTCAATGACATTCTGGTGTGTTTATGTCAACAACAGCATTCACTAAAATTGTCGGCGAAACCTTACGAATGTGTAGAAATTGGAGTTTCGGATATTAAGGCACAGTGCTATTTATTTTGCAATATCGCCCAGTTTGTTTTTGCATTGTAACTACAATGGTTGATCCAATATAGGCTACATTGTCAACTTTCAAATCATGTAATTCATGTCCGACATGTTGGATGTTGAGTGCATGTGAGAAGCTATCCGTACCTACTTGGTCAATGAATGAAAATATTGAGCTCTGATTGGTTGGAAAAATTGTGTTATAATGAAAAGTATTATTTTAATGACCCCCATTATGATATAGTTTTCTGACATATAATAATACATTATGCAACGAGCCTATGAAAATGAAAATCCACAGCCTGCGTCCAGTCTCCGACCGGGTCAGGAATGGAATGAATGAAGCCCCCATCTAGCGGCGAGGATATGAACTGTGCCGGCTGCCGAGGCCTGACGCACTCCTCTGGGGCAATGATTAAATGAATGACAGATGAAATGAAATGATAGTGGAGAGTGTTGCTGGAATGAAATTTTGACAGGGAAAACCGGAGTACCCGGAGAAAAACCTGTCTGCCTCCGTTTTGTCCAGCACAGATCTCACATGGAGTGACCGGGATTTGAACCACGGACCCAGCGGTGAGAGGCCGGCGTGCTGCCGCCTACGCCACGGAGGCTCCGCAACGAGCCTATAAAGGCAATAATTAATTAATTTTCAGTGATTGCCTTCTGAAGATAGGCAGCGTAGAACTTCGAATTCTAACTGAAATGTAAATAGTATTCTATAATCATTTGGTTGAAATAAAAACATAAACTTTCTCCTTAAGTCTCTCATTATAAACCTATTGGGGAAAGTGTGGTTTATGAACACGCGACATTTCTCGCACGGGTCCGCTAGTCATAATAATTTTCCTAATTAGGGACCGATAACATAGGCGTCAGGCTCCTTAATAATTCGCTATCATCACGTCTGAACGAGCAAACTGAAGTACTACTGGATCATGCTCAACAATTCCAAGCTACCAAGTTCCATCATTCTGGCCGACGCGAGATAATATTTATACAGCGCTCTTTCGTATATCGGAAATCGTCACATCAATTTGAGCGTTGTATAGAGATTATGAGCGTCCAGTGCCATATACAATATACATGTCACAGATGGAGTGGGGGGGGGGGCTTCCCATTACTGCAGACGATGATTCAACTTCGTCTGAACGACGCCGTATATAACGCGAATGGACACATGCTTCCATGAATCTACGTTGTCATGAAGAGCGTGCGTGTTGAAACAATAAGTTGTGACGAGGTCTCGACGTTCTATCTTGTACTTTATTTATGTTACATGACACGTTCTAATAGCTCAATATAGGGGTGGCTTGACACCCAATTCATACCCGTGAAATGCATCTCCCTGGCGGTACACATGCCCCTCCCCAAAGACGTCAATACACTGACCCGACCCGACTCTCCAACCAAATACGCGCTTACTATAATAATATCGTATGGCCTCGGATGCCCGGTGCAAGCTTTGTTATTTGATGCCCAGAGGGCAGCTTGCATGTCAAATTTTATCATTTTAAATCATTAAGTCGACTTCGTCGTTACGTTATGGCAACGTCGCGAAATGTACCGAGAATGCACTGAGGTGTGTGACGTCATAGTACCGCTTGGTGCATGTGTACTGAGTTCACTGGTGAGCTCTGGCGTTACGTTACGGCAACGTCGCGAAATGTACCGAGAATGCACTGAGGTGTGTGACGTCATAGTACCGCTTGGTGCATGTGTAGTCTAGCATTTAAAAAGATATAAAGTCCAGTCTTTCAGACTGACTGTTTTTTTTTCCTTGGAGTGCTATGAAAGTCAAGGAGAATCGTCGGATTTTACGAGCGTTAAAAATCCCTCAGTATGCCTTCCGTCGGAGGGGAAGTAAAGCCAGCGGTCCCATGTCATAGATTTATGGCAGGAAAAAATATTAAAAGTTCCGCCTGATCAATACTTTTATTAATTAAGATCACTGTGTGGTCATTAATGGAACATGTTTTGAGGCCTAATTAATAGTTTTGGCCCCTTCATCAGCCGATATGTCAGAGAAACGATACAAGATTTTTTTTTGCGTAGCACTTAAAATTCCCTTAAAATTGAAAACTTGTTTGGTGCACCATAAAGAGAGATTGAAATATTTTACGCCAATATGAGTTATGTCAAGAGTCTCATGAACTAGGCCTATAAACACTTTCAATGGACGCCTCACGGTGGTCTTTAGATGTTATTGAAGACACAAATGTATGGTACCGGTTCGGTACGACAGCAATAGTTCAGAACACCTTTGTTGGAATCAGCAGTAGGAACACTTAATTCCTCAATACTTCACCAGCAATATAAAGATAGTAAAACCAATGAAGTCACTGCGCTGAAAACATATCTTGCCTAATATAAAGCTTAACTTCATAACTTCAACCGTTGCAATGGCAGAGATTGGCCTCTAATCCGTCTAAAAAGAAAAATATGGAGAAAAATTAGTGAATTGCTAAGTGAGAAATGAGTAGGTGAAGGCCACTTATAAACTTCATAAACTCTTGACATAATTCATATTAGGCGTACAATGTTTCAAACTCTCTTTATGGTGCACCATAACTTACAACATTCAATTTTAAGGGAATTATAAGTGCTACGCAAAAAAATATATTCTCGTATCGTGTCTCTGACATATCGGCTGATGAAGGGGCCAATACTATTAATTAGGCCTCGAAACATGTCCCACTAATGACCACACAGTGATCTTAATTAATAAAAGTATTGATTAGGTGGAACTTTTAATCTGTTTATACTAATATAGTTTATCAATACGGAACCAGATGAACCTTTTAATTTCTAAAATCAATGAAAAGAGAACCTTCCACTAACTACACTTGTGTGAAGCCAACATTTGTAGGTTAGAATTGATAACGCTCTATTAGTTCCAACGTTCGCCGCCAGGTGCTGACTGCTATGCCATCTAGTAAGCACGTCCACAAGCTAGGTGTCGTGGACGGTAGCATTTGGTAGCAAAAGTAGGAACTACTTGAAATTACTGTCTGCAGACCCTACTTGAATTAAAACAGATAACACTCACTAATACAGTCATCACAATTAACACTGGTTATCAGACAGATTCTACACACACCCAAAGTACACGGGGCTACATGACCGCGTTGTCGCAGCCCCTAAACTAAGTAACCAACCAACCAACCAAAGTCAAGGAGGTTAGATATCGAAGCTCCTTGACACTATTGCGATTTCTAGTAGAGAAAGGAGGAACATTTTTTTCTGTGTTGGCGGAACAACCCATGATTAATTTTGCCATTGTAAACACGGCCTACTGAATTCAAATAGGTTCTTTAACATGCCAACAATGTACAGTGAAACCTCTCTAAAAGACCACCCCTATTAAAAGACCACCCTTCTGAAAGACCGATTTTTCTTGGAACCGATTTAAAACCTCATAAGGTATTTGTTACCTCTATTTAAGGACCACTCCTCTCCCCGACCAAAGACCAGGCATTTTCTTAGTCTGACCTCTTTCGAAAGACAACTTCTCGTCTGCCTTCCCATTGGAGATGGTGATGAGGCTGATGTAAACAATGGTTCTGTTGGCATAGAACTGCATCAGCATACAATATCATTAGAAAAAGTATTATGTAACGCATAAAAATACAAAATACGGCTCTCCTAGAAGATTGTTCGAACCCAGAATAAATGAATGGAATTTTGAACTCACTCAGAGATATTCTAGAAAGTAAAATTGTTAACAAAATACGTGCTAATCTGAAACAGAGACCAATTCGTGACACTCTCAAATGTCTGAGCTCAGAAAATAACAAATTGTAATTAATTTGTACTAAATGTGAACTAATGCAGATAAATTGTAATCAAGTATGTGTTCCAAAATTACTTTATTAATAATGCAGTATAAATTTATTTTAATGTCTACCCCTATTAAGAGACCACCCCTCTAAAAGACCAGTTTTCCAAGGAACCGCCACTGGGCTCTTAATAGAGGTTTCACTGTATGGCATGCGTGTCGCGATTTTTGTCGCCTTTCAAAAATTACTTACCATGGCCAGGAGTGAACCTGCAAGCTTGGGGTTGGTAGTCCGACACGATAACCACTCACCCACCGTGGCAACAAATACGCGCTAGGTAGTATTCTGATGCCAATACGGTTCATTGATCTGTGGCAATATCTTACTACCCAAGGTACTACAGTCCATACGAGTTTCAGATCCGTGGTGTAGTGGTTAGCACTCTTGGCTGTTGTTTTGGTGGTCCGGGTTCGATTTCCAGCTCTGCAAAGGAATTAAATTCACTTCTGGGGGTTGGAACGTGATACCGTACATCCAGCTTCGGGAGGCAAAACTGAGATGACACGGATTTGATTCCCACCTCAACCATCTTGGAAGTGTTTTTCCGTGGTGTCCCATTTCTACTCCAGGCAAATGCCGGGATGGTTGCTAAGTTAAGAATACGGCTGCCCCCTTCCCCTCACCTAAATAACAAATACACATTCTAATACAGCCACCACGACAACACAGGTTATCAGACAAAAATGGGTTCTGAAAGCTATTACTAAGAGATGGATGATGACCTTTATTATTATTATTATTGTCTACGTTGCTTCACGTCCGTAGGTTTAACCAGCACTCTGCCCTACACGTGTCCCCCGGGTGGTGCTAAGAAAGCAACAGTGATAAGATGAGACCGAACTGTCGGAAACGACCTCTCGGTCAAGGAAAATGGAGGAGAAACACACCTAGAGGCCCTTTTCAGGGCCCTCAAGTTCGTAACATTGGCCCTTCATTGAAGATATGCCAGCTTAACGTCGAAGGCATTAGCAGAGCAAAGTGTGAACACCTAGCAAAGGTTCTCAAAGAACATCAGACTCACATCATCCTGCTTCAAGAAACCCACACCGAAAATGATCTCCAACTGCAGTCCAGAGGGAAGATTCCAGGATTTAAATTAGTGTCCGCAATTAACCATGCGAAGTACGGGATTGCCACCTATGTGAGGAGCGATATCATACACTATCAAGTCTTGCCATCTTCCTCAGATAATGAAATATTTACTACCTCAATCAAAGTCTGTGATTGGACAGTAGTCAACGTATATAAACCTCCTGGAACTTCCTGGCCATCTCCGCCAATTCCAACTATGCAAAATCCAAGTATAATTGCAGGGGACTTTAACAGCCATCACACACTATGGGGATACAAGGAGAACGACAGAAATGGGGAAAAGCTTACTGACTGGATGGAAACTGAAAACCTTAAACTTATCTATGATGCCAAGGATAAGGCTTCCTTCTCTTCTGCACGATGGAACAAAGAATACACCCCGGATCTCTGTTTTGTAACGCAGTCACAACACCCACTTAGCAACATACGACGCACAGTGCTCAACAAATTTCCTCACAGTCAGCACAGACCAATAATTCTCCAGTCTGGATTGCTTGTGCCTATTGTTCACTCCTGCCCGAAACAGAGATGGAATTTTAAAAAAGCCAATTGGGATGAATTTTCTAAACAGATTGACTCCAACCTGCGATGGATAAGACCTATCCATAGCAACTACAGCAGATTCATCGGTGTAGTTAAAAGTGCAGCAAAACGATGTATCCCAAGAGGATATCGTAAACAATACATCCCCGGGTGGAACGAGGAAAGTGAAAGGCTCTTCAAAGAATTCGAGGCCAATGGTGATCCAAATACAGCTTCTGAACTTTTACAATCCCTAGATGAAAACAGGAATAAAATTTGGCAAGAAACTGTTGAGTCACTAGACTTCACTCACTCCAGCAGGGAAGCTTGGAGCCTGATCAGGAAATTGGACACATCAAACAGCAAAATTAGACCAAAAACAAGCATCAGTCTAAATGACATGGCCAAGCATATGATCTCTACCTCAAAGGTTTCAGTTGAAAAGCATCATAGAAGACACGTAAAGCAACTCTTCAAGGAAAAGAAACGTTTGGCTCTGCGATCCTCTGAATTCTCTGTCCCATTTCAACCACAAGAAACTAAGCAGGCCATAGAAAGTTTAAAACCTGGGAAAGCGGCAGGTGCTGATGGAATATATCCAGAGTTCATTCTACATCTTGGACCAGCTGCTGTCAAATGGCTTACTAACTTCCTCACGAACATTCTAGAGACAGGTCACCTACCTTCACTCTTCAAGAAGACAAAAATAGTAGCTGTATTAAAAACATCTAAGGACCCAACAAAAGTTGAGAGTTACCGGCCAATAGCACTCCTCAGTGTCACAATGAAGCTTCTGGAAAGGCTGATACATAACAGGATCTCTGTGACAATCAATCAGCATATTCCAGTCGAGCAGGCTGGATTCAGACCTGGACGTGGATGTGATGAACAGGTTTTAGCACTAGTTACCCATATTGAAAATGGCTTTGAGAACAAAATGGTAAGCACGGGGGTTTTCTTAGATCTGACAGCTGCATATGACACCGTGTGGCAAGATAAGCTCCTTCTTAAATTTATCAGCATCATCCCTTGCCTGAAACTCACCACATTACTCAGTAACATGCTGAGTAATAGGTACTTTCAGATATTTTCAGAAGACTCCAGGAGTAAAGTACATAGGATAAATGGTGGACTCCCTCAGGGCTCTGTATTGGCCCCTCTACTATTCAACCTGTACTCATATGATCTCCCAGCAACGAAATCAAAAAAATTCATCTATGCAGATGACATCGCATTGGTCGCCCAACACCAACGCTTCGACGAGCCTGAGTCGATGCTTACATCAGACTTAAAGATCCTAGACAGCTACTTTCGTCAGAACAACCTTAGACTAAACCCTCAGAAAACTGTTGTGTCTACCTTCCACTTGCGGAATAGAAGTTCTGGGTACAAACCAACCATACCATTCAGAGGAGAGAATCTACAATACTGTAGTAACCCAAAATACCTGGGAGTCACCCTGGACAGGTCGTTGACTTACAAGAATCACCTCTGCAATGTGTCAGCCAAGATCAAGACCAGGAATAACATCCTTCAAAAGCTGGCGGGTACATCCTGGGGTGCTAATGCTCAAGTCCTGAGATCCACTGCTCTTGCACTTTCTTATTCCGTCGCTGAATATTGTTGCTCAACTTGGCTTAACAGTGCTCACATTGGACTAGTAGACACCCAGCTGAACCAAGCAATGCGTATCATTACAGGGTGCATCCGACCTACTAACACACACTGGCTTCACACCCTAAGCCACATACCACCTCCATCCCTAAGAAGATCACAGTCACTGCTTAACTTATGGAAGAAAATAGAAAACAATCCTCAACTCCCTATTCATTCTGATATAGCAGCTTCTCCAACCAAACGACTGAAATCAAGACACCCTTCTTGGCGTACTGCAATGATTCTACAGGACACCTCCTTTAATGTATCGGACGCCTGGAAAGAACAATGGCATCTGCAATCCTCGTTACCAAACCATCACATCATTAAGAACCCCTGCAAGTGCCCTGATGGATTTTCCCTTCCTAGACGACAGTGGAGGACGCTAAACCGTATTAGGACCGGCCAAGGTAGATGTGGAGCCACTCTCTTCAAATGGGGATGGAAGGCATCACCTCAATGTGACTGCGGAGAAGAGGAACAGACAGTGGACCACATTACATTCGAGTGTCCTTTACGTGCATATAGAGGCTCTATAGAAGACTTACACTGTGTCTCAAGCGAAGCCCTTCTCTGGCTCTCAAATTTAAGCATAGAACTCTAGTTATGAACTTGAGATGGTAGATGTACTGTATATATTGTATATAATATTGTATTCATCATACGCTAAATAAATAATTATTATTGTTTTGAGAAATGCATTTACACACATAGTGTCGGACGCCTGAGTGGCAGACTACCGACTAAACTTCTGAACACCAGTCTGGAACCGTTTATGTCATTACTTCTAGCTAGAGCCATTTTATCTCTGCCCGTGGGGCACTCCTCCGTAGTGAATTACCTTCAGTAGCGATCCAGATCTATCTTCTTTTTTCGGAGGATATTTTCAACAAAACTTGCTACCAGCTTCCATTTTTTTTCATTTTTTTAGCATCACCGCAACAGTATTGTCAGGAGATATCTCTACCGCAATGCGTTCTTGAAGAGACTGTCTATTTTTGACCCACCGTCCAGAAGAGAAGAAGGTGTGATTAGCATTATCTACCTCATTAACACAGTAGAAGCAATCCGATGAATCCACCTTCCCCATCTTCTTAATATAGGACCATAAGTACCCGTGTCCAGTCAAGAACTAATTTAGATAATAACCAACCTCACTATATTTCCGCTCAGTCCAAACCTGCACCTGTAGGATCATTCTCTTAATCCACTGGCTTCAGTCTCCTTGCTCCCATTTGATCTGCCAGTTATGAAAAGTTTGTACTCTTGCAGTTCGTCTCGCATTTTGTAAACACTCTTCAGATTTCCTCCAGTAAATGTTCTTGCGTTCCTTCGCAATAGTGATGACGATTATGATAATGATGAGCAGGGCTCGGATGTTTAGGATTAAATCATATTTTTTTCTTTGCCTTTATTTTCATGGCCGATTGGTTTCTGATGCAAATCAAGTGATTATCGTCACAGTACAGTGGTTTTCATTTGTCATATAAATGCATATTTCGAACATTTTTACCATTAGGTCATATTTTGAGCATTTTTGGTAAGAACGTCATATTTCAGTAGTTTGATGCAGCTGTAGGTGTGCAATCATCCTCTACTTACCGAACGTGAACTAGTGTTTACAGATAGATATTCTACTGCAAATAACCACTTAAACATGTACAGAGAGTTTGTTTTATATACGACGGGGACCCTCGCTTGCCCGCTCGCCCGTGTTGCGCGTCTGTCTCCCGCCAGGCACTTTGCCGTTATGCGGCGCTAGTGCGGCATTGAGTCATTGAGTATAGGGATTTGTACTTAAATTTGTACTTCAATGTGATCCTTGACCAATTTTTTGACGAACTGACTTACGGAGAGCGATTGTCAATTTATTTTCAACAAGATTCTGCCACTTCATCCATGACAGAATTGCGTCGCATTTTCGGTACTAGGATTATAAGTAGGAATGTGTGGCCCCCGCGAAGCCCAGACTTATCACCATGTGACTTTTATCTGTGGGGGACGCTTAAAAATAGAGTGTATGCGAGAAACCCTCACACTATAAATGAGCATAAAGGCTATATTACAGCTGAAATACAGTCAATTGGTGCTGAGGATCTTCAGAAAGTAAATGACAATTTCATAAAGAGGTGCCAGTGATGTGTAGCAGTGAATGGCGAACATTTTCAGCACCAGCTGTGAACTAGTAAGTACAAATTCCTATACTCAATGACTCAGTGCTGCACAAGCGCCGCATAATGACAAAGAGCCTGGCGGGAGACAGACGCGCAACGCGGGCGAGCGAGGAAGCGAGGGTCCCCGTCGTATATAAAACAAACTCTCTATATATTCAGAAAATCAATTCTAAAAATAGGAATAAAGAATTTAGTTAACAATTCAATCTCGAAGGGATTGTCCCTTGGGTTTATAATTTAAAAACCGGCCATATTTAAATGTAATTTTTAGGTCATATTTCGTCATTTTTAAGGTCATATTTGCTTGCATATTAGGACTATTTTCAGGTCATAAATATCCGAGCCCTTTGATTATATTCCCCGATATTGACACACAGTGATGAGGATATCTATAAGAATTATAACTAATGCTATTACTTTCGTCTGCGGTAGCAAATTTTGAAGTCAAAAGAACCCTAGCCTCAGTCATGACAATCTAGGATGGAGTGCTGGTTGACCAAGTGCTCTAAAATTATTCTCGTCTGCTGATAAAGTGACCCAAATAGCATACATCCTCCCCTGCCACAGGAGCGTTATTGATCAAATTCACTGGTGAGGTGAGGTGAGGTGAGGTGTACCCTAACAAGATGAATGTGACGTAAGTCTATTGATTACCGGATATAAGAAGGCTGACGTCGAAGAGCGCGCCGTGCGATGTAAGACAAGGCACAGTGCGTGGTGGTACCCAAGGCAAAATATCACTCCTCTTAAATCTCAATTCATTATAGGTCTATTGGCGTGACATCTCGGTAGTACTGTATCGATATTTCATCGAAAACGATTGGCGGACATGTTGCTGGTTACCTTGATTCCAGTGGTGGCTGGCGAGAAAGGTTCCAAATGTGTTACAATCCTTAACCTTTAAGTACATGCGCTGGTGTATAAAATACACCAGCCGTACTAAACATGGTATATTTTTGGTTGTAAGGTTTCTGCAGGTTCTTAGGCGCCATCTAACCGATCCCTAATATGTTCCCAAACGACTACAAGCAGTTTCATTGTTGCCGGATTCGTTTGTGCTGATTCACAGGAATACACATTGACCTGTTGCGTGGTATGGCGTACACCATGCGTCCAGCTATATAAGTATAATATTAATTCAGTTATTTAACTCACACGTACAGTATTTTCTAAATTATATTTTAATAGAATTAGAAACTATCTCCGTGTCTCGTACGGTTCTGTGTTTTTAGGACTTGTATACGAGCTAAAAATCCGAAGTGACTTACTGGAATTCTACGACGCTATAGCGCAAGAAGAATCAGAAGAAGTTGGAATAGACGCAGATACTTCAGAGGAAGAATTTATAGAAGAAAATGATCACGATACAGTAGAACAGTTGATTTAATTTATTTTTCTAAAATAAAATGTTTAGGCTAACTGATTTCATGGCATTATTCACCACGCGTGTACGTATATTAATTAATAGGTGCGTGTAGTCAAAGGTTAACAAAGTAGGAGGGAAGTTCCGAACATAAGTTTCGTCATTTTGTTCCCAGGGACCCTTTACTGCCAAACTGACATACGCCATGGCACCATGAACTATACACCTTGTACTATTCTTCGACATAGTTGCCACCGACATGGAGACACTTGTCGCATCGTTCAGTGAGTTTGAAGAAACCACTCTGGTAAAACTCGGTGCCTGCCCGGCGATGCAACGAATTGTCGCACCAGCTGCTCCTCCTCTGCATTGGTGTGAAAGTCACGTCCAGAGAGTGCTGCATTCAATGCAAGGACCAAGTGAAAGTCCAATGGGGCAAGATCAGGGTTGTAGGCTGTGCGATCCAATCGCTCCCACCCGAAGCGACGAATCAGATCTTGTGTGATCCTTGCTGTATGTGGTCGGGCGTTGTCGTCCATGAGCACAACACCTTCACTCAAGATCCCTGGTATCTTTCGTCGAATGGCGTTGTGAGGGTGTTGCAGTAGCGTTGCGCATTGGTGGATGTCTTCATGGAGGAAATCAAGGAGAGTCACACCTTTTGCGACCCAGAACATAGCGGTCATCATCTTTCCCGAGGAGGGTGACACTTTGAATTTCTTCCTCACAGGTGAACTGGGATGCTTCCACATTATTGAGGCGGCCTTGGTTTCAGGGGTGAAGGGGTGCACACATGTCTCATCACAATATGCGGTCTACTGACACAGTAGTCGCACGTGGTCATTCGCTCCGGATAGCAACACGTAATTCCAATGGCAACCACGTTGTCAGTACACGCCTGTCTGCCATCGTGAGTTGTACCCGAATGATATCGCGCACACCGGTCTGCTGCTCCTCTCTCTTCATCGGAGCTCTGCTCATGCGTCATTCCCCCTTCGCTGTGCCCTGGTCGAGGCATTGAAGCATTGGTTTCAGAGGAAAAATGCACCTACCCAGACAAGAGGAGATCAGAGTTCTAATCTCTACTACACTCACATTTTAAGTCCTTTTCTACACTTACGTTATATCTGTGTTTAATATTATTTTGAATTGTTCTATGAATTTGTTCAGATGTCCTAAATTAGCCACCCAGTTTCTAGTTTACGAATGAGAATCACTATTACCAGAGAGGAGTTAAAGGAAAGAGAGACAAAAGCGGTCAACATCTCGTAGCCACATATCCAAGTAATTTCTTGCACTGTATTATGCCTTTGTATTAATGATTTATAACCAAATCAGGTATTGGTCTCCCAAAACTTTTCGCACCAATTTTTTCTTTTATAATTCTCGTAAGGAATGAATTAATCAATAAACTCTCGAATGATGTCTTTCTATAGTCCACAAATACACTACAAACAAGCACGCTTGACACTGTACTACCCTACCAGGGAATTGCTACCGCTAGACGTGAAGTGCGGCTATTGTGTATACATTACGTCAGCTCACCTCGTTTTGGCTGCTGCGACTAGTTGCTGGGCAAGAGGGGGAACGCATGTACAGTCATACAATGAGAACACGCCGCACAGCGCACGACCCAGCACGAATCATGCACACACATGACATGGAATGAGGTTTCGCTGGCGACAACTGCACGTCTATCGCAGGCATATTGTTGGGCGAAGCGCATTAGTTCTGATTTCCGCCACCGGCAACAATTCGCTGGCAGGGTAGTGCATGCAGGTAGAGACGGTGCTCTACCAAAGAGAGTAAGAAACAGTAGACCAGTTCTAAACTATAGACCTAGTGAAAACAGAACAAGAAGTTCCGTTAAGAACTATACAGCCTACTATTCATGCCAATGATTATTCTACAGAATATGAAACTATCTAGAATAATGACGAAATTAAGTTGCTAATATCGAAATTTCCAATTAGTTCGAAATACTGTATACCTGGCATAATGTATCCTAATAGAGCACTACAGTTGGCAGCCCTGATGACTGAATATATTCTTAGTTCCGTCTCTTACGGTACTAAATACAAAATTTGGTTGAAGTCCACTGGATAGCATGGACGTTACATGCAGTTAAACATTGGATCTAACAGCGCGCGTAAAATCATGTTGGCAACAATGTCATGCATGTATTGGTCAGAAATAATCTGAAATAATATGATCTATTGTTGTGCCAATTTTGAATGAAATCCATTAGTTAGTATAGAAGTTACATGCATTTTAAAATTGGACCTATCAGCAGGCTTAGAATCATGTTGGCAGCACTGACGTATATTAGTTACTCCAAATTCGTCTAGAATGCCAGGTACTATACGTGTGCATAGTTTAAAGCTGTCGGCTTGCATATTTTCTGATATATTGGTATTTGGATAAAATAAATTAGGAGCATTTATTAACAGTTGGCAGCCCTGGTAGGTCTTAAGAATACGCTTAGTCATATCTGGTTATGTACACATACATCATATGAAATTTGGTTGAATTCCAATTGATAGTGTAGAAGTTATATGCATTTAAAAATTGGACCTATCAGGAGGCTTATAATCATTTTGGCAACACTGCCATGTTTGGCCTCCTGGAAATTAAACTGAAATATTATGGTCTGTACGTGTGCCAATTTTGAAATAGCTCCCATTCATACTTTCCAAGATATCCAACATGGAGCTCAAATTTCAATTGCGATTTTTTAGCAGTTGGTAGCACTGACATCATTTTCAAATATGGCCGTGAGATATTCAGGTGTAGATCTTTACTCCTACCAAATTTTGTTTCGATTGCTGCAGCCGTTTAGGAGTTGATGGGGGGGGAGACACACACAGCCAGACAGACAGACAGAAGGACAGACAGACAGACAGACAGACAGACAGACAGACACACATTTGCCCGATCTCATAAGTTTACTTTTTCCTCATTTTTGCAAAATGTGAAAAGTAGGCTAAAAATCTGCCTAAGGCTATTTACTTGACAAGGGATAATACTGTCTCCTTTCGTACACTAGCCTAGCCTATGTTATAAGTTTTGTAAACCTACGTGATCAAAGGACTGGTCTGATTCATATCACACAGTTACTAAACCCCCCATGCGAACTGTGCACGCTAGTGCGATACTACAGTATTAGCCTACTTTCGATCTTTGCAAAAAATGAAAGTAGACTTATGAGGTCTACACAGGGCCAAAAATTGTGTGTCTGTCTGTGTGTGTGTGTGTGTGTGTGTGTGTGAGTGTGTGTGAGTGTGTGTACTCTGAATGTCTGTCCCCCACTATCAATTCGAACACTGTGAAACCGAATTGAACGAAATTTGGTACAGAGGTAGAAATAGCAACGGGGCACCTCAGTGTCATGTTTTATATCGCCGCCATCTCGACGGAAACGTAATGGCGGCCACACAAATGTTCAAAGCTTAAATCATATTAAGACTAACCTAATTATTCAATCTCTACCAAATTTTGCCACAACATCTATTTATATGGCGAGCGTCTTTTGACTAAACTACAAGGTCATCAGCCCAATAGTTTGCAGATGGCAGGCTAGTATGTGTGCAAATCGATTACCCCCATCAATTCAAACACGGTGAAACCGAATTGAATGAAATTTGGCACAGAGGTAGCACAAGCAAAGTACACCTCAGTTTCATGTTTTATATCGCCGCCGTCTTGACCAAAACGTATTGGCGGCCACCCAAATGTTAAAATATTAAATCAAATTACGACCAAGCTAATCATCTGATCTCTACCAAATTTTGCAAAATTATACCTTTTTGTATGAAGACTTATTTGACCAAACTACAAGGTCATCACCCCAATACTTTGAAGATGGTGGTTATGTATGTGTGCAAATTGATTTCCCCTATCTATTCAAACACGGTGAAACCGAATTGAACAAAATTTGGTACTGAGGTAGCACTAGCAAAGGGCACCCCAGAGTCATGTTTTATTTTGCCGCCATCTTGACGAAAACGTAATGGTGGCCATCCAAATGTTAAAAGCTTAAATAAAATTACGACCAACCTAATCATCTGATCTCTACCAAATCTTGCAACTTTATACCTTTATGTATGAAGAATCTTTTGACCAAACTACAAGATCATCAGCACAATACTTTACGGATGGAGGCCATGTATGTGTGCAAATCGATTCCCCCTATTTATTCAAACACCGTGAAACCAAATTGAACAAAATTTTGTACAGAGTTAGCACTAGCAAAGGGCACCTCATATTCATGTTTAATACCCGTATAGCACGTTGTATTTCAACAAACTACTACAACCAACATTCAATTATACTCCTTGAAAAGGACAAAGAGTTATAACAATACCCATGCATTTAGTAGAAAGTAGGCTATATGTTCTTTACTGAACATCTTGTTTTAGAGAAAGTGAATACAAGCCGTCCAATGCGCGAAGTGGCCGTAGGCTCTTACAAGGTACAGTCTCGGCATTTGTGTGGAAAGGAAAAGGGAAAACCACATAAAACTATTTCAAGGATGACTGACGCTTAGTGATAATAATTAAAATAAGAGGCTAATACATTTTCAGCCTACTTTTCACATTTTGCAAAATTGAGGAAAAAGTAGACTTATGAGATCGATCCGGGAAAATGTGAGTCTGTCTGTCTGTCCTTCTGTCTGGCTGTGTGTGTGTGTGTGTGTCCCCCCCCCCCCCCCTATCAACTCCTAAACGGCTGCAGCAATGAAAACCAAATTTAGTATGCGTAAAGATGTGCACCGGAATATCTCACGTCCATATTTGAAAATGATGTCAGTGCTACCAACTGCTGAAAAAACGCACTAGAAATTTGAGCTCCATGTTGGATATCATGCAAGGTATGCATGGGAGCTATTCCAAAATTGGCACACATGTATATAAGACTATTTCAGTTCAATTTCCAGGAGTCCAACCATGACAGTGTTGCCAAAATAATTTTAAGCCTTCTGATAGGTCCAATGTTTAAATGCATATAACTTCTACACTATCAATTGGATTTCAACCAAATTTTGTATGTAATATCTGTACATAAACAGATATGACTGATCGTATTCTTAAGAGCCACCAGGGCTGCCAACTGTTAATAATTGCTCTCTCTATTTTTTTAATTCCAAATACCAATATATCAGAAAGTATGCAAGCCAACAGCTTTAAACTATGCACACGTATATTCTGACATTTTAGATTAATTTGGAGTAACTTATATACGTCAGTTCTACCAACATGATTATAAGCCTGCAGATAGTACCAATTTCTAAACACATGTAACTTCTATACTATCAGTTGGATTTCAACCAAATTTCGTATGTGCTATGTGTACCATAACAGATATGACTATAAGTATTGTTAAGAGAAATCAGGGCTGCCAACTGTTAATAAATGCTGTCTATATTTTTTTTTACCCTAATATCAATATATCAGAAAGTATGCAAGCAAACAGCTCTATACTTTGCACACGTATAGCACCTGACATTCTAGATGAATTTGGAGTAATTAATACAAGGCAGTGCTGCCAACATGATTCTATGCCTGCTGATATGTCCAATTTTAAAATACATGTAACTTCTATACTAACAAATGGATTTCATCCAAAATTGGCACAACAAGATATCATAATATTTCAGATTATTTCTGACCAGCACACGCATGACATTGTTGGCAACATGCTTTTACGCGTGCTGATAGATCCAGTGTCTAACTGCATGTAACGTCCATTGGACTTCAACCAAATTTTGTATTCTGTACCTTAAGAGGTGGAACTAAGAATATATTCAGTCACCAGGGCTGACAACTGTAGTGCTCTATTAGGCTACATTATACCAGGTATATTTTGAACTAATTAGATATTTCGATATTACCAACTTAATTTCGTCATTATTCTAGATAGGTTCATATTCTGTAGAATAATCATTGGCATGAAAAGTAGGCTGTATAGTTCTTCACGGAACTTCTTGTTAATTCCAAGATCGCGGGTTCAAACCCAGCCGAAGTCATCGGATTTTTTAAGAACGTTAAAAAATCCCTCAGTATGCCTTCCTTCGGAGGGGAAGTAAAGCCGGCGGTCCCATGTCATAGATTTATGGCATGCTAAAGAACCTTCCACTAATTATACTTGTGTGAAGCTAAATTATAGGGTAAATTTGAGTTACGCTCTTAGGATCCAACGTTTGTCGCCAAGAGCAAACTGCGGTGGCATCTAGTAACCATGTTCTGAACTACTAGTCGATGACGGTGGCGTTTAGCGGCAAAAAAGTAGGAACTACTTGAAAATTGTATGTCTGCAGTCCTTACTTGAATTAAAATCAGATAACACACACTAATACAGCCATCACAATTAACACTGGTTATCAGACAGATTCTACACACACCCAAAGTACACGGGGCTACATGACCACGTTGTCGCAGCCCCTAAACTGAGCAACCAACCAACCAACATTTTTAATCGCTTACCCTCCTAGCTTGGCATCACTCCACACACCTTGTCAGCAGATACAACTGGGGATGCAGATAGGCCAATCACCCAGGCGACTGCTAACTTGGGTCTAATTAAGGAAGGGTCAGGGAAGGAAGTCAGCCATGGACCTGTTGAAAGGAATCGTCCCGATATTTGCCTGGTGGTGGAAATGGGAAATCATGAAAACCATTTTCAAGACGGCCAAGGTAGGATTCGAACCTACGTTCACCCAATGCCAGCAAGGCATGGGCCGTGGCCAATATAATAATAATAATAATAATTGATATTGCAGTGCCCAATTCCCATAACCTGCAACAAACCTGCTGTGATAAGATCACCAAATATCTGCCCTTGGCTGAGGAAATACGGCAAATTTGGAGACAGGAAAGTGTAGTGGTTCTGCCCATAGTAATTTTTTCAACCGGCATCGTCCCTAAATCGTTGGCTCGCAATCTGGAAATATTTGGAATACTTCCAGGTCTACATATCACCACGCAGAAGGCCGTCATCTTGGAGACCTGTTCCATTGTTCGCTCGTTTCTCAATGTGCCACCTTAAGAGATTTAACCATACCGTCTTGCAAACAAGCCGACGATTAGTTGATATGTCCCACTTATGTGGTGAAATGAATGTAAAAGAATAATAATAATAATAATAATAATAATATCGTATGGCCTCGGGTGCCGGGTGCAAGCTTTGTAATTTGACACCCAGAGGGTAGCTTGCATGTCGAATTTCGTTGTTCCTTGAATCACTATGAAAGTCAAGGAGGTTAGATATCTAAGCTCCTTGAACACCATAGCGCTTTCTGGTAGAGAAATGAGGAACTTCGTGTTGGCGGAAACCCCCGAGATTAATTTTGCCATTATGAACACGGCCTACTGAATTCACATGGGTTCTTTGACATGCCAACATCGTATGACATGCGTGTCGTATTTTTGCCACCTTTCAAAAATCACTTACCACGGCCAGGAGCGAACCTGCAATCTTGGGGTTAGTAGACCGACACGCTATCCACTCACCCACCGTGGCAAGCTATTATGACGTTATAATCTCATAACCCGATCGGGAATCGAATTACGAAACCACGAAAGCCGACACTTTTGAGAGAGGACAGTTGTAAGGGAGAGTTAATGGGGGTGATTTATTCTGTGTGTTGGTGGCAAACACAGTAACATGGTTTACTTCCGTGTTGCGCTCGGCATTGCGTGTCCTAACCTCTCTTTATCTGGCGCAGTGATCAGGCTAACCGCCCAGCCACTGACTCTGATTGTGTACGCCTCCATTCCTTGTGTTTGCACGAACTCAGTTTGTAGTTTCCCACTTCGGAAAGAGAGACGCCTAGTTCTTTCAAATCTTGGTGAAGGGGAAGAGGACATGATGCTGATGATAATTGTTGTTTTAAGGGGCCTAACATCTAGATTATCGGCCCCTAATGATCTGGGTGATAACGAAAATGTCAATGAAATGGAAACCAGAACGAAAATTAAGTGAGACGGAAAATATTTACAAAAAGGAACTAAGATTGAAACAACTCACAAAATGTTCTTACAAAAGGGAATTCCGAACGAAAAGATTCACAAAAGGAATAGTTTGAAAAAAAAAAAATGTAGGCTAGGTTCAAAATACGTACAAAATGCAATGTAGAGTCGAAATACTTACAAAATGCAATTGAAATTCAAAATACTTACAAAATGCAAATGAGATCGAAAATACGTACAAAATGCAATTGAGGTTCAAAATACTTACAAAATGCAATTGAAATTGAAAATACACAATGCAATTCAGATTGAAATATCCCAGTTCCAATCCAAATTATTCACAAAGTGCAATTGAAATTCAAAATACTTACAAAATGCAATTGAAATTGAAAATCCTTACAAAATGTACGGTTGATTCAAACGACTCATGTGGATTGACGATACTTACAAAATGCAATTTAGATTGAAAATACTTGACAAAATGTAATTTAGATTCAAAATACCCACAAAATGCAATTGAGAATCAAAATATTTGCAAAATGCCCACCAAACAAAATGCAATTTAGATTTAAAATCCTTGCGAAATGCGGTTTTGGTTGAAAATACTTACAAAATGCAATTGAAATTCAAAATACTCACTAAAATGCCCTGAACCTACATTGAAAGACTTACTAAAAAGCAATTTAGATTGTCAATCTTTTCAAAATGCAATTGAGGTTGAAAACAATCGCGAGAGGTAATTTAGATCGAAGAAACGTACAAAATGCAACGTAGATTAAAAAAAGTCCTCTCGGCACGCCGGAAGGCGGAGGTAGATTTCACCGGACAAACTTGGGGATAGGCGAAAATAGGCAGAATATGCAGATTTTCGTAGAAGGATCAGACCTCATTTAATGCGAGAAGGTATTTTATAATTGGAGCTTAATTAACTTTGTTTTTCGTCATTTTATGCTTATTTTAAACATTTTATTGTCTTATGGGAACGGTAACCTTCTTGTCATTTGGGGTCCATTTTTATACTTGTGGTCACACTGTCCTTATGCTAGGTTTCGACACTGATGTGCAACTATGTAACGGTCTGTTACTTCTTCACGCAAAATTATATCTACCGCAGAGATTTTGGTTGGTTCCTCAGTTTAGGGGCTGCGACAACGCGGTCATGTAACCCCGTGTACTTTGGGATGGCTGTATTAGTCTGTAATTCAGGTAAGGACTGCAGACGGTCAATTTCAAGCAGTAGTTACTAATGTTGCTACCAGGTACTACCGTCAACGACACCTAGCTGTGAACTTGGCTACTAGATGCCACCGCAACCAGCAACTCGCAACGAACGTTGGAACTTCCCCTCCAAAGGAAAGCATACTGAGGGATTTTTGGCGCTCTTAGAAAATCCGACGACTTCGGCCGGCTTTGAACTCGCGACCTTGGGCATAAACATTCAGCATGCTACCAGTTACGTCACCGAAGCCGCTTCACACTTAGATGGAAATCTGAATCTGATCTCGTGCAAGTGCGTTATCTTGGCAACGTCTGATGGCTCATCCCTCATCAATTTAGTAGTGTTGCCATGGCAACCACTGATAGGTCTTGGCATTTTCTTATAATTCCGAAATTATTTTTCTCATCCCTTGGCATAATGGTGGGTTATATCAAAAATTCTTTCAGACAAAAGTTTTAGGTAATTATTATGGGAATATTGTCCATTTTGTACGGTTTTGATATTGTGCCTATTAAGAGAGATATGATTAATGTTTCCCGAAAAACCCACTTTTTCCCACCCCTTTGGTCAATGGTTGGTGCTATAAAAAAAACTCTTCAAACATACATTTTTGTGCTTTATCCGACACATAGTATGAATGTTGAATGGATTCGATATTTCACATATTAAGAGAGTTATAGCAATATTTCACTTTTTCGAAAAAAAAAGCCCCCCATTTTCACCCCCCAACGACCGATTTAGCCCAGTAACGAACTCGACCGAGATTTTATAGGTATACGTATTCGGTAAAAAATTCAAAGTGATTGGTACAAAATTACGGCAGTTATCGTGTCCACAATAAACTGATATACATATACATACATAAATTATATATAACTTTTGAACTGACGGTGGTTTTGGGGCCTGGGGATGTGAAACGCGAAGATATGTCGAAATTTTCCGGAAGTCGAAACATGGTACCCATTGCAATAGTTAGCTTTCTAACGAAATCTACCTCTGGTTGGTTCCTCAGTTTAGGGGCTGCGACAACGCGGTCATCTAACCCCGTGTACTTTGGGTGAGTGTAGAATCTGTCTGATACACGGTGTGAATTGTAATGGCTGTATTAGTCTTAATTCATGTAAGTACTGCAGACGGTCAATTTCAAGCAGTAGTTCCTAATGTTGCTACCAGGTACAACCGTCAACGACACCTAGCTGTGAACTTGGCTACTAGATGCCACCCCAACCATCAACTCGCAACGAACGTTGGAACTTCCCCTCCAAAGGAAAGCATACTGAGGGATTCTAGTGCTCTTAGAAAATCCGACGACTTCGGCCGGCTTTGAAACCGCGACATTGGGCATAGACATTCAGCATGCTACCAGTTACGTCACCGAAGCCGCTTCCCACTTTATCAGGCGGCTTTGGTGGCGTAGTCGGTAACATGCTGAGCTTCTATGCCCAAGATACCGGGTTCAAACCCGGCCGAAGCCGTCGGATTTTTTAAGAGCGTTAAATATCCCTCAGTATGCCTTCCTTCGGAGGGGAAGTAAAGCCGGCGGTCCCATGTCATAGATTTATGGCATGTTAAAGATCCTTCCACTAATTGCACCTGTGTGAAGCTAAATTGGATAGGTTAAGAATGTATACAACGCTCTTAGGTTTCTATGTTCGTTGCCAAGAGCCGACTGCGGCGGCGTCTAGTAGCTCAGTTCTGAACTTGGCCTCGTAGTCGTTGACAGTGGCGCTTGGCGGCAAAAGTAGGAACTATCTGAAAAATTGTTAGTTGCAGTACTTAAATTAACAAACAGATAACACACACTAATACAGTCATCACAATTAACACCGGTTATCAGACAGATTCTACACACACCCAAAGTACACGGGGCTACATGACCGCGTTGTCGCAGCCCCTAAACTTAAGAACCAACCAACCAACCACTTAATCAGATGGAAATACTGAATCTGATCTCGTGCAAGTGCGTTGTCATGGCAACGTCTGATGGTCCATGCCTCATCAATTTAGTAGTGTTGCCATGGCAACCACTGATAGCTCTTGGCATTTTCTTATAATTCCGAAATCATTTTTCTCATCCCTTGGCGTAATGGTGGGTCATATCAAAAATTCTTGCAGACAAAAGTTTTAGGTAATTATTAGGGGAATATTGTCCATTTTGTACGGTTTTGATATTGTGCCTATTAAGAGAGATATGATTAATGTTTCCCGAAAAACCCACTTTCTTCCACCCCTTTGGTCAATGGTTGGTGCTATCAAAAATCTTATTTGACATAAATTTTTGGCACTTATCCGACACATATTATGAACTTTGAATGGATTCGATATTGCACGTATTAAGAGAGTTATAGCGAAATTTCACTTTTTCGAAAAAAGCCCCCCATTTTCACCCCCTTCGACCGATTTAGCCCAGTAACGAACTCGACCGAGATTTTATAGGTATACATCTTCGGTAAAAAATTCGAAGTAATTGGTGCAAAATTACGGCAGTTATCGTGTCCACAAGAAACTGATATACATATATATATACATATATATATACATAAATTATATATAAACTTTTGAACTGACGGTGGTTTTGGGGTCTGGGGGATGTGAAACGCGAAGATATGTCGAAATTTTCCGGAAGTCGAAACATGGGACCCATTGCAATAGTTAGCTTTCTAATGAAATCTACCTAATACCTACAAAAAAATCGCTAAAGGGAATTTAGATACACGGGGAACCTAGTAACAAAAACAGTGCGGAAATCTTAAAGAGGAAAGGAAATATAATGAAAAGAAAACAAGAGGTCTGACCCCTCGAAGAAGGAGGGATCAGGAAAGATGAGACAAGGGCCATTTTAGGCGGGAAAGTGAAAGACTCCCTAGGCCTCGGATACCCTAATACCGTCGGAGACGGAAAAGTACAAGAATTGACCAAGGGAGTTCGACAGGAAAGAAGACAGAGAGGAGACCGGCACAAGTAAGTGGAAGCAATGCCGGACTCAGCTGGGGTCCCGTGGTCGCTAACTCACGTCCCACAAGATGTGATCCCCTGGGGGAGGGAAGAGGACAACAAAATCAATTATCAATAACATTTTGTTAGAATATTATCAAGACATTATAGATTGTTGTTGTTGATTCATTTAGAGGCTTTATAACATTCTGATATTTTTGCCCCCAAGTACTTGGGTGCGCGTGAAATTTGTCTGATAACCCGTGTTATTGTGATATTGTGCGTAACTAGGATTTGCTTCTGGAGGGGGATGAGTGCAGTCAAACTGAACTAATAAGCTATGAAGAGCGTTTTACTAGGTTTTAGCACAAAGCTATTATTTTCAAATGTTTTCTTTTGTTTAGGTGTTCCTCTTTTGGTTTAAGTTCAGGTTTTCTGTGTGTTTTTGGTTGTTTTCTGTTTTAATTCTTTGTTTGTTTTTGTTCTTTTTGATTTTTTTGCTTTGTGCTTTTGTTTTTGATTTTTCTTTTTGTTTTGGTTTTGGTTTTGCTTTTAATTTTGCTTTTGTTGTTATATTTGCTTTTTGTTCTTTGTATTTGGTTTGGTTTTTGTGGTTTTCTGCTTTTGTTTGTTTTTGATTTTTGGTGTTATTCAAAAGGATCAATTTATCGAATTACGTGACAGCTAAGGATGTTGGTAACTATGGCAATAGATCGAGATCATATAGTTGTTGTTTCATTAATGGTCTTGGCGAGATCGTGGTGATATAGCCCCGTGTACTTATGTGTGTGGAATTTGTCTGATAACCTATGTAACTGTGATGGCTGTAATGGTGTGTGTATTTGTAATTGAGAGCCGGCCCCGTGGTGTTGAGGTAGCGCGCCTGACTCGCACTCGTAGGCCCCGGGTTCGATTCCCGTCAGGGATTTTAAAAATGCCGTGAGGGCTGGAAAGCGGTACACTCAGCCTCGTGAGGACAATTCTGTAGCTATCTGAGAGTAAGGCAGTACCCTGGTCACGAAGACCAAGATTAACGGCCGAGGGGACCCGAAGCTATGGCCACACGTCACCCCATATTCTGCCGACCAAATGGCTGGGCAGCGGTCTCTTGATTGGCCTAGGCGCTTCATGGGCTGTAGTGCCATGGGGTGTGGGGTATTTGTAATTGAACGTGCGCAATGGCTTAATACAGCTAAAACTGAATCAAACAAACAGTGAAATACTTTGCCAATAAATTTGCTTTTAAAGTTACCGTATATTATTTGTTCATTATCAGGAATTTCATTATTCTCCACCTCATGACGTAGAGACTAGCATTCTTGTCAGTCATCAAGGTGTCTCGTGTTCTATTTCCGAAAATAGAGCTTAAACGAGGTACAATCAGCCTTGTGAGGCAGAACTGAGACAAGGAAGATTGCGTTTCCACTTGAGCCAACCTAGAGGTAGTTAGTTTTCCGTGCTTTCCCACTTCTGTGTGGTTGAGTGTGCAGTCTTTTGCCTGATTTGATGCAGCGCTCCACGTCTCCCTGTCCTGAGATAATCGTTTCATCTCTACATAGGTACTACACCTTACATCCGAGACAATCTGTAAGGTGCGTTCAAAAAGTAACGAGCCGGAGGTTGGAATGCGCAAACCGGTGACGACATCAGCTAATCGTGGCGTGTGTAACGAGGTGTGGTTCCGACCAGAGCTTGGAAAACCACAGCCCGTCACTAAAGGGCACGCGTGCACGTCACATGGCGATACAAAGCGAGCAGCAGCAAGCATCAATCGTTCAACGCTGCCAGTTGCATTGCAAGCAGTGACATGGAGGCGTCAAACGAAGAGCAAAGAGGTGTTGTTCGGTTTCTGAAAGCGGAAGGAGTAGGGGGAACGGACATTCATCGCCGAATGTCACAAGTGTACGGAGAACACTGCATGTCCTTTGCAAGGGTCAAGGCGTGGCACAAGCGCTTCAGGGAAGGATGGGTGTCGTTGGTCGATGATGGCCGGTCTGGGGCACCCCCATGCATTACCGATGACAAACGTCCAGCTGGTTGATGCACTCATTACCCAGGACCGCCGAGTGACAGTGTACGCCATAGCCGCCGTGGTCGGATTGAGCGCCGGAAGTGTGCACACCATCATGAAAGAACGACTGCACTAGCGCAAGTATGTGCCCAATGGGTGCCCCACAGTCTTCAACCACACCAGGAAGCATGTCGAATGGCCCAATGTCTTGGTCATCTGCAGCGCTGTGCGCGGGAAGGGAATGGGTTCCTGGCACGAATGGTGGCTGGAGACGAGTCATGGTGTCATAACTTCGAACCAGAATCCAAACGACAAAGCCTCCAGTGGAGGTATCCAGGGTCACCACCACCCAAAAAAGGCAAGGCCATCTACACGAGTGCAGGAATGGTAATGCTGACGTTCTTCTTTAACCAAGATGGCCCCCTTCTGATACACTTCATGCCGCATGGGACAACAGGGAATGCCCAGCGTTACTCGCACACCTTGACCACCCTTCGCCAAGCGATCAAAACAAAACGACCAGGCAATCTCACCCGTGGGGTCATTCTGCTCCTCGACAATGCACGACCTCATACGGCCAATACATTCGCGGCACTCCTGCAGAAATTCAAATGGGAGGTTCTCGGCCACCCTCCATACAGTCCAAACCTCTCTCCCACTGTTTACGCCATGTTTGGTCCCCTGAAAAGGGCTCTGCGGGGCCAACGATTCACCTCGGACATCGACGTCCAGCTGTACGTGCGGAACTGGTTCACATCGCAGCTCAGGGAATTTTATGAGACAGCCATTCACCACCTCGTGTCACAGTGGGACAAGTGCCTCAACAGCCAGGGCCAATACTTCTAACATACAGGTACTGGTTTCTGTAATTATGCCTGCGGCTCGTTACTTTTTGAACGCACCTTATATTTAGCATTTTCTAACCTTAGTCTACCCCTGCAGTTCTTATCCTTGACCACATTCGAGACAATCTATTTAACATTTTATAGCCTTGGTCTACCCATACAGTTCTTGTCCTTGAGCCTTTGTTCCTTAACTAAAATTGCTTTTCCTGGCCCTCTTAGAAAGTGTCCTATCAACCTATCTCTTCTCTCCGTTAGCAGTCGCCAGAACCATCTCTCCTCTCCCACTCAACTGAATACCTCTACATTTGTTACTATATCTACCCATCTGATCTTCATCATTCTTCTGTAACACCACATTTCAAACGCTTCTATTCTCCTCTTTTCTGCTGCGCCAACAGTTCAAGTTTCACCTCCATAGAGCACCACGGTCCAGACAATTTCTTTCAAAAATTTCTTTCTAATATTTAAATCTGTATTTGATGTCAACAAATTTATTTTCTGTATAAACGCTTTCCTTGCCAGAGCTGTCCTTCTTTTATCATTTCAAATGATCTTGTCGACTTCATCGTTATGCTTTGGTCAACCGTTATGCGTTACGGTTACGGAGAGGAAATGTACTAAGGATGCACTTGAGCGTATGACGTCAAGATGTTGTTCAGTGCATATGCACCGAGTCTGAGTTTACTTCTGGGCTATGGCGTTAAGCGATACGGAGACGAAGAGTGCGTGACGTCATGCAGCAGAGTGCACCTCCCGTTCTCCGTTCCCCGTGCGGGAAGCCTAAGTTAATGGGTAATGGAGTATGAACCGAGTCTGAGTTTACTCCTGGGCTATGGCGTTATGCGATACGGAGACGGAGAGCGCGTAACATCATGCAGCAGAGTGCACCTCCCGCTCTCCGTTCCCCGCGTGGAAAGCCTAAGTTAATGGGTAATGGAGTCTGTTGAAAGAGTCCTGGGGCTTCGAGTGAAGCGAGAAGCCCTCCTGCCTTTCTAACATGTGTAGCATTTGTAGCATGCGTCATTTGAAATGATATAAAGTCTAGTCTTTCAGACTGACTGTATCTTTTCATATGGTCTTTGCTTCGTCTATCACTCATTATTTTGCTTCCTAATGCAGGCAAATATCAGGGCTGTACCTAACTTAAGACCACGGCCGCCTCCTGCCTAAATCCTGATTCCGTTATAAATACACACACCAATACACTTCCGTTACAGTACCACGGGTTATGAGACACATTCTCACATACCCAGGTGCTCGGGCCTTCATGACCACAAGTCTTTTAATAATATTTTTTTTCACATTTTTATATTCGAGCCGGCCCCGTGGTGTAGGGGTAGGGCGCCTGCCTCTCACCCGGAGGCCCCGGGTTCGATCCCCGGCTCCGTCAGGGATTTTAAAACTGACGTGAGGGTTGGAACGGGGTGCACTCAGCCTCGTGAGGACAATTGAGTAGCTGTCTGACAGTGAGACAGCGCCCCGATCACGAATACCAAGATTAACGGCCGAGGGGACCCGACGCGCTGATCACGCGTCACCCCAATATCTGCAGGCCAAATGGCTGGGCAGCGGTCGCTTGGTCGGCCTTAGCCTGTCATGGGCTGGATAGTGCCAGGGGTTGTTGTTGTTGACTTTTTTTTTTTTATATTCGACTTTTTATGTTTAACCTTTTATCGTTTACTTTATTCTCTATATTGTTTTTAGCCTACTTTTCACATTTTGCAAAAATGAGGAAAAAGTAGACTTATGAGATCGGGCAAATGTGTGTCTGTCTGTCTGTCTGTCCTTCTGTCTGTCTGTCTGTCTATTTGGCTGTGTGTGTGTCCCCCCTATCAACTCCTAAACGGCTGGAGCAATCGAAACAAAATTTGGTGGGAGTAAAGATCTATACCTGAATATCTCACGGTCATATTTGAAAATGATGTCAGTGCTACCAACTTCTGAAAAATCGCAATTGAAATTTCAGCTCCAAGTTGGATATCTTGGAAGGTATGCATGGGAGCTATTTCAAAATTGGCACACTTATAGATAATAATATTGCAGTTTAATTTCCAGGAGGCCATACATGGCACTGTTGCCAAAATGATTATAAGCCTGCTGATAGGTCCAATTTTTAAATGCATATAACATCTACACTATCAATTGGAATTCAACCAAATTTCGTATGTGCTATGTGTACATGAACAGATATGACTAAGTGTATTCTTACGAGCCTCCAGGGCTGCGAACTGTTAATAAATGCTCTCAAATTTTTTAATCCAAATACCCATATATCAGAAAGTATGCAAGCTGACAGCTTTCAACTATGCACACGTATAGTACCTGACATTCTATATTAATTTGGAGTAACTTATATACGTCAGTGCTACCAACATGATTCTAAGCCTGCTGAGAGGTCCAAATTTAAATACATGTAACTTCTATACTATCATTTGGATTTCAACCAAATTTCGTGTGTGCTATGTGTACCATAACAGATATGACTATGCCGATCTTAAGAGTAACCAGGGCTGCCAATTGTTAATAAATGCTGTCTCTATTTTTGTTACCCTAATATCAATATATCAGAAAGTATGCAAGCCAATAGCTCTAAACTTTGCACACGTATAGTACCTGGCATTCTAGATAATTTGGAGTAACTAATATAGGCCTACGCCAGTGCTGCCAACATAATTGTATGCCTGCTGATAGGTCCAATTTTAAAATGCATGTTACTTATGTACTAACTAATGGATTTCATTCAAAATGAACACAACAATAGATCATATTACTTCAGATTATTTATGACCACTACATGTATGTCATTGTTGCCAACGTGATTTTACGCGCGCTGTTAAATCCAATGTTTAACTGCATGTAACGTCCATTCCATTTATTGGATTTCAACCAAATTTTGTATTCTGTACCTTAAGAGATGGAACTAAGAATATATTCAGTCACCAGGGCTGCCAACTGTAGTTCTCTATTAGGCTTCATTATGCCAGGTAGGCCTATACAGTATTTTGAACTAATTAGAAAATTCGATTTTACCAACTTAATTTCGTCATTATTCTTGATAGATCCATATAGATTGATCATTGGCATGAATCTTATATTTTAAGAAAAGTAGGCTCTTTAGTTCGTCACGGAACTTCTTGTTATTATTTATGAAGACGTCACAAACCCAGAAACACATTCAAGGGAGTGGTTTCTTTGGCGTAGTTGGTAGCATGCTGAGCTTCTCATGCCCAAGATCGAGGGTTCAAACCCGGCCGAAGTCGTCAGATTTTTAAGAGCGTTAAAAATCCCTTCCTTCGGAGGGGAAGTAAAGCCGGCGGTCCCATGTCATAGAATTATGGCATGTTAAATAACCTTACACTATTTACATCTGTGTGAAGCTAAATTAGGTTAAACATGTAAACAATGCTCAGGTTCCTACGTTCGTCGCCAGGAGCCGAATACGGTGGCGTCTAGTAGCCAAGTTCGGAACTAGTAGTTGTTGACGGTGGCATTTGGCGGCACAAGTAGGGACTGCAGAAACAGAAACTCACACTAATACAGTCATCACAATTAACACCGGTTATCAGACAGATTCTACACACACCCAAAGTACACGGGGCAAAATGACCGTGTTGTCGCAGCCCCTAAACTGAGGAACCAACCAACTAACATTCAAGGGAATTGCGAGATCTAAAATTACCCTCGACTCGACCGGAACCGGGATCCTATTGGTCTAACCGTGGGATGCTACCCAGTTAAGCACCAGTGCCGGACTATAGTGCATGTTGGCAATCCCATAAATGAACAACAAAATATCTGAATGCCTTCAATATTATCATCATTGTAGTTATAACATTCCAATCTTACTATGGCATCTGTTCATTACGTGGCTATATGTTGTACAAATGAACTGAATTATTTTTCATAATTAAATTCCTGATAATGAACAAATAATATAATTTTAAAAGCAAATTCATTGGCAAAGTTTTTCACTGTTTGTATGATTCAGTTTTAGCTGTATTAAGCCTTTGTGCACGTTCACAATGGAATGGCATTTGTTATCAATATATATTCAGCTATTGCGGTCACGTATCCTGTGTTCAGTTAACAATATGGATCATACGTGGCCCACATGCCAATAACATGCACCGTATCATCTCCCAGGCTTCGGTCTGGTTCCCCACATCCTCTACCTTACCGAAGGAGAGAGACTAACTTTTGTGGTCTCACGATCATAGACGCCCGCAGAGGGGGGCAAGGTGGGGCCGTGGCCCCCTTCCCGAATCCCGAGAATATTTCGATTGTTCATTGAACACACCAGTTTATTTAATAAATTCAAGTTACCGATACTGATAGTTAACTGATTTAGATGTAGGGATAATTCCAGTTTTATTTCACTTAGTAATTTGGGATTATTTGAAAATATGTCCAGTTATTTAGAAAATCGGCGAACTGAGTTAACATTACCATTTTAATGAACTGAATGATTTTTGTCGACACATGGTGAAACAACTACCTTCTATCTGTTATTAAGAAATGAACATTATGACGATGATTCGAAAAGAAAAGCGAACTTCTATGAACAAAAACTCTGAACCAAAAATAACTATTTCTCCCATTCATGCCATAAAGATAATGTACCCAACGGTTTCAGAGCAGACAAATAATGAATATCACGAAGCAATTAATAAATGAAACGAAAATTTCGGGGGAGGTGAACGTCTCATCATCACCTAGGGATAGGTAGGTAATGAAAATAAAACAAGAAGTTCCGTGAAGAACTATACAGCCTACTTTTCATGCCAATGATTATTCTACAGTATATGAACCTATCTAGAATAATGACGAAATTAAGTTGGTAATATCGAAATATCTAATTAGTTCAAAATATACCTGGTATAATGTAGCCTAATAGAGCACTACAGTTGGCAGCCCTGGCGACTGAATATATTCTTAGTTCAATCTCTTAAGGTACAGAATACAAAATTTGGTTGAAGTCCAATGGACGTTACATGCAGTTAGACACTGGATCTATCAGCACGCGTAAAAGCATGTTGCCAACAATACCATGCGTGTGCTGGTCAGAAATAATCTGAAATATTATATCTTGTTGTGCCAATTTTGGATGAAATCCATTTGTTAGTATAGAAGTTACGTGTATTTTAAAATTGGACATATCAGCAGGCATAGAATCATGTTGGCAGCACTGCCTTGTATTAATTACTCCAAATTAATCAAGAATGTCAGGTGCTATACGTGTGCAAAGTATAGAGCTGTTGGCTTGCATACTTTCTGGTATATTGATATTAGTGTAAAATAAATATAGACAGCATTTATTAACAGTTGGCAGCCGTGATTGCTCTTAACAATACTTATAGTCATATCTGTTATGGTAGCCTACACATAGCACATACGAAATTTCGTTGAAATCCAACTGATGGTATAGAAGTTACATGTATTTAAAAATTGGTCGTATCAGCAGGCTTATAATCATGTTGGTAGAACTGACGTATATAAGTTACTCAAAATTAATCTAAAATGTCAGAATATACGTGTGCATAGTTTAAAGCTGTTGGCTTGCATACTTTCTGATATATTGGTATTTGGATAAAAAAAATAAAGAGAGCAATTATTAACAGTTGGGAGCCCTGGTGGCTCTAAAGAATACGCTCAGTCATATCTGTTTATGTACTGATATTACATACAAAATGTGGTTGAAATCCAATTGATAGTGTAGAAGTTATATGCATTTAAACATTGGACCTATCAGGAGGCTTAAAATTATTTTGGCAACACTGTCATGGTTGACATCCTGGAAATTAAACTGAAATAGTATTATCTACATGTGTGTCCATTTTGGAATAGCTCCCATGCATACCTTGCAAGATATCCAACATGGAGCTCAAATTTTAATTGCGATTTTTCAGCAGTTGGTAGCACTGACATCATTTTCAAATATGGCCGTGAGATATTCAAGTATAGATCTTTACTCCTACCTAATTTTGTTTCGATTGCTGCAGCCGTTTAGGAGTTGATAGGGGGGGGGGGGGGTGACACACACACAGCCAGACAGACCGACAGACAGAAGGACAGACACACATTTTCCCGGATCGATCTCATAAATCTACTTTTTCCTCATTTTTGCAAAATGTGAAAAGTAGGCTAAAAAAATATTACTTGGCACCCCATTGGAGAAAATCCTGCGGGTGCCCAAGCTCGCGATACACATTGTCCATGCTTTGTAGCTGTGTGCGCTAAATCATTCAGAAATTCTGGATAATGATGATAATAATTGTTGTTTTAAGGGGTCTAACATCCAAGTTATCGGCCCCTAATGGTTTGGGTGATGGTGAAAGATGGGATGAGAATGAAAACTATCACTAATACTAACTACAGACTTACAAACTACAAGAAGAAATGGTAAACAAATAAAGGATAAGGCAAATAAAGGACAGGAAGAAAATAAATGCCCTCAACCTTCGAAGCATGAGGATTGAGGGACTTAGAAGGAAGGAGGGTCATGAAAGACAGATGGGAAAGAGAAAGAGGAGAGAACCCGCCCCAAGGTCAGAGGAAAGACGGGACAAAACGGACCCAGCTTAGGAATCCCTTGGTGTCGCTAACTCCCGAACTCACCAGCCGTGAGCCCTTGAGGGTGTAGCACTATCCACTGTGAACCAGAAGTGGTGGGGATACATACACCCTGCCTCCTTGAGGGCCTTGAGCAGAAGGCAGGAGATAAGATAAAATAAAAAGAAGGCTGACCCCTCGCAGAAGGAGGGTATCAAAAAAGATGAGACAAGGGCCAATTAGGCGGGAAAGGAAGAGGCTCCCTAGGCCTCGGATACCCTAATACCGTCGGGGTAGGAAGTGAACAAGAGTTAACCGAGAGAGGTCGACAGGAAAGAAGACGGAGAGGAGCCCGGCACAAGTAAGTGGAAGCAACGCTGGACTCAGCTGGGATTCCGTGGTCGCCAACCCACGTCCCACTAGATGTGAGCTCCTGGGGGGGGACGAAATTCTGGAGATCGGAACTTTGAATCCCGACGCTGACAGTGGCTATTCTGAGTGTGTTTTTTTTTCTCCAGGAGGGGCGCGGTGGCGCAGTGGTCAAGCCACTCGCCTCTCGCAAAGGTGGACCGGGTTCGATTCCCGGTCAATGCATATGAGATTTATCGAAGTGAAATAACATGATCTGTGGTTCGGATTCCACGTAAAATGGAGGTCCCGTGGCTCATGATCTCAAGATTAACGGTCACGTAAAACTACAAGCTTCTTTCCTTTTTCTCCAGGATTTTCCACACTCCCTACAGGAAAATGCCGGGATAGTAGCTTATTTCAAGTCCCGTGGCATCTACCCCATCCCTGACCTTAAAAAGTAGTTAATAGGCAAGGAAAGCAAGGAAAGCATTTCTACAAAAGAGGAATCTGTTGACATCGAACATAGATTTAGGTATTAGGAAGTCATTTTTGAAAGCCTTTGTCTGGAGCGTGGCGCTCTATGAAAGTGAAACTTGGACTGTTGCTGCAGCTGGAAAGAGGAGAATTGAAGCGTTTCGAATGTTGTGTTACAGGAGAATGATGAAGATCAGATGGGTAGATAGGGTTACAAACGAAAAGGTATTAAGACGAGTGGGAGAGGAAATATGTTTCTGGCGACTGCTAATGAAGAGAAGAGATTGGTTGGTAGGACACATACTAAGACACCCAGGAATAGCAAGCTTATTTATGGAAGGAAGGGTCAAGGACAAGAACTATTGACGTCAGAAAAGTTGGATGGCCCAGCCACGCGGTAGAATTTTGAAGCTGTAACATTGTGACTGGTGTGGTTTATTTAGATGGTGAAGCATTGACGTCGTGATGGAAACAGAAGGAAATTTGTCAAATTCGAGGAGGTACTGCTCTGTATACGGTTGCAAATCGTATAAAACGGGTACGAAATATCTTCACTACTTTCCTGTACAAAAAGTTCAGAGAGAAAGATGGGCTTCGGCGCTGTTAACTGGAAAACGTGTTACATGTTACATGACAGTGTGCAGTCTGCATTTTTGTGAAGACGACTTCTTTCCACCGGTACTGTTGATTATTGATAGTTATTGTCTCTAATTTGAATTCACATGGATTAACTACATCAAAAATACTGATAAACTTGCAGCCTATTACTTCTGTGCCGTACATAGAATGTAATCCGCTCTTCGTAAACTTATTTTAGGGGTTCTTCCGATTGACAATAGCCGAATGGATAGAAAACTAAGAAAAATGCTGTTCCTAGCCTTAATTTGCCAGATATTTTATATTCTTGCCTTTGAACAGCAAGTATGTAGGTCATTGAAGTATGATTTGGCTTAGATTGTGTTTTTGGCTATGACCTCCCTACTGTTGAATTTAGTTAATTAAAATGTAAAATCTTAGTTTTAAGTACCGGTTTGGTGACCCATCATCCCAGGCAGGCCGGTAACACCTATACTACTCAGGCGGATAGGTCACGTAGCCGTAATTTTGAAGTTATAGTGATGTTAAGTATACATATGCGGTAATGTAGCAGGAGACCGGATCGGCCTAGGCTATTCTAACTTTAGTTCCCATTTCAGAGTTTTTCAGTTTTGAGTGCAAATAGTTGGTTTGAAAGTTGTACAACAGTAAGGAGAGTATGTTTTGTATAGGTTTAAATTGGTATTATGATTTATGTCGAGCTGAGGAGTGAATTTGGTTTGGCTTAAAGTGTAGTTTTTGATCTGTTCCGCTTGCTTATGACAAGTTCAAATGGAGACTCCAGCTTTGTTAAATATGAAAAATGAAAATCCACAGCCTGGTTCCAGTCTCCGACCGGGTCAGGAATGGAATGAATGAAGCCCCCATCTAGCGGCGAGGATATGGACTGTGCCGGCTACCGAGACCTGACACACTCCCCTGGGGCAATGATTAAATGAATTACAGATGCAATGATATGATAGTGGAGAGTGTTGCTGGAATGAAATTTTGACAGGGAAAACCGGAGTACCCGGAGAAAAACCTGTCTGCCTCCGTTTTGTCCAGCACAGATCTCACATGGAGTGACCGGGATTTGAACCATGGACCCAGCGGTGAGAGGCCGGCGTGCTGCCGCCTAAGCCACGGAGGCTTTTTTTGTTAAATATCTGTATTTTAAATATTTAATTAAATATATTGATAAAGAGGATGCCTCCATTTTAACTTGCCTGTGGCAAGAGATTAATAAATTATTATTCTTGCCTTTGAACAGCAAGTATGTAGGTCAATATTTGCAATATTGAAATATGATTTGAGCATCCCAAGTAACGCTTCTTTGAACCCAAAACATTCATGCAAATTCAGGGTTGCTTGATTCAATTTATTATCAGGGAGTCGTCCTTTGTGTTATGTGATATATATATATTGTGAAATTAATAAAAAACATCGATACCGCTGGGCTCCCAAGTACAGGCTTCATATATGTAACAGCAGACAGTAAATTAACTATCTACATGTGGGTAATATTTTTAACTGGTAGTAATTAGGCACTGCACTTAAATTGATTATAAACATATTTCTATCAATGAAAGAAAATATGTAGTAATTTGCCATCATAAATTAGAAGCCATTACAAACTTCACGTCACTATCTCACCGCCATATTGCAAACAGCTGACCGTAAGCTCTTCCCCCGTTTCGGACGTCAATAGAGGTAGACCAAGGTTAGAATATGCTAAACAGATTGCCTCGGATGTAGGGTGTGGTAGCTATGTAGAGATGAAAAGATCAGCTCAGGACAAGGAGGGATGGAGCGCTGATCAAACCAGTCAAAAGACTGAAGACTCAAACAACAACAACAACATGCTGAGTGAGGATGGTTTCTCTCATCACCGTCTTTACCCTTCTCTGAGCTGATGACAATGTAGCATTTAGAACGCTAGAGAGCAGCGGCTGAGGAGGAGGGGGCTGAAAGAGGATAAGTTGGCGCGGGTCAATGAACGCCTCTCCCCCAACACACCCTTGCTGAATCAATGCCAGGGCAGGACCATTCATCTCTCCACACGTTATCTTACATTCTTGTTTTTATAATGCGCCAACCACCCAGCGTTCTTCCATTACTCTATTTGTAAAACTTCCGTACATAGTGTCTGCGCTCCAAATGGCCTATCGTAAGGTCATGGCCAGAGAGAGCTCTTCCCTTTTCTTTTCAATTCAATCGAAAAAAAATGTGAACGGCTGTAAATGTTTAACACAATTATTGAATATATTGGCGTATTGCTTCAAGTTGACACAACTATATCGACGAGTTTTCAAGAATTGTGTCTATAACTGTGATTTTATGTGCCTTTCCACGATGCCTGCTTGATTTTTATTTAAAATTTCTGTATTGTTTGTACAAAATAATGAAAGGTCCAAGAGGCATCATTCTTAGTGAATATATTTATTTTTGATTTGCTGTACTTGTTCAACGGCCACTTCTAGAGCACAGACGTTCCATTATTTTAACTGTCTACTTCTGTGGATAATATTTTTTACGGCTTTGGTAGCATAGACGGTAGCATCCTGAACTGCTCAATCGCTGGTCCAAAGACGGCCGAAGTCGTCGGATTTTTAAGAGTGTTAAAATCTTTCTGTATGCCTTTCTTCGGAGGGGAAGTAAAGCTGGTGGGCCTATGTCATAGATTAATGGCACGTAAAAGAACCTACCACTACAATTGGGAGTGTGTAGCAAAATTTGTAGGTTATATTCGAATCTTTCATTATTATTTCTTTATTCGTGTCAGAAGTATCAATATGAATTTTGAATATTGAATATAGAATATATACATTTTTACCATACATATATAAGTTACAGGTCTATTAGACAAAACAATCAAATATTGAAGCAACAAATTTGAGCTAGATGTTTTTTGCCCAGTATTGGGCGACGTCAATAGCGCTGGAGGAGGCTGCAATCAAATCTTTCATAGTGCACTTTGAAGGACATAAGTCACACTGACATAAATGTTGGATTGAATGCAGCTCTCCACAGTCGCAGAGTGATGAGTCGCTTGAGAAACCCCACTTCCGCAGATTTACTCTTGTTCGGCCTACTCCTGTACGGAGTCTGTTAAGGGCTTTCCAAGTTGTCCACTTCTGCTGGTGTCCACATGGAAGACTTTCCTTCGGCTCTATCCAGTTGGAAAGGTGGTTAGTTCTTTCATTCCACATCTTGATCCTAGCATTCTCTGCTTTCCCTTGAAGCTTAACTGTTGTGCTGAGAAAACACTTTCTAGATTTCAGCCTCCGTGTGGCAGGATGGTATCCATAAAGGGGATGTGCTTCTGAAGTAGATGATTGGAGCCTCTCTTTGTTAGCTGTTACGTCCCTACGAATCTCACCAGGAGTAATACCAGCTAGAAGTTGGATCTTCTCAATAGGTGTTGGTTTTAAGCATCCTGTAATGATCCTGCAACTTTCGTTGAGAGCGATATCAATATGCTTCGCATGGGCTGATCTGTACCAAACCGGGGAGGCATATTCGCCTGCAGAGTAGCATAGAGCTAGAGCTGATGTTCATATTTCAATGGTTAGAAACGCTCTAACAAGTTCCAAAGTTCGCCGGTAGGTTATAGTGACAGTAGCATCTGGTAACCAAAGTTGGAACTACTTGAAATTGAACTTGTTGAGAGACCACGGGCGTTCAATCAAAAATACTCTGCTATGGCCATTGGCTGCAATTTAATGATTAAACATAAAACAAACAATTTTGAGTGGAATATTAGTGGCAATTCAAAATCTATGTTTAACATTATTGAGTGATACAGAACAGTCCGCCTCATTGCGTAGTGGTTAGCACTTTTGGATGTCACCGCGAAGGTTTAGGTTCGATAACCACCTCAGCTATCCTAAGAGGGGTTTTCCATGGTTTCCCACTTCTACTCCAGGCAAATGCCGGGATGGTTCCTAAATTAAGGTCACGGCTGCCTCCTTCCCAATCCTCATCTGAATTACAACTACACACACTAACACAGCCATCACAATAACACAGGTTACCAGTAAATTACACACACATCCAAGTACATGGGACTACAGTGCAGCAAAGCCCCTAAACATCAACATGATCTAGAACATAACGAAGAGTGCATATCGGATTGAAAAACACAACAAAAGTGTGAGTTGGAAAGAGAAGTAGAAAGTTGTTGTGGTCATTTATCCCCGTGTACTTGGGTGTGGGTAGAATTTGTCTGATAAACTGTGTTATTGTGGTGTCAGTAGTAGAGTGTGTACCTGTGTATATGTGATTCAAGTTAGGATTGGGAAGGAAGCGTCCGTGGCCTTAAGTTAGGAATCACCATGGAATTTGTCTCGAATAGAAGTGGAAAACGATGGAAAAGTATCTCCAGTGTGGCTGAGGCGAGACTCATACCTGCCTCTTCTCAGTTTTGCCTCACGAGGCTGAGTGTACCCCTTCTCAGCCCTCATGCCAGAGCCAATAATCAAACCCGGCGTCAGCCAAGAATTCCAACAGCTACATAAGGTGGTTTGATTGATTGATTGTTTATATAAGGATTACATACATAGGACTATAAAGTCCCATTCAAGCCGGCCGAAGTCGTTGGATTTTTAAGAACGTTAAAATTCCCTCAGTATGCCTTCCTTCGCTGGGGAAGTAAAGCCGGCGGTCCCATGTCATAGACCTATGGCATGATAAAGAACCTTCCACTAATTACACATGTGTGAAGCTAAATTATAGGTTACATTTGACTGACGCTCTTAGGTTCCAATGTTAATCGCCAGGATCCGACTGCAGTGACATCTATTAACAAAGTTCAGAAGTAGTTTGTCGGTGGCGTTTGGTAGCAAAAGTTGGAACTACTTGAAATCGAATGTCTGCAGTCCTTACATGAATTAAAAGCAGATAGCACACACTAATACAGCCATCACAATTAACACTGGTTATCAGACAGATTCTACACACCCCCAAAGTACTCGGGGGCTACATGACCGCGTTGTCGCAGCCCCTAAACTGAGGAACCAACCAACCAACCAACCAAAGTCCCATTTGATGTTTGGTTGGTTGATTCCTCAGTTTAAGGGCTGCGACAACGCAGTCATTTAGCCCCGTGTACTTTGGGTGTGTGTAGAATATGTCTGATAGCCGGTGTTAATTGTAATGGCTGTATTAGTGTGTGTTATCTGTAATTCAGGTAAGGACTGCAGACGATCAATATCAAGTAGTTCCTACTTTTGCTACCAAATGCTACCGTCAAAGAAACCTAGCTGTGAACTTGGCTACTAGTCGCCACCACAACTGGCACCTGGCGGCGAACGTTGAAAGTTAATGGAGGGTTAATCAAATCTAACCTACAAATGAATCTTCACAGAATTTTGGATGGTTCTTTTACATGCCATACATCTATGACATGGGCTCGCCGACTTTACTTCTCCTCCGAAGGAACACATACAGAGGGATTTTAACACTCTTATAAATCCGACGACATCGGCCGTGTTTGATCCCGCATAGAAGCTCAGCATGCTACCAACTACGCCACTGAAGCCGCTTCAGAAAGAGAATAAGAGATTGTCTTTATGTGGTTCGTTTCTATTTTACAATAGCCATGCATATTTGTAGAGCGGGTCGTGCTAGTGTTTTGTTAATACATTTGTAGGGTCATCATTGAAAATCAATGTACAGTATTATGGGGAGAAATTAAACAGCCCCGCTTGTAACGGGAAGTAGACTGGTGCTTGACCACTAATGGTGCTTTACGTTATTAATAACACTGCATTCACTAATTACTGTAATCGTACCTATAATGGGGACTTTCTGAATATTACCATACGCAGAGTCTCGCATTTTTCAATCACTTTAATACTTTGCGTTCCTCAAGAAACCCGTGCATTAAGACTATTATTTCTACACATCACGGTACATTATTGAGAATAATGTACAAACTATGTCAGAAAGATTGGACAAGTGTTGCTTGCAAATAGTGAGGAATGATTAGTTGACTGTTTTGTTCAAAGCGATCAGTTATTAGCTGCTTGGGATGGGTCATTTCAGATGAGCTGCTCTCTTACTGTAGTTCTTAATCCGTAAAAATATACCGTCCACTGTGGCGCTTCCTCGTGCCTCACTGGTATCGAGAGAGTGTGGGTTTCAATCCCACCTCAGCCTCCCTGAAAATGGTTCTCCATTGTTTCTCTTTTTTACTCCCAGGCAAATGACGGGAAAGTTCCTTTCAACAGCTCCACGGCTGACTTCCTTTCAAAATACCTTCCTTGACCATTCATTAATTAGGCCCAAGTTAGCGGTCGCCTGGACGATCGACCTATCACCATCCCCAGTTCTATCTGCTGACAAAGTGTGCTCAGCTCGAAGACACTTCCCTTGGGGCGGTAGAGGAATGATCCCTCGCAGAATCCGTGGGTAAAGCCGAGCTGGGAGGATAAACGATTGAAAAATTATTATACTTATGTTACTCTGAAATTAGTAATTCCATCCCTCCCTATATTATTCTGCTAAGGTCCCATTCCAGTTTTGTACCGAAAATAAAGTCCCATTAACACCAACCTACACATATGGGGTACCTGCAGGTTCAGCATAACCCAATGTGTAAGCGAAACGCACTCACTTACTCTTTAAATGCCTCACAATTAAACAAATACCTTAAAACATGTATATTTACAATGAAATAATGAACGAATGCAACACGGAAACCATGGTAACATAATCTCACAGGTCCATCTATTTCTGTAAAACGCAATGCAATTCCAATTATTACTTTACTGTGAAAGTTTCCAGACGGTTATAAGGTTATCACTGAACCAAATTAAGCTGTAAAATTCATCAATACATACAGTATAATGCGCTTAAGGGGGTCAATGGGCACTCTAGAATTTTCACGTGTGAGTGTGGTACGAAAGGTCTTTTTCACCCGACTGTAAAGGGTCTCCGAAAACCACATTTAAAGGCCCTTAAATTAACAGTGTCTGTGATATTCCCGGAAAACTAACTTCGCTCTGATATACCTATGAAGGAATGACAAACCCCTAACCACTGCACCAGTAGCTGAATTGATAAAGTCTGATTATTCATACCAAGGATAAATCAGTCATAGCATTCATGATTGAGATTTTGCTAAGTGTACTCTTTACAACTAGAATATTCGCGGGCGAAGCCGCTACGGGTAATGCTAGTATTCATTATTAGCCTACTTTCTATTTTTGCAGTGTCATGTTTTATATCGCCGCCATCTTTACCATAACTTAATGGTGGCCACTCAAACGTTCAAAACGTTAAATCAAATTACGACTAAACTGATCATCCGATCTCTACCAAATTTGGTAACAACATAGGCTACCTTTATAGAGGACGTGTCTTGCGCTCAAACTACAAGATCATCAGCCGTGACATTTCAAGATGGCAGCTGTGTGAATTATGCTACCATTATAATCAATAGCTTAGCACCCACCAATTCCGATTATCGAGCCAAGGTGGTTTAAGCTATCCTAAAGGACGTGATCCGATATTTATTATAATTTAATATTATAATATTATACTGTATGAGTGACTTAAAAGAGCTGAGCCGTCTGAGATAAGCTGACCTCTTGTGCCTGTCCTATATTTCAGTAGTTTTAGCATGCTGCATGGGATATAGCTTACTGATAGAAATAATATAAACTTTCTATGAAATGATTTAAAATGAAGATGTACTGCAGTGAAGAAATCGGTTATTTCAAAACATTATTTGCTTACGTTGTATCTAAGTCGGTTAATAACACTAATATGTTATGGGCATGCTTGTCTCTGTGCTAGCACATTAGTCTCTCGCGCGGGCGTTTGGTGTTCGAAACCGACTAAGTTAATTTAAAAAAAATGAATTCATTTACAAATGATGTGGTTGAGCTCTTTCCACAGATGCTAAATAATTTGCCATTTAGCTCGTTTATTAATAATCACAGCCTCAGCATCGCACATAAGCCGAAGACATTAGAAAAAGGAGAATATAAGTACAAGATGCACGTTGTCATCAACCACAGCCTTGTCAATGCCCCTGTACGGTGTGTCCTCTTGTGGGTTACGTGGGTAATTGTTCCAAACATTCCGCCTTTTAAATCCCTGACCTCCTGAATTATGGCAATTTTGTAATAGTTGTACTTCTAGCCAGGACCGCGCTCCAATTACCTATAAGCACTGCCAGCTGGATTCCATCCCTCCTGGTTGCTTTAAACTGCCTGCTGATTCAACTCTCAGAGGCGTACAAGATATATATTAATTCACTGCTAGGTTGCAGCACCAACCTACTGTGATCGCCGCGGAGTTTTAAAGGGGAAGATACTCAAAACGAAGTATTCTTAAGTTTGGAGGCTTAATATCGACATTAACGGACGTGAATGCTTACAGTAAGTTAGTATTTTTGATATTCAATCATCATAAAGTATATAATATTGATTTTGACACTGACTGGCTAATATCTATATATATAACAAGTAGTTCCGTGAAGAACTATACAGCCTATTTTCATATATCCTACTTATGTTAATTGCCACTATCATCATACACAATTTCAGTTTGATTGCTGTAATAGATTCGTCGATATTGAGAACCGACTAAATATTTCGGATGGTCACCATGTTGGATTTTATATATGTAGGTCCAAGAGTTATGTACTGTTACATGCAGATTATTGTGAACGTGTAGTATTCAAACTTCAATCGCATAATTAGGACACAAGAAAAAACAAGGAGATTTAAAAAACTTTCACAGCTGCCATCTTGAGGTTATGGAAACAATTGAAATAAATTAGATGCCAGTGGATAAACATTCGGATAAAGATTTACTGTACCAAGTTTCACTGCACGCGGATGGTTAAATTGCGAGAAAGTCCATGTGAATATTTATAATTCGCGTCACCGCCATGTTGGATTTGTGATCACCAGGTTATTTAAAGTCCTATAGGTGAACTTAAGTTCATAGCCCCTATGAACATTAAAAAATGCTGTTTGATTGCTAAAATAGATTCGTAGATATTCAGTTTCGTTTAAATATTTCGGATGGTCTCCATGTTGGATAGTTAAATGTATAGGCCATAGAGTCATGTACCATTAAAGGAAAATTATTGCGTATGTTCATTATTCAAACTTTCACATCAATCGCATGACTACATCACAAGAAATAAAAACTTAATTTTAAAATTCGCACTGCCGCCATCTTGAGGTTATGTAAATAATTGAACTAAATTAGATACCAGTGCATTACAATGTGTATAAATATTTCCTGTACCAGGTTTCAGTGCGCTTGGAACATTAAATCGCGAGAAAGGTCTATTTAAAATGTTCAAATTCGCTTGGCCGCCATGTTCGTTTTGTAGTTAACCGGTTTTTGAGAATCTTATAGATGGACTTCCTGTAGTGCCCTTTATCTCCGTACAAAATTTCAGGGTTTTACCGCTAATAGTTTCAGAGATATAGAATGCCGGTGAAATATTTCGCACATCCGCCATCTTGTGATTATGTAAACAATTGAACGAAGTTAGATGTCGGTGCATTGCAATGTATATAAACATATACTGTACAGAGTTTCAATGCGTTTGGTTGGTCAAATCGCGAGAAACGTCTATTTAAAAGTCGCAAATTCGCTTGGCCGCCATGTTGGTTTTGCAGTTACCAGGTTTTCAAAAGTCACATAACTGAACTTATAGTAGTTCCCTTTATCACCATAGAAAATGTCAGGGTAATATCGGTAATAGTTTCGGAGATATTGAATGCTGGTGAAATATTTCGCACAGCCGCCATGTTGGATTGGTGAGTCGTAACAAAATTTGAAGGGCACGGTCGAGGTCGCCGGGAATAGTGCTATGAACTTTCCGAGTTTCATTGAAATCGCTCCTGCCGTTTAGATTTTATTAGGGGGGGGGACACACACACGAATCACACACACACACACACGCACACACACACGGACAAAAGGTGATCTCATAAGCCTATTTTTTCAAAATTGAAAATAGGCTAAAAATCAATGTAACGTGATAGTTTGTCTCTCTGTGGGTATGTATGTCTCCTATGCGTTCATATACCATTCGTCCGATTGCGATGAAACTTGGGTGAGATGTTGAGTACACTCCAAGGAAGGTTTCTGACTTAGTAAATCCATTTTACAATAGGTAGCGCACGCGTACATTCAACAAATGAGCGACGATGCGCGAAGCATTTCAACAAAGTCCCGTATGTGTTCATATACCATTCGTCCGATAGCGATGAAACTTGGGTGAGATGTTGTGTACACTTACGTGAAGGTTTCAAAATTAGTGAATACATTTCACAGTAGATAGCGCACGAGTAGATTCAACAAATGAGCGACGACACGCACAGCGTTTCAACAAAGTCCCGTATGCATTCATATACCATTCGTCCGATAGCTATGAAACTTGCGTAAAATGTTGTGTACACTGCAGGGAAATTTTCTGGCTTAGTACATCCACTTTACAATAGGCAGCGCACGAGTAGATTCAACAAATGAGCTACGACGCGCGAAGCATTTCAACAAAGTCACGTTTGCGTTCATATACCATTCGTCCGATAGCGATGAAACTAGGCTGAGATTTTGTGTGCACTCCAGGGAAGTTTTCCAGCTCAGTAAATCCCTTTAAAAATAGGTAGAGCACGAGTAGAATCAATAAATGAGCGACGACGCGCGAAGCGTTTCAACAAAGTCCCATATAATTTCATATACCATTCATCCGATAGCGATGAAACTTGGGTGAGATGTTCTGTACACTCCAGGGAAGGTTTCTGGCTTAGTACATACATTTTACAATAGGTAGCGCACCAGTAGATTCAACAAATGAGGGATGACACGCGAAGCGTTTCAATAAAGTCCCGTATAAAGTCATATACCATTCGTCTGATAGTGATAAATGTTTGGTGAATTGTTGTGTACACTCCAGGAAAGGTTTCTGGCTAAGTAAATCCATTTTACAATACGAAGCGCACGTTTATGTTCAACAAATGAGTGACTACGCGCGAAGCGTTTCGACAACGTCCCGTATACGTTCGCATACCATTCATCCGATTGCGATGAAACTTGGGTGAGATGTTGTGTACACTCCAGGGAAGGTTTCTGGCTGAGTACATCCATATTACATTATGTAGCGCAAGAGTAGAATCAACAAATGAGCGACGAAACGCGAAGCGTTTCAACCAAGTCCCGTATGAATACATGTACCATTCGTCCGTAGCTATGAAACTTGGGTGAGATGATGTGTACACGTCATGGAAAATTTCTGGCTTAGTAAATTCCCTATACAATATGCAGCGCACAAGTTGATTCAACAAATGAGGGACGACGCGCGAAGCGTTTCAACAAAGTCCCGTATAAGGTCATATACCATTCTGCCGTTAGCGGTGAAACTTGGGTGAAATATGGTGGACACTCCAAGGAAGGTTTCTGGCTTAGTAAATACATTTCACAGTAGGTAGCACACGAGTAGATTCGACAAATGAACGACGACACGCGGAGCGTTTCAATACAGTCCCCTATGTCTTCATATCCCATTAGTCCGATAGCGATGAAACTTGGGTGAGATGTTGTGGACACTTACGTGACGGTTTCTAACTTAGTAAATACATTTTACAGTATGTAGCGCACGAGTAGATTCAACAAATGAGTGACGGAGCGCGAATCGTTTAAACAAAATCAGGTATGCGTTCATATACTATTCATCCGATTGCGATGAAACATTGATCAGTTATTGTGTACCCGCCAGGGAAGGGGACTTAGTAAATCCATTTCACAATAAGTAGCGCAAGAGTAGATGCAACAAATGGGTGATGACGCGCGAAGCGTTTCAACAAAATCCCCTATTGCGTTCATATAACATTCTTCGATTGCGATGAAACCTTGATGAGTTATTGTGTACACGCCAGGGAAGGACTTCGACTAAGTAATACATTTCTCAATAGGTAGCGCACGAGTAGATTCAACAAATGAGTGGCAGCGCCCGAATCGTTTAAACAAAACCCCGTATACGTGCATATACCATTCATCCGATTGCGATGAATCATTGATGAGTTATTCTGTACACGCCAGGGAAGGGTTTCGACTTAGTAAATCCATTTCACAATAGGTAGCGTACGAGTTGATTCAACAAATGAGTGACAGCGATGAAACTTTTGAAAGTTGTTGTGCACGCTCCCACGAATGGTTCTAAATTAGAAAATCCATTTTACGATAGCTTCGAGGCAGTTAACATGTTGTGTATCCAAAAGCACTTCAAGAAACAGAATTTCAACGCCAACACTTTCTTTGATTGGCATTGCAACGCATGCCGGGTACAGCTTGTCTTATATATAAAAAGGAATGTCTGTGTGTTCGTCTTTTATGCGTTCATAAACCATTCATCCGATTGCAATCAAATTTTGGTGAGTTGTTGAAAACACTTTCGGGATGATCATAGCCATAGTTAATCCATTTCACAATAGATAGCGCGCGAGTAGTTTAAACAAATGCGTAATGGCGATGCGTTCATATACAATTCGTCCGATTGCGATCAAATTTTGGTGAGTTGTTGTGCACAGTCCCGGAAAAGTAATGGGCGTAGTAGAACCAATTTACAATAGATGGCGCGAGAGTAGCTTCAACAAAATGGCGTGCGTTTGTTTCAAGAAATTCCCACATGTGTTCATATACCATTCATCGCATTGCGTTGAAACTTGGTTGAGAAGTTCTGTACACTTCAGGTAAGGTTTATGGCTTAGTGAAACCACTTAACAATAGGCAGCGCACGAGAAGATTCAACAAATGAGCGACGACGGGCGAAGCGATTCAACAAAGTCCTGTATGCGTTCACATACCATTCGTCCGATAGCGATGAAACTAGGGTGAGAGGTTGTGTACACTACAGGCAAGGTTTCCGGCTTAGTGAATCCATGTTATAATAGGTAGCGCACGAGTAGATTCAACAAATGAGCGACGACGCGCGAAGCGTTTCTACAAAGTCCCGTATGCGTTCATATACTATTCGACTGATAGCGATGAAACTTGGGTGAGTTGTTGTGTACTCTTCAGGGAAGGTTTCTGGGTTAGTAAATCCACTTAACAATAGGTATCGCACAAGTAGATTAAACAAATGAGCGACGATGCGCGAAGTGTTTCAACATAGTCTCGTATGCGTTCATATAACATTCGTCCAATAGCGACTAAACTTGGGTGAGTTGTTTTGTACACTCCAGGGAAAGTGTTAGGCTTAGTAAATCCATTTTTCAATAGGTAGCGCACGAGTAGATTCAACAAATGAGCGACGACGCACGAAGCGTTTCAACAAAGTCCCTTATGCGTTCATATACTATTCGCCTGATAGCGATGAAACTTGGGTGAGATGTTGTGTACACTACAGGGAAGGTTTCTGGCTTAGTAAATCCAGTTAACAATAGGTATCGCACAAGTAGATTCAACAAATGGGCGACGACGGGCGAAGCGTTTCAACAATGTCCCGTATGCGTTCGAATACTATTCGTCCGATAGCGATGAAACTTGGATGAGATATTCTGTACACTCCAGGGAAGATTTCTGGCTCAGTAAATCCATGTTAAATAGGTAGCGCACAAGTAGATTAAATAAATGAGCGACGAAGCGCGAAGTGTTTCAACAAAGTCCCGTATGCGTTCATATACCATTTTTCTTATAGCGATGAAACGTAGGTGAGATGTTGTGTACACTTCAGGGAAAATTTCTAGCATAGTAAATCCATGTTACAATAGGTAGCGCACGAATGGATTCAACAAATGAGCGACGACACGCGAAGTGTTTCGACAAAGACCCGTATGCGTTCATATACAATCGTCCGATAGAGATGAAATATTGGTGAGTTGTTGTGTACACTCCAGGGGAGGTTTCAGGCTTAGTAAATCCATTTTACAATAGGCAGCGCACGAGTAGATTCAACAAACGAGCGAAGATGCGCGAAGCGTTTCAACAATGTCCTGTATGCGTTCATATACCATTTGTCCGATAGGGATGAAATTTGGGTTTGATGTTGTGTACACTTCCGGGAAGGTTTCTGGCTTTGTAAATCCACTTTTCAATAGGTAGCGCCCGAGTAGATTCAACAAATGAGCGACGGCACGTGAATCGTTTTATCAATGTCCCGTATGCGGTCATATGCCATTCATCCGATTGCGATGAAACCTTAGTGAATTGTTGTGTACACCCAAGGAAAGGTTTCTGACTTAGTAAATCAATTTTACAATAGGTAGCGCACGATTAGATTCAACAAATTTGTAACGGCACGCGTATCGCTTAAACGAATTTCCCTAGGCATTCATATACCATTCATGCGATTGCAATGAAATTTGGTGAAATGTTGTTTCCACTCCCACGAAGGTTCCTGATTTTGTAGAGCCATTTTACAATTGGTAGCAAACGGGTAGATTTAACTAATAAGCGACAGCGCGTGAATCGTTTCAATCAAGTCCCATATGCGATCATATACCATTCATCCGAGTGTGATAAAACTTTGGAGAGCTGAGTACAGTCCTGAGAAGGTTCATGAATTAGTAAGTCCGTTTTTCAATGGGTGGTGCACAAGAAGATTCAACAAATGAGTGACGGCGCGAATCGTTTGAACAAAATCGCGTATGCGTTCATATGCCATTCATCCGATTGCGATGAAACTTTGATGAGTTGTTGTGTACACGCCAGGAAAGGTTTTCGAGTTAGTAAATCCATTTTACAATAGGTAGCGTACGAGTATATTCAACAAATGGGTGACGGCGCTCTAATCTTTTCAGCAGTCCCGTATGTGTTCATATACCATTCATTTCATTGCTATGTAACTTTCGTGAGTTGTTGTTCTCGCTCCCGTGAATGCTCCTGAGATAGTACATTATTTTTTTTATAATAGTTTAGAGGTGGTTAACGGAAAAAGAAGAAAATATTGGGAATCCAAAAGCACTGCAACTAACAACGTCAAAACCCCAACACTTTCTTTGATTGGCATTGCAACGCATGCCGGGTACAGCTAGTTATCAATATAAAAGAAAACAAAAGATACATGGTGGTAGAGGTGATTTTGTATGGGTGAGGAAAAAGAGTTATAAGTACACCCATACACTTAGGGGAAAGTAGGCTATATGTTCTTTGCTGAACATCTTGTTTTTATTATTATGGCCGAGAAGGCTAACCCTCTAGCTTGTGCCCCGCAGGCGTCGGGAGAGCATAGGTTTGAATCCGTCCAGAAGATGATTATAAAACGGGGATGTCCAATTACTTTTACTGTAGTTAAAAAATACTTTTTTTTTACAAAATGATAAAAATTCTTACTGTCAAAACTGGTGACGAAAACATTACTATTCTGGTTCGTGTAACAGAATGTTATATTTGAAGAATGGATCTCAGGGGAACTTGTGCTCGCGAGCACCAGGTTGAGAACGCCTTGTCTAACTAATTCTAACAAATCAAGCGAATATTACGAAGGTAATACATAAAAATCCACAGTTCTACCCCTACAGGCAAGCAAATCAATGTTGAAACTATCATATTACATTTTCGTCCGATTGCCGACTCGAACCCAGTTCATCACTGAATCTTATAGTTGTGGCATCTGTAATTAATCTTCGTTGTTTCCTCCACTTTTCTAAACGCCAAGGACACACTGAACATTTCTTACGATGTACCGGCATTATGACACGCGGTAGACTGATGATCATTCTCCAGAAACTTATGGTTGGTTGGTTCCTTAGTTTAGGGGCTGCGACAACGCGGTCATGTAGCCCCGTGTACTTTGGGTGTGTGTACAATCTGTCTGATAACCTGTGTTAATTGTGATGGCTGTATTAGTGAGTGTTATCTGTTTTCTTAATTCATGTAAGGACTGCAAACATTCATTTTTCAAGTGGGTCCTAATTTTGCTACCAAACGCTACCGTAAACGACAACTAGTTCTGAACTTGATTACTAGATGCCATCGCAGTCGGCTCCTGGCGACGAACGTTGGAACCCAAGAGCATTAGTCAAATCTAACCTATAATTTAGTTCCACACAAGTTTAATTATTGGAAGGTTCTTTTACATGCCATAAATGTATGACATGGGACCGCCGGCTTTACTTTCCCCTCCGAAGGAAGGCATACTGAGGGATTTTTAACGCTCTTAAAAATCCGATGACTTCGGGTGGCTGTGAACCCGTGACCTTGGGCATAGAAGCAACAACTATGTCGCCGATGCCGACTACACCAGAAGCTCACCCATATCCGGTCGATTAGATTAGCAGTTTGCCTTTTCTACCACTACGAGCACTTATGTGAGTCAATGCACAGTGTCACTTATAGTAAGCCCTTACAACTACTTCCGGTGCGAAGATTTTTCAAAAATCATTAAATGCATGAGGGTATTGAAACATGGAACACACTGAAGAAAGTTTGGGTTGGTTAGTTCCTTAGTTCATGGGCTGCGACAACGTGGTCATGTAGCCCGTGTAATTTGGGTGTGTGTAGAATCTGTCTGATAACCGGTATTAATTGTGATGACTGTATTAGTGTGTGTTATCTGTTTTTAATTCAATGTAGGGCTTCAGACGATAATTTCAAGTAGTTCCTACTTTTGTTACCAAATGCCACCGTCCACGACACCAAGCTGCAAACTTGGCTACTAGATACCATCACAACCAGCACCTGGGAACGAAAGTTGGAACTTAAGAGCATTAATTAAATATAACCTACAAATTTTGCTTCACAGAATTGAAGTTAGTGTAAGGTTCTTTTACATGCCATAAATCTATGACAAGGGCCCGTCGGCTTTACTTCCATTCCGAAGGAAGGCAGACTAAAGAAAGATGTTAATGTTATTGGTTTTACGTCCCTTTTAACTACTCTGGCGTTTAGAGACGCCGGGGTGCCGGAATTTTGCCCTCAGGGGGATCTTTGACGTGCCAGTAAATCTACCGACACGGCTCCCTCGCATTTCCGCACCCTCGAATGCCAGCTGACTGCGCCAGGATACGAACCTGCAACCTTGGGCCCAGCAAGCGAGAACGTTACCGCTGAGCCACGCAGCCAGTCAACTTAAGAATGAATTATGTAAGTTAATTCGGCTAGGATTTGAATAAAAAGAAAACGAGGAAAGAAGCAAGTAATTTTAGTGTGACTACTGGGGATACATTGACCGCTGGGGATACATTGACCAGCAGTCGAAGTAACCCGCTACAACCTACAAAAGGTGCACGGAATAACAAAATCACGTTGTACACATCTTAAACAAGTAGTTCCGTGAAGAACTAAATAACCTATTTTCATATATCCTACTAAGCGGATTAACGGTACTCAAGTTCGACAGAATGACTGGCACATTGGAATGTCTATTAGTGAAACTGGTCATTAGGGGAAATATTTGGTACGTCTGTAATATGTACATTCCACCAGCTTCAAAAGTAGAAACATACAGGGAACTATACCAGTGGTTGGAAACCAGAACAGAAATATATGATCAAAATTTAATAATCTTCGGCGATTTCAACATCCCAACAATACAAAGTACACTAATTAAAGACGACAACATTCAAACAAGAGAACTCGTAAATTTTATTAATTATCTTCAGCTTAAGTCTTATAATTCAGTACTAAACCGTAACGGGAGGACGCAGGACTTAAGTTTATCCAACAAACCAACATAAATGTAACTGAAAACACTGATCCACTCTTTCCGCTGGATCACCACCACCCTGCCCTGGATGTGGAAATATCTCTAATAATATGTCGACACCAAGTACATATCCAGCCTAATGATACCTTTAACTTCCGGGAAGCCAATTTTGAGCAGCTGTACACTCGGTTGAGGAATAGCGCTTGGGGTCAAATATACGAGTGCACTGATGTAAAAACTGCAGTAGACCTGTTTTATCAAATTTTTAACGCAGTACTTGTCGAAACCGTTCCTATATCTAAACGACAAACGGGCAGAAAATATCCTGTCTGGTTTTCTAAGGAAACAAAAAGTAAATGGAAGGAGAAGGAATACCATAGGAAGTGAAAAAATACTCTGATCATCATAGACTACGTTTTGAAGAATTAAGATCAGAAATTAAAAAGGAGATTCAATTATCTTATAAGAAATATATCCGTAATATTGAACAAAACATTAGCCGGGGCTCAAAGAAATTTTGGACGTTTATTAAAAACAAGAAAAAAATAGGAACACATGCGACACCTTTAAATATAATAATGAAGAATTGGACAGGGGTGATTCCATTGTTGAAGGTTTTGCGACATATTTCAAATCAGTTTATGACTCTCAGTCAGCCCAATACAAAGTCCCAGCCTGCATTTCGAATACTCCCAACATCCTTCACATAAAACTTGTATCAAAGGAAGAGGTTGGAAAGGCATTAAAAAATTAAAACCTAAGTCGTCGGCTGGTCCTGATAATATTCCACCGTATGTAGTAAAGGGATGTGCTGAAAGTCTCAGGGACCCGTTGCATTTTATATTTAACTTAGCCATACAAACTTCTACGTTCCCTGACGCCTGGAAAATCACTCGCGTCTGCCCTATACTAAAATCGGGAGATCCATCACTAATTAATAACTACCGCCCTATATCTATCTTATCTGCAGTAGCCAAGGTATTTGAATTCATATTGCACGGAAGAATATCAGTATTTCTCAGACCGCTCGTAACAGATAACCAACATGGTTTCCTATCCAGGAAATCTACGGTGACGAATGCAATATAATTTTACTCAAATTATATCTAAAGAGTTAGATAAAGGAGGACAAATAGATGTCATATTTACAGATTTTGAGAAAGCGTTCGACACAATAAATCATGATATCCTTCTTAACAAATTGTGAATTTTGGGATTCTCCCACCCATTACTCAAATTATTCAGCTCCTATCTCAGAGACAGGAAACAATTTGTTTTGTTCCAGAAAATTGTCTCAAAGGAATACATAGTTCATTCCGGAATACCCCAAGGCTCGAACCTTGGACCTCTGATTTTTCTAGCAATGATAAACGATTTGCCACGTTGTATAGTACACTCAAATAGTCTTTTATATGCAGATGACTTCAAAATTTTTAAACCAATTTCTTCCGCTAATGACTGCACTCTACTACTAAATCACCTAAATAATATACACAAATGGAGTATAGAAAACAAATTATACTTAAATGTACCGAAGTGTGTTGTTATGACCTTTACATGTAAGAAGAACCCAATCACATTTGTTCATGGAGTTGGACCTCAGTCATTGCAAACAGTAAGCGAGAAGAAAGATCTAGGAATCTTGTTTGACCGAGAGCTTGCTTTCACTTGTCATGTGCAAAAGACAGTCGGGGATGCTTACCGCATGTTAGGGTTTATAATAAGAAACACTAAGCCATTCATTAGGACCAGTACCTGCATAAACCCTTTTATTGCCATGGTGAGATCCAAGTTCGAGTACGCCAGCCAAGTATGGAGTTCCTGGCAGAAAACATGCATTAAATCCATTGAGCAAGTTCAAAAGAAATTCCTCAGATATTTACACCTCAAAATAACGGGCAATTACCCACACATGGTACTGCCCCCGGAAATTGAATTATATTGAGACCACGATGGCTGTATTGGCATATATGAGTAAAGTTATGGATGTCATAGTTGTGACGTGGATACTCATGACGTAGGCACGGATGACGCAGATTTCATGCAAGTAGGCTGATTGAGCTGAGATTCTTGGTGACGTCATGATTTTATTCGAGAAAGATCTTAGATTTACGACGCAGTCGCAGGAAACAAGGTATTGTGCTAAGGAAGAAGCTACGCTATTGGAGGAGAGACTCGAACCAATGAACGATAGTTTGGAAGGAAGACGGAGATTGCTGAAACTACGATATTTAATTACTTTTGGCATGCAGATTTGTGGAAATCTATTTTCAGTTATGGCATTGATTTGGAATTTTGAAGAAATTAATTTTGAGTTTTTGAAATTTGAAAATCCGTCAAGTATAGCCAAAGTTAAAACTTCTAGCAATGACGCAGCAACAGGCTATGGAAGGGATGGATACGCCCCTTAAGAAGTTGATAAAAGGTCGTGCACAGAAGAGAGGAGCTCTCAGAACGCAGAACTCAGATCTCATATGTCAGATCGCATATATATTTCTGGTGATATATAGTTATTTTCAAGTGATTCAGTGAAGTAAGTTGTCTTTAGCGTGGTTAAAGCCCGGCGCATCGAACGAACTCGGAGCAGTTCCATTTTACGCTGCTCGAAACTAGGTGAAGTTGAAACGCTCACATTAACGTTTCCACCAGTTAAGATATCAAGCGCTAACTTCAGCCTTTATGATAGTTCTATTGGGCAGTATAACATTGAGGTGTGTAGAAGATTTGAACAATTTCATAGTTATACTTCGAAAGATATTGGAACTTTAAGGCTGCCAACAAAAGTGATTTTCTCGCCACATGAGAAACACTTTTAAAATTCCACATTATACACTACGGCTGACACGTGGAGTGCAACAGTGATATTGGAGAATACGTTTGGTATTACAACGATACATTCGACTATGGAACATTATAATCTTGCAGTGCTTTCAATGATTATAACAGTAGTTGAGATGGAAGGCTAAGGCTTTAATGCAATTGGGACATATATCGCTTGGAGTAAAGTAACAGCATGGAACTTCGTTAATCGTCTTTCTACAAAAGCGAGCATGTAGTGAACATCCAACTACACTCATGCATCGTGAATCCATCGCTGAATTATACCAGATAACAGTGGAAATATTTTCATACTCCACAACTATGAATATTTCTGCGGAAATAACTACAATAAACTTCATGGCGAATTCCTGCAAGAACTTCAGGGAACTTGCAAGAGAGGCCAGGGTTGTCCCGGCGCACAAAGAAGAGTTTTGCCAGAAGGATGTTTTTCGTATCCACGGAGCAGTGCAATTTCGGAGGAGGAAGCAGTTCGATTCTCCGAGGACGCTGATTCCAAATTCGAGGTCGGAGCACATCTTTACGCTGGTGAAATGGAACCAACAGCAGTTTTCTTTGAAAACTTTCCTCTAGATCTTCAATCAACAGATAAGGTAGTCGTGAACGTTTCTTGTATTATTTGAGTCTTGTAGCGATATCTGAGCAACCATCTTCCCATATTTTCTGTCCCATAATTTTTGCCCCATTTTCTTGATTGATATTTCTGTACTCAGTACACTTCGATGATTTATGCCTTTTTCTTCGATTTTTGAGACATTGCTATGTCATTGGCATACTTAATAATTTTGGATCAGTTGAGACTGATATTAGATTCTTTCAGTAATTTGCATATTTTTGTAGTCACGATTTGACTGTAAAGTTAACGATTTGCTATGGCAGATTTGAATTCAGACAGCGTGTCATTTTATTAAAGTAATTCTATTCAGTAAATTACTTTGACCAATTTTCTGTCATCCTCAAGAAAGAAGAATAATTAAAAGATTTTAGAGCGTTAAAATCTATTACGATATCGACGATCTTTGAAATACTAGTCGTCTTATGAACATGATTGCAACATAGACATTTATCATTGCATTATAGACAATTTTATGAAATATGAACTTTTATTTCGATTTATTGAATACACTATAGTAATGAACATTTGATAGGAGTTTTTCTCAATTCTAGATTGGAACAATAATGTTTGCATTCCACAATCTAATTGTGTTCTATTCGACTATTTTGCAGTTTAGATGAACTTTGTTTGAAGATAGTATTTTTATACTGCGTTACTTTGAAGATGTTAATCTCAATTTTGATAGACCAGGCAGGAGTGTCTAATCGTATTTGCTATTAAATTTATTTGTGATTGGCAAATTTTTACTTCATATCGATTCATGAATGAAACCCACGAAGGTTAAATAATAACAGTCATTATTACAATTGATGAATATAAGAATTTTAAAGAGGAACAATGGATGTATAATCGTTAGTTCAGTGGACGTGTAAAAGTCGCTGTTGAGTAATGCCCTTGAATAATGAAGGAGGTTCCCACAATAATTAATGAAGTTGATGAATTTATAAGTGGAGGATTTTTGTGTGTAGTTTGGAAGATTTTTATGCCATATATATGAAGATATATGATGAATTTTGGGCCAATTGTTGTGCAATTTTGTGCATTATAAGCGAAGTATTTTCCTGCTGATTGTATTGTTCTTGTTCTTTGAAAGATTATTCATATGAAGATACTGTTAAAATTAACAAGAGTGTTAAATAATTTGAGATAAAGATTTTGAATGGAGGTTACCGTCACAAATATTAATAATTATTATTAAACCTTATTAAACCTTATTAAACCTGAATTTGACAGTTAAATATAACTAACCTTCATTGGTCGATTATATCATCACGATTTGAGTAATTATCAACCGGATAAACGTGTGGTTTAATGTATTTCTTGTATAAATAATATAAACAATATAATATTGTAAAATAATTTTGTAAATATCTTTGTTAAATAATTTGAAATGATAGTGATTAATACAGGCGTGTATAAAATTTTCAATTGTCATTTGACATTGTTATAAACAATTTATTATTGTTATAAATAATTAATGAAATTTTGTTATTAACATTTAGAGTTTTGTTTTTATACTCTAAACAACGCTAATTAAGCAAGTGGTTTGAACAATTAATCATGATTTGGGATTATTGGAGGAATCCACTGGTGTTTGAATGAAGCATGTAAGACATTTGCGTGATAATATTTCAGTTGAGATGTGAACATTTACGTGTTTGAAAAGGAGAGCCAAGCTCTGAGGTAACACGCTTATGCTAGGGTTGAACGAATGGGAGTCCACTTTGACGGTGCAGGTGCATTGCAGCTGGCCCGGACAACTGTGTTACAGAGGCCAAGGACGTTCCATAATAGCCTTGTGGCTATAAATAAAATGTGAAGTATATAAACACGCAAAACAATTGATATATGTGTCTCATCCCAAATCCCGTTTCCATTCCATGTGCATTATTATTTTTACGTTGCTATGAGCTTGAGAAAGCTGAAACATTATATGTAGAGAATACAGGTCCTACAGGAGGACATGGTTATGTGGTCGATGGCTTCTGATTGCCACGTGGATTTTGTTGTTTCATTTTTGTTAAAATCATTCTTTATGTGAAATAAATTATTGTGCAGTTTAAAGTTTCTCGTCTTCGTTCTGGTTCATTTTAAATATCATGGTGGAGGTTATTGTGTGGGTATACTTTAAGTGATCCAGTTGACAACCCAGTCCCCGAGATAAATTTAAGAGGTAAGTAAAGGTAAGTATGAACCCCCGTATATTTTGGTGTGTTCCACAATAATTTCTTGTTAACTATTGTGCTCTAATCTCGATAGTATCTGTCAGTGCCATTTTCATTGATGTAGCTGTGCCGGTGCGATTGATTATTGGCAATCCGATTGAGGGGGCGGATATCTGACAGCCTACTATCAGGATATCGGGTACAGTACCCTACGGTGAACTTTTGTTGAATTTCGGCATGACTAGTTTGAAGTCTCGAAGGCAAGTGAATGATATGAAATTCCTTTATAAAGTTATTAACGGTCAAATTGATAACTCATTTTTCCTATCGCTCCTAAATTTCAACATCCCTCACTTTACTACAAAATCAACTATAACATTCAAAAATGATATAACCAATACTACTTCAAATAATAATTCACCTGTAAGGAGGCTTTGCAGTATTTACAACGATGCGGTTCGTGTAAACTGGAAACTAGATTTCTGTCTCTCAATTAGACCGTTCTTGGAAATTATAACCCAGTCACTCTAATTCATACTTGAAATAAAATTATCACACAAAACAGAATCAACAATGTATATATGTGGATAGGCCTGTACCCAAGTTATTAATGTTACCTTTTAGTTTACGATGTAATAATTTCAAAACCTGCTTTTTATATATTTGACATTAGGTAAAATTTAGATTTAGTTTTTATATTACCTTTAGATTAAGCTTTTACTACTATGCATTTCATTCTGTGTTAACTTCCTAGTTTTAGTAATTACATTTAGATATTAATACTTAATGTAGAAATATCAGAAAGTGTATTTTACTGTGTAGGTGCACTGTTATTGGCGCGCATACTGAGCCCTGTTGTGTACCGTCAGGAAATAAATAAATAAATAAATAAATATCAATTGCCTCTATCAACATACAAAGTGTCAGTTTGATTGCTGTAATAGATTCGTAGATATTTAGAATCGTCTAAATATTTTGGATGGTACCATATTGGATTTTTATATTATAGGCCTTAGATGTATGTACTATTACATGAATATAATTGTGTAGGTGTTTTATTGAAGCTTCAATCGCATGATTAGGACACAAGAAATAAAAGCGGGATTTTAAAATTTCACTCAGCCGCCATCTTGTGGTTATGAAAATAATTTAAATGAATTAGATGCCAGTCGATTACAATTTGTATAAGCATATACCGTATCATGTTTCACTGCGCTCGGATGGTTAAAATGCAAGACACGTCCATTCCAATATTTAAATTTCACGTCGCCGCCATGTTGGATGTGTGCTCGCCAGGTTTTCGAACCTCCCATAGGTGAACTTATGCTTATAGCCTCTATACACTTCCAAAATTTCAGATTGATTGCTGTAGTAGATTAATAGATATTGAGAACCGTCTAAATATTTCGGATGGTCGCCATGTTGGATTTTAATATATGTAGGCCATATAGTTATGTATTATTAGATGATGATTATTGTGTACGTTCATTATGCAAATGTTGATTTCGATCGCATGATTAGAACACAAGAAATAAAAACTTAATTTTCGAAATTCGCACAGCCGCCATCTTTAGGTTACGTAAAAAATTGAACTAAATTAGACACCAGTGCATTATAATGTGTTTAAACATTTGCTGTACGAAGTTTCATTGCGTTTGGATCATAAAATCGCGAGAAAAGTCTATTTAAAACTTTCAACTCCGCTTGGCCGCAATGTTCGTTTTGTAATTAACCGGTTTTTGAAGGACTCATAGATAATAATAATAATAATAATAATAATAATAATAATAATAACAATAATATCGTATGGCCTCGGGTGCCTGGCGCAAGCTTTGTTAATTGACACGCAGAGGGTAGCTTGCATGTCGAATTTCGTCGTTCCTTTGAACGCTATGAAAGTCCAGGAGGTTAGATATCTAAACTCCTTGACACTACAGCGCTTTCTAGTAGTGAATGGAGGAACTTTGTGTTGGCGGAAATCCCGAGATTAATTTTGCCATTGAACACGGCCTACTGAATTCAAATGGGTTCTTTAACATGCCAACAACATATGACAGCCATGTCGTGATTTTTGCCGCCTTTCAAAAATCACTTACCACGGCCAGGGGCGAACCTGCATCTCATAGATGAACTTCCAGTAGTGCCCTTTATCTCCGTACAAAATTTCATGGTGATACCGGTAATAGTTTCAGAGATATAGGATGCCGGTGAAATATTTCGCACAGCCGCCATCTTGAGGTTATGTAAACAATTGAACGAAGTTGGATGTCGGTGCATTACAATGTGCATAAACATATAACGTACCAAGTTTCATTGCGTTTGGTTGGTTAAATCGCGAGAAATGTTTATTTAAAAGTCGCAACTTCGCTTGGTCGCGATGTTGGTTTTGTAGTTACTAGGTTTTCAAAAGTCTCATAGGTGAACTTCTATTAGTTCCCTTTATCACCGCACACATTTATAGGGTGATATCGTTAATAGTTTCGGAGATATTGAAGGCTGGTGAAATATTTCGCACAGCCGCCATGTTGGATTGGTGTGACGTAACAAAATTTGGAGGGCACGTTCGGGGTCGCCTGGAATAGTGCTATGAACTTACCGTTCCAGCCGTTTAGATGTCATTAGGGGGGACACAGAAAAATCCTCACACACACACACGCGCACACGCACACACAGACACACAGACAAAAGGTGATCTCATAAGCCTATTTTAGCCTACTTTCGATTTTTGCAAAAAATGAACGTAGACTTATGAGATCACTACAGGGCGAAAAAAAGTGTGTCTGTCTGTGTGTGTGTATGTGTGTGAGTCTGTGTGTGTGTGAGTGTGTGTGAGTGTATGTACTCTGAATGTCTGTCCCCCCCATCAATTCGAACACGGTTAAACCGAATTGAACGAAATTTGGTACAGAGGTAGCACTGGCAAAGGGCACCTCAGTGTCATGTTTTATATTGCCGCCATCTTTACCAAAAGGTAATGGCGGCCAATCGAATGGTCAAAACTTAATAATGCATTACGACCAAGCTAATCATCGGATCTTTACCAAATTTGGTAACAACCTACCTTCAAATGGGACGCGTCTTGTGCCCAAGCTACAAGGTCATCAAACGTACTATTTCAGGATGGCGGCCGTGTGAATTATGCAAAATTTATAATCCATAACATGGGACCCACCAGTTACGATTATCGAACCAAGAATCGTTTAATCTGTTCTAAGCGACGTGGTTCGTTCAAAATTAAAAGTTAATTTGTAATATTATAATCTAGAAGTGACTTTAAAAATCTGAATCGTCTCGGCTATTTGACAAGATGGCAGCTGATCTCTCGTTCTGACCTACATTTTACTAATTTCAGTATGTTGCATGCAATATAACCTACTGATAAAAATTATATGAACTTAATATGAAATGAACTCGGTTTGAAATACACTCCAGTGAAGAAATCTCCAGTCCAAGTGATTATTTGCTAATACAGTACGTTATATGTATTTGATCGATAACGCGTGAGTTATGAGTGTACGATTGGCTGTGTGGTTAGAGCTCCCGTCTCTCATGTGGCTGGCCGGGGTTCAAATCCTATGAGAGTAGAACTTTTTTGCTTGATTTTTTTATATTCATTGTTTCTTGAGTACTGAGACGTTATAAAATAAAGGGTTATATGGTGCTTTTTGCAATGGAAATTATATATTAAAAAAACGACATTCTCCACCGGAGTGACATCTACCAGTCTTCAGTTGTACTATGCAGAAACTATAGATTCGAGCAGCGCTCTATACCGGCCAGTTAGTGAACCCAGTCTTAACGACTGCTAGGAGTAATAATACAGTAACATTCGTTTATTCCTTGTGCACAGAGGCGTTGTTGATAACCTCAAAACTTGCAATATGGATGATTTGGAGATGGATTATTTTGTTATACCGTGTATTTAAGATTAGCCTATAAATTAACGGGTTGCGAAGTTACTTCACTTAGTCCTATATCATTCGTATACGACACAGAACAACAACGTGACGTCAGTTTCTGATCTGTTCTGATTGGCTATTACATTGCTGCAGTCGGATAGTTGGCAGTCAAGGATAAAATTCTCGACTGCCAACTGCCAGCTACCAACTGCAACTTCATGTTGTGTATGGTGCCTATAGTATACACGGAGTCGATCGCGACTGCCGACCGAGGACTACCAACTACGGACTGCCGACTGCGCATTGTAGATGGGCCTTATTAGAGCAACGAAGTTTCAATTATTGTAAGTAGTCGGTGTTTGGAGTGTTTGCTGATGAAATTGCAAAATGCTGGGGTAAATTATAAACTATGGTTTGAACGCCACTGTTCAAATCCTGTGTGCCAATTTGCACTTCAAATAGGAAGCAATTAGGAGATGATAAGGACAGAGAGTTATAACTATACCCAAACATTTAGGAGAAAGTAGGCTATATGTTCTTTCCCGAACATCTTGTTTCATAAATGAAAATAGGCTAAAATATATTTGTTTTCAAATTCGAATTCTATAGTAATTAACACTTATTTTCGTACTTACCTCAAATAAATAAACTTTCTAATGACCAAAGATGACCTTGATATAAGTAGATTTTGTCGCACCAATTCTACCGCGGGAAAACAACACGCGTGTGTAATCGCTCACAGATTGGCCAGCTGTTAGGCATTAAATGAATTAGTAACATTGTGCATTGTGGGGGTTGAAATCAGTGTTGCCTTAGTAAACAAGAGTTTAGTGCTTATCAGTCGGTCAACAGGAATGTACCCAAAATGTTGGCGACACCCCACATAAACACATCGCACTGACCCCACACAGCACATATGAACAGGGGGGAGAAATGGAAAAACCAATGTCGCTGAGATAACAGCCCATCTCAGTCGACCACGACTTGAGTAACAGTGAACACGAAAACTGCCCGTAGCTCTAGCAAGGAAGACAACCAGATAATATTACCTGTAATATTACAGTTTAATCATAGTAAATTTTTACAACCATATAGTCACTCCAAATATACAAACTCCGGATATCTATCACCATTTAGCATTTCACCTAACATCATATATACTGCATTTAGCATACACAGACAGTTGCAGTACCAATACGGCAACTAAATAATTGTACATTGAGACCGTTTAGTTGATGTCAACAACCACGATGACTCAACTAACGACACATAAATCGAATAAAAAGTACCATGAGGATCAGGTGACCTTCCAAAAAGGCTAAAGCGGCACGAGAGTCCGTAGTCCACAGGGATCGTGGTACATGGTGACGATGGTCATAGACCGCCTAAGGAAAGGTTCACCTTAAAACTAGACTGAGAAAATAAACATCCAGACTCATGTAAAACACCGTGAAAATTTATTAAAATTCACAAGCCCCTAGCCTAGTTTCGGAGGGTTATAATCGGCTAGTCCGCAAATTAATAAATAAACTAAGATAAAGAACAGGTCCTCTACCTGAGAAGTTACTGAAAACCCTCGCGAAAGATCTAACTCACAATGATAAAGCAACAACAGCAACGCTAGGAATATGGCACGACGCAAGTCCCTAGTTCAAGTTACAAGATCAAGCTAATATCTGAATTTACATTTAACAGGGTAGCAAAACAAATCTAGGTTAGGATGGTACCATTTCGACATTTAAATTTAACATTAATTCAACTAGCTAAGTCCTATCAATTAACAAAATTTACGGCGATGACATCCGTAAAAGAAAACAATTACATCCAAAAGCTAAGTGTACAGCCATGAAAAACAAACAATTTAATTATGCTTAATAACTATGTGCTAACAGCACACAATAAAGTAACATGTAGGGTTTAATACACTTGACATCATAAATTAATAACGAAATAGACACAGTAGTTTTATTAAAAATTCCTGCCTACACCTTGGTTTACTCTTTGTAAACCATAGTCATCTAATGTGTATAGTTACGGTGACGAATGCGCAGTTGAGACCACGTCTGACATCGCATGGCCTGAGCTCCACAAGCTACGAACTCTAGGTTCGCACATGCTTCAGGTCGCTACAAAAATGTCAACTATCCTAGTCATTTCCTCACAAGGAAATTATCTTCAACTGCACGGCTATGTCAACAGTTCCAGAATGCAAAGAACAAAGTTAGATAGAAAGAATCGTTAGTTAGGCTTGTTTTACAACAATTATGCATTTTATTATTAGAATGTCGGTTTATAGGTTTATCGTAGGTTTATGGTGAATAACATTGACAATAGCCTGGGCACGGAGTGTCTCCAACTGAGATCATTCTCCACCAAAAAGCCTCGACTCAACAGTCGGAATATAATCAACGAGTATAACAATTCGGACACACAATAACACGGGTTACCAGCGGCGCTAAGCTCGCGTTCAATAACTCTGGGATAGGCCTGTACAACAGTTACCTTCCAGTAACATCTGTTCAACGGGATCATCCCCGGACAAAGCATACAATAACATCCTGCTATAACAGGGTAGACTTCACCATCCTATAGAAAAACTTACATAACTGTACCTGTCATACGACAATACACGCAACAGAGCGTTAAACTAACAAAAACCGATCCATAAAACAAGTGATCAAATACAAGAGTGGAAACTGATTTCCATAAGCAAAATAGCAATGAAAGGAAAAGCGAATACAAATTGTACTCTGTCCTCGTCTATAGTAGTTTTGTCTCACAATGAAGCAGGCGTGCTCTAGGTCACTGGGTTACATAACCAGTTTATTCAAGGCCGGCGATTTAATCAATACAAAACCTGCACTTGGCCGGTTCATAAAAAACTCTACCATAGGTTACGGATCTCTACAGAGTCCGTGTATCAAATGCACGCTATAAATCTGAGTATAGTAATACACTTCCGTCTTTCTACCAAAGACGTCTAAATGAAAGTAAACTTACAATAACTGAAGCTCTTTGCTTAAAAAAAATGCAACTCAGTAGTTGCTAGAACATCAAATAAAAACGTGTCTCACACGACACAAGAAAAATATGGTAAATGTGGCACAGATTCACACACTAGATCTGCTTAATGATACGTTGGGAACCGCGTTCGATGCTAGGCAACGAAACATTCCTTCTAGTTGTTAGGTTCAAACATGACCAAGAATAGCTTCTGAGCTTATTCAAAATGAAATATAATGCATTTACAAACTGGTAGTTACTGTCGACTACCTAAATGATACGACCGTTCTAACGACAGTCAGGGGTGTAACAAAGGATGGCTGCGAAGAATGCAGTCAATTAATAACCAAGGCATCTGATTGCCATAACTACAGTCAGCAAAGACTTGAAAATTACCCCAAGTAGGGTTGCACAAAATAGCCTCAAAATGACTACGATCAGGTTCAGCAAAAAGGTAGGCATTGACGTTCCACGACGTTCACCAAGCTGCACCAGGGCTGACCAAAATGTCTGACCCCAAGGGTGTCTCACTCTAAACTGAAATAAATGACATCTAACTAATCTAGTTACATCCCTACCTAGAAAAATGGCTGACACTGAGTGTGGTTGATTCACAAACTACATTAAAACTACTATACCACCAGAAACTAGAACAAAGAAGGGGTGTGACAAAAACTCACGAAATGGAGGAGCTCTCACTCAGCTCTCTATTCCACAACAAGGGTTGTACATAAACCTCTCTGGCTCTCTGGATCGGTATCCTCCTCATCAGGATTCCCATCTGGACTCCCCCAAAGACCAGGGTTCGATTTGTCCCTGTCGACATCTTCGTGGATATGCCTGGAAATGGCATTTTGGCTCCTTCCCTCTCGTTCATCGTTCTGGAAGTTCCACCATCATGCTGGTTCTGTAGAAACGTCACCCCCCCCCCATACTGGGATGGTATTAGCCCATGGTGACTGCTTCAACCATGGTGAATAAAAGTCCAATCACGTGGGTAGCGAAATAAGTTGCGTGATTATTCATCCTCTCACTTCCAAAATTATAATGTCCGTCGTGACTATTATAGGCTTCAATTATAAAATACGACACAGCCTTAATCTTGCAGATGTGGATTAGCATGTGAGCTAATACTATTTTATAATGCTGCACGTGCTAGTGACGCTACTTTTGTATCACGCAGCATCCGTGAATTATACGACGTTTCAAAGATGAAATTTCCACTTTGGCAATTTAAATATCTCATACAATTATAATCACACTTATTCAGGATAATTGTAACACTATTACCTGTATATTTCAACTAGGCATCTGCCCTCCACATACGCGTGGGTAATATGTGATGTCACAGCAATGTTGTGCAATACACTATACTTGCCAATAATTATTTCCCAAGCTTCTTATTTAATTCACTGGACTTCATCGACAGTGAATATTAGTATTTGCTTGCTCGATGGCACCTTATAATCACTTTTAACGCTAAACAGCGGGTATTCTTCTACGTCTCGTAGGACAAATGTAATTCCACGCCTACACAAGGCGGATTCTCAAGACGCAGTGCTTCGGTACTGGGTGTCTCTAGAAAGTAGGTCGTCAAAACGAAAACGTTGAGCGACTACTTACGTTCCTTTTTGCGTATCTGCAAGGGTATTACCTTACCTAAAGTAAAAATAAACATTCTCCAAAATGTTTTAATAATGCAGCATGACGAAATGGAATATTCTGAGTCTCGTAGGAAAGATAAAAATAATTAATAAGACCTCAGATAATAATTAGCAGTTTACACCAAAGTCAAAAGTGCGATTCACCGCTACTTCAAAGTATCGCGTGATCTCTCAGCTTCACGTGGCTTCCTGGGTGTGTTCAAAAGTACAACATCCCATCATAAATGCTCTGTCATAAAAAAAATATCACATGAACCATAGCTCAGCGGGTTCATCTGCCTCTCTGTCGTTTCAAATAAAATGTTGGGATAACATTTTTATTTGCTTTGAAATTCATTCAAGAGTGATATTTTTTTAGATTGGCTGCATTAAAGGTTCCAATGCGTTCTCCTGTCCTAATGTCTTCTATCACATAACTTCCATTGTTTAAAGGCTGTCGGATACGACTAGGGCCATAATACAAGGATAGAAATTTCCCATATATGCGGTCTATAGGACTAGAAATTCCGGGTCTCCTTATAAGGATAAGGTCTCCTTCTACTAGTGGTTCTCTAAACCTCTGGCGTCTAGTTCTTCTCAAGCGCTTGGCAGCTTGTCTGTCCATAGTCTCTCTCGCAGCTAAAAGTCTGCTGGCATGTGATGGTTGTAAACAAGGTGGATTTACAATCACACGATCCCATATTCTCAGCGGCATCTGGTTCAAATGCAAGACCATAGGTATTTGACCAGTGCTCTCATGTACTGTTGAATTAATACATTTTGCCATAATAACAAGGACTTCAGTCCATCGCCAGTGTTCTTCTTGACAATATAATCGACAGAATTTTGCGATAATAGACATCACGCATTCTGCTGGGTTGCTCTCTGGATGTCGAATAGATGATAAAACATGACCTATTTCAAGCTCATTCATGGCATTGGCAAATTCTGCTGAGGTGTACTGTGATCCGTGATCAGTCAACAAGAATTGTGGCTTTCCTGCCTCCGGTATCACTTGACGTCTAATCCTCTGAATAATCTGATGTGCAGTAGCTTTTTGAATCGGATGAAGCATCGTATATTTCGTGAACACATCCACCGTTACAACGATGTATCGATTCCCACGACGAGCCTTAGGTATTGGGCCATACAGGTCCTGTGCATACAACTCTCTAGGTTGAGTTGGTAGTATTGGTCTAGGTTGTTCCTTCAGCAAGTGTGACGTGTATTTGTTCCGCTGGCATGCGTCGCAAGCACGTAAACACTGTCTAACGGTGGCTCCTAACCCTTTCCATGTGAAAGACTCCTTGATAGTTGCAATGGTTTTGTCTGTTCCACCATGTCCAATGGATAAATGTACCATAAGAATAACAGATTCTTGGTATCTCCTAGGAATAACTGCACGCAGTTGAGTGTGGTCCTCGTCTACAAACTTGTATAAGACACGATGATAAATCAAATAATCATCTGCAACAGCAGCAATCCTTGCATAATGATCATCCTGTGGATCCATTCTTCGTTCTAGGAAACGGATAATATGTCTGAGTTCCTCCTCACGTCGCTGTCCTTCAGGTAAATGACGAAATCGGCGAAGGTGTTCCTCGCATTCTCCCTCGATGTCTATGGCATTAACAGTAGCTTCAGGATTCCGGCTGAGGATGTCGGCCAACACATTCTCTCTGCCTGGTCGATAAACTATTTCCAAATCGAACTGTTGGAGAAACAGCGTCCAACGTGTGATCCTGTCGCTTGCCAGTCTTGTTCTCAAGATGAAGGTCAACGCATGATGATCGGTTCTCACAATAATCCTCTGACCTAACAGAAGTTTCTGCCAGTATTCAAGTGCGTAAACAATTGCAAGTGCTTCTATCTCGGTCGTGAAGTAGTGAGATTCATGTGCTCTTAAACGTCGGCTTAAGAAAGCGATGTAATGACGTTTCTTCTCATCATCTTCCTGCAGTAAAATGGCTCCTATACCAATGGCAGATGCATCAGTTTCTAGAATAAAGTTCCGAGAGTAATCTGGATATTCTAACTGAATTGAGTCCACAAGCATCTGTTTAGCTCTCCTGAAAGCTATCTCGCATTCATCATTCCAGTTCCACCTGCAGTTCTTTTTCAATAATCCTTGCAGTGGTGCAACAGTTTCGGAATACTTCTCACAATGAGCAGCAAAGAATTGGAGAATTCCTAAGAATTGTCTCACGTGTTTCACACGGGTTGGTGTTGGAAATGCAGCAACAGTTCTAATCTTTGCCGGATTCGGTCTATATCCTTCTCCATTGATTATGTGTCCTACGAATTTCACTTCTTCCTGAAAAAATCGACACTTGTCAAACTTGACCTTAAAATTTGCCTGTCGGAGATTCTCAAAAACAAGGCGCAATGTCTTTAAATGCTCTTCTTCTGTTCCCGAAGCTATGATTATGTCATCCACATAACATATTACTTTCTGCTTCACTTCATGAGTCAGCTTGGCATCAAGTGCTCTGATTAATGCGGCTCCGGCATTTTTCAATCCAAATGGTAGTTTTTGGAATACATAAGTAGTCTGATCAAACAAGAATCCAGTATATTTCTGAGTATGCTCAGATAATCTGATATGGTAATAAGGCTGAACCAAGTCTAATGATGAAAATATCCTTTTTCCTTTGAACTTCCTGAGAATGTCCCTAATCTTGGGCGGTCTGTCGTGCTCAGGAGCTAGGCGTTCATTCAAGGCTCTGGCATCAAGACAAAGTCTCAAGCTTCCATCTACCTTAACCACAGGTATTATGGGATTCAAGAAAGGAGTTGGTGATTTCTTTATTGTACCTGCTGCTTCCATCTCATGGATCTTCTTAGCAGCTTCTTCGAGATGTTTCTCGGCAATCGGATAGATCCTTTTCTGGAATGGGGAATCGTCCAGTAATACAAGATCATACTCGTAGTCTAATATCTCACCAGGTGTGGTGTCGAATATATCTCTGTATTCGTTCAGTATTGCCTCAAGATCCTCATGTGTGGGTGCTGATAACGATTCTGCCTCTTCGTCGGCATCTAGTGTCGCCTCAATTTCCTTGCCCTTTAATGCTTCGACTACGTCTACTTCGGATAGGAATTCCGGTTCTTCTTCAATTAGGCTCATCTGAATGGGTTCGTTCGGCTTAAACTCTACCGTATTCCGTCCCATGTCAATGATTCCATCATATTTTCTAATGAAGTCTGCGCCTAAAATGGCATCATGATGCAGGCCCTTCATTACGAGAAATTCGTGCAAGTACACGTGGCTCGAAATCTTCACAGTACACAAAATCTGGATTTTGCACGTTACAACGCGGTCAGGTATGACACCTCTGACTCTTATAGCTGAAATGGGCAACTCCGTCACCTCAGAGTTTGCTCTAAGTCTGGCATGGCAATCGGCGGAAATTACACTAATCATCGCTCCAGTATCGATGAGTATGACTACACTGACTTCATTCAAGGTGGCTACAATCTTGGGTAGACGTGTTAATTCATAATTGTGGTTCGTCGTTCGTCCAACAAGTCTTCTTGGATTGGCTCCCAGAGTAATATAGAGGCAGTTACTCGGTGCTCAACCAAACAAGAATCTATTGATTTTTCGGAGTTTTTTTTTTCTGTCATGGCGAGAAGTACTGGGCTGGTTCTGCTCCGTCTCCTGCGCCGAATGTCTATTTTCCCTCGAAGTAGGGTTCCGTTCTCCCTCTTCTTGGATCTGCAATTCTCTCAATTGTTGGAGGTACTCACGGCTCTCCCGCGCTCTTCCTTTCCAATCCCTGTCTGGCTGGTATCTAGGGTCTCGATTTCTGTCGTAACCCCCACTATATCGATAATAATAATAATAATATCGTATGGCCTCGGGTGCCTGGTGCAAGCTTTGCTATTTGACACCCAGAGGGTAGCTTGCATATCGAATTTCGTAGTTCCTTGACTATGAAAGTCAAGGAGGTTAGATGTTAGATATCTAATCTCCTTGAACACAATAGCGCTTTCTAGTAGAGAAATGAGGAACTTTGTGCTGGCGGAAACTCCCGAGATTAATTTTGCCATTATGAACTCGGCCTACTGAATTCAAATGGGTTCTTTGACATGCCAACATCGTATGACATGCGTATCGTATTTTTGCCGCCTTTCAAAAATCACTTACCACGGTCAGGGGCGAACCTGCAATCTTGGGGTTAGTAGACCGACACGCTATCCACTCACCCACCGTGGCAAGCTACTATATCGATAGTCTCTACGGATACGTCCGTGTTGCTGATTTCTTCCTTCATTCCCTCGGCGGTTGTTTTCATGACGTCGGTTGTCGTCCGTCCTTCGGTCGAATCGCCGGTCCCAATGACTTCGCCGGTCATCATGTTGATTTCGAGTATACGGAGTGTTATTCCATTCTCTCCTGTTATAACTGTAATTGTTATCACGTTGCCCAGAATCCTCTGTGGTTTGTGTTTGTTGTGGCGTCTGGCTCACTTTATCAACAGTCGTCAGATTCATATGTCTATCCTCGCGTCTATCAGCCTTATGCTGACGGTGTGTAGGAAACTGTTCTGTGTTAGCGTCCAACCTTCGCAGTATCTGGTCACACTGCTGGAAAGTGGATGCCCCTGCAGCGATTAACACACGTTGTACATCCGCAGGGTACTGCCAAACAATTGTGTTCACCAAATCTTGTTCGGACAATGGAGGCTGAAGACAACGGAGCTTCGCGAGCTGTATTGCGAAGTAATTCGCATAACGAGTAGGTGTATTGGAACTGTACCTTCGAGTGTACATCTCAGCTCGGATACTCTGCTGGATGTCGCTCGACCAATATGTTCTTAATAACGCTTCCTTAAAGTCTTGGTAGCCTGTGAATGAGTATCGGAATGCTCTGAACCAGGTACCGGCTTGTCCCTCAAGCAGTCGCTCTATAACTCTTAGTTCCCTCTCTGGAGTTACCATAGTATCACGTAAGTAGCTTTCGACATTTGCTAGGAATTCCACTGGAGTAACACCGCTCCCAGTTCCCGAGAAGCGAGCTGGTTGCTCCTCTCTTGAACGAATTATGGTGACATTTCCCTGCGTATTCGCGGGTCTGAAAGTATTTTGCATGTAACTCTGCGTAGGAGTGTTAGTCTCATGACTAATTCGATTAGATGCTGGTTGAAACGGGTGAGCGTCAAAGTTCAAGGTCTGACCTTGCGCTAAATTAGTGAATTGTGACGGTTGCGATTCCATAGGCGCGCTGGGTTGGAAATGGGTAGGCATCATTCCTCCTGATTGAGATATAGGCGTTTCCTGAGATTCTCCCATCTGTGGGTGTACGTGTCTCTCTCTTGGAGTCGTCTCGAGTCTGTCCAGGCGTCTTTCTATTACTTCAAGACCTGGGATGGTTCTGGCTGCGACTTTGTTGCCTAAGTCGTTCAATTGCAGCTCGATCCTGTCAACCTTTCCCTTGAGGTTTGTGTCTACCTCGCGTATGGCCGTCCTAAGGTTATAACTGAGGTCTAACCTCTCGGTCACCGCGACTTCCTCAAATCTCTTTTGTAAGGAATCGATATCTCCTTCAACTCTGGACATATTTTCTTGGATTTTACCCACATCGTCTCTAACCTCGGCTACCTTAGCCTCGACTTTAGCTTCGTGTTGGTTGAGGTCACCTCTCAATAACATGAGGTCAATTTTGTGTTCCTCGTGATGAACATCAACTATCTCACGTAGACTGGCTACGGTTTCCGTCAATTCAGAAATGTTTCTCCTGTTGGTGTTAAGTTCCTCTTTAATCTCCATCATGCCATCAACGATAGTCTTCACGTTGTTATTAACGGCATTGGCAGCTCCTCTCATCAAGATTAAACCAACGTTCATGGTTGCCATGTCCTTCTTCACATTTCCGATAAATCCCTCGACGTGATCTAGTCGAGTCCCGAATTCTTCCCTGGTATGTTCCAGATCTGCTCTCATGTCTATCTGGACTTTATTCAAGGTTGTCTGAATTTGAGCTGTGTGCTCCTCCAATCGGTTTTGCACCTCCTCCCTTGCTCTATTCATCTGGTCGGTTAAGCAATCTACGCGCTGGTTAGCCTCCTGATGGTGTCGTATGACATCAACCCTAACAGCTGCTAAACCTGTCGTCAGATCATTTCTCGCTTCGATCCTATATGTGTCCATGTCTGCCCTGACTTGAGTTAAATCAGCCCTAACATTATTTACAGAGTGAGTGTTAATCTCTAAGTCCTGTCTTACATTGTTCATAGACTGAGTGTTAATCTCTAAGTCCTGTCTAACCTGGTCCACATGACCACTGACATTGTTGATTTCCTGTCTAACCTGGTCCACATGACCACTGACATTGTTGACTTCCTGTCTAACCTGGTCCACATGACCACTGACAGTATTTACAGCCTGAGTATTCTGACCTAAGTCAGCAGTAATCTGTTGAAGATTGGCATTCACACCTGCCATCATCTCTCCAAACACACGACGAATAGTTTCCTCATCCATAGATAAGAAATATATGAGAAAGTGAGGGATCAATTTCTACTGGAACTTACAGCTATGATTAGTTACTTGGTGGTATAAAGCTTGCTTCATTTATATAAATATCACGAGTACAGCTGGAGTATGCAAACTAAGTGCTTCTACATTTACAAAGAGAACGGTGAGCAAAGCAAAGTATTACATTTACTTAGGATGAGGCATCATCAAAGAAAATTCTATCCTTCATTTATTCAACACTAAAGCCTCACCCCATGGACTTCTATCAAACATGAATGCCATGCGGTCAATTGATCTGCAGTACGACTTTCTAAGTTCGTCCCAGTCCTGTCAATTTACCATTAATCAACATTAGGATCCTCAAAAAAAAATAACATGGTACTGAGGGTCACCACGTTAACGTCGGCACATGAGTTGGGCGCCATTTTATGTGACCGTTTAGTTGATGTCAACAACCACGATGACTCAACTAACGACACATAAATCGAATAAAAAGTACCATGAGGATCAGGTGACCTTCCAAAAAGGCTAAAGCGGCACGAGAGTCCGTAGTCCACAGGGATCGTGGTACATGGTGACGATGGTCATAGACCGCCTAAGGAAAGGTTCACCTTAAAACTAGACTGAGAAAATAAACATCCAGACTCATGTAAAACACCGTGAAAATTTATTAAAATTCACAAGCCCCTAGCCTAGTTTCGGAGGGTTATAATCGGCTAGTCCGCAAATTAATAAATAAACTAAGATAAAGAACAGGTCCTCTACCTGAGAAGTTACTGAAAACCCTCGCGAAAGATCTAACTCACAATGATAAAGCAACAACAGCAACGCCAGGAATATGGCACGACGCAAGTCCCTAGTTCAAGTTACAAGATCAAGCTAATATCTGAATTTACATTTAACAGGGTAGCAAAACAAATCTAGGTTAGGATGGTACCATTTCGACATTTAAATTTAACATTAATTCAACTAGCTAAGTCCTATCAATTAACAAAATTTACGGCGATGACGTCCGTAAAAGAAAACAATTACATCCAAAAGCTAAGTGTACAGCCATGAAAAACAAACAATTTAATTATGCTTAATAACTATGTGCTAACAGCACACAATAAAGTAACATGTAGGGTTTAATACACTTGACATCATAAATTAATAACGAAATAGACACAGTAGTTTTATTAAAAATTCCTGCCTACACCTTGGTTTACTCTTTGTAAACCATAGTCATCTAATGTGTATAGTTACGGTGACGAATGCGCAGTTGAGACCACGTCTGACATCGCATGGCCTGAGCTCCACAAGCTACGAACTCTAGGTTCGCACATGCTTCAGGTCGCTACAAAAATGTCAACTGTCCTAGTCATTTCCTCACAAGGAAATTATCTTCAACTGCACGGCTATGTCAACAGTTCCAGAATGCAAAGAACAAAGTTAGATAGAAAGAATCGTTAGTTAGGCTTGTTTTACAACAATTATGCATTTTATTATTAGAATGTCGGTTTATAGGTTTATCGTAGGTTTATGGTGAATAACATTGACAATAGCCTGGGCACGGAGTGTCTCCAACTGAGATCATTCTCCACCAAAAAGCCTCGACTCAACAGTCGGAATATAATCAACGAGTATAACAACTCGGACGACAATAACACGGGTTACCAGCGGCGCTAAGCTCGCGTTCAATAACTCTGGGATAGGCCTGTACAACAGTTACCTTCCAGTAACATCTGGTCAACGGGATCATCCCCGGACAAAGCATACAATAACATCCTGCTATAACAGGGTAGACTTCACCATCCTATAGAAAACCTTACATAACTGTACCTGTCATACGACAATACACGCAACAGAGCGTTAAACTAACAAAAACCGATCCATAAAACAAGTGATCAAATACAAGAGTGGAAACTGATTTCCATAAGCAAAATAGCAATGAAAGGAAAAGCGAATACAAATTGTACTCTGTCCTCGTCTATAGTAGTTTTGTCTCACAATGAAGCAGGCGTGCTCTAGGTCACTGGGTTACATAACCAGTTTATTCAAGGCCGGCGATTTAATCAATACAAAACCTGCACTTGGCCGGTTCATAAAAAACTCTACCATAGGTTACGGATCTCTACAGAGTCCGTGTATCAAATGCACGCTATAAATCTGAGTATAGTAATACACTTCCGTCTTTCTACCAAAGACGTCTAAATGAAAGTAAACTTACAATAACTGAAGCTCTTTGCTTTAAAAAAATGCAACTCAGTAGTTGCTAGAACATCAAATAAAAACGTGTCTCACACGACACAAGAAAAATATGGTAAATGTGGCACAGATTCACACACTAGATCTGCTTAATGATACGTTGGGAACCGCGTTCGATGCTAGGCAACGAAACATTCCTTCTAGTTGTTAGGTTCAAACATGACCAAGAATAGCTTCTGAGCTTATTCAAAATGAAATATAATGCATTTACAAACTGGTAGTTACTGTCGACTACCTAAATGATACGACCGTTCTAACGACAGTCAGGGGTGTAACAAAGGATGGCTGCGAAGAATGCAGTCAATTAATAACCAAGGCATCTGATTGCCATAACTACAGTCAGCAAAGACTTGAAAATTACCCCAAGTAGGGTTGAACAAAATAGCCTCAAAATGACTACGATCAGGTTCAGCAAAAAGGTAGGCATTGATGTTCCACGACGTTCACCAAGCTGCACCAGGGCTGACCAAAATGTCTGACCCCAAGGGTGTCTCACTCTAAACTGAAATAAATGACATCTAACTAATCTAGTTACATCCCTACCTAGAAAAATGGCTGACACTGAGTGTGGTTGATTCACAAACTACATTAAAACTACTATACCACCAGAAACTAGAACAAAGAAGGGGTGTGACAAAAACTCACGAAATGGAGGAGCTCTCACTCAGCTCTCTATTCCACAACAAGGGTTGTACATAAACCTCTCTGGCTCTCTGGATCGGTATCCTCCTCATCAGGATTCCCATCTGGACTCCCCCAAAGACCAGGGTTCGATTTGTCCCTGTCGACATCTTCGTGGATATGCCTGGAAATGGCATTTTGGCTCCTTCCCTCTCGTTCATCGTTCTGGAAGTTCCACCATCATGCTGGTTCTGTAGAAACGTCACCCCCCCCCCCATACTGGGATGGTATTAGCCCATGGTGACTGCTTCAACCATGGTGAATAAAAGTCCAATCACGTGGGTAGCGAAATAAGTTGCGTGATTATTCATCCTCTCACTTCCAAAATTATAATGTCCGTCGTGACTATTATAGGCTTCAATTATAAAATACGACACAGCCTTAATCTTGCAGATGTGGATTAGCATGTGAGCTAATACTATTTTATAATGCTGCACGTGCTAGTGACGCTACTTTTGTATCACGCAGCATCCGTGAATTATACGACGTTTCAAAGATGAAATTTCCACTTTGGCAATTTAAATATCTCATACAATTATAATCACACTTATTCAGGATAATTGTAACACTATTACCTGTATATTTCAACTAGGCATCTGCCCTCCACATACGCGTGGGTAATATGTGATGTCACAGCAATGTTGTGCAATACACTATACTTGCCAATAATTATTTCCCAAGCTTCTTATTTAATTCACTGGACTTCATCGACAGTGAATATTAGTATTTGCTTGCTCGATGGCACCTTATAATCACTTTTAACGCTAAACAGCGGGTATTCTTCTACGTCTCGTAGGACAAATGTAATTCCACGCCTACACAAGGCGGATTCTCAAGACGCAGTGCTTCGGTACTGGGTGTCTCTAGAAAGTAGGTCGTCAAAACGAAAACGTTGAGCGACTACTTACGTTCCTTTTTGCGTATCTGCAAGGGTATTACCTTACCTAAAGTAAAAATAAATATTCTCCAAAATGTTTTAATAATGCAGCATGACGAAATGGAATATTCTGAGCTCGTAGGAAAGATAAAAATAATTAATAAGACCTCAGATAATAATTAGCAGTTTACACCAAAGTCAAAAGTGCGATTCACCGCTACTTCAAAGTATCGCGTGATCTCTCAGCTTCACGTGGCTTCCTGGGTGTGTTCAAAAGTACAACATCCCATCATAAATGCTCTGTCATAAAAAAATATCACATGAACCATAGCTCAGCGGGTTCAACATATTGTAAATATTTTCACCTGTATTTTCAAACATAGATCTTATAGTCTGAGTGTAATGGATCTGATGATGATCGCTTGACGATCGAAACTGGTCATTCTAGTGTATTTATTAATATCATCTAATTTATTTCAGGATTAGGGCATAACTCAGCTCTTTTGGGTACATTCGTGTTGACCGACTGAAAAGCACTAAACTCTTGCCTACTAACTTTGTGACATCTAGTGGACTTAACAGAACTATGTAGTACAATGCGTTCATAATAAAAAGAGCCATAGTGAACGAGAAACCAAGAATAAACATTTTTAGTATCTTCCGGTCAAAGTATACCCTGCAGTCAAAGTATCCCCATTTGCTAAGATGGAGATCCCTACTTTGTTTGCTAAGATATGTTTTTAACATTAAAAAAGATTTCTAAAATATCTATACTTGCTGTGTTAAAGTGAACTGGTGAGGATGACTGAGTATAATAATATACAGTAAGAATTACCTTAATATGTGAAAGTGGCAATGAGTAAAGCCCTTGGCGGATAACCGCAAAAATTTTCGCCATGCAGATAGCGGATAAGCTGCGGATAATTTTGAAGAAAATTTTGCGCATAGTTTTTAGAATACAATCCGACCTTTTTTAATATCATTATTAGGACCCGGATGTTTATGGCATACCGGTATCATATTTTTCCGTTATGTTTTTTTTTTCATGATAAATTTAAGATGTTGATTTACGCTAATCTCATTCAAATTATGTCATTGAGCATAATTAACACTCCGAAGAAGAAAGGGTTGCAATTCTGGCTGTATAACATTCATTTTAAACATAGCATATGACATATGGGAACGACGTTTTCCTCAAATGTCTAACTATGTTGCTTTAGGCTATCTAATTAAAAATATTATTTTAATGCGTAGTTGGTAGCATGTTGAACTGCTGTGCCCAAGATAGCGAGTTCAAACCCGGCCGAAGTCGTCGGATTTTTTAACAGCGTTAAAAGCCCTTCAGTATGCCTTCCTTCGGAGGGGAAGTAAAGCCGGCGGTCCCATGTCATAGGTTTATGGCGTGTCAAAGATCCTTCCTCAGACTAAACTTGTGTGAAGCTAAATTGTTAAGTTAGATTTCGTAGGAACGCTCTATCAAAGTTCCAATGTTCACCACCAGGTATCATTGATATCTGGTAGCGAAAGTTGGAACTACTTGAAATTGAACGGAACTTGTAGCTCATCCTAAGGGTGTCCGCTGGAAGCAGCTACAGACTCAGGCGAGCCGAACATGTCCTCGGACACTCCCGGCATAAAAGACATATGATAAATAAAATTCGGATAACAAACATGGAAATGCGGAAAAAGTCATGCGGATGAGGGACAGATGCAGACAACAGTTGAACGGATACGGGGCGGATGTGGATAACGGTCGTGCGGATGCGGTGTAGATGCGGATAACAGTATGCAGACGCTGGGCGGATGCGGATAACGGTCGTGCGGATGCGGGGCGGATGTGGATAACGGTCGTGCGGATGCGGGGTGGATGCGAATAACGTTTTGTTGATCCGAGCCAGGCTCTAGCAATGAGTGTAGTGTAAGACTCATTCACTGAATGCTGCGAGGTACAGACGACGAGAGAGCACTGCTGTAATCTTCTTCTTGATATTCACAAGGCAACAAGCCATTTCTACTGGAGATCGCCCGTAGCGTGGGTGGCATTGAATGTAATCTCTTCTTCCTTCTGTAGCGCAACCTCAAGAGTTCATGATAACCCTAGTGAGGCGTAAAGGCAGCGTGAGCTTATCTACAGAATAGATTACGGCTCTAACACCATCGTACAGCCAGATAGTGGATCAGAAATGCATTTAAGTTTACAAACTTATGATGCGCGAGGAATATGAATTCTCCATGTTCTCTAATAACCTGAAGTTAAATCTCGGTTCAATAACATCGATTATGCGAGTCCATATTTCATCAGGATAATTTGAAATTCATATCAGATCAATTCTATGCGCTAATTCCGTCTATATTACATAGCTACTTTATGCAACTTTGGTTGGTTCCTCAGTTTAGGGGCTGTGCCAACGCGATCATGTAGCCCCGTGTACTTTGGGTGTGTGTAGAATCTGTCTGATAACCGGTGTTAATTGTGATGACTGTATTAGTGTGTGTATCTATTTTTTTTAAATTTAAGTACAGACTGCACCTTAGAATTTTTCAAATAGTTCTTACTTTTGCCGCCAAACACCACCGTCAACGACTACTAGGCCTAGTTCAGAACTTAGCTACTAGATGCCACCGCAGTCGGCTCTTGGCAACGAACGTAGAAACCTAAGAGCGTTGTTTACATTCTTAAGCTATCCAATTTAGCTTCAGACAGGTGTCATTAGTGGAAGGTTCTTTAACATGCCATAAATCTATGACATGGGACCACCGGCTTTACTTACCCTCCGAAGGAAGGCATACTGAGGGATTTTTAATGCTCTTAAAAAATCAGACGGCTTCGGCCGGGTTTGAACCCACGATCTTGGGCATAGAAGCTCAGCATGTTACCAACTACGCCACCGAAGCCGCTATAGGCTATTTAACTAATTGGCGGATGTGTGGGTTAACGTTGTGGCCAGGTTACTTGCCAGTAAAATAAATCCTCATCAACTATCTTACGTGTCCAAAAACCACAGTAGTTAAAAATATCTTTTTATTACTATTCTTCTTCTTTCGTTTGGGCCAACTATGGAGCACGGTGCTTGTGTTTTAGCTGTTATCTGCCACTTCTGGTGTCTTTGGTGGATAGTTTGGCGGTTGCTTTCGTGCTGAAATGTTGAGCCTTTCTATTGGAACAGTGATCTTTCATTTTCTTGCTGAACTGTATTTTACGTTCCTCGGACCATTTCCAGGACACGTTGTGGTGAACTTCTGTAAAGCATGTGAGGAAAGGCCTGGTTTCAACTGTTAGAGGGTAGCGACTCGTGTCATTTATGGTGTCTTGATGAATACCCAAATTATTTTTTGACATGAATGTAATGCTGTTTTTCATATAGAATAATGGCAGTGTTTCATGTGCACAAAATGTCATTGCTGTAACTGTTGTGGTTTTGAAGGCAAAGAAAAAGAGAATTGTTAAAATTTCACCATGGTAGCCCGTACCTAACCCCTTAAGTGATCAACATTTCGTGATATGAATTTTATAAACATTTGAATGTAAGGGAAAATAAGTAAAATCTTTGTAGAACAGCAGTCTTGTTTTGTGGTTGTATTGAATTTCCGTTGTGGTTTGATAAATGAGCAAGTTGAGAGTCCACCCACGAGAAGGCTGACGATGGTGAGATGGCTGGTGAGGGGTTGAAGAGGCAGCAAGTGGGCAGAGAGGGCGACGACCCCTGGAGAGTAACGCTCGATACTGTCCGGGCCGGGACCGGGTCACACGCGCACCCGCTCCTCATAGTCCTGCCAACAATTCACATCTTCCTCCATCTGGAGGCTGTCACAGATTCATTACTCGATATAAGCTTAAATACAAGGACGTGAAGAGCCACCATGAGCTCTAGGTCTAGATCTTCCAAGCTCCATCATTTCAGTTCCCGCGTGATTAACTAGTCACAAATTTTCAAGTTTTGTAGATTGTGTAGAGCATAATTGCTGAATAAATATTTCATTTTTATTTCACTAACTAATTTAATGAATTGCAAGAATTCTTTCTGTGTTGAATTATTTTCGCAATAAGTGAACAAAATGAATTTCTAAATAATCAAACCTCATATACCAGAATTTAAAAAAAAAAACAGTTTTTCTTTAATGTTTGTAAAATAAACCTGATACAGCAACAAGTAGTTCCGTGAAGAACTATACAGCCTATTTTCATATATCCTACTTATGTTAACTGCCACTATCAACATACACAATTTCTGTTTGATTGCTGTAATAGATTCGTAGATATTAAGAACCGACCAAATATTTCGGATGGTCGCCATGTTGGATTTTATATATGTAGGTCCTAGAGTTATGTACTGTTACATGCAGATTATTGTGAACGTGTAGTATTCAAACTTCAATCGCAAAATTAGGACACAAGAAAAAACAAGGAGATTTTAAAATTTCTCACAGCTGCCATCTTGAGGTTATGGAAACAATTGAAATAAATTAGATGCCAGTGGATTAACATTCGTATAAGGATTTACTGTACCAAGTTTCACTGCACTCGGATGGTTAAGTTGCGAGAAACGTCCATGTGAATATTTATAATTCAAGTCACCGCCATGTTGGATTTGTGATCACCAGGTTATTTAAAGTCCTATAGGTGAACTTAAGTTCATAGCCCCTATGAACATTAAAAAATGCAGTTTGATTGCTAAAATAGATTCGTAGATATTCAGTACCGTCTAAATATTTCGGATGGTCGTCATGTTGGATTGTTAAATGTATAGGCCATAGAGTCATGTACCATTAAAGGAAAATTATTGCGTAGGTTCATTATTCAAACTTTCACTTCGATCGCATGACTACATAACAAGAAATAAAAACTTAATTTTAAAATTCGCACTGCCGCCATCTTGAGGTTATGTAAACAATTGAACTAAATTAGATACCAGTGGATTACAATGTGTATAAATATTTCCTGTACCAGGTTTCAGTGCGCTTGGAACATTAAATCGCGAGAAAGGTCTATTTAAAATTTTCAAATTCGCTTGGCCGCCATGTTCGTTTTGTAGTTAACCGGTTTTTGAAAGTCTTATAGATGGACTTCCAGTAGTGCCCTTTATCTCCGTACAAAATTTTAGGGAGATACCGCTAATAGTTTCAGAGATATAGAATGCCGGTGAAATATTTCGCACATCCGCCATCTTGTGATTATGTAAACAATTGAATGAAGTTAGATGTCGGTGCATTACAATGTATATAAACATATACTGTACCAAGTTTCATTGCGTTTGGTTGGTCAAATCACGAGAAACGTCTATTTAAAAGTCGCAAATTCGCTTGGCCTCCATGTTGGTTTTGTAGTTACCAGGTTTTCAACAGTCACATAAGTGAACTTATAGCAGTTCCCTCTATTACCATAGAAAATGTCAGGGTAATATCGGTAATAGTTTCGGAGATATTGAATGCTGGTGAAATATTTCGCACAGCCGCCATGTTGGATTGGTGAGTCGTAACAAAATTTGAAGGGCACGGTCGAGGTTGCCGGGAATAGTGCTATGAACTTTCCGAGTTTCATTGAAATCACTCGTGCCGTTTAGATTTTATTAGGGGGGGACACACACACGAATCACACACACACACACACACACACACACACACGGACAAAAGGTGATCTCATAAGCCTATTTTTTCAAAATTGAAAATAGGCTAAAAATCGGGGTTCTACATGTTAGTCAAAATACACTGAACGGAAAAAAATAGGTTTTTTTTAGCGTATGGCTTTTAGTGCCGGGAGTGTCCGAGGACATGTTCGGCTCGCCAGTTTTGTAGCTGCTCCGAGGCGGACACCCAATGGGTGAGCTACACGTTCCGTCGCGTGTGGAGTGTTGTCTGGGGAGGAAAGTTTGAATGTAAGGACGAGGAGTTGGAAGGTAGCGGCTGTGGCCTATAGTTAGGTACCAACCCCGGCATTTGCCTGGAAGGAAGATGGGAAACCACAGAAGACCATCTTCAAGGTTGCCGGCGGGGGGATTTGAACCTCCGCGCCTCCCGGATGTGAGCGACTGCCAGTAGTCATGCCGTAACGACCACGGCTAACTCACCCGGTCAAAATAGGGTATCAATATTAGGGTATTATTGTTTTCCAAGTGCTGATAGCGATATTATTTTTTTCCAAGTGCTGATAGCGATATTATTGTTTTCCAAGTGCTGGTAGCGATATTATTGTTTTCCAAGTGCTGGTAGCGATATTATTGTTTTCCAAGTGCTGATAGGGATATTATTGTTTTCCAAGTGCTGATAGCGATATTATTGTTTTCCAAGTGCTGATAGCGATATTATTGTTTTCCAAGTGCTGATAGCGATATTATTGTTTTCCAAGTGCTGATAGGGATATTATTGTTTTCCAAGTGCTGGTAGCGATATTATTGTTTTCCAAGTAATGATAGGGATATTGTTGTTTTCCAAGTGCTGGTAGCGATATTATTGTTTTCCAAGTGCTGATAGGGATATTATTGTTTTCCAAGTGCTGGTAGCGATATTATTGTTTTCCAAGTGCTGATAGGGATATTATTGTTTTCCAAGTGCTGATAGGGATATTATTGTTTTCCAAGTGCTGGTAGCGATATTATTGTTTTCCAAGTGCTGGTAGCGATATTATTGTTTCCCAAGTGCTGATAGCGATATTGTTGTTTTCCAAGTGCTGATAGCGATATTATTGTTTTCCAAGTGCTGATAGGGATATTATTTTTTTTTCAAGTGCTGGTAGCGATATTATTGTTTTCCAAGTGCTGGTAGCGATATTGTTGTTTTCCAAGTGCTGATAGCGATATTATTGTTTTCCAAGTGCTGATAGGGATATTATTGTTTTCCAAGTGCTGATAGGGATATTATTGTTTTCCAAGTGCTGGTAGCGATATTGTTGTTTTCCAAGTGCTGATAGCGATATTGTTGTTTTCCAAGTGCTGATAGGGATATTATTGTTTTCCAAGTGCTGATAGCGATATTGTTGTTTTCCAAGTGCTGGTAGTGATATTATTGTTTTCCAAGTGCTGATAGGGATATTATTGTTTTCCAAGTGCTGATAGCGATATTATTGTTTTCCAAGTGCTGGTAGCGATATTATTGTTTTCCAAGTGCTGGTAGCGATATTATTGTTTTCCAAGTGCTGATAGCGATATTATTGTTTTCCAAGTGCTGATAGGGATATTATTGTTTTCCAAGTGCTGGTAGCGATATTATTGTTTTCCAAGTGCTGATAGCGATATTATTGTTTTCCAAGTGCTGATAGGGATATTATTGTTTTCCAAGTGCTGGTAGCGATATTATTGTTTTCCAAGTGCTGGTAGCGATATTATTGTTTTCCAAGTGCTGATAGGGATATTATTGTTTTCCAAGTGCTGGTAGCGATATTATTGTTTTCCAAGTGCTGATAGGGATATTATTGTTTTACAAGTGCTGATAGCGATATTATTGTTTTCCAAGTGCTGATAGCGATATTATTGTTTTCCAAGTGCTGGTAGCGATATTATTGTTTTCCAAGTGCTGATAGCGATATTATTGTTTTCCAAGTGCTGATAGGGATATTATTGTTTTCAAAGTGCTGATAGCGATATTATTGTTTTCCAAGTGCTGATAGGGATATTATTGTTTTCCAAGTGCTGATAGCGATATTATTGTTTTCCAAGTGCTGATAGCGATATTATTGTTTTCCAAGTGCTGGTAGCGACATTGTTGTTTTCCAAGTGCTGGTAGCGATATTATTGTTTTCCAAGTGCTGATAGCGATATTGTTGTTTTCCAAGTGCTGATAGCGATATTATTGTTTTCCAAGTGCTGATAGGGATATTATTGTTTTCCAAGTGCTGATAGGGATATTATTGTTTTCCAAGTGCTGATAGCGATATTATTGTTTTCCAAGTGCTGATAGCGATATTGTTGTTTTCCAAGTGCTGATAGCAATATTGTTGTTTTCCAAGTGCTGATAGCGATATTATTGTTTCCCAAGTGCTGATAGGGATATTATTGTTTTCCAAGTGCTGATAGGGATATTATTGTTTTCCAAGTGCTGATAGCGATATTATTGTTTTCCAAGTGCTGATAGGGATATTATTGTTTTCCAAGTGCTGATAGGGATATTATTGTTTTCCAAGTGCTGATAGCGATATTATTGTTTTCCAAGTGCTGATAGGGATATTATTGTTTTCCAAGTGCTGATAGGGATATTATTGTTTTCCAAGTGCTGATAGCGATATTATTGTTTTCCAAGTGCTGATAGGGATATTATTGTTTTCCACGTGCTGATAGCGATATTATTGTTTTCCAAGTGCTGATAGCGATATTGTTGTTTTCCAAATGCTGATAGTGATATTGTTGTTTTCCAAGTGCTGATAGCGATATTGTTGTTTTCCAAGTGCTGATAGGGATATTATTGTTTTCCAAGTGCTGATAGCGATATTATTGTTTACCAAGTGCTGATAGCGATATTGTTGTTTTCCAAGTGCTGATAGCGATATTATTGTTTTCCAAGTGCTGGTAGCGATATTATTGTTTTCCAAGTGCTGATAGCGATATTATTGTTTTCCAAGTGCTGATAGGGATATTATTGTTTTCCAAGTGCTGATAGCGATATTATTGTTTTCCAAGTGCTGATAGGGATATTATTGTTTTCCAAGTGCTGATAGCGATATTATTGTTTTCCAAGTGCTGATAGGGGTATTATTGTTTTCCAAGTGCTGATAGCGATATTATTGTTTTCCAAGTGCTGATAGGGATATTATTGTTTTCCAAGTGCTGATAGCGATATTATTGTTTTCCAAGTGCTGATAGCGATATTATTGTTTTCCAAGTGCTGATAGGGATATTATTGTTTTCCAAGTGCTGATAGCGATATTATTGTTTTCCAAGTGCTGATAGGGATATTGTGGTTCGTCTTTTGACATAATTGCAGTAAGTGAGTCCTTTTGCAAGCACTCAATTCCAGATGCTGCTGTCTCTCTCACTGGCTATAAAGTCATTAGAAATGACAGATTAACCGTCGGTGGAGGTGGTGTTGCAGTTTACCTTAGGGATAACATAAAGTATAGCGTGCTAAGTCAGTCTCCTGGTGAATATAATAAGAGGCCTGAATACATTATACTTGACATCTCTCTTACCGAAACTAAAATTCTCTTTGCTTGTGTGTATCGTCCACTGAAAGCTGGCTACCTAGATATTTTTCTGAATGACATGTACATGTTCATTCTTGATTATAAATATGTTTTTATTGTTGGGGACGTTAATGCTCGGTTTGGTAGTGGAGCTTTTGAAACTGAACAGGTATGTGATGTGCTCTGTTCCTGTAATGTTGAATGTTTACCATTCGATACTACATTTCACACAGCTACTTGTGACAGCTCTCTCGATATTATCTCTTCAAACTGTAATGACCTCGTTGTTGACTACGGACAAGAACCAGCTGCTGGATTCTCAGCCCATGATCTTCTGTACGCAGTGTTTTCTCTATCTACCCCGAAACTTCGACCAAAATCAATCTTTGTACGTGACTTCAGTAAATTTAATTTAAATGATTTTAAAACGGATGCAGAATTACTCCCTTGGCAGAATTTCTACCAATCCATTGACATAGATGAGAAAGTGACTCTATTTAATGATTGTGTAAATGAACTATATGATATGCATGCACCGCAAAAGAAAGTGGATATAAAACATAACTCTGCTCCGTGGATCAGTAAAGAAATCAAAACGCTTTTAAAGAAACGTGATAAAGCACGTAGAACATTTATTAAATCTAAACTTACCATTGACTATGAAGAGTACAGTAGTCTGCGTAATAAGACAAAACAAACAATTAGGAACACAAAAGTGAAATATATGTACAACCTCTTCAGTGACTGTAAAACCACCTCCGCCAGATGGCGTGCGGCAAAATCATTGGGAGTTGGTGCCAGTTCAGTCACTGATGTTGAGATGCCTGTCTCGGCATCACAATTAAATGAACATTACTCAAATGTTGCCTCAATTGGTGATGTATTAAGAGTATCAGAGACCGTCACGAAATACACATCCATCCCTCCCCCTGCCCATGAAAAATTTTTCTTTATGTATGTTTACCCACACCAGATTGTGAAAGCCATCAAATCAATTCGTACAAAAGCAAGAGGCCCTGATAGCATCCCAATTTCTCTTATTTCTAACTGTCTTGAAGTATTTCTACCCCCAATTAACCATCTATTTAATTTCTCTCTACAAAGTGGAGTATACCCGTCTCTTTGGAAGTGTGCTAACATACGTCCAGTGCCAAAAAATAAAAACCCCACTAGCTGTAGTGACTTTAGACCAATAAATATCCTTTGTGCCCTTAGTAAAGTGCTTGAGAAAATAGTTCATGAACAAGTATGTGAATACCAAACTAAATTTAATATCTTCAATCCTTACCAATCTGGGTTTAAAAAGGGTCATAGTACCACCACTGCATTGTTAAAGGTCAGCGATGATATACGCTCTGCTATGGACAAGCGTCAGCTTACAATCCTATGTCTTTTCGATTTCAGTAAGGCTTTTGACTGTGTGAACCACAATATACTTCTTGCAAAGCTGAAATCTTTTGGCTTCTCTCAGAGTGCTCTTTCCTGGTTCAAATCCTACCTTTCCATGCGTACACAGAGAGTGGTCCTCGCGGATGGCTCCTCCTCAGACTGGAAATCGGTAGAAAGTGGAGTACCTCAGGGATCTGTCTTAGGTCCACTATGCTTCTCGCTATATATAAACGATGTTTCGAATGAATTCCGAAATAGTTCTGTTCATATATACGCTGATGACCTCCAAGCCTATTTTCACCTCACGCCTAACACTGCTTGTGATCGTATAAATCTGTTTAATGAAGACATTGAGAGGCTTTGTGAATGGGCCCAAAATCATAATCTTAACTTGAACATATCTAAGACACAACTAATATCCATTGGATATACAAAACTTCTAAATTCAGTAGATTTTAATTCACTACCACCCATCAAGATACTAGATAATAATATTAAATATAGAAACACTGTCAATAATCTCGGAGTGATATTTGATAGAACACTGTCGTGGGCAGAGAATACGTCTAATGTGGTAAGGAAGGTTGTATCAACTATGCATCTCCTGAAAAGAACTGTTTCTTACACCCCACCTAACATACGTAAGCTCTTCGTCCAAACTCTCATCTTTCCAATCATTGATTATGGCTCTGCTGTATACAATGATTTACCAGAAACACAGAACATCAAATTACAAAGAGTCCAGAATGCATGTGTTCGGTACATTCTGGATGTAAGGCGAGATGAACATATCACACCTTACTACATGCAGCTGAAATGGCTGAAACTCCACGAGCGCAGACAGTTATCAGTTGCCATTCTGACACATAAAATATTACATACCAAGACCCCGTTATATCTCTACAATGCCTTTACACCAATGCATTCTGTTCATAATCGAGAAAATAGATACACAAAATTAACACTCCAGATTCCTATACACCGAACCATGAAGTTCAATAAATCTTTTGTTTGCACCGCCTCATGCCTCTTCAACACCTTCGATTTGTATAAGTTCGTCAACATTGCAAGCACTGCAGCTTTCAAAAGACATCTTTCATCCTGCTTCTTGGAGCAGTATACCTCTCACATTTGATTACTGTATTATGTTAAAATACTTTTTCAAAGTTAAATTAGAACACAAGGACAATAGCTGACAACCTGTCTACTTCAATAGCTCTTCTTGTACAGTATATGATGTTTGTTTTTCGGGCTGATAGTCTGTATGCACTCTCACTCTTTTGTATATAATTTTTCCATTATCATTAGTAATATTATTATTATTGTATTGTTACTATATTTTTGTTACTATAATTGTTAGACTATGATTATTTATATTGTGAATGTAGGTGAAATGTTTTATTTTTATAAGCCCTAACCTTATTTTATGTAGGGCGCTACTGTAAAGGAGCTCTTAAGCTCTAAGTGTAGCAGTGAAAATAAATCAAATCAAATCAAGTGCCGATAGGGATATTAATGTTTTCCAAGTGCCGATAGCGATATTATTGTTTTCCAAGTGCTGATAGCGATATTATTGTTTTCCAAGTGCTGGTAGCGATATTATTGTTTTCCAAGTGCTGATAGCGATATTATTGTTTTCCAAGTGCTGATAGCGATATTATTGTTTTCCAAGTGCTGATAGGGATATTATTGTTTTCCAAGTGCTGATAGGGATATTATTGTTTTCCAAGTGCTGATAGCGATATTATTGTTTTCCAAGTGCTGATAGGGATATTATTGTTTTCCAAGTGCTGATAGCGATATTGTTGTTTTCCAAGTGCTGATAGGGATATTATTGTTTTCCAAGTGCTGATAGGGATATTATTGTTTTCCAAGTGCTGGTAGCGATATTATTGTTTTCCAAGTGCTGATAGCGATATTATTGTTTTCCAAGTGCTGATAGCGATATTATTGTTTTCCAAGTGCTGATAGGGATATTATTGTTTTCCAAGTGCTGATAGCGATATTATTGTTTTTTAAGTGCTGATAGGGATATTATTGTTTTCCAAGTGCTGATAGGGATATTATTGTTTTCCAAGTGCTGATAGCGATATTATTGTTTTCCAAGTGCTGATAGGGATATTATTGTTTTCCAAGTGCTGATAGCGATATTATTGTTTTCCAAGTGCTGATAGCGATATTGTTGTTTTCCAAGTGCTGGTAGCGATATTATTGTTTTCCAAGTGCTGATAGGGATATTATTGTTTTCCAAGTGCTGATAGCGATATTATTGTTTTCCAAGTGCTGATAGGGATATTATTGTTTTCCAAGTGCTGGTAGCGATATTATTGTTTTCCAAGTGCTGATAGGGATATTATTGTTTTCCAAGTGCTGATAGGGATATTATTGTTTTCCAAGTGCTGATAGCGATATTATTGTTTTCCAAGTAATGATAGGGATATTATTGTTTCACAAGTGCTGATAAAAGTATCATTGTATTATAAGAGCTGATATGGGAACGGTACCATTATTTCACAAGTACAGATAAAGTCCGACCAATATGCACTAAAACAAAACTTTCTTTAATCAGGTTTCTTCAAAAATAAGCAATTGGAACAGAGAAGGGTAGTTTATTCAAAATATATAATTTAACATTATATACACACATCAAAAAAAGTTTTGCATCACCTCGGTTCCCAGATCTCCGGCATATAGACGTTGACTGTGTATATTGTATCCAAGATACAGTCCCTTTGACTGTTCATAGATGTCACTAAAACTGCTCAAAGATGTAAACAACCATGCATGAGCAGGGCCTATTAGACGGAGGGGGTACGACAGCCGATCAGTTCCAGTCATTCCACCAGGACGAAGGTACGCTGCTCATGTTGTCTGTAGTTCTACCATGCCTAGAAGGTCAATACCGCAGTTCGATCGCGTCCGCATTGTTACTTTGTGTCAAGAAGGGCTCTCAACAAGGGAAGTTTCCAGGCGTCTCAGAGTGAACCAAAGCGATGTTGTTCGGACATGGAGGAGGTACAGAGATACAGGAACTGTCGATGACAGGCCTCGCTCAGGCCGCCCAAGGGCTACTACTGTAGTGGATGACCGCTACTTACGGATTGCCGCTCGGAGGAACCCTGACAGCAATGCCACCATGTTGAATAATGCGTTTCGTTCAGCCACAGGACGTCGTGTTTCAACTCAAACTGTGCGCAATAGGCTGCATGATGCGCAACTTCACTCCCGACGTCCATGGCGAGGTCCAGCTTTGCAACCCCGACACCATGCAGCGCGGTACAGATGGGCCCAACAACATGCTGAATGGACCCCACGGAATTGGCATCACGTTCTCTTCACCGATGAGTGTCGCATATGCCTTCAACCAGACAATCGTCGGAGACGTGTTTGGAGGCACCCTGGTCAGGCTGAACGTCTTAGACACACTGTCCAGCGAGTGCAGCAAGGTGGTGGTTCCCTGATGTTTTGGGGTGGCATTATGTGGGGCCGACGTACGCCACTGGTGGTCATGGAAGGCTCCGAAACGGCTTTACGATACCTGAATGACATCCTCCGACCCATAGTGCAACCATATCGGCAGAATATTGGAGAGGCATTTGTCTTCATGGACGACAATTCTCGACCTCATCGTGCACATCTTGTGAATGCGTTCCTTCAAGATAACGACATCGCTCGACTACAGTGGCCAGCATGTTCGCCAGACATGAACCCTATCGAACATGCCTGGGATATGTTGAAAAGGGCTGTTTATGGACGTCTTGACCCACCAACCACTCTGAGAGATTTACGCCGAATTGTCGTTGAGGAGTGGGACAATTTGGACCAACAGTGTCTTGATGAACTTGTGGATAGTATGCCACGACGAATACAGGCATGCATCAATGCAAGAGGACGTGCTACTGGGTATTAGAGGTAGTGGTGTGTACTGCAATCTGGACCACAAATGCTGCAAGTCTAGCTGTATGATGGTACAACATGCAATGTGTGGGTCTCATGAGCAATAAAACGAGCTGAAATGTTGTTTGTGTTGATCTCTATTCCCTTTGTATTTAACGGTTCCGGAACTCTTGGAACCGAGGTGATGCAAAACTTTTTTTGATGTGTGTATATATTTTTACGACATACAGAGGATACAGTAGTATATACAATATATACAAGTAATAAATATCTAGTAACATCCACTATTCGGGTTCACTAAAAGTCACAGTTGAATGTCCAGAGAAGTAATCCACTACACTGCATCATGACTTGCATTCTGCAGGTCGTCATGTCCTCACTTGAAGGACCGTGAAGGGCATTCCGACACTATATGATGGATTTTCTGCATTTGCATCGGCACAAGCGCACTGAGGGCTAGAAATATTCCCCCACTTGTGGAGCCAAAAGTTACATCTTCCGTGACCGGTCTGCACTCTGTTCAGTGAGGTCCATATCCTTCTAGGAAGATTGAAACCAGGAGATCTCCTGCAGGGATCGGTGATCAATCCTAGCTCACAGGGTTTGGTGTAGTCCGTAGGTGTAATCTTAAAGTGCCCTACACGTGTACCCCAGGTGGTGCTAAATAACCAACAACATTGGCTGCTGGACCAAAAGAATTTTCTTGCGGATATTCCAGCAATTTGAGGATACAACACAATTGCAATCATGACCACAAACGGTTCTTCTAAGAGCCAAATGACAAACCAATTGAACATTAAAACAATATTATTATAATAATTATTATTAATATTAGTCGCCTCCGTAGCGTAGCGGTCAGCATGGTTAGCTGCCGCCACGGAGGTCCTGGGTTTGATTCCCGGCTCTGCCACAACATTTGAAAAGTGGAATGAGGACTGGAACGGGGTCTACTCAGCCTCGGATGGCCCAAATGAGTAGAGGGGGTTCGATTCCCACCTCAGCCATCCTCGAAGTGGTTTTCCGTGGTTTCCCACTTCGTCTTCGGGCAAATGCCGGGATGGTTACTACTGAATGGCCACGGCCGCCTCCTTCCCCCTTCCTTGCCTGTCTATCCTAATCTTCCCCTCCTCCCTTCCCTCACGAGGCCACTGTTCGCTTTGCAGGTGAGGCCGCCTGGGCAAGGTGCTGATCACACCTCACCAGTTGTATCCTTTCCGACCAGATGTTCCCAGCTCTAGGACACTGCCTGGAAAGGCGGTAGAGGTGAGTTCCCTCGCTGAGTCCGTGGGAGCCACCAACCTGGAGGGTAAAATTGACTAAATAAATAAAATAATTATTAATATTATTATTATTATTGGTGGTAAAGTTAAGGCGTCGAGCACAGCAGGCGAGAACCACGCCGCTGCACTACGCTACCTGTCTGTTAGTTATTGTTTTAAGGAGCGGAACTACGAGGTCATCTGCCCCCACGCTACCTGTCAGATCAAAGATAGGAGAGAGGGGTAAGTTGTTAGGAAGTAACCCTTAGCCTAGGGGTCACCATCTACGTGCCGTGAGTTGTAAACCCATAAGGAGGGGAAGAAGAGGATGAAATGATATGCTGAACTACGGTGTATTGCGATTTATTTTTCAATCGATTCGAAAATGCCACTAGAAGCTGTGGAAGATGCCTATATTTTGTTATTCATATATTCTAAATATATGGCATGATGGGATTGTTATCTAGCTTAGAAAATCTACTACGAGGCCCTAGTTATTGTATCGTAACTCTGAATGCTGCTGGCTGCCCAGAATATAGACTAGGCTACTCGCTACATTTGGAGAATCAATACAAAAGGAAGGCCTCAGTTATTCACTGGCTGTCTGATGCACTTACTCAAGAAGCCATTCTTTTATTTCTTTACGAGACAGCAAAGGAGAGTAGCATTTCTCCAGAGAACCTTCTCTCCATATGTCGAGAACAGGGGTATCCAAATTATACTCTCAACATCTGAACTCCAGAAGGATTGATTAAGACGATATACTACGATGGTGATGGTAACTGTTGTTTTAAGTGGTCTAATTTATTTTATTTATCGTATGGCTTTTAGTGCCGGGAGTGTCCGAGGACATGTTCGGCTCGCCTGAGTCTGTAGGTGCTTCCAGCGGACACCCTAAAGGGTGAGCTACAAGTTCCGTTCAATTTCAAGTAGTTGCAACTTTCGCCACCAGATATCAATGATACCTAGAGGTGAACGTTGGAACTTTGATAGAGCGTTCTGACGAAATCTAACCTAACAAATTTTGCTTTACACAAGTTTAGTCTGTGAAAGGATCTTTTACATGCCATAAATCTATGCCATGGGACCGCCGGCTTTACTTCCCCTCCGAAGGAAGGCATACTGAAGGATTTTTAACGCTCTTAAAAAATCCGACGACTTCGGCTGGGTTTGAACCCGCTATCTAGGGCATAGCAGTTCAGCATGCTACCGACTACGCCACCGAAGCCGCTTAGTGGTCTAAGATATAACTTTAATGATGCGATTGTTATTTAACGTAGAAAATCTACTGCCAAGCCCTGGTTGCTGTGCATATTGCTGGCCCAGAATATAGACTACTTGCTACATCTGGAGAATCAATACAAAAGAAAGGCCGCAGTTATTCACTGGCTCACTACGGCTCGGATTCGAGCATATTTGCATATTTTTTTCCTGAATAGTACACTTTGAAAGAAGCCTTTCGGTGGCATTTTCACCTCTCTGGGACCAACAGAATTGAAATTTATCGAGCATATAAATGAATAAAACCGCGGTTTTCAGAATAGAAGCATAAAAATGCATATTCTTGTGGTTTTCGTATAAATAGTTTGTTTTTCTTCGAATTCTCCCCCGAATTCGGGCCCTGACAATCCTTAAGGTTCGAAAACAGAAATAATTATTGAAAATCCTATATGGTGCGAATAATACAACCGCAGGCTTTTAACCTTTAGTGAGGTCGTTCTCGTCATTGAAACTTTTATTGACTGATTTAAGAAAATCATTCAATACTGAAAACATAGAACATTTCTTGTTGTACAGACCCATGCAGATCTACTTCATTGACTCGCCTAATTTTGAACATTTTGTAAATGAACTTTTAAACTGTATCTTTTATAAGAGCACTTCTCTTATATATACTTGTAAAATTTGAATGCGAGTATATTGCAGTATATCACACATACAATTAGAAAATAAAGCCCGAGTTATGACTATTCAAATTAGTCATGTTTTTTTTGGGGCTATTGCCGTGTGAAAATAAACTTAAATACCAAACGTTTCGAGAGGAACCTTGCCTCCTTTTTCAATGGAACTAAAACGATGTGGCCAAAGAAAGTGTATAAATGAGATTACAAAAAACTAGAGAAATTCCTCTGTTCGTCGCCAGAGAACAGATTACTCCTCTGTCCGCCGTTCAAATTATTATGGCGCGATTTTTCCAAGGTCCATACAATACTTACTGGCGGGAAACTGGAATTTTGAAATCAGACGCTTTCAGCTGCCATCCCATTGTGATTATCTTCCGTTTCTTCTATACTCCTTCTAGCCAAATGCCTTGGTGGTGCAACATTTCTTCCCCAATCTTAGACCTTAAAATTACCTACGAATCTTAAGATAGCAAAATAGGTTATTAGAGTGCCCTGTTAAAGGTGGCGTTTACTTACGTTTTGGTGGGAAAAATCTATTTTCTCTTTTTTGATGTTTTGGGTTCACAACATTTTGAAATATCATAGGAAGTTTAGTTGAAGCAAAACTATTAATCTATTTCCGAGATAAAAGTTAGTGAAGGTTGTCAACTTTGGCAAACATCTACCATTTCTTTATTCATCCACTTAACCCTGCATGGGATAGTGGTCTCTATATTAACCACCTGTCATAAGGACAGTTTATTCTTTCAAAGATGCTGATAGTTGAATCTTTAAGCCTAATTTCGGAGAATTTTCATGGCGAAGTGCTTAGTATTTCTAAAAATCAAATGTTATATACGTATCTACTTGACGTAATGTGTTGGATAATTTTTTTTAACATTTAGAAATATTTAAACACCAATTGTGCCAAATGTTCCGGCATAACTCAACAAAATGACAGTGTTTCGCCCCGGTGTGCAATTGGGCTCTTCAGTTGGTTAATGCACACCTCACCAAGACACTGTCCAGTACACACTGGGAAGGCCATTGCAAGACGTATTTGATACATGTGTATCCACGTCACGAGCAAAGCCAGTGCACTATGGGAGTCGAAACTCCACTCCAAAGCAATTATAACCTTACCTTGGCATTGAATATATAATTTTCAAAAGAAAAATATGTATAAATGGCCTTCCCAGTGTGTACTAGACAGTGTCTTGGTGAGGTGTGCTTTAATACATATTTTTATTTTGAAAATTATATATTCAATGCCAAGGTAAGGTTATAATTGCTTTGGAGTGGAGTTTCGACTGCCATAGTGCACTGGCTTTGCTCGTGACGTGGATACACATGTATCAAATACGTCTTGCAATGACCTTCCCAGTGTGTACTAGACAGTGTCTTGGTGAGGTGTGCTTTAATACATATTTTTCTTTTGAAAATTATATATTCAATGCCAAGGTAAGGTTATAATTGCTTTGGAGTGGAGTTTCGACTCCCATAGTGCACTGGCTTTGCTCGTGACGTGGATACACATGTATCAAATACGTCTTGCAATGGCCTTCCCAGTGTGTACTGGACAGTGTCTTGGTGAGGTGTGCTTTAACCAACTGAAGAGCCCAATTGCACACCGGGGCGAAACACTGTCATTTTGTTGAGTTATGCCGGAACATTTAGCACAATTTGTGTTTAAATATTTAATGGCTCAACGGACAATACATATTTTTCTTTTGAAAATTATATATTTACAAATATAGAAATACTAACAATAAAATTACAATAATAAAATAAAAAGAAAAATTATAACAATAAACATAACTATAAACGAATTATGAAGATAATTGTAAAATCAATTGAAAATTGGTTAATTAATTAATTAATTAATTAAACAGAAAAATATGAAAATGAAATATATAAGATCATACATTGAAAATTAAAATATATAGATATATAGACATTAAAATTAGAAAAAAATAACATTATTAGTCTAATAATTATAAAAATCAAAATAAATTAAAATGTAAAAACACATAAAAATAAAAAATATTTTTGCCCTATAAAGGGTTAAGCAGACATTTCTTTGACAGCCATTTCTTACAACTTTTATTTCTTATGCAATTTAGGCACATTGTCTCAGAAATTATTGCACCGATCCAATTAAAATTTTCACAGTATCTTTATATGTATATGTGCATTAATCTGACCTCGAATAATGGCTACAGTATTTATTTAACATGAGAAAAAATGAATTACTTCGGAACTTTTTAAACTTATCAAAAAAATTGCAAATATAATGTTTGAAACACTAGGATCATGATTCTAATTTGGATTGCAAGCGATGAAATCTTCTTCAATTGTATTTAGTTTCGAACCTTTAACTTCAATGGTTAGGTCCTAAATGTACCGTTGTCCTTTATATTTTGTTTAATAAAATTCAATTGTTATGTAGGTATCATTGAATGATGATGATGTTTCAGAAATTTAAGTATTTGATCTTATAAAGGTAAATGTTGATAAATTTTCATAACAATTGATTTAGTAGTTTGTGTAGTAAGATCATATTAAGAATCGAACTGTTTTTTTTTCAACTATTCAGGTAGTGCAACCTTAAAGAAAGAAAAAAGCACCTACTATTATCCAAGATACCATCAACTTATCTCCTACACTGGAAAAACTTGTGTTCGAAGGAACATGATGAGGTTCTATCTCCACTTAGTATAAAATTAAGTCACTGATTTTTGGATGTTCCGGGTAATTTCGAGAACAACTGTATGGATTTTGGTGCGGTTTTCACCATTCTATAAAGGATTTCTCGAGGAAGGATTCTGTAGAAAATAATTGATTTATGACTAAAGGAAGCCAAGTAGTAACAATTTCTGTGAATCGAGTCGAAAGGAAACCTACCATCCGTGCGACTTTTAAGCTTACGCTGGGTAATCCGTTAGGAGAATCTATAATGAGTGTAAGAACTGTTCAGCATGAAAAGTTCTACAAAAAAGTCCGTGACAGCATATCTCTATCTTCATTACATCGCCCACTATAAGTATTATTACGTTATGATTTTTTCCAACAATATCCAATCAATTACTGTACTAGCGTTTACGAGCTAGCTAGTGAGCGAGCCTATCACTCCAGTTTCAGTCTTCGTTCCCCAGAATAGTGAGTCAAGTTCAGATAAGACGGAAGGGGGGCTTGTGTTTCATGCAACTCGCTATTCTTAAATTACGTCCGACAAGAATTCGCTGCACATGCATCTTCATGATAATATAATAGTCCAGTCAGTGATTTTAACCCAACATACCGAGACATAAAACGGATATAGGTCGTAGTTCATTGAAATCGAAAAAAAAAGACGCCTTTTAAGCTTACGCTAGGCAAAGCGTTAAAGGTACCGGGCGAAGCCGGGGCGGGTTGCTAGTCTGCAATAAAATGAATATTACACTAAAGCGTTCTGTACCAGAATATTTAGTTCACAGTACTGGCTTATCAACCTTCCCAAAGACCAATTCAATAGAACATCACCAACAACTGTTCCTTTCCAGAAACTTACGTGCGTATAACAGTACTTTTCTATCAAGGATGTACAGTGGATTTTTTATATTTCATTCCAGAGAAGTAATAGGCCTATGATTAAATTCATCCATCGAATTTAATATCTTACTGTTCTGGGGCGAAAAGTTTAATTTCATTCCGACAAGAAATTAAATTCGAATTGAAATATTTACTATCCCTCTTGGAATGAAACCCTGAATGAAACATTTATGTCTATGCGGGAGTTAAATTAATCTATAGAAAATAATGTTTCATTCTTCATGGAATAAAACTCTGAACTTAACATTTAAATCAATTATTGTAGGAATTGAATTAATTCCATACAAATTACCGATATTCCTCTCTGAATGAAGCATATAAATCTATTCCAGCGAATGTGGAATTAAATGCAGAGAATTAAGGTGTATTCCGGTAGGAATGTTGCTCTAAATACAGAGTTTTATGTTATTCAATCAATACTATAGCTAATGATAAATCTTGAGGCTCCTTTCTCGTTTACAGCCTGACGGATTATTTTTGTCTTTCTGTGTATTTTATTTTGTGTTATGAACGACATAAGAAAAAAAAAGAAAGAAAATTCTAAAGCTGCGATATGAATACCTCAACAACATCAAAACCGAATAATTCTGTAATTTGCAAAGAATAATGTATAATTTTTGTCCCATTTAACATAGTCGATGAACTTGGAACCAGTTGCGTTAAAAGATCTGCAGAGTGTGTTTTTTTAGCGTATGGCTTTTAGTGCCGGGAGTGACCGAGGACATGTTTGGCTCGCCAGTTTTGTAGCTGCTTCGAGACGGACACCCAACGGGTGTGCTACAAGTACCGTTGGGGAGGAAAGTTGGAATGGAAGGTCGAGGAGTTGGAAGGTAGCGGCTGTGGCCTATAGTTAGGGACCAACCCCGGCATTTGCCTGGAAGGAAGATGGGAAACAACAGAAGACCATCTTCAAGGTTGCCGGCGGGGGAATTCGAACCTCCTCGCCTCCCGGATGTGAGCGACTACCAGCAGTCATGCCGTAACGACCACGGCTAACTCACCCGGTTTGCACAGTGTGTTGTCAGCAATTAACAAATAGTCTCCCAAATATTGACCCACTCCAACCGCCATTGACTGAACCATCAAGAGCTTCCACGTTGATTTAAAGAGCCCCCTCAAAACCCCCAACCAATCCTCCATAAGTAGCAAAAGGGTCTCCATACTTAGACCCCCTCTAACCGCCACTTGCTAAGCCCCCGAGTTGAATTAATAACCTCCTGTTCCCTAACCTCAAACCAAACTCTACCAAAAAACAAAGGCCCAACATATTTCCATCTCCTATCGCCACTGACAGAACGATGGAGATCTTTATAAAAATCCCTCTCTCTCCGAACTCCCTATTATATTTAACACACAGGGGCGTGGTGGCACAGCGTTTAAGCTGTTGGCCTCTCACCAAGGCAGACCGGGTTCGAATCCCGGTCAATGCATGTGAGATATTCGAAGTGAAATGCCATGTCCTGTGGTTCGGATTGCACGTAAATGGGAGGTCTCGTGGCTCATGATTGCGAGATTAACGGTCTCGTTAAACTACAAGCTTTCTTTTGTATTTAACACAATTTAATATAAGGACATTATGCAAATGACCTCTACCCCCTACAACTGCTACTGACTGAGCCACCAAGAGCTCTCGATCTTTAATCAAAATGTCGTTCTCAACCTAACTCCCAAATTAAACCCACCCGACGGCTTCGGTGGCGTAGTTGCTAGCATGCTGAGCTTCTATGCCTAAGATCACAGGTTCAAACCCGGCTGAAGTCGTCGGAATTTTTAAGAACGTTATACATCCCTCAGTATGCCTTCCTTCGGAGGGGGAGTAAAGCCGGCAGTCCCATGTCATAGATTTATGGCATGTTAAAGAACCTTACTCTAATTACACCTGTGTGAAGCTAAATTAATATAGGTTAAACATTTGTCTAACGTTCTTAAGTTCCTACGTTCGTCGTCAAGAGCCGACTACGATGGCATCTGGTAACTAATTTCTGAACTAGTTGGTCGTTGACGGTGGCGTTTGGCAGCAAAAGTAGGAACTACTTGAAAAATTCAATGCCTGCAGTCCTTACTTGAATTAAAACAGATAACACACACTAATACAGTCATCAAAATAACGCCGGTTATCAGACAGATTCTACACACACCCAAAGTACACGCAGCTACATGACCGCGTTGTCGCTGCCCCTAAACTGAAGAACCAACCAACCAAACCCCACCCGAAAACATAAAATAATAAAAGGTGCCCAAATGTTGACTCTCCCCAACCACCACTGACTAAGCCTTCAAGAGTCCTTCAGTTTAATCTTCCTCTAACCACCCAACTACAGTTATACCTACCCGAAAAATAAATTAGCAAAAGGAAAGGGAATCTTTGACCCCCACCAACCACCAGCGAGACGAATGACATACACTCACACAATCACAGAAACAAGTGCTTCTCAAACTGCAGTGTCCTTCGAGGGAAATGAGGCTCACGGGGCTGTGGAGTTACTGTACGTCTCTTAGTTTATCGTGAGATACGATGAACCATTCAGCCTAGATTACACAAAATGTAACTGCCATATTTATGCCCATAGTAGTGATAACTTTCTGAATACAAATTACATTTTGTACCTTTCATTTAAGGACAGCACTTTCTAGCTCGTGCTTCGTACCTCTTAATAATGGATCTAATTAAGTACGACACATTAATTTCTAAACGAGTTTCATGAAATCTATTTCGTATCTTTTAGAGCCGGATGGGGTTTATTCCTTACTTTTTACTCCAGACATAATACTAGACCATATTTTCGACCCGTCATTTAATTCTTTTTAATGCATTGCAAGGGTTTTATTCCATACTATCTTGCACCGAGCATGTAATTCCTGGAATTTTATTTCTAACATTTCACTCTGAATTTAATTCCACACCGAATTCCATGTTTTAAATTAACTCCACTTTTAATTTCATTCTACGTCCAGTATTTAATTGCATTCCATTTGTAACTTCATTCCAAAACTACGATTCAATTTCATTTTATTTCACTTTTAATTTCATTCTGACTTCAAGATTTAATTCCATTCCGCATTTAATTTCAATCCAAGTACAGAATTCAATTTTATTCCACATTTAATTTCATTCCGATTCCAACATTTAATTTCACTCCACATTTAATTCCATGTCGAGGTCAATATTTAATTTCATTTCACTCTACAATTAATTTCAATCCAACTCCCAAAATGTAATTTCATTCCATTCCTAATTCACAATTTAATTTTATGCATTTAGTTTTAAAAAATTATGAAAATAGCTAATCTTCACATCACTTCTGCATTTCCTCGTCACATTCCACTCCATATTATAATTTCATTTCCCAATTTATTAATATCCGCTTTCCAACTCCGAATTACAATACTTCTACTTCACGTATTTCATGTATACATTTCACTCCTAGAATTTATTTCCTCACATTTCACTCCAGATTTGATTCCACTCCGAGTTTCATTAAACTATTTTCATTTTATTACCACTCTGGACTTCGTATTTACTGTAATTTCGTTCAGTTTAATGCGTTTCCTATTACCATACTTTTAATGTAATCCCCTTTCATATTATAATTTCATTCTGGAATATCGGTTATCGAAACCACTGCATTTTGTTTCTAGTTTCATTACAGAACAGCTTACGAAAGCTTCGCACGTTCCCACTAGCATTAAGAATGATAACGTTCATGAATGTATCTAGGTATATCACCATTGCATTGGCTAAATATTTGGCAGTTATCTACTCGTGCACTTTCGCTGACCACGTTCGTTGTCATTATCTAGCATGTCCTGTCGGCAGCTGGGGTAACGCAACGTGCAGCGCACAGGTGCACGACAAGTAGTTACCTCACGGCGATATTGGGTTTCAAAGAATGAACAGCCTCGCCTAAAGAATGCCATGCTCGGGGTTTGTCAAATTTATAATGAATATTGGATTTAGATTACCGTATTCTTACGACAGACATTCCATTCTTTAAATTAAATGTGTCTATCATTTACGTTCTTCCAATAATTCGCCTGAACGCTAGCCACGTGTCGTGCTAGTCAACTAGTAAGTGATTCGGAGAGGGGTAATGTGTGCAATAAAGACCGAAGACTTTCCCTTGGTGTTTAAACTACACAAATAAAATGCGTAAACATTAACCTTTATGACAATGATAATTAATATCCGTGTTGACTGATAGTACTATATTAATCAAAACTGCCTTGTCAAACACTAATGAATGTAGTTTAATTACTGCTTATACGTATAGCCTGTTACGATTCAACACGGAACTGTAAAATGGGTTGCCTATCCACCCGTAATCGGCTTGAAATCTGCTCGCAGCGCGCTAGCGACGCCGACGTGCTGAGTTCGATTTCACTGATTTCCGCCTTCTTGTGCAGCATTGCAAAGTATTTTGCTCTTTCAAAATATATTTACACAGGCTTCACAATAAGTTTGAACGATTTCTGTTTCAGAACTTGGTTATTTTACGCTTCTGTTAATTACTTTTGCACAGCATTTCTAAGAAATAAAATTTTATTATACAACATAGTTTATTACAACACAATGTATTGCTTTTTAACCTAATACCACAAAACGAGATACAATTTGGAAATGCTATGTCACAAAATTGTAATCAGTCTTCGACATATTTTGAAAGAGCAAAATTCTTTGCAATGCTGCATAAGAAGGCGGAAATCAGTGAAATCGAACTCAGCCACGTCGCTAGCGCGCAGCGAGTGGATTTCAAGCCCATTGCGGGTGGGTAGGCAACCAATTTTACAGTTCCGTGTTGAATCGGAACAGGCTCTAGCCTACATGTTTCGGTGTTCAATAACACCCTCGTCAGCGTTTATTGAATTACGATAATCTTAAAACTAAGTTTACAAAGATAAAAGAGAAAATGGATATCCTTACAAAACACTATTAGAAATTTAAATAAAAAGAAAGCTCACAAAATAATTAGAAAACATATGAATAAATAACAAAAGAATGAAGATAAATGCACCTTAAAGGTCTGCTTGTTAATAAATATGGTTCGATTATATTGAATCGGACATCGCTGCTATATGAATTTGAATTTGAATTTATTCATAAAGAAATGCAACTGAGGCTAAAAAGCTCCTTTATATAGCGTATACAAAGTTCTGGCTTGATTTTTAGCCTACTTTTCACATTTTGCATAAATGAGGAAAAAGTAGTCTTCTGAGATCGGGCAAATGTGTGTCTGTCTGTCTGGCTGTGTGTGTCCCCCCCCTCCCCCCCCCCCCCCCTATCAACTCCTAAACGGCTGGAGCAATCGAAACAAAATTTGGTAGGGGTAAAGATCTATACCTGAATATCTCACGGCCATATTTGAAAATCATGTCAGTGCTACCAACTGCTGAAAAATTGCAATTGAAATTTGAGCTCCATGTTGGATATCTTGGAAGGTATGAATTGGAGCTATTTCAAAATTGGCACACGTATAGATAATAACATTGCAGTTTAATTTCCAGGAGGCCATATATGGCAGTGATGCCAAAATGATTATAAGCCTGCTGATAGGTCCAAATTTTAAATGCATATAACTTCTACACTATCAATTGGATTTCAACCAAATTTCGTATGTGCTATGTGTACATAAACAGATAAGACTGAGCGTATTATTAAGAGCAAGCAGGGCTGCCAACTGTTAATAAATGCTGTCTCTATTTTTTTACCGTAATATCAAGATATCAGGAAGTATGCAAGCCAATAGCTCTAAACTTTGTACACGTATAATACCTGGCATTCTAGATTAATTTGGAGTAACTAATATGCGTCAGTGCTGCCAACATCATTCTAAGCCTGCTGATAAGTCCTATTTTTAAATGCATGTAACTTCTATACTAACTAATGGATTTCATTCAAAATTGGCACGACGATAGATCATATTATTTCAGATTATTTCTGACCAATACGTGCATGACATTGTTGCCAACATGAGTTTACGCGCGCTGTTATATCCAATGTTTAACTGCATGTAACGTCCATGCTATCCATTGGACTTCAACCAAATTTTGTATTCTGTATCTTAAGAGATGGAACTAAGAATATATTCGGTCACCAGGTCTGCCAACTGTAGTGCTATATTAGGCTACATTATGCCAGGTATATTTCGAACTAATTAGAAATTTCGATATTACCAACATAATTTCGTCATTATTCTAGATAGATCCATATAGATTAATCATTGGCTTGAATCTTAAATTTTAAGAAAAGTAGGCTCTTTAGTTCGTCACGGAACTTCTTGTTTGTAATAAGAAACTAAACTTAGCTTCACAACTAACAGAACAAAATATAGAATACAATTATTATTAAACAAACCAATTAGCAAACATTTTATACAAGATGAATAATGCAAATTAGAATATAATAAATAAACAAATAACCTACCTAATGCATTATTAAATCTATTGGAAAAAATATAGTACGTTATCTTTATCTGAATTATGATATGATCTATTATTGAAACAAGTAGGCCTACATGAGTAACATGATTACTCGAACTACTATCAATTCCACGGGTGTTGTATCTTGGATATTAAAAATATTATAAAAGGCTTTATGTTCGACCCTGACTATTATATGTCAGAAAACTGTATCATAATGATGGTCATTATAACACTATTTTTCATTATGAAACAGTTTATCCCACCAATCAGAGCTCAAGAAACAGTTGTTTGACCAATAGCATATCACCTGCGCTGAGTTCCACGGCCTTCCAATTTAAATTTCACTGCGTGGCCTAGTGTCATAGTAGGGTAATCGAGGAGGCCATGGTCAAATACAAGGCATTCTCTGCGTCTCATGCGCTCTGGTCGGTACATAAAACTGACGAAATCTCGACAGATATTTATGGATATTTATGTTCGAACATAAAATAGTGAACCCTTGCAAAGAAGCGTATGAGACTCAGATTCGGGGCGTAACAGGTCATATTCGTAAGTTGCTGTCAGGGCGCTTCATTAACTTGCAGGGTAACATATAACAAAATAACATGCAGGAAAGAGTGAAACCAGGGTTAAAACAACTGAATTTAATAACAAATCACCATATTTACACATAAACAATTAACAACAAAAACTCCCAACTGACTCCCGCTTAAATAAAAAAATGCCAAAAACTTAGGCGATATCTCTGGAGAGATTAATTACCTGGACCAAGCGTCCTTAAATAAAACAATGCAAAAGTGACCATATAAGTGCGTACGCCGTTCTACATGCATCACGATGTGTACTTTGAATGCGTGATTCGTTATCATCCAGAATGACCCTTCAAACAACGAATCCGCATTTCCTAGAGCTAGACCGACACGAGGGAACACAACTACAATACTTAAATTAAACCGACACTTCCTAAATCTACTATAAACGAACACAAAATTTCCGTGTGAAATTGGACTTAAATTGCCGTAGCAACATTTACCGCCTAAAAACTTAGGACTTCTCAATACAAATCAACACAAGTACATTAACACGTGACCAATAGAAAAATACTCAAAAGACCGCTGTCAAAATTTACAAATACTCTACCACTACACCACACGGGTGTGACAAACAAAATTACATGAAATCGAGTCATCAACAAAGCAATAGGCAAACAGCCAACATTTACGTTAATCACAACATTCTTATCCATACAAGGTACAACAATCCGTTACACACATGGCGAACTCCCCAATTAATTATGGCTTAAAATTTAGCCATCACAATGAACAGGTTTGCTACATGAAAGCGTACAGGGTTCAGTCGGTCAAAAGGACTGCCTATCAAAAATAAGTCACAGGCAAAACGGGCGGTTTGTGGAACTCTGCATGTCTGTCAACCCACGTGTCAATAACCTCGACCTCCCAGAACATGGGGTCGAACCTCGAAGAAATGTGCCCCAAAGCACAATAATACATGTGTGTCAGAAAAACATATGGACAAGAATCAGCAGTCTCCCAAGAGCACTCTGTCTTTCCATCTAAAATACAACAGCAGCAAAAATATATAAGGGCGGTAGGACAACTACCCCCTCCTCACGTAGAATCAACACACACTAGACACATCAACACACACTGAATCACACGTATGGGTTGTGACAGACCCTGAAATAAAAGACACAAATAATATCCACATGCTGGCGCCATCGTTCTATGCCGTGACTAGTCACCTGAAAAGGACCCAAGAAAAATCTATCAAAATTAGAACGAAGGTGTTCTACAATTACTTTTAAGTTGGTGCACTCGGCTACCCTAACATGAATAATAACCTGTTCAGCAAAATGTTTTACAATCATTTCCTCCCATTCCTATTTCAAAATATTAACGTTAATAAAGCACCATTTATCGAATGTAACGGGTCCCGCAATTGCAAGGATAAAAATCACGCACGCACGCCGCGTACATTACACATGACTCAAAAAAAATCAAAATATCAACAAACACTTTGGCCACGCGCCAACGGACATTTAAACATATAGTGTCGGTACAAGAAAAACAGCTATAAAAACAAGAAAGAAAAACATGACTATTTACAAAGTTCCCCGGCCAAATCTAACTACATAATTGAAATAATCCAATTTTAGTACATCACCGTTTCTGCATGTAGGACTAAGGACATCCTTCTCAACCCATTGCCCTATGGACAATTTATCACCCCATAGTAGTCGTCTGCGTTGATTTCTTGAAGCTCATCCCAACTTCAAACCACGTGCTGATCATCTTGGTCTCGACTCCTTGGCAGAAAAGTTCAATGTTAAATATTTGCCTATCTATAATCGCTTGCAGGCTACTCAGTTCACCCACAATTGTCCTACTGCGATTAATAGCGAAGACTGGCCCTAATTATATCGCACATACGCACTATAAAAACACACATACAATACACACAATTTATACATAAAATATACATCTCGAGTCCGCGCCACTGGCTCGTTAACAAGTTCAAAATCCTGGCTGCACCAGCAGTCGCTATCTCGTCTGGTATTTCCGTCCCGTCTTATGAACTTCGGTTCTGGTAAGCGCTAATGAGGGTGATACGATACTTCCCCCTTAAAGTTGAACTCGTCGTCTTTAAAAGAATGTTACAGTTTATCACGCTCTGGCGTGAAATATTTAGATCACACAACTTAGTTGATTTTAGAACGAAATGTATTATAGCCTTTAAAATTTGATACTGCAAACGCTGCGACTTTAGCTTCCCAGAGCTCAGAAAATGAAATTAGCTTCACTGATTTTAGAGCGTAAAAATCACATTTCGAACTGGCGTGGAGTATACCTCTGAAGGCTCCACACAATAAGACTTAGATAAATTCGAGCGTCAAAATCACACTTCAAACTGGCGTGGAGTATGCCTCTGAAGGCTCCACAATTGAGTACTCAGATTGGCGTCAGGCCAAACTATTTATGAGAAACTGACAAGGGCGGTGGAGTGGGGCGGAGTCGGATAAAAACTTCCAGAGTTTTTGTCTCACAGAGATGGGGCTAGTGTCATTCTTCTCCAAATAAATCCAACGTCTTAAATTACTCGAGCGGAGATTAATCCGTTCGGCGGTTCCTTAGATACGCACTTCCGCGCGCTTTTTACTACTGACGCCGTCCACCTCGTGGTCACGGCTTGGTCTCTTGCGATTGGCTGATTCAATCGTATGTCCGTTGAGAGGACCTCGTGATTCTTCCTTTATGTCTCCAATTTTGGTACAGTAGTTGCACAATTTGGCCTTGAACTCGACTAATTCTGGCCGTCCCCAGGAATAGCTACCAACTCAGCTTCTGTTGCAACCATTACGAAATACTGGCCTCCCTAATATCCAAGTCGACTTCCTTATGTGCTGCCTGGGCCGTAGTAATAATAATAATAAATATGAATACTTATTTATCGAAGATCAATAAGGGTTCATTTATCCTCAGCAAGGTTTTGAAATTCGAAACAATTTATTGGTTTGGATTTCAAAAACAAAATCCACTGTAGTAACAACACATCTCTTTAAATCTCACTCAGCTGCTCGAGTGTATGCCCCTCTGACTCACTTAGTGTGCTCCCTTCTCGCTGGAATGTCATTCATATTTTCATTAGGTCTCCCCCTTCTCCTCACGTAGTTGCCACTCCCGTCGTCTCAGCTGCTCGTTGTTTACAAACAAAGTGCGTACTCACGCGCTCCCCGTGGATTTGAGTGTTTGCTTTCAAAAAGAAAAATAAATTTCTGGCAATACAGATTCTGCACATATCATCTTTCCTAATCATCAAATGGTTCCCTTCTCCTTCTTCTTCTCCTCCCATCTTCTTCTCCTCCCATCTTCTTCTTCTCCCATCTTCTTCTTCTCCTGCTACCATATTTCCAGGCCCTTGCCCGAAACTTCGTCCCGCGAATTTCCTCTATTATTTTTCTGTTTTGGTTTGTCGGCTGGTCTCTTCTCTTCTTCACGGTGATGGTCTGGGCTCTGTCTGTTCGCCATGGCACGCCCCCACTTCTCCTTCTCCGCTTCTTCATTACTTAATTGATCCAAGTATTTACGGGATTCAATATATCGTTCGTCCCAGTTATTCCTATAATCTCCTCTGTTTTCTTGGCGATAGTCCCTGCCGTTACTCCATCTACCATCTCCATTTCTTTGGTAAGGTCTACCTTGTCTCTGGTTTCCCCTCCAATTCGTGTATTCCCGCTGGTACGTCCACTGATTATTTTGATTTTGGTTATTCTGATGATATCTCCCGCGGTTATTCTGATAATTCTGATTGTTGTTATGGAACTGGTTTCGGCCGTCAAAATCTTGTCTTCTTGGCGTGAACTGTGTCCCTGTGGACTGTGTCTTACTTTGGTTTCCCTGGCCGTGGTTATTTTGGAGTCCCTGAACTACCTCTGCCGTGTTGACACATTCCAAATTCCTTCTTCCTGTCTGTGGGCTTACCATACTCGTCTCATCTAAGTGTCTGAGTAATTCTTCGGCTTGGACTGCGGTCTGAATGTTTCCTGCGACTAATAATTGTTGGATATGCATTGGGAGTTGTTTTCCGATGGTTAGAACCATATTCGGCTCGCTAGGCGGGTCATCAAAATCCCTGAATTTTACCAATTGCTGACTGAAGAATTCTGAAAAACGGGTTGGATGTGTACTGTGGTATTTGCGCGTGTACAGGTCCATTCTTAACCCTTGCTGTAACGAAGGACTCCAAAACTTCTTCAAAAACGCCTCGCGGAATTGAGCCATGTCTGTAAACGTGTACTTGAAACTTAAAAACCAGGTCAGGCTAGGTCCTTCTAAAAATTTCTCCACCAGTCTTAATTGTTTCTCCGGGCCGATGTGTTGGTCATTAAAGTAGTCAGTTAATTGCCGTAGAAATGCTTTGGGAGTGGTTCCTGAATGTTCTTTAAACTTATCGGGCTTAAAATCATTACCCCGAATGACTTGGATGACTTGGGCTGGTGCCAAGTTCGGTTGCGGAGTTGAAGTCTCCCCCCTGTACTGCTGGAATGCATTAGTCGTTAGTCTGGGACTTTGACCCCGACTCGTGTCCTCAGCCAACTTCGAACCTGCCGGACTTCCAATACTTGTTTGCTTTTCCGGAATATTTTCGTTTGAAAATAATGTCGCATTCTCTAACGATCTAATCTCGTTTTTTATGATTAATTCTGAATGTTCCTGTAATTTCGACTTCATATTTTCCTCCAGTGCCTGCATTCGCTTTAAAACTGCCAGCCTGTCTTCCTTATTCGCATGAGCCTGCTGGTCCCAATCTCGCCGGATCCTACTTTTTAAGCTATTTATTTTCTCCTCGTTCCTCTCCTGATTTTTCTCTAGCTCTTCACTTATCCGTTCCTGCGTTTTCACTAGTTGTTCTTCCAAATTATCCTGAGTTTTGACGAGCTGCTCCCCTACTTCTTGTCTTATGACCTCCTGTGTGTTTATTAGCTGGCCTTCCATCTCTTTTCTTATGATCTCTTGTGTTCTGCCTAATTGCTCCTCTAAATTTTCCCGCAAGTGTATCCGCTCGGTTTCAGCCTTAACTTCAACTTTATCTATTTCCTTTATTAATTCCAGCACGTTGTTATCTACCGAATTAATTTGCTGCTGTAGTTTCTCTTGGGTCTTCTTCACTCCCGCGGTGTTACTGACACATGCTGCCTCTATCTGCTTGAGTTTATCTGCCACCATCTCGTCAAATTGTACTAATTTGTTATCAAATTTCGCCTCCAATTTCTTCATTTCGCCTAACTGTTTGATGTTGTTTTCCGCCACCTCGCCTGCCAGTTTCTCTACTTTTTGAACGCTCTGATTAATATCATTCGTGATTTTTCCTAACTGTTCGGTTTGTGTTACCGCCTGTTGTGACAATTTGTGGTTTAGTTCATTGAATTGTTTGTCAGTGTCTAATTTCTGGACTTCTAACTGGACCGAAATGTTACCGCTCATATCAAGTAATTGTTTTTCGCAGTTCTTTAATTGTTTATCTAATTGTTCTTCACTATGCTCACGCTGAGCTTCTAATTGTTCTTTTAATTGTTCTTTTAATTGTTCTTCCGTCTTTACGGACATCTGCACTAATTGTTCTTCCGTTTTCGCGGACATTTGGATCGACATCTGTTCTAATTGTTCTTCCGTTTTCGCGGACATTTGGATCGACATCTGTTCTAACAATGCCTTTATCTCATCAACAATCGCCATTTCACACACACAAATATATTCAGAGAAAAACAGGGTTATGGGCTAAGGTTTCAGCCCTATACGCACATACATGTCACACATTTAAATATTACTGGCTCTAATTTAATGAAAATTTCAGTAACAAAATTTACTGAATACAATGACATTTATTCCCAAACAACAAAATAACCCCTAGTGATCTGCTTTTAAATTCCTAACCAACAGAATTTACGAAACACCAATTAACCGAAGTCAATTAAATGTCAAATATAAGGCAACATCTTCCTGCTTTGACTGAGTTCATCAATAATGCAAATTTCTAATTTTAATGTGGGCGCCAGAACAAGTTTATAACAAATACCAAATCAAATTCTAACCTTGTTCAATATTTCTAACTTTAGGAACTCAGTGATTTTACTAATGCACATGGCGGTACAACATCGCCTCCATTTACTGAATTTACATGTCCGCTTGACCTGGCATCATTTCTCAACGAAATAAATATGAGATCAGCGAAGCAACAACAACAACAATCCCCACTTGGGCAGCCATTTTTGTTTTATGAACCCTTGCAAAGAAGCGTATGAGACTCAGATTCGGGGCGTAACAGGTCATATTCGTAAGTTGCTGTCAGGGCGCTTCATTAACTTGCAGGGTAACATATAACAAAATAACATGCAGGAAAGAGTGAAACCAGGGTTAAAACAACTGAATTTAATAACAAATCACCATATTTACACATAAACAATTAACAACAAAAACTCCCAACTGACTCCCGCTTAAATAAAAAAATGCCAAAAACTTAGGCGATATCTCTGGAGAGATTAATTACCTGGACCAAGCGTCCTTAAATAAAACAATGCAAAAGTGACCATATAAGTGCGTACGCCGTTCTACATGCATCACGATGTGTACTTTGAATGCGTGATTCGTTATCATCCAGAATGACCCTTCAAACAACGAATCCGCATTTCCTAGAGCTAGACCGACACGAGGGAACACAACTACAATACTTAAATTAAACCGACACTTCCTAAATCTACTATAAACGAACACAAAATTTCCGTGTGAAATTGGACTTAAATTGCCGTAGCAACATTTACCGCCTAAAAACTTAGGACTTCTCAATACAAATCAACACAAGTACATTAACACGTGACCAATAGAAAAATACTCAAAAGACCGCTGTCAAAATTTACAAATACTCTACCACTACACCACACGGGTGTGACAAACAAAATTACATGAAATCGAGTCATCAACAAAGCAATAGGCAAACAGCCAACATTTACGTTAATCACAACATTCTTATCCATACAAGGTACAACAATCCGTTACACACATGGCGAACTCCCCAATTAATTATGGCTTAAAATTTAGCCATCACAATGAACAGGTTTGCTACATGAAAGCGTACAGGGTTCAGTCGGTCAAAAGGACTGCCTATCAAAAATAAGTCACAGGCAAAACGGGCGGTTTGTGGAACTCTGCATGTCTGTCAACCCACGTGTCAATAACCTCGACCTCCCAGAACATGGGGTCGAACCTCGAAGAAATGTGCCCCAAAGCACAATAATACATGTGTGTCAGAAAAACATATGGACAAGAATCAGCAGTCTCCCAAGAGCACTCTGTCTTTCCATCTAAAATACAACAGCAGCAAAAATATATAAGGGCGGTAGGACAACTACCCCCTCCTCACGTAGAATCAACACACACTAGACACATCAACACACACTGAATCACACGTATGGGTTGTGACAGACCCTGAAATAAAAGACACAAATAATATCCACATGCTGGCGCCATCGTTCTATGCCGTGACTAGTCACCTGAAAAGGACTCAAGAAAAATCTATCAAAATTAGAACGAAGGTGTTCTACAATTACTTTTAAGTTGGTGCACTCGGCTACCCTAACATGAATAATAACCTGTTCAGCAAAATGTTTTACAATCATTTCCTCCCATTCCTATTTCAAAATATTAACGTTAATAAAGCACCATTTATCGAATGTAACGGGTCCCGCAATTGCAAGGATAAAAATCACGCACGCACGCCGCGTACATTACACATGACTCAAAAAAAATCAAAATATCAACAAACACTTTGGCCACGCGCCAACGGACATTTAAACATATAGTGTCGGTACAAGAAAAACAGCTATAAAAACAAGAAAGAAAAACATGACTATTTACAAAGTTCCCCGGCCAAATCTAACTACATAATTGAAATAATCCAATTTTAGTACATCACCGTTTCTGCATGTAGGACTAAGGACATCCTTCTCAACCCATTGCCCTATGGACAATTTAGCACCCCATAGTAGTCGTCTGCGTTGATTTCTTGAAGCTCATCCCAACTTCAAACCACGTGCTGATCATCTTGGTCTCGACTCCTTGGCAGAAAAGTTCAATGTTAAATATTTGCCTATCTATAATCGCTTGCAGGCTACTCAGTTCACCCACAATTGTCCTACTGCGATTAATAGCGAAGACTGGCCCTAATTATATCGCACATACGCACTATAAAAACACACATACAATACACACAATTTATACATAAAATATACATCTCGAGTCCGCGCCACTGGCTCGTTAACAAGTTCAAAATCCTGGCTGCACCAGCAGTCGCTATCTCGTCTGGTATTTCCGTCCCGTCTTATGAACTTCGGTTCTGGTAAGCGCTAATGAGGGTGATACGATACTTCCCCCTTAAAGTTGAACTCGTCGTCTTTAAAAGAATGTTACAGTTTATCACGCTCTGGCGTGAAATATTTAGATCACACAACTTAGTTGATTTTAGAACGAAATGTATTATAGCCTTTAAAATTTGATACTGCAAACGCTGCGACTTTAGCTTCCCAGAGCTCAGAAAATGAAATTAGCTTCACTGATTTTAGAGCGTAAAAATCACATTTCGAACTGGCGTGGAGTATACCTCTGAAGGCTCCACACAATAAGACTTAGATAAATTCGAGCGTCAAAATCACACTTCAAACTGGCGTGGAGTATGCCTCTGAAGGCTCCACAATTGAGTACTCAGATTGGCGTCAGGCCAAACTATTTATGAGAAACTGACAAGGGCGGTGGAGTGGGGCGGAGTCGGATAAAAACTTCCAGAGTTTTTGTCTCACAGAGATGGGGCTAGTGTCATTCTTCTCCAAATAAATCCAACGTCTTAAATTACTCGAGCGGAGATTAATCCGTTCGGCGGTTCCTTAGATACGCACTTCCGCGCGCTTTTTACTACTGACGCCGTCCACCTCGTGGTCACGGCTTGGTCTCTTGCGATTGGCTGATTCAATCGTATGTCCGTTGAGAGGACCTCGTGATTCTTCCTTTATGTCTCCAATTTTGGTACAGTAGTTGCACAATTTGGCCTTGAACTCGACTAATTCTGGCCGTCCCCAGGAATAGCTACCAACTCAGCTTCTGTTGCAACCATTACGAAATACTGGCCTCCCTAATATCCAAGTCGACTTCCTTATGTGCTGCCTGGGCCGTAGTAATAATAATAATAAATATGAATACTTATTTATCGAAGATCAATAAGGGTTCAATAGTTATAATAATTATCGTCGAACATAAACAGTCGTATGCAACTCGCATATAATGGTAATTAAGACACTCGTATGTAAATTATAAAACTCACATACGCTCGTTTTATAAACATACTCGTGTCTTAATTATTGCCATTATAGGCTCGTTGCATAATGTACTAGTATGGCACGGATAGATTTCAAAAATGTTGTATGAACTATTTATGTTACGTGGTTTACGAATTCAACAACTGAGGTGTTTCGTAGGTGATGTATCTTCCAGCAATATCACGATCAACATCAGTGTGGTTTAATATTAATCAACCTTAATGGATACGGCAGTCTATATCACATTGATGAGGTCTAACCTTAAAATTTTCGAAAGAAATATACTTGTCAGTTATGATGTTGGTTGGTTGGTTGGTTCCTTAGTTTAGGGGCTGCAACAACGCGGTCATGTAGCCCCGTGTAATTTGGGTGTGTGTAGAATCTGTCTGATAACCGGTGTTAATTGTGGTGACTTTATTAGTCTGTGTATCTGTTTTAATTCAAGTAGGGACTGCAGACATTTAATTTTTCCGAGAAGTTCCTACTTTTGTCGCCAAACGCCACCGTCAACTACCAACTCGTACAGAACTTAGTTACCAGATGCTACCGCAGTCGGCTCTTGACAACGAACCTAGGAACCTAAGAACGTTAGTCAAATGTTTAACCTATAGATATAATTTAGCTTCACACAGGTGTAATTAGTAGAAGGTTGTTTAACATGCCATAAATCTAAGACATGGGACCGCCGACTTTACTTCCCCTCCGAAGGAAGGCATACTGAGGGATTTTTAACGTTCTTAAAAAATTCCGATGACTTCGGCCGGGTTTGAACCCGCGATCTTGGGCATAGTTATGATGTTGTTACGATGTTGTTAAAAGATTGACGAAAGAAAATGTTGATGGTATAAAATTATCTAACCTTGAAATAAACCAGAAGATTCCTACTAGTTGGATCGTACTGTTGAAATTAGCTGTCCAATTTGGTAATGCTGTACATAATCTTAATCCAAACTGACCTTGCATTTTATATGTAAAAGTCGTATGGAACAATTTGGATATTGCCAAGCCAAAATATAATGTAAGGATACGTGGACAATAAGACAACCAACATTCATGAAACAGTGGGCAAACAAATTGGAATATGCAGAAGTAATAAATTGTGAAATATCACTTAAGAGACAACACGCTTTTTCACCGGTATTTATTTTCAGTGTGTAAGTTGAGCCAATCCAAACAAACAGATGTGAGGGTTGGTACGGGATACACTCAGCCTATTGTGGTACACTGGGAGGAGATGGGTTTGACCCCCACCTCTGTCATCTTGCAAATAGTTTTCCGTATTCACCCACCTCTACTCCAGGTAAATATCTGGATAGTTCCAAACTTATGATCATGCCCACCAATTTCTCTATCCTAATATCAATTTAAGCGATGCGCCGAAAAGGGATCTAACTGCCATTTTCCCGAAAACGATGTTACATTGGGATAAGGATCTATATGATCGTTCCGACAATGTGGCTTTGTCATGTGGAAAAATTCATAACTTGTTGCGGTGCTAGGAGGTGGGGAACTTCCGTCTAGCGTGGAATCTAACTCCAGTACAAGATGGCGGAGCATAGTTCTTTCCTTGTGACAACGAGTGCGTTAAAGCATGAAAATGCTACTAGAAAACGCCAACGTAATGTGAATGAGTGGATGGACGTAAACAGCGGATATTTTTCTTCCTGACATGCTAGTCACTTCACTTTTGAAAGTTCGTCTGTTAGGTAGTCAGCCCGGAAGCTGGTTGGATTCTCAAAAAGTACCACCGTCAGGTTATGTGGGTGGATACCCACAAAAACCTTAGGCAACACAATATTGAGGCGTACTAGGCAAGATGAGGAGTGAAGTAGTTTATCATTGCTTTCCTCACTGAGTCAGAACAGCAGTACTAACCCTATGAGTAGAACCTTTCACAGCATCAAAAGGCATTGACTGTGCCCTGAATATCATTACTAAGCACCACCCATACTTCAGTAGCTTCCATATAATCACAGCCATGAGTGGGACTGAGACATCGGTGAAAAGCCGCATTTTACTCTACGCTGTGCCAATATACAAATGCAAATGTATTGCATTCATCAAGAGATGGCAAACAGGCCGTTTGAAGGTTTACAAGGTTGTAAATAACTTATTTCGTACGTAGTATCATTACCACAGTCATCATAATAGTTACTAATCTGCACATAATGGCACAAATTATACCTACGAACATATCGTTTAACTACGATTTTTGCAATTAACTCATAATGCAGTTTTTGGTGGCTAGGCCACTGTTCGGCTCAACGCTTCAATTATACATACTACAGAGATATCACAATAACACTGGTTATTAGACAAATACAACACATACTGAAGAATGCTGTGCTCAAGCCTCTAAATGAAACAAGGACAGATTAACTTCCAAATGGAATGAAATGCTCTCTCGCTTGGCTGTGGTTGCTCTAAATAAAGACGCGTCATACCGGAGTTGATGGAGAGAGATGTCACTCTGTGATGGAGTCCGGGGATTGAAATAGCATGACGTGCTTTTAAGCAGACTCTAATTGCTGCACCTGAGTGCAATCTGGCCAACATATGTAATGTGTCCATATCCGTTGACGGAAGCGATGATTCATGTTATGTCCAGTAATGAGACACCAGAAATTGCTCAACTCAGCGAACTCCCTTTATTATTATAATTCCATACGGTGCTCCAAAAGTAGGACACTCAATCTGCGACGGCTTAATATTACTCCATCATAGCACTGATTCATCATTACCGCGTGCTCCATTACAATTCCTAATGCCATACAATTCTCTACTATATGTATGCTTCCGTTCTCTTCCTGGTGTAGTGGCTAGCATTCTTAGCTGTCGCCCAAGTGGTTCGGCTTCGATTACCGGCTCTGCCAAGAAGTTTATTCTGGTCTGAGGCCTGGAATGGGTTACACTCAGCCTCGTGAGGCAAAACTGACAAGAGGTGAGTTCGATTCCCACCTCAGCCATCCTGGAAATGGTTTTCTGAGGTTTCCCACTTTTAATGCCGGGATGGTTCCTAACTGGAGGCCACGGCTGCATCCTTCCCAATCCTCACCTGAATTACAAATACACACACTACATTTTTTTTAGCGTATGGCTTTTAGTGCCGGGAGTGTCCGAGGACATGTTCGGCTCGCCAGTTTTGTAGCTGCTTCACCCAATGGGTGAGCTACAAGTACCGTTGGGGAGGAAAGTGGGAAGGTAGCGGCTGTGGCCTATATTGAGGGACCAACCCCGGCATTTGCCTGGAAGGAAGATGGGAAACCACCGAAGACCATCTTCAAGGTTGCCGGCGGGGGGATTCGAACCTCCTCGCCTCCCGGATGTGAGCGACTGCCATTAGTCATGCCGTAACCACCACGGCTAACTCACCCGGTACACACTACAATAACATAGGTTATCAGAAAAATGATATACTCACATCCATGTACACGGGGATAAATGACCACGGTGCCTAAATTCCTCAAATGAAACAAATACATAAACGCGCTACGTCAGCTGAATGCAGAATGTTCAAAGAGTACTTATTATGAATCCAGTTATTCACGAAACTAAACACATTGTTATATTTAGGGAGAGAATGATTACCGCGTTGTCTCAGTTGCAACGTTGGTAGCAGAGCGTGGCTGGAAATGATAATAAAACGTTTATAGAGACAAGGCCGATATATCGGTCCCCTGTTACATTAAGGGTTAAATACTGTAGCTCAAAATAACCGAGTGAGTTAGCCGTGGCTGTTACGGTGTGGCTGCAGGCAGTCGCTCACATTCGTGAGGCCTGGAGGTTCGAATTCTCCCACTGGCAACCTTGAAGATGGTATTCTGTGGTTTCCCATCTTCCTTCCAGGCAAATGCCAGGGTTGGTCCCGAGCGATAGGCCACAGCCGCTACCTTCCAATTTCTCCGCCCTTACATTCACACTTTTCTCCCCATACAACACTCCACACGCGACAGTACTTTTAGCTCACCCTATGGGTGTCCGCATAGAAGCAGCTACAAACTCTGGCGAGCCGGATATGTCCTTGGACACTTCTGGCACAAAAATCCATACGCAGAAAAAAAAGGCTAAAAAATGAGGAATTTCCTACTCATCAGCAATTTAAATTAAATTGATAATATTTAATTAGAGTTATAAATAGTTAATTAATTGGGAAAGCGGCTTCGGTGGCGTAGTTAGAAGCATGCTGAACTGCTGTGCCCAAGATAGCGGGTTCAAACCTGGCCGAAGTCGTCGGATTTTTTAAGAGCGTTAAAAATCCTTCAGTATACCTCCCTTCGGAGGGGAAGTAAAGCCGGCCGTCAAATGTTATAGATCTATGGCATGTAAAAGATCCTTCCACAGACTAAACTTGTGTGAAGCTAAATTGTTAGCTTAGATTTCGTCGGAACGCTCTATCAAAGTTCCAACGTTCACCACTAGGTATCATAGATATCTGGTGGCGAAAGTTGGAACTACCTGAAATTGAACGGAACTTGTAGCTCACCCTTACGGTGTCCGCTGGAAGCAGCTACAGACTCAGGTGATCCGATCATGTCCCCGGACACTCCTGGCACTAAAAGCCATACGATAAATAAATAATTAAATAAATAAATAAATAAATGGGAAATATTATTTTATTTCGAATCATTCGGCCAATTCTGTTGAGATATCCCAACAGTGTTTTTTTTTATTTAGTCAATTTACCCTCTAGGTTGGTGGTTCCCACGGACTCAGCGAGGGAACTCACCACTACCGCCTCTATGGGCAGTGTCCTGGAGCTTGGAATATCTGGTCGGGATGGATACAACTGGGGAGGTGTGATCAGCACTTCGCCCAGGCGGCCTCACCTGCAAAGCGAACAGGGGCCTCATGAGGGATGGGAAGGGATGGTAGAATGGGATGGATAGGCTAGGAAGAGGGAAGGAGGCGGCCGTGGCCTTACAGTAAGTACCATCCCGGCATTTGCCCGAAGACGAAGTGGGAAACCACGGAAAACCACTTCGAGGATGGCTTAGGTGGGAATCGAACCCCCTCTACTCATTTGGACCACCCGAGGCTGAGTAGACCCCGTTCCAGTCCTCATACCACTTTTCAAATTTCGTGGCAGAGCCGGGAATCGAACCCAGGACCTCCGGGGCGGCAGCAAAGCATGCTGACCGCTACGCTACGGAGGCGACCCCAACAGTGCTGCTAAGAGAAAATGCAATGCCGCCTCCAAAAAGCTGGAATCTTCACACGAGTGTTTCCTCGAAGCTACGATCACTGCCTCAAGCACCCACCCTCGACATATCTATATCGCTTTTGTTTATGGCTGACAACTGCTGTGATCACTTCACCGTGGCAGAGTACCGTCGTAACTAAACTCAAGCAGAGAGTCTAATTTTAGAGCTCCCCTAGATTGCTATCTAAAGAATTTCATTTTTATATCCGATCCGTTGGGAATTGACTTCTGTACTACACGGCTTCACTCGCCAATACGATCAAGAATATATTGCTAGCTGGTTCATTCTCTAAGTACACAGGAGTCGGTTATGTAGCGCAATTGGCTGCAGTCCCGGCTCGGTTACACAACATGTTCAAAATTCACTGAGTATAAATAATGAATTAAAACTTATAAGCTTGCCACGGTGGGTGAGTGGTTATCGTGTCGGTCTACTAACCCCAAGCTTGCAGGTTCGCTCCTGGCCGTGGTAAGTGATTTTTTTTGAAAGGCTGAAAAAATCACGATATGCATGTCATACGATGTTGGCATGTTAAAGAACCCATTTGAATTCAGTAGGCCGTGTTTATAATGGAATAATTAATCTCGGGATTTTTCTCCAACACAATGTTCCTCATTTCTCTACTGGAAAGCGCTATAGTATCAAGGAACTTAGATATCTAGCCCCCTTGACTTTCATAGTGCTTCAAGGAACAACAAAATTCGACATGCAAGCTGCCCTCTGGGTGTCAAATAAAAAAGCTTGCACTCGGCATCCGAGGCCGTACGATATTATTATTATTATTATTAATATTATTATTATTATTATTATTAAAACTTATAAAATAGTATATGCTACTAAATATGTAATATTTTACGTGTGGGCGTCATTGTGGACAACACTTATCATAACCTATCGGAGGGCAGGTTGGAACTCAACATGCCGGCCTGAGTGTTGTATGCAGGTACATCGAGAGGGAGGGGCAAGCGGGGCTGGAGCCCCTGGGCACGGATTTGCTGAGGGGCCCGAGACGGTAAAAAGACTTCAGAGTGGAGAACTCTATTTCATTTAATCTCAAAACTATTGTGCAATTTTCTGATATGGCCTTTCGATGTAAATACATCCAGTGAATAGCTCCTAAACATTACAAAGAGAATGTATAATTAATTTTCTACTTCTTTATTACATCGTTGTGGCCACTAGGGACCGCGAGATCTCAACTGTTTTTCTTCTTGTTAGCCCACCACGCCTTCATCCTTTCAGAATGGGATTTCTTCCATTCATCCGAGTGAACATATCTCTCGCTGAGTTTTACTTCCTCTTGATGAACCTGAAGGAGTTTTTGTTTCAATGGGGTTCTGAGCAAGATCTCTGATTCGGAAATGTCAAACTTTAACAAGTTCTTATCACTTCCAGCGGCCATGGAGACATCGCCTTTATACCTCGGAAGTATGATAATAGACGGTTGGAGAATCTACTGACTGGAATTCTGAGGAGGTAGGCATAGAATGTTATTCTCCGTTTCCAGATTACACTTGAGATCTTTTCATTGTGGGAGTATATTTCTGAATTATTCCAGAGCTTGGAACCTCCATCTTTGAACTTAGGATCAAGAATTTTCCTAATTATCTTTCTTTCTTTCTTTCTTTCTTTCTTTCTATCTTTCTTTCTTTCTTTCTTTCTTTCTTTAATTTCAAGTCTCTCGATCGGGCCAGCTGCACGGTTTGTTAGGCATTCCACTGCATACAGTGCTTCCGGTATAATCACAGTTTGATACGGTAGTGTCTTAACTTTGCATTCCTAGAGATGGACTTTTTATTGTACAGATGGAGTGTGAGATGGAAGGCTGTTTCGAATTTATTGACTCGTGTTGAGATGGCGAACTTTTCAGAATTATAAATAACTATTGTGTTTTTTGTTTTTCTTCCTGGAAAATGGCAACGTTGCCAGAGTTGTCCATTTAATTTATACCGTGCTAGAGCTCTTTGTAGAGCGTAGAGTTTCTAATTCAATCTTTCAAAAAAATTGACTCTTTTCTTCATACGTTTTTGAAATTTGTAAGACTTCTTCTTATGGTGCCTGGACACGTTCAGATACAACGAAAATGAAATTTTTAATGCACAGTGATCAAAATTTTGAAGTAAAATAAAATCAATGAAAGAGAGAGAGAACGAGGAAGGGAGAGATGAAAAGGAGAGTGACAGAATAACTAAAAACAATATAAATTAATGTTCATTTGGGCAGTTTAATTCCACGGACCATTGTTTCTTAGGAGGACGGAGTGGTGGGGGGTGTAAAACATTTGCAAGCTTACCGTAATTCCAAAATTGTGACTGGTTGAATGAAAATGGAGTGGCCCAGATGACCCTGGCTTACCAACTGACCGCTGCTCAGTCCTCTTGGCCTACAGATTGTGGGGTGACACGTGGATTGCACGTCGGGTCCCATCGTCCTTTAATCTTGGTTTTGTTGACTGGAGCGCTGTCTCTCTGATGAGACAACTACTAAATTTCCCCTCGGGGCTGAGTGCATCCCGTTCCAACCCTTACGTTAGTTCCTAAAATCTCTGATGGAGCAGGGCATCGAACCCGTGGCCTCCAATTGAGAGGCAGGTGCTACCCTAACACCTCGAGGCCGGCCTTCAGGACAGACCCCCAGATCAGAAACACATCCATGTTAATATACAAAAATTATGGCATAAGAACAGGATATGCTTGCTCTTTGTTATAGAACTCACCAGAAGTAAGTTTTGAAGGTAACTCCTTGACCCCATATACAGGAAAGTCATGTTTATACATTTTAACCTCAAATTGCATATTAAAGAGCTATTTTCAACTTTGAAAAATAGAACTGAAATCCTGGGATGAACAGTCCCTTTGCGTGTGCTTGCGTCCCAAAATTTGATCCGTGTACTTGAGGGTTAAAGAGTGCCCCAGAGCAACGGGTCTCAGGCTGTGATACGCGTGATTTTTGGGAGTCAGGTGAGATGCTTTCAAAGGAAAATTTGAAGAAAAATTAATAAATCAACACACAGAAAGAAAGATGTGTATTTAAAATAATATTCTCTCTTCCAAGCTTTTAAATCAATACATCACATTGTTGTTTTAGAAGTTTCTACTCTGGTTTATATCAGCGACTACAAGATTATGTCAGTGTACACAGTATGTTTATGGGAAGCCGAGAAATTTCAAAGTTATCAAGTTAACTCAAAACTTTGATAAATAACTCAGAACAAAAAAACCAATAGCTAAAATATAGTAGTAGGGATTCATTTTACAACAAAATTTATCTGGAAATAATAAGAATTACCTGCATTAAGAACATACTTTTAATGTCAACTGAACGGTTAGGTTTCCTTCTTCCTCCTTAATTGTATTTAACAGACCTCTGAATGAAAGGATTTGTGTTCAAAGGTTTTGTAGTCTAAGTGGTTTGTAGAAGAGCAACAATAAACTCAAATTCAAATTCTCTTCTCCACTCTCTATCTCTATCTCCCTTTCTCTTCAGTTTAAGTTAGTAGTTAGTAGCGTCATTTTCATTAACATCCTTATCATTATGTGCAGATAACCTCGATGTTCTGATCCTTATAAACAATGATTATCACCCCAACTATCAAAGATCTAATACAACCGGCACGCATGATAATGAAATTTCAGTTCCCTGTGCATTGAGCGTTTGTATAATAAAATAAAGTGAATTTATCTCGTAACATTCGAGTATTTATAAAGTTTTCTTCTCTTTTCAGGTAAGAACACATGACTAAGTCTAGAAGATCCTTGCTGTTACGTTGATTGGAATTGGTACGTTCTGTAGCTACTATCCGTAGGTAAGTTGTAAGAGTCGACTAAAAAGGCAGGTTAAATTTTGTGAGGCCACATGGGAATTGCGGAAAATGAGTTAACGGATCAAGCTGCAAAAGAGGCGGTATCACTACCACCTCGACCAATGGAGGTACCTGCTAGAGATATTCGCTCTCAGTTACGCCTACAAGTTCTGGCATTTTGAGAGAGTCAGTGGCTAGCTGACCCACTGCCCAGTAAACTGAGAGCGATCAAGGGAACTACTCGCGTGTGGCGGAGCTCTTTCCGGTCACGGTCATTTTGTGTGGGCTAAGGATAGGTCATACCAGATCCACCCACTCGTATCTGATGAGAAGGGAAGACCCCCCCCCACTTTGTACCTGTGGAGCCGTTTTCACCGTGGCCCACATTTTCACCGAGAGTGTGGATCTTGCTGACTTACGAAGAAACCTTGGTTTGCAGATGACACTCACTTATATTAGCCGATGACGCGGTGGCTGCTGATCGCGTTATCCGCTTTATAAGTGAGAGTGGGTTAGGACCAGCAATATAAATTCTCCAGTGAACATTGACTCAACGACTTGTTCGTTTTTTGAATGATAATGTTTTGTTTTTCCGTAATTTTTGTTTATTTTTATAATTTTTATTTTTATTTAATTTTTTGTTTTTTGTTTTATTAATTTTTGGTCTTTTTAAATTTAGGTGTCCACCTCAAAATTATAAATTCAAATCCAAATTTGTATTCTTTAATCTGTGTTAAGAGGGGCAGATGATCTCGTAGTTCCGCCCCTTAAAGCAACACTAACTTACTAATTTTTGTGAAAGGTTGCGACTTTGATTGATAAATTTGCATGTATTTATTTATTATTTATTATTCAATTAATCAAATTCATTTATTTATTTATTTTATGTTATTTTCTTTTTCTTTCCTCAATTTTGTCCATCTTTGGAGCGCGTAAAATAACGCATTGCATTCACTGTCTCTATTTCCTTTATCCTTTCTTGCCTTCCAGTAGTTCTTCATTACTTCACTTTGTCTCCTGCTTCTCTCTTCCGTCCAGAAGTTAACCCGCTTCTTCTTTTCCTTCTCCTGGAAACCCTTAAAATTTTTGATCATATTTCTGAAAAGTGGTCTGTCCTGAATATTATCTATTGTTACTTCCATCTCTTCCACATCCCTTTTTATACTTTGTACCCATTGATTACCATTCTTGCTTTTGTCTACATGACTGAAAATTTGTTTTGTGAGTCTGGTATTATTCATCCTCATTACGTGTCCAAATAATTTTTTATCTTTATTTTATTTTATTTTTTTATTTTTTTAAGTCAATTTACCCTCTAGGTTGGTGGTTCCCACGGACTCAGCGAGGGAACTCACCACTACCGCCTCTATGGGCAGTGTCCTGGAGCTTGAAACCTCTAGTCGGGATGGATACAACTGGGGAGGTGTGATCAGCATGTCGCCCAGGCGGCCTCACCTGCAAAGCGAACAGGGGCCTCATGAGGGATGGGAAGGGATGGAAGATTGGGATGGATAGGCTAGGAAGAGGGAAGGAGGCGGCCGTGGCCTTGAAGAAGGCACCATCCCGGCATTTGCCCGAAGACGAAGTGGGAAACCACGGAAAACCACTTCGAGGATGGCTGAGGTGGGAATCGAACACCCTCTACTCATTTGGACCACCCGAGGCTGAGTAGACTCCGTTCCAGTCCTCATACCACTTTTCAAATTTCGTGGCAGAGCCGGGAATCGAACCCAGGACCTCCGGAGCGGCAGCTAACCATGCTACGGAGGCGACCCTTCTTTTCTTTTCTTTTCTTTTTTATTTTATTTTATTTTGCTGTAACTGTTTCTCCATTAGTAATATAGACAGTCATAATTTTTCACCCCACGGTTCCAACCAAGATTTTTCTGTGAAATGTGATGACATGTCGAATAATATACAGTTACATTTATAACTTGTGGTGTGCGTGTGGAAGACGGTTATGATTTGGATCCTTTATATGAAGATATTAGTGGAAATGTGGTACCGGTAGTCAGAGAAATGTATAAGGAAATTATTCCTAAGGAAACAGTGGAAGAGGAAGGTGAAGAAGAACAGGACGAAGGTGGACTCAAAGAATTGGTACAGCCCGTTTTAAAAAATACTGACCAGAAGGAGGATTTAGGAAATGGAGAAGAGACTTCAGTCTTAGATAATCAAAAGGAACGAAGGAAACGAAGAGCCGAATGAAAGGAACAAAAGAAAAGAAAATCAATAGGCAATGACAAATGCTGGTTAAAATGTAATATAGCAGTGTCTGTTCATTTTTCCTACCTCGTTCATTACTAATGTTGCAGTAAGTTGGATATCATTCTAAGAAGAAGAAGTGAATTGATTTATGTGTGTTTGGAAACAAATAGAATTTAGGAAGTTATTTGAAGGAAGTGTCTGCTTCATTACATCAGAGGAAAGAACTAAATATTACACGTAAAATAGGAAGTCCCGTAGCTCATAATCACAAGATTCACGGTCACATAAAACTACAATATTCGTTCCTTAATTTTTTCGAAATTCACTGGTGTATCAATTTTATAGATCACTGTCACTTCGTTTAGTGTTAAAGATTCGTGTGACAAGAAAGATAACAGAGAAAATTGGAAGTAATACTAGACTCAGCTTGGGTCCCATGTTCACCAACACACCCACGTCTCCACAAGTTGTGAGCCCCTGGGGGGCGTACTGTATGCAGTACGAATTAATTATCTGAGAGCCACTTTGTTCAGCAATCCAACAATACCATTCTTGGATCATCATAATCACTTCGTTGGTTGGTTGGTTGGTTCCTCAGTTTAGGGGCTGCGGCAACGTGGTCATGTAGCCCCGTGTACTTTGGGTGTGTGTACAATCTGTCTGATAAAATGTGTTAATTGTGATGGCTGTATTAGTGTGTGTTAGCTGTTTTTAATTCAATTAAGGACTGCTGACTTTTGCTACCAAACGCCACCGTCAACGACCAACTAGTTCTGAACTTGGCTACTAGATGCCACCGCAGTTGCCTTCTGGCGACGAACGTTGGAACAAAGGTTTGGTGCTTTTCAGCTGGTCAACACGAATGTACCCAAAAGAGCCCTAATCCAGAAAAAAATTACATAAGATTAATCAATTAATTCATAAATAAATCCTTTTGTTTACTATGGCAACACCGAAAAATGGCTTCAAACCTCACAATGAACATTGGAACCTAAGAGCGTTAGTCAAATCTAACCTATAATTTAGCTTAACACAAGTGTAATTAGTCGCCTCCGTAGCGTAGCGGTCAGCATGGTTAGCTGCCGTCCCGGAGGTCCTGGGTTCGATTCCCGACTCTGCCACGAAATTTGAAAAGTGGTCTGAGGACTGGAACGGGGTCTACTCAGCCTCGGGTGGTCCAAATGAGTAGAGGGGGTTCGATTCCCACCTCAGCCATCCTCGAAGTGGTTTTCCACTTCGTCTTCGGGCAAATGCCAGGATGGTACCTACTGTCAGGCCACGGCCGCCTCCTTCCCTCTTCCTAGCCTATCCATCCCAATCTTCCGTCCCTTCCCATCCCTCATGAGGCCCCTGTTCGCTTTGCAGGTGAGGCCGCCTGGGCGAAGTGCTGATCACACCTCCCCAGTTGTATCCATCCTGACCAGATGTTCCAAGCTCTAGGACACTGCCCATAGAGGCGGTAGTGGTGAATTCCCTCGCTGAGTCCGTGGGAACCACCAACCTAGAGGGTAAATTGACTAAATAAAAAAAATATTTATATATTCACATAGGGAACAAAGCACACGGAAGAACATCACTCTATAGCGCTGCTTTCTTTTACTCTCCCACTCTCTGTTTGTACTGTACATTGAATTTCTCCAACCTACTCGCTAGAGAAGAGCCGAGCGAGATACATGGATTATATTAGTTCAGATTGCTTGTTAATTCATGTCATGTGAGGAGAAGTCTGTATGAATGTTATGTTAGGGCTGACGGCTATTTACATATCCGTTTAACGAATACACTGTGCAACAAGTTTAATAGTTCGACTTCATGATTCAGCACCGTTGCCGAGCGCTTCACCACTGCAAGTGCCAGTTCAGAGATCCAAGGTTCTAATACGGAATCTGACACTGGCCATTTCGAGTGTGGTGTTTCCCCAGGATGCAACCTTGTTTCAAGTCGCGGAGCACCATCGTCAATCATTTACAATTACACACCCTACTTACTGTTTGAGTCTTCAGTCAATTGACTGGTTTAATGCAGCTCTCCATGCCTTCCTTTCCTGAGCTAATCGTTTCATCTCTACATAGCTACCACACCTTACATCCAAGACATTCTGTTTAACATATCCTAACCTTGGTCTACCCCTACAGTTCTTGTCCTTGACTCTTCATTCCATAACTAATTCGCTTTTCCTGGGTGTCTTAGTGGTGTCTTCCTGATTGCGACCATTCCGGATTGCGTTCACCTCATTAGCAGTCCATATTGCGGTCACTTTCAATTTAGGGAAGAACTATAAACATTCCAGCGTCCAGATTGCGGTCACTTTTCTTGGGAGAGCGGTCCGGTTGTAACTCCCCTGGGGATTTCCTCACCTTTCACTTTCACCCCTCTTGCCAATGTTGAGATTCATGCCATATGTCAGTTCTCTTTGGAATTTTAATAAACCGAAAACTTCAAATGTTTGATTTTGTGTGTAGGAGGGGGCGGGGACAGAAATTGATTACATAGGGGATTTAGAATCAAACACAGAACAAATTACTTTTACGAGACGAATTTTTCGAGGTAATAAAAAGAAAGTTTTTCACTATATACAGTAGGCTATCTATCATAAAAATAGATATCTCGCGTCTCAAATGGGAAGGGAGGGGCAGAAATTAAAAATTATACCCTGTAAGTATAAAATTTCCCATTAAAACAATTTTGTTTAAAGTGAAGGTCGTTGATTCCGATCCTGAAATGTTTCTATTCTTAAGACCGAAAATGTTATAATCATTGCTTTAAGAGGTGCTGTCAGATTGGGAGGGGACTTGATTTTTTTTAAGCGAAGTTTTATGGGGTGTGCTCAGCTGAACACTGAACTGTATTCTTTAGTTACGTAGTGAAATATCAGTTTCCCCTTGTTATCCACATAACTTACTGAAGGTATGAGTCAGTCGGGAAAAACCAAGGACCGGTCTCTGAAGAAAAGTGATCGCAATCTGGACGCTGGAATGTTTATAGTTCTTCCCTAAAATGAAAGTGACCGCAATCTGGACACAACCGTCTTAGTGTCTTCTCTCCTTTAGCAGTCACCAGAATATATATCTCCTCTCCCACTCGTCTTAATAGCTCTTCATTTGTTATTCTACCTACCCAACTGATCTTCATCATACTACTGTAACACCACGTTTCAAATGCTTTCATTCTCCTCTTTTCTGATGTGCCAATAGTCCACGTTTCATTTTCACGCCACGCTCCAGACAAATGCTTTCAAAAATTACTTCCTAATACCTAAATCTATATTTGATGTAGCGGCTTCGGTGGTATATTTGGTAGCATGCTGAACTGCTGTGCCCAAGATAGCGTGTTCAAACCCGGCCGAAGTCGTCGGAATTTTTTAAGAGCGTTAAAAATCCTTCAGTATGCCTTCCTTTAGAGGTGAAGTAAAGCCGGCGGTCCCATGTCATAGATTTATGGCATGTAAAAGATCCTTCCACAGACTAAACATGTGTGAAGCTAAATTGTTAGGTTAGATTTCGTCGGAACGCTCTATTGAAGTTCCAACGTTCACCACTAGGTATCATTGATATCTGGTAGCGAAAGTTGGAACTACTTGAAATTGAACGGAACTTTTAGCTCACCCTAAGGGGTCCGCTGGAAGCAGCTACAGACTCAGGCGGGCCGAACATGTCCTCGGAAACTCCCGGCACTAAAAGCCATACGATAAATAAATAATAAATAAATATATTTGATGTCAACAGATTTTCTGTAGAAATGTTTTCCATGACTGAGCCAGCCGACTTTCTATATTCTCTTTGCTTCGTCACTGCTGTGGCAAACGTAACACAGGTTATAATGTAAATGCATAGGCCTGCACACATTTGAACATATACATAATGTGCAAAGATGTACTAGAATTTGATTTTCACGGCAGTGTTGATGACGTATGGTAACTAAAGTGTCTGCTCCATTAGCTCAGTGAGGGGAACGGTTTGGCCCCATAGCTGATTGACTAGCTTGTTATGCTTTGGCCTGGGGGGGGGGGGGGGGGGGGAGGGTCCCTGGATCGATTACCAGCCACGCTGTGGGGATTTTAATCTACTGTGGGTAATTCCCCTGGGTGTTGTGACGTATTCATGAAAACTGACTGTACCACCACTTTGTGGCCAATAAGGTCCGCGTTTGATTCCCGGCTCTTCCAAAAAGTGTTATTCAGCCCTGAGGGCTCGAACTGGGTACACTCAGCCTCGTGAACAAAACTTGACCTCGGCCGTCTCCTTCCCAATCCTCACTTGACTTACAAAATAATACACACACTAATATAGCCATCGCCTCTTGGTGTAGCGGCTAGCATTCTTGGCTGTCACCCCGGAGATCCGGGTTCGATTCCTGCCACTGCCATAAAATTTAATTCTGGTCTGAGCACTGTAACGCGGTACACTCAGCCTCGTGAGGCGAAATTGAGAAGAGATGGGTTCAATCCCCACCTCAGCAGTCCTAGAAATGGCTTTCTGTGGTTTGTCACTTCCACTCCAGAAAAATTCCGAGATGGTTCCCAACCTAAGGCCACGGCCGCCTCCATCCAAATCCTAGCCCCAATTAAAATACACACACTAGTACAGCAACCACAGTGATACAGGTTATCAGACAGATTTCATACACACGCATAAGCAAGTACGATGTCACAGAGAACTCAAATTAATCAACAACAACAACAACGGCAGAATGTTTCTTAAAATCCACAGGATTCTGAAGTTTACGGTAAATTTTAAAAGTGGTAAGTTTCGCTTCAGGAGAGTTATGAGGGTCCTTAAAACTTCTGTGTAAGTATTAGAACAAACTAATTTGGGAAGAGCTGTGTAATGTGATGGGATTCTTGTGTGTCGCTCTGCCACGCAGCAGAGTTCCCAAGAACTTGCCCGATCTTACTTTAAATTAGTTTTAAACTCTCATACTAAATCGATACATACCAATGGAGAGTTTGGCCCTCTTCGTGGGTCGTTAACGTAGTATTCCGAATATTATTACCAATAACCTCATCATCGTTGTCTTCATGTAATCAGTGTTGCAACTGGTCTCAAAATGAATCTATTCGAGGCGGTTCGTTTTGCTCCGCTATTCTATAGGTCTGCGTTACGAAAGAACTTCTTCATTAATGTTTTCTTCCCTCCCACGAGGGCGTATTTTGCTCCAGAATACCGAAAATTTTCAACATTTTCTAAATTTCGTGTTTACATCATTTGAAGCTACGGAACCTTATCTTTCTAGCGGTATACTTATTAGCCTATTTTTATTTGTGAAAGAATAGGCTTATGAGATCACCTTTAGTCCGTGTGTGTGTGTGTGTGTGTGTGTGTGTGTGTATGTGTACGTGTATGTGTCACCACCCTAACAAAATCTAAATGGCTGGAGCGATCCCAATGAAACTCGGAAGGACATACAGTAGTACGATTTTGTCCGACCCCGGCTGTGCCCTTCAAATTTTAATACGTTTCACCAATCCAACATGGCGGCTGTGCGAAATATTTCACCGGCATTCTATATCTCCGAAACTACTACTGATCCTACCCTGAAATTTTGTACAGTAATAAAGGGCACTACTAGAAGTTCACCTATGTGACTTTCAAAAACCTGTCAATTACGAAACAAACATGGCGGCCAAGCGAATTTGAAACATTTAAATAGACGTTTCTCGCGATTTAACCATCCGAGCGCAGTGACACTTAGTTCAGCAAATGTTTATACATATTGTAATGTACTGATATCTAATTTACTTCACTTGTTTACATAACCTTAAAATGGCGGCTGTGCGAAGATTTAAAGTTTTTATTTTTTGTGTTCTAATTATGCGATCGAAGTCAACGTTTGAATAATCAACTTACGCAATAATCGCCATCTAATAGTACATAACTCTATTTCCTACATATATCAAAATCCAACATGACGACCATCTGAAATATTTAGACCGTTCTCAATATCTACTAATCGAATACCGCAATCAAACTAAAAATGTGTATGTTAATAAAAGCTATTAGGCCTAACATAAGATCACTTATGGAAATTTCAATAACCTGGAGAGTACAAATACAATATGGCGATGACGCAAATTTTAAATACCCAGGTTTGTCGCGATTTAACCATCCTAGCACAGTGAAACTTGGTACGATAAATGCTTACACAAATTTTAATCCACTCACATCTAATTTATTTCAATTGTTTTAATAACCTCAATATGGCAGCTGTGCGAAATTTTAAAATCTCGTTTTTATTGCTTGTGTCTTAATTATGCGAATGAAGTTTGAATACAGTAATACACCTACGCAATAATATCTATCTAATAGTACGTACCTCTATGACCTACTTAGATAAAAATCCAACATGGCGACCATCCTACGGTTCTCAATATCTACGAATCTATTACATCAATCAAACTGAAATTTTGTATTTTGATAGAGGCAATTAACGTAATTTGGGTATATGAAAATGGGCTATCTAGTTCTTCACGGAGCTACTTGTTTTTTTTTTTTCATTAGATTTCTCTCTAGATTATTATCTTTTTCTCTATCTTTCTCTAAATTTCTCTCTAGAGACGTTAAAAAGGAATATTTTAAAGAAAACAAAACAAGTATTGCGTGTCCGAGCGTACGTTATCCTTAAAACAAAGCTGTTGCCACTTCATCATCTAGTGGAGTAAAACTTTGATTCAGTTTCTCCATAAAATGTATTCATTAATATAAAAATTCACTTTCATTCGGAACGTTTCAACATGCAAAGTTGAAATTGTTAGAAGTAATTCCTTCCTATATGTGTTATATTTTACCACAGTCGTTTTTTTATACTTTGTTTGGTCGTTACAGATAGAAATGTGCACAAAATTGCTGTTAAAATTACTCCATTGATACAAAAATCACATAATAATCAGTTTGTTTCAAAACTCCTGTGTTAAAAGTGTGGAAAGTAAATCATATTCTCTACACTCACCGTGTGTAAATCGCAATTAAAATCTGCTTTGTTTTACACATAATGGTCGAATTTATAAACTTGATAGCTTGTTTAATCTATAAAGTATAGTTTTGGTGGTTTACAAGGAAAGATTAATCAGTGGTTATTTGTTTCCCATTGAATCACATTTCCCTATATTTGGCGTGAAATCCCTGCAGGTTGCGAAGCCCCGCCACTGAGTGGGCGGCTATGCCACGTTCTTAACTTAAACCTAGGAAGCGAACAAGGAAAGATTTAAGGCATCCACATCACAAACACACCCACTATTTGGATATTCCCCCGCCCGAACTCGCCTTAAATCTGGGAAAAGCTTCCTTCGGACAACAGTCAGCCTTAAAGTCAATGCTGACACTGCTAGGGCAAGAATGTGGAAGGAAAGAACTGGTCATCTGTCCGGCTGGATGACCCCAAAAGAAAGCCTTCCTCCGGGCCATATGGCAGGCTGGGCAACATGGAAGGCGCTCATCAGACTACGGACTGGAGTTAGAAGAACCAAGATAAACCTGCAGAAATGGGTTTTTTCGAGTGACTCTCTCCTCTGTGATTGTGGGGAACTACAGACAATCCAACATCTTTACCAGTGCCCACTATGTCCAGCAACATGCTCAATGGAAGATTTAACACTTGCCAACCCGAATGCTATTGACGTCGCCCGTTACTGGACAAAGAACATTTAATTTGGTTGCGGGCTACCTGGCAGTCAGATGTTTGTGTGTTGTTAAACTGACTTGTATGTTGATGTCCTCACTTAATATTAGATTTAGAATAGTTTGCCGAGTACTTTGTGTCGTTATTAATTATCATTATTATTTTTATTTGTATTTGATTCTCACTGTTTACCATTTGTGACATATATTTGTGATTGGTGCTCCTTATACGAATAAAGATAGAAAGTAGGGCCCGGATGTTGCCATCATTTACTGAGCGGTCTAAAACTATGCTGAATTGCAGTAACTCCGGACGGGCATTTTAGCTATTTTTAGCCTACTTTCGATTTTTGCAAAAAATGAAAGTAGACTTATGAGATCACTACAGGGCAAAAAAAAGTGTGTCTGTCTGTGTGTGTGTGTGTGTATGTGTGTGAGTCTGTGTGTGTGTGAGTGTGTACTCTGAATGTCTGCCCCCCCCCCCCCCTATCAATTCGAACACGGTGAGCGCAAATTGAACGAATTTTGGTACATAGGTAGCACTAGCAAAGGACACCTCAGTGTCATGTTTTATATCGCCGCCATCTTGACGGAAACGTAATGGCGGCCACACAAATGTTCAAAGCTTAAATCAAATTACGACTAACCTAATCATCCGATCTCTACTAAATTTTGCAACAACATACCTTTATGGGGGCAGCATCCTTTGACCAAACTAATAGGTCATCAGCCTAATATTTTGCGGATGGCGGCCATCTTTGTGTGAAAATCGATTGCCCCTATTAATTCGAACACGGTGAAACCGGATGGAACAAAATTCGGTACAGAGGTAGCAGTAGCAAAGGGCACCCCAGTGTCATGTTTTATATCGCCGCCATATTGACGGAAACGTAATGGCGGCCACCCAAATGTTCAAAGCTTAAATCAAATTATGACTAACCTAATCATCCGAACTCTACCAAATTTTGCAACAACATACCTTTATGAAGGAAGCATCCTTTGACAAATCTAATAGGTCATTAGCCTGATAGTTTGCGGATGGCGGCCATCTTTGTGCCAAAATCGATTACCCCTATTAATTCGAACACGGTGAAACCGAATGGAATGAAATTTGGTACAGAGGTAGCACTAGCAAAGGGCACCTCAGTGTCATGTTTTATATCACCGCCATCTTGACGGAAACGTAATGGCGGCCACACAAATGTTCAAAGCATAAATCAAATTACGACTAACCTAATCATCCGATCTCTACCAAATTTTGCAACAACATACCTTTATGGAGGAAGCATCCTTTGACAAATCTAATAGGTCATTAGCCTAATAGTTTGCGGATGGCGGCCATCTTTGTGTCAAAATCGATTACCCCTATATATTCGAACACGGTGAAACCGAAAGGAATGAAATTTGGTACAGAGGTAGCACTAGCAAAGGGCAACTCAGTGTCATGTTTTATATCGCCGCCATCTTGACGGAAACGTAATGGCGGCCACACAAATATTCAAAGCTTAAATCAAATTACGATTAACCTAATCATCCGATCTCTATCAAATTTTGCAACAACATACCATTATGGAGGGAGCATCCTTTGACCAAAATAATAAGTCATTAGCCTAATATTTTGCGGATGGCGGCCATCTTTGTGTGAAAATCGATTCCCCCTATTAATTCGAACACGGTGAAACCGAAAGGAACGAAATTTGGTACAGAGGTAGCACTAGAAAAGGCCACCTCAGTGTCATGTTTTATATCACCGCCATCGTGACGGAAACGTAATCGCGGCCACCCAAATGTAAAGGCTAAAATGTAATTACGACCAACCTGATAATCTAGTCTCTACCAAATTTTTCAACAACAAATCTTTATGTGGGAAGCATATTCTGACCAAACTGCTAGATCATCAGCCCAATAGTTTGCAGGTGGTGGCCAAGTATGTGTGCAAATCGATTCCCCCTATCAATTCAAACACGGTGAAACCGAATTGAACGAAATTTGGTACAGAGGTAGCACTAGCAAAAGGCACCTCAGTGTCATGTTTTATATCGCCGCCATCTTGACGGAAACGGAATGACGGCCACCCAAATGTTAAAAGCTTAAATCAAATTTCGACCATCGTAATAATTTGATCTCTACCGGATTTTGCAACAACATGCCTTTTTGTGGAAAGCATCTTATGACTGACTACAAGGTCATCAGCCCAATAGTTTGCAAATAGCGGCCATGTATGTGTGCAAATCTATTCCCCAGATCAATTCAAACACGGTGAAACCGAATTGAATGATTTTTTTTACAGAGGTAGCACTAGCAAAGGGCACCTCATATTCATGTTTAATATCCCTATAGCACGTTGTATTTCAACAAGCTACTACAACCAACATTCAATTATACTCCTTGAAAAGAACAAAGAGTTATAACAATACCCATGCATTTAGGAGAAATTAGGCTATATGTTCTTTACTGAATATCTTGATCTATTTTAAAATTAATTTTTAAGTTTGGTAGATTTTTCGGTCTTATTTTATTGAAATTGATCTTTTGAGGTTTCCAATTTAGTAACGTCACAGCTTTATATGAGGGAGTTACGTCTCTGAGAGTTAAGAAGAAACTAGTTGCTGATACAAGATAATTTAAAATATTGAAATATTGATTCCATGTTCTTAACCAAGCGGGTTGAAACTAGTCTTAGCAACAATCGTAGACAAATTGCTGCGGTTATTGCTTCAAAACTGAAAAACGTGCTGGGCCAAAACGCCGGGTATAAAACATTATGCAAAATCTCAGACATTCTTTCTGGAGAAAACTACAGCATGGATGGCATTGAGGAGAATTTAGTAGCAAACGACCTTCCTCACTTCAAGTACAGTCCGATCACATCATTTGATCTATTTTGATTGACTTTTCAGTTTAGGCTTAAGATGTATTTTTTGAAATATTGGCGAGTTTATTATTATAAGATCATTTTCTCCATTTTATAGTGCAGTTTTGGAATTTTTATGTCATTTATTACAGTCATTTTTGAAAATTTAAGTGCATTCTTTAAACTTTTCTACGGTATCAACATCCTGGCCCTAGTCATCAGTAAACCTTCGGATAAAGAGATGCGGAAAGAAGTCATTAACGATATGAAATAAAATCTCAGCAATGTTTCTAGGTTTATGCCGTGTCTTGTGTATGGTTCCAAGCAGCCTTTCACCAAAAGGCTTCCCAAAACATGGTATATCGGCTTTCACGGCTCTCACAGTTAAGAGGCGCATGTGCGCTTCATAAGAAGGGCGGTAGTTCACAGTTCGCTACTCCTGTGGGGTCCCGGGCGCGGACACCAAGAAAATAATAATAATAATAATAATAATAATAATGTTATTGGTTTTACGTCCCTTTTAACTACACTGGCTTTTAGAGACGCCGGGGTGCCGGAATTTTGCCCAGAAGGCGATCTTTAACGTGCCAGTAAATCTACTGACACGGCTCCCTCGCATTTGCACACCCTCAAATGCCAGCTGACTGCGCCAGGTTCCGAACCTGCAACCTTGGCCTCAGCAAGCGAGAACGTTACCCCTGAGCCACGCAGCCAGACGGACACCAAGAGCCCGCTGATGAGCCAGCTTGGTGTTCCTAGGTGAAACCCCACACAAGATACGGCATAAACCTAGAAAAATTGCGGAGTTTTTTTTCACGAGCCGTTAAAGCCTATATACCATCTTTATGATATGAAATGTTATGAGTTGTAACAGAAAGTGATGTTTAGATTTTAAGAACTAGACGACAGTACGGTTATCAAGAATTGTACAGTTGTGATTTTAAATGTGGATTGCGAAATATTTCCAGTTCGTCATTCATTTTAAAGATACTCATATCCCCCCAGAAAAAAATCTGTAGACTAATCTTGAGATTTCATGTGGAGCCGATGGGTTATTATTATGAATTTTGGGGCAACGTACACAAAATATATAATACTAGCGGACCCGTGCGAGAACTCTCGCTTGTGTATACACCACACACCTGGCTTTACTGTTATGCGGGCATCTATAAATATGTCATTTCTTTAAACGCACTTTTTAAACAAATTGTCGATATTTTAGAAATCAGAGAGCAATTCATCACTGCTGCTGGTTGCACATGGGTTGTGAACGCCCCATGTGTACAGACTACCCGCCTTGCACTAGTGCTGTGCGGGCTCTACGCAGCAAAGTTCTGATAGGGGTTATCGTCTTGTTAATTTGTTTTAACGCATTTTATAAACAAAATAAATATATTTCCGTTGACTTATCAAGAAATGCAATATATTTCCTGTACTATTGAGACAATTTGGAAGATTTTAGTACAAACCGCACCTTCTAACTCTCTCTGGTTTAGGAGCTTGAGTTTTGTGAAACATACACCTTAGCGTATTATAATAGATACTAGCATTACCTTCGCCCGCGAATATTCTAGTTGTAAAGAGTACACTTAGCAAAATCTCAATCATGAATGCTATGACTGATTTATCCTTGGTATGAATAATCAGACTTTATCAATTCAGCTACTGGTGCAGTGGTTAGGGGTTTGTCATTCCTCCATAGGTATATCAGAGCGAAGTTAGTTTTCTGGGAATATCACAGACACTGTTAATTTAAGGGCCTTTAAATGTGTTTTTCTGAGATCCTTTATAGTCGGGTGAAAAAGACCTTTCGTACCACACTCACACGGGAAAATTGCGTGAAAAATTTCTAGAGTGCCCCTTGACCCCCTTAAACGCATTATACTGTATGTATTGATGAATTTTACAGCTTAATTTGGTTCAGTGATTAAACATATAACCGTCTGGAAACTTTCACAATAATGTAATAATTGGAATTGCATTGCGTCTTACAGAAATATATGGTCCTGTGAGATTCTGTTACCATGGTTACCGTGTTGCATTCTTTCATTATTTAATTGTAAATATACATGTTTTAAGGTATTTATTTAATTGTGAGGCATTTAAAGAGTAAGTGAGTGCGTTTCGCTTACGCATTGGGTTATGCTGAAACTGTAGGTACCCCAGATGTGTAGGTTGGTGTTAATAGGACCTTATTTTCGGTACAAAACTGGAATGGGACCTTAGCAGAAGAATATAGGGAGGGATATTACAAACAATACCCATCTAAAAACAATCGATTGGGCACCAAATAAATTTAAAATTTAAAATTTAAATTGTCCAGCCACTCTATAGCCTTTTCAGAGGCCTGCACAAAGTCTTCCAGCAGTCCCAAGTATGCCCTGTAACACTCTGTATCAATGTCTCGGCCCGTCACAGTCACAGTTGAGTAACGTTTTCATGCCCCCACTTATACAGCAACAAGCCACACCGCCCGTGATTGGTTTTACGTGGCAGATCAAAACCGGCTAGTGGGTGTTGGGTACACAGTAGTGACTGTCATTCCTTCGGAACTTCGTTGTGATTTCTACTCCTGTCACCATTCTTCTGCAACGTTAAACCCTCTCCTAACCAACCCTTCGGCTTATAACACAGATGAAGATCGTGATTTCAAATGACCAAATTTATGATGTGAATTAATAAACGATGGCTTTAAAATCTTCTACAGGTAGGCTGCGTGGCTCAGCGGTATCGTTCTCGCTTGCTGAGCTCTAGGTTGCAGGTTCGTATCCTGGCGCAGTCAGCTGGCATTTGAGGGTGCGCAAATGCGAAGGAGCCATGTCAGTAGATTTACTGGCACGTTAAAGATCCCCTTAGGGTCAAAATTCCGGCACCCCGGTGGCTCTAAAAGCCAGAGTAGTTAAAAGGGACGTACAACCAATAACATAGTTATTATTAAAATCTTCAAAAATAGTGAAATCAAAGGACATACGAAATCATTAAGAGAAAACGGCAATAATTAGAAATCTAGCATAATTTAGACCCTCAGGCAGTGTAATTGCTCTCTTCAAGTTATGTATAGCTGAACCAACGCAGCAATAAAGGTATGTGTCATAGCCCATCGGTAAACGCAAATAATGTGTGGCCAATAAAATTATTGGGAAAGCGGACCACAAATTTGGTGTCGCCATCAATCTAATAGAGCACCTAATATTCCTATAAATCTGATAATCCATATTGAATGTTGTCGGCGTTCCCTAGTGAGTCATTGGTAAACAAGAACTCTGTACAGCCACACATAACATCCAGTAATATTCACAGACATACACAACCGGGAAAAAGATTTTAATGACCTCAGTGAGGCATATTACGGTGATTTATAAAACTTTTATTAACTTGACTAATTACAAATAACGTGCATACACAGTATAAGGTTTGGATCCCTAGGAGGGAAAAACGATCATCTCCCTCACTCCAACCTCCCCCACTCCAACAACTCCCCCTCCACCCAAAACCAATACTCGTATCATCCCTTAAAATTGAAGATAAGGTGATTGCAGAGGGGTGCAAATTATTAGACTCGAAGCTAGTATTCCAACAATTCAATGTTTCTTTTTATGACTTAAATGCAGTAAAACAGTTTGCGTGAAATTATTTTCCAATGATCAACCAATAGTCCTAATAACATTTTCTCGTAGGAAACAGACAGTAAAATGGTTTCTTTAGAATTTCTACTGATATTTTAATGCACTTTTCTCGTGATTTATCCATCCGAGCGCAGTGAAACTTAGTACGGTATATCTTCTTTATATATATAATTCTTCGACACGTGTGTATGTCACTGAACTCCTCCTAAACGACTGGACCGATTTTGATGACATATTTTTTATGGTCCCTGTATGGTTTAGATTCAAAATTGAACCACTGTTCGGAAAAAGGGAATAACTCGACTTTTTCGGTAAAAAAACTGAAATAGCCATTTTTAGCCTATTTTCAATTTTGAAAAAATAGGCTTATGAGATCACCTTTTGTCCGTGTGTGTGTGCGTGTGTGTGTGTGTGAGGTGTGTGTGTGTGTCCCCCTAATAAAATCTAAACGGCCTGAGCGATTTCAATGAATCTCGGTAAGTTCATAGCACTATTCCCGGCGACCTCGACCGTGCCCTTCAAATTTTGTTACGTCTCACCAATCCAATATGGCGGCTGTGCGAAATATTTCACTAGCATTCAATATCTCCGAAACTATTACCGATATCGCCCTGAAATTGTGTACGGTGATAAAGGGCACTACTAGAAGTTCACCTATGAGACTTTCAAAAACCTGGTGACTACATAACCAACATGGCGGTCAAGCGAAATTGAGACTTTTAAATAGACTTCTCGCGATTTAACTATCCAAACGTAATGAAACTTGGTACAGAAAATGTTTATACACATTGTAATGCACTGGAGTCTAATTTAGTTCAATTGTTTACATAACCTCAAAATAGCGGCTGTGCGAAATATTTCACTGACATTCTATATCTCCGAAACTATTACAGATATCACCCTGAAATTTTGTACGGTGATAAAGGGTACTGATACAAGTTTACCTATGTATATTTCATAAACCTGTAAAGTACAAAACGAACATGGCGACCAAGCGAATTTGAAATATTTTAATATACTTTTCTCGTGATTTAACTCTCTGAGCGCTGTGAAATGTGGTTCAGTAAATTATTTTGTAGGTTGTAATGCACCGCCATCTAATTTAATTCAATTGTTTACATAACCTCAAGATGGCGGCTGTGCGAAATTTTAAAAATAAATTTTTATTTCTTGTGTCGTAATCATGCGATCGAAGTGAAAGTTTGAATAATGAACCTAGGCAATAATTGTCCTTGAATGGTACATAACTCTATGGCCTATACATATAATAATCCTAAATGGCGAGCTTCCGAAATATTTAGACGGTTCTCAATATCTATGAATCTTTTACAGCAACCAAACTGAATTTTTTATGTTCATAGAGACTATGAACATATGTTCACCTATAGGACTTTCAGTAACCTGGTGAGCAAAAATCCAACATGGCGGCGACGCGAAGTATACATATTTAAATTGACGTTTCTCGCGAATTAACTATCCGAGTGCCGTGAAACGTTGCACATTAAATGCTTATACAAATGTTGATCCACTGGCATCTAATTTATTTCAATTGTTTGCATAGTCACAAGATGGCTGCTGTGCGTAATTTTAAAATCTCGTTTTTACTTCTTGTGTTCTAATCATGCGATTGAAGTTTGAATACCACACGTACACAATAATCTTAATGTAATAGTACAAAAATAAAAATCCAACCTGGCGACCATCTGAAATATTTAAACGGTTCTCAATATCTACGAATCTGTTACAGCAATTAAACTGAAATTTTGTATGTTGATAGAGGCAATTAACATGAGCAGGTTATATGAAAATAGGCTGTATAATTCTTCACGGAACTACTTGTTGTTTGTTAAATGTAGGTGCATCTACTGAGCGGAGAAAGGAAATATTTCTGTACTTCCATACCGGTTAAAATCACATGTTTGTTAGGCGGTGAGTGGAGTAAGGGAATAACTCAATAAGTACACTGACCTTCAAAAAAAAGTGGAACAGTTAAGGAACAGTTAAAAAAAGTAATATAAATAGTATAAATCTAGCCTTGAAAAAGATTTAATCACATTTTAAAAGCTTTTCATGCATTAGAACAAACATCTGAAACATCCGCGAATAGAAATTGATAATATGACATTTCTTAGGGTGGTTCATTACCACCAATTACCCCCAATCCTCGATGAGCCTATCTTAATGGTTTTATGGCGGGAAGCGGACTGGAAGCGTTTAAGGTTTATGAGTGTTGCCGCTCGCTTATTGTTGTTCTAGGGATAACAACTGGCACTTGTTGAACACGTTTGAACCATTGTCACACATTTTAACAAGTTATCCATTTGCAGTTCACACTGAAACATGCCTCTTAGCCATGAAGAAGCTGCACAGGCAGTTGCATTGGTGGAGGATGGCCGCAGCTTCCGTTATGTTGCTGAGGTCATTGGATCATCTCTCGTGCAATGCAACGTTACAGAGAGCTCCGAACATACGACAGGAGACGAGGGTCAGGCCGTAGAAAAAGCACAAGTGCCAGGGATGACAGATTTCTCACCCTCCAAGTTCTGCGTGATCGGCATACCAGAGCAGTTCAGGCACGAAATCAACTGGAAAATGTCAGAAATGTGAGAGTGAGTGAGCGAACAGTAAGAAGAAGGCTTGAAGAAGCTCATCTTTCGTCCAGGAGACCTGCACGTGGACCCGCACTCGAACGGCATCACCGAGAGGCGCGTCATCGCTTCGCAAGGCAGCATCTGGGATGGACCCACGAGCAGTGGGCCTCTGTTCTCTTCACTGACGAGAGTCGCTTTAACCTTAGATCTCCTGATGGAAGAGAAAGAGTGTGGCGAAGGCGCGGGGAGAGGTACAGCCCTGTTGCTTTCTCCTCCAGGACTCCATTTGGAGGTGGCTCGGTTATGGTGTGGGGTGGCATCAACGTTATGGCCCGCACTGAGTTGGTGTGCATCGATCACGGGACGCTCAATTCCCAAAGGTACATCGAAGAGATCCTGATGAACCATGTGATGCCCTTTGCGCCTTTCATTGGTCAGAATTTCATGCTGATGCAGGATAATGCCCGCCCTCATACTGCTCGCTGTGTTGTACAATATCTGCAGGAAGTGGAGATTCAAACCCTGGACTGGCCAGCTCGTAGTCCTGACTTGAACCCCATCGAACATGTATGGGATACGCTTGGAAGGAACGTCAGACAGCATGACCACACCACCTTGGCACAACTGAGAACATCGCTGCTGGAGGAATGGGATCGCATCCCGGCAGATGCCATTCGACGAGTTGTGAACAGTATGCCTGAGCGTTTACAAGCTGTCATAGACGCTAAAGGTGGAAACACCCGTTTTTATTGACCGGTGTTCTCTTTCAGTGCAGTGCAAACATTAATACTGTTTTGTTTGGCAATACGTTTGATAAACACCAGCCCAAAGAGCATTACAAAAAATTGAAAATTGTAAGATTTGCAAAATGGAACGAAATTTGTGAGTTAAAGCGTGTTGTAAAACATGATTCGGTATTTTCTGTTGCCAACCATCTAAATTTACATGAATAATGCAAATATTGGAAAACGGATACATTTTAGTGGAATAAATTAAGAAATTACATAAAAAATTAAAGTGTTCCACTTTTTTGCCGGTCAGTGTAGTTCCCTGTAAAAAAGATAATGATGTCAGTAAAATAATAAAATATAGTCCTGAACAGCACAGGGAATTTTACAACAACATTGTATCATGGAAAACTAAAAATAACCACAGATGATTATGATGAACAATAAAGACTGATGTTAGTTAGGTGTACAATCCATGAAGCTTGTAATTTATGTAATAACTAATTTTTGAGTAGTTTATTAATAATTCCAAACTTACAAAGTGTCACCATGCCAAGATTCCATTCAATACGGGAGAAATTTTTAAGGATGCAACTTTATATTTATAACTATTTTTGTTCCCAGTGATTGGAAAAAGGGAATAACTTTTCAAAAATTAAACCATTCCAGTGGCGTTACGGTAAGATAAAATTCACATTTTCTTACATAATGGTTCTTTATGTATAAAATAACATTTCTTATGTGAAGTGTTTTTGGTAAGTATAACAGAAACATTTTTATACAGTTTTTTTAATTCCTGAAAACTATGGCTATCATCAGTGGTTCAATCGGACCCGGTAGGTGTCGTAGTGACCAAAATGTAGGGTGCACACAGTTTTAGAACCACAAGGTACAGTCAACAAAACGAAAACTGTCGTCATGGAAACAGCTAGTCTTGGTGAAAACTAAATCCCACCTCAACAGGGTCTTCCTCACACTGCTGTTGTACTGGGCAAGCGCACAGCGCTCTTCATTTGTCTCCTGTGTTCTCATGCAGCTAATATCCACGAACTTAAGTTGTTTAAATTGTTATTTTCGTGACTATGCCGAGCTATTGCAGTGTTCCTCTTTGCAAAAATCAGGGAAGCCCGTTTTCGTTTCACCAATTTCCACAAAATAAAGAAATGAGGAAGAAATGGTCACATGTTATCAGAAGGAAAAATTTCGGTGAGAAAAATCTGACCGAATATATTAAAGTGTGTTTCCATCATTTACAACCCGATGACTTCACGAAAACTGTGTTGGATTAGTGTGACTTACAAAGGGAAATAATTCCTGTTTTGTACCTATAAACTGATTAGACATTTCGATAACAACCACTGAATTTATGCGTTTGTATCTGAAGGTGAGAGAGCAAGATAAAAACCGGGCGCTGTTCCATCGCTTTTTCCGTGGACCACGAACACAACAAAAAGAATTATTTAGGAAGAGGCCATACACAAGAAAATTTCCGGATTATCACTATAAGCCAACAAAATCGGAATCGGCGGAAATAATCTCCATTGAAGTACGGGAAGAAATCGTCAATATACACGAAGAAATGAAAGTAACATTTCTGACTCCCATTTTCAAAGACATCAATAGGCTACTCGGTCAAATACTTCAAGAATAAATGTCGCAACATTAACAGTCACAAACGTATTATGGTTGGTTTCTTGAAATCAGAATTAATCGTCAACTTCCATCTGCCCGACGGAGAATGTGGTAGCGACTGACTTCTACAGTACATTCTTGAGACATAGTCAGATGAATGGAAACAGTTCGTGGCTCTAAAGCAGGGATTCTCAAACTTTTAAAAAATTGAACCCCCAAGTCCTTTTCCAGGGGTAAGGGAACGATTCTTATTGAGAAATTGACAAAATTACATAAGAACCAAACGTTGCGATGCATTTTCGAGGTACACATTACCGGTATCAACTTTCTTTGATTATGTTTACCTTAAAACACGACAGTTTCATGTAAGCTATCAACCTAAAAAAAATACATGAATCGAAGTCTGTAAGCAGGGGGAGCAAGTGAATATTTAAATCTCTGTTTATGATTTAAGTCTTATGGAGATATATTTATCAATATAGGCCTACAATACTCTAGTAATTGTAATCTTTAGGAGAAAGCATGCTGAATCATATTCATTATTTGAATAATAAAGCGTGTTAGAATTTTGTTATTACCGCTGTAGGCCATTAATTCTTCCTTCCTCCCGCTAGTTTTAGGGTCTCTAGTCCGTAGCTCATTTTGCAGCTGTTTAACGCTTAAACGCTGAAAATCGTCCATAATATATTAGGAGATATACCTATAGAATTAATTAATATAGACTTGGAGTAAAATTAAAGAAGATATAATTTACTTTAGCTTAGAAAACTCGGTCACAATTTATACATTCTTCGCAGCTGACTGGGAGAAACATAAGACGATCACCTTGCGCTTACCCAATACTACACGAGCGCTATCTGGCGCGAACTTTCTCCCGCTACATCCCTATTCTCCCAAGCTCATTCTCTTGTCAGTGGTTTCTTCTGAAAAGTTCTTGAATAATATACGTTCTGAGAATAATTCATAGTTATGTTTTTGTACCATAGATGGCGGTGTTGTCGAATTCTTGGTATTTGACGTAGGCTTCAAAACATGCAAAAAACACTTGCATCAGAGCTTTGCATTGTTAGAACATTTCAATAACGGCTCAAAGAAAATAAACAACATGTAAGTTTGTTAGAGTGGGTCCCAATTGGACCCAATAGGCAGCGCACGAGTGGATTCGACAGTTGAGCGACGACGCGTGATGCGTTTCAAAAAAGTCCCGTATGCATTCATACACAATTCGTCCGATAGCAATGAAACTTGGGTGAGATGTTGAGTACACCGCAAGGAAGGTTTCTTGTTTCGTAAATCCATTTCACAATAGGCAGCGCACGAGTAGTTTCAACAAATGAGCGACGACGCGCAAAGCGTTTCAACAAAGTCCCGTATGCGTTCATGTACCATTTGTCCGATAGCAATGAAACTTGGGTGTGATGTTGTGTCCACTCCAGGGAAGGTTTCTGGCTTAGTAAATCAATTTTACAACAGGTAGTGCATGAGTAGATTCAACAAATGAGCGACGAAGTGCAAAGCGTTTCGACAAAGTCCCATATGCGTTCTTATACCATCCGTCCAATAGCAATGAAACTTGGGTGAGATGTTGAGTGCACTCTAGGGAGGGTTTGTGGCTTAGTAAATACATTTTACAACAGGTAGCGCATTAGTAGATTCAACAAATGCGCGACAACGCGCGAAGCGTTTCAACAAATTCCCGTAAGCGTGCATATACCATCCGTCTAATAGCAATGAAACTTGGGTGAGATGTTGTGTCCAATTCAGGGAACGTTTCAGGCTTACTAAATCCATTTTAAAACAGGTAGCGCATGAGATGATTCAACAAATGAGCGACGACGCACGATCCGTTTCAGCGAAGTCCCACATGCGTTCATATACCTTCCGTTCAATAGCAATGAAACTTGGGTGAGATGTTGTGTCCACTTCAGGGAAGGTTTCAGGCTTAGTAAATCCATTTACAACAGGTACCGTATGAGTAGATTCAACAAATGCGCGACGACGCGCGAAGCGTTTCACTAAAGTCCCGTATTCGTTCATATACCATTCGTCTGATAGCGATGAAACTTGGGCGAGATGTTGTGTATACTCCACGGAAGGTTTATGGCATAGTAAATCCATTTTACAATAGGTAGCGCACGAGTAGATTCAACAAATGAAAAATGACGCGCGAATCGTTTCAACAAAGTCCTGTATGCGTTCATATAGGATGCCATTCATCCGATTGCGATGAAACTTGGGTGGATCGTTGAGTACACTCCAAGGAAGGTTTTAGGCTTAATAAATCAATTTTAGGACAGGTAGCGCATGAGTAGATTCAACAAATGAGTGACGGCGCGCGAATCGTTTAAACAAAATCCCATATGCGTTCGCTCATATGTCATTCATTCGATTGCGATGAAACTTTGATGAGTAGTTGTGTACACGCCAGAGAAGGTCTTCGACTTAGTAAATCCACTTTACAATATTGGTAACGCACGAGTAGATGTAACAAATGAGTGACGACGCGCGAAGCGTTTCAACAAAATCCAATTTGCATTCATATACCATTCATCGATTGCGATGAAACTTTAATAAGTTGTTGTGTACACTTACGTGAAGGTTTATAACTTAGTAAATCCATTTAACAGTAGATGGCGCACGAGTAGATTCTACAAATGAGTGAAAGCGCACGAATCATTTAAACAAAATCCCGTATGGGTCATATGTCATTCATCCGATTGCGATGCAATTTTGGTGAGTTGTTGTGCACGCTCCCACGAATGTTTCTAAATCAGTAAATCCATTTCACGATAGTTTAGAGGCAGTAAACGGAAATTAAAATAATTATTGTGTATCCAAAAGCACTTAAAGAAACAAAATTACAACCCCTAAACTTTCTTTGATTGGCATTGCAACGCATGCCGGGTACAGCTTGTGCTTATGTAAATTTTAAACCATTGGCATCTAATTCATTTTAATTATTTTCATAACCTCCAGATGGCGGCTGAGCGAAATTTTAAAATCTGGTTTTTATTTCTTTCTTGTATCCTAATCATGCGATTGAAGTTTGAATAAAACACCTACGCAATAATAATATTCATGTGATTAGGTCATAACTCTAAGGCCTATATGTAAAAATCCAACATGGTGACCATCGAAAATAATTAGACGGTTCTCAATATCTACCCATCTATTAGAGCAATCAAACTGAAAATTTGTATGTTGATAGAGGCAATTAATATAAGTAGGATATAAGTAGAGGAGTAAGGGAAGTTCAGCGTCATCCATTTTATTGTGTGACTGTATATCCTCAGCTGTGTAATATTTCCGATATCTCGCGAACCAATAATTGGATATTGACATGTGAGGTGTCAAATGACCTAATTTTGTCCCCTTTCCTATGTTTTAAAGTTTTTTTTTTGGAAAGTAGGCTCTATTCCCAAACCTGTTTATCGCAGAACGTTGTGCAATGGCTCAAACGAAAGGTCTCTTTAACCTTTATCAAAACACTATTTTTTTCATTTTTTTTCAAGAAACATTCAATTTGAAAAGTAGACTATATTAATATAAGGCAATCAATATAAGTAGGATATATGAAAATAGGCTATTAGTTCTTCACGGAACTACTTGTTCCTTCTCCTGTAAAATTTAGAAAGTGTCAGAAGTCCCGTTTTAACATAAAGTGACATTCTTGTATAAATCCAACTTGGACCACAGGGTTGGTGGCCCAAAAATGCTAGCCATAAAGAGGTCAATCTTTAGCGAACTTTCCACTAGACGCCTCAGTTATCGAGTGGCCCACATATCGTCCGCTTGCTTTCTCGTCTCCATCCCCTCATAAATTGATTCTTGGAAATGAGATACGTGTCTAGATTTCCATTTTGTTCCCGTCAAACTTCAGCAACAGACCCAATGCTTAGAACTGAACCTCATACAGTGAGCACTGTGAACAGTACGTTATACTAAACAACTAACAGTAAAACCGAGCAATTCTTCTAGGGTTGTGCCGTCTCTTGTGTGGGGTTTCGCCTAGGACACCAAGCTGTCTCACCCGATGAGCCTAGCTTGGTGTCCTAGGCGAAACCCCACACAAGACACGGCACAAACCTAGAAGAATTGCTGAGTTTTAATTCACCAGCCGTGAAAGCCAATTTACCATCTTTTTGGAAGCCTTCATAGAGAGGTAGAGGCTGCTTGAGCTTTTAGTTCTCGCAGTCAAGTGGTGCAGTTGCACCTAATATAAAGGGAGGTGGCGCGCAGTTCGTCACTCCTGTGGGGGTCCGGGCGGAAACACCAAGAGCCCGCCGATGAGCCAGCTTGGTGTCCTAGGCGAAACCCCACACAAGACACGGCACAAACCTAGAAGAATTGCTGAGTTTTAATTCACCGGCCGTGAAAGCCAATATACCATCTTTTTGGAAGCCTTCATAGAGAGGTTAAGGCTGCTTGAGCTTTTAGTTCTCGCAGTCAAGTGGTGCAGTTGCACCTAATATAAAGGGAGGTGGCGCGCAGTTCGTCACTCCTGTGGGGGTCCGGGCGGGGACACCAAGAGCCCGCCGATGAGCCAGCTTGGTGTCCTAGGCGAAACCCCACACAAGACACGGCACAAACCTAGAAGAATTGCTGAGTTTTAATTCACCGGCCGTGAAAGCCAATATACCATCTTTTTGGAAGCCTTCATAGAGAGGTTAAGGCTGCTTGAGCTTTTAGTTCTCGCAGTCAAGTGGTGCAGTTGCACCTAATATAAAGGGAGGTGGCGCGCAGTTCGTCACTCCTGTGGGGGTCCGGACGGGGACACCAAGAGCCCGCCGATGAGCCAGCTTGGTGTCCTAGGCGAAACCCCACACAAGGCACGGCACAAACCTAGAAGAATTGCTGAGTTTTAATTCACCGGCCGAGAAAGCCAATATACCAACTAACAGTAAGCTCAACGTAGGTCTCGGGGACACGAACTGTTGCGGCTGCCGAAGCCTGTCGCACTCCTCTGGGGCAATGATTAAATGAATGACAGATGAAATGATGATGATGATGATAATTGTAGTTTTAAGGGGCCTAACATCGAGGTTATCGGCCCCTGATGAAATGAAATGGCGGAAATGAAAGGATGAACAGATGAAATGAAATGATAGTGGAGAGTGTTGCTGGAATGAAATTTTGACAGGGAAAACCGGAGTACACGGAGAAAAACCTGTCTGCCTCCGTTTTGTCCAGCACAGATCTCACATGGAGTGACCGGGATTTGAACCACGGCTCTAGTTTTTTAGAGAATTTTCTAAATTTGCCATTTTTTTTACCGTGCATCATCGTCTTCCCAAGTTTATAAGAAATTTCCTAATTTTCTTTCTTTAAGGTGTGTATTACACCTGTGCCTACAAAGTGTACATCATTCAGGTCATTAGGATTTATACTTGTTTTGTATACTGTATTTTTTTAAAGAAAAAAGAACTAATTTCAGCTGCTCTGATAGCTTGCCACGGTGGGTGAGTGGTTAACGTGTCGGTCTACTAACCCCAAGATTGCAGGTTCGCTCCTGGCCATGGTAAGTGATTTTTGAAAGGCGGCAAAAATACGACACGTATGTCATACGATGTTGGCATGTCCAAGAATCCATTTGAATTCAGTAGGCCGTGTTCATAATGGCAAAATTAATCTCGGGAGTTTCCGCCAACTCAAAGTTCCTAATTTCTCTACTACAAAGCACTATAGTGTTCAAGGAGCTTAGATGTCTAACCTCCTTGACTTTCATAGTGCTTCAAGAAACAACAAAATTTGACATGCAAGCTACCCTCTGGGTGTCAAATTACAAAGCTAGCACCCGGAACCCGAGGCCATACAATATTATTATTATTATTAGCTGCTCTGATTAAAAATTCAATAAAAGGACTGAATTTACAGTTTATGTTAGTGATTGAGGTACATTTTGTAGGCACAGATGTTATACACACCGTAAAAAGAAAAGTTGGAAATTTCTTACAAACTTGGGATATATAAGGGAAACGACGATGAATGGTAAAAAAAAATTGGCAAATTTAGAAAATTATCTAAAAAAACTCTTATGATAAGAATTTTGACATTATAAAAGTTGCTTTTGGTTGCCAAAAGCAAGACATTACTATGATATGAGTATAATTTGTCAACAATCAAACAATGTTCAACAATCGACTGGATATTGACATTTTATTCCCCTCGTAAGATGGACCTTCCCCCTTTAACAGAGTTCTGTGAAATACGGCAATTTATGTGCATAAAGCCTGAAGGTCTAACGAAAAGAGAAATGAGAGCGATAATTTGGTGGTTAATGGAGGTGTATAAAAACAAAGCTTTGATAGAAGTAGGAAAAGGAGACCTTTGCCTTTTTTGGTGTGAAGGTTATGGGTACAGAACATCTGATCAGGGACTACAATGAAACCAAAATACTAAGAGCAAAGTGTGTAGTTAAGGATAAACAGAATAGAAAGTGAAAATGAATATCTCACTTTAATAAAAGTAGTTCTGTGAAGAACTAAATAGCCGATTTTAATATACTAGCATTACCCGTCGCGGCTTGACCCGCGAATATTCTAGTTGTAAAGAGTACACTTAGCAAAATCTCAATCATGAATCCTATGACTGATTTATCCTTGGTATGAATAATCAGACTTTATCAATTCAGCTACTGGTGCAGTGGATAGGGGTTTGTCATTCCTTCATAGGTATATCAGAGCGTAGTTAGTTTCCTGGGAATATCACAGACACTGTTAATTTAAGGGCCTTTAAATGTGGTTTTCGGAGACCCTTTATAGTCGGGTGAAAAAGAGCTTTCGTACCACACTCACACGAAAAAATTGCGTGAAGAAATTCTAGAGTGCCCCTTGACCCCCTTAACCGCATTATACTGTATGTATTGCTGAATTTTACAGCTTAAATTGGTTCAGTGATAACCTTATAACCGTATGGAAACTTTCAAAGTAATGTAATAATTGGAATTGCATTGCGTCTTACATAAATAGATGGACCTGTGAGATTCTGTTACCATGGTTACCGTGTTGCATTCTTACATTATTTCGTTGTAAATATACATGTTTTAAGGAATTCATTTAATTGTGAAGCACTAAAAGAGTAAGTGAGTGCGTTTCGCTTACGCATTGGGTTATGCTGAACCTGTAGGTACCCCATATGTATAGGTTGGTGTTAATTGGACCTTATTTTCGGTACAAAATTGGAATGGGACCTTAGCAGAACAATATATGGAGGGATTCAACTTAGGCTATGTTAATTGCCTCTTGCCTCTATCCACATATAACATTTCAGTTTGATTGCTGTAATAGATTCGTAGATATTGAGAACCGTCTAAATATTTCGGTTGGTCGCCATGTTGGAATTTTATAGGCTATATGTAGGCCGTAGAGTTATGTACTATTAAATGACGATGTTTGCGTGGATTCATTATTCAAACGTTTTCTTCGATCGCATGATTGATACACAAGAAATAAAAACTTAATTTTAAAATTTCGCACAGATGCCATTTTGAGGTTACGTGAACAATTGAACTAAATTAGATGCCAGTGCATAACAATGTGTATAAACATTTACTGTACCATATTTCACTACGCTCAGATGGTATCTCGCGAGAAAAGTGTATTAAAATGTTTCACCTTCGCTTGCTCGCCATGTTCCTTTTTGTATTTTACAGGGTTTTAGAAGTCCCATGGGTGAACTTTTAGTAGTGCCCTTTATCACCGAACAAATTAAAAATTCTTTTGTGAAAATGACGCGTATCTAAATAATTGGTTTTTGTATATTCTCGTAAATTATTCTAAAATATGTATCTTTAAAAATATCTTGAGATGGTCAACGGGGTGTGAAGTGTGCTTTCTATGAGAATGAATAAAGACTCTTTGTGGAGTGAAGCCTGTAAACAATATGAGTTGGCGCAAAGAAATGAAAAATCAGGAGTCCATTCAGGATAAGGAATGAAAAGTATTAGAAGATCCGTTTAAAAAGGAAATATAAGACTACATTATTGTGATTACAACTTACATAGGTTGGAATATGTACTGTGTTAATCTTCTTGCTCCAATGGAAATTTTGAAGTAATTATTATGAAAGTAAAATGTCATAAGAATGACCATGATAGTCCGATTCCTTGTTGACGTATTAATTATAATAAACTGTTTATTACCTTAAGTCAATATTTAGTACATTAAAACTGTACCGCTTTAGGTCATATTGCGACCTTCTTCAGCGTGGTATAGGATAAGTAACTGTGCAGTAACGTACATCTTAATACAATTTTTGTCTTAATAGAGGATTATTATAAACAGGTTAAAGGTTCCGCCTGATCAATACTTTAATTAAATATGCTCACTGTGTGGTCATTAGTGGGACATGTTTCGAGGCCTAATAGTTTTGGCCCCTTCATCAGCCGATACGACAGAAAACAATACAAGGTAATTGTTTGGCGTAACACTAAAAATTCCATTAAAATTGAATCTTGTATAGTGCACCTTAAAGAGAGATTGAAACATTTTACGCCTAATATGAGAGATGTATTAGGCGTAAAATGTTTCAATCTCTCTTTATGGTGCACCATATAATATTCAATTTTGAGGGAATGTTTAGTGTTACCCCAAACAATTATCTTGTATCGTTTTCTGTCGTATCGGCTGATGAAAGGGCCAAAACTATTAATTAGGCCTCGAAACATGTCCCACTAATGACCACACAGTGAGCATATTTAATAAAAGTATTGATCAGGCGGAACCTTTAACCTGTTTATACTAATTAGTTTATCAATACGGAACCAGAATGAAACTATTACGTTCTAAAAGAATAGAGGATACTCTAAATATTTTTGTTCCTAAAGCTCACAGAGTAAAATTTCAAAAACCAGATGTATTACAAAAATGTTGTTAATAAAGCATAAAAAAGTCTTGATAAAACAGTTTTGAATTGAAGAGATGCGTATGTGAAAATATATATGCTGAATAAGTTAGGCTATAAATGATGATTGATGTGTATTTGCCAGGTAGAGAGAACTTTGGAAATAGGTGTGACGAAGTTATTATTTCATAACTTATTCAGCATATATATTTTCACATACACATCTCTTCAATTCAACGCTGTTTAATCAAGACTTTTTATGCTTCATTAAGAAAATTCTTGTAACAGATCTGGTTTTTGAAATTTTACTTTGTGAGCTTTTGGATCAAAAATATTTACAGTATCCTCTATTATGACAAAAATTTTGTTAAGTTGTATGTTACTGCACAGTTACTTATCCTATACCACGCTAAAGAAGGTCACGACTTAAGGTAATAAATAGCTTATTATATATGGAAATGCTAATGGTCCTTGACAAAATACTGTTGTCTCTTAACCTATGGTGATTTTAGCATCTGTTAATGAATAAAGAGAATGTAGTTATCATAATGCCATTATTAGATGGAAAGTCAATTTTAAATGTATAAAGTTTATGAAATCTAATATTGATGATGATGATGATGATAATTGTTGTTTTAAGGGGCCTAACATCTAGGTTATCGGCCCCCAAAATCTAATATTGAAACCTTATACATACAGTAACATGTAAGTTTATCAATATTAGATTTCATCAACTTTATAAATTTACTGTACAACTGACTTTCCATCTAATAATGACACCATAATTACATTCTCTTTATTTATTAACATTTCATCGTCATTTTCGCCATTGCCCAAACTGTTAGGGGCCGAAAACCTACATTTAGGCACCCGCTGTGTTCTAGGTAGCAAGAGGCTATCCTGGCGCAGTCAGCTGGCATTTGAGGGTGCGCAAATGCGAGGGAGCCGGCTCAGTAGATTTACTGGCACGTTAAAGATCCCCTTCGGGGCAAATTTCCTGCACCGCGGCGTCTCTAAAATCCGCATTAGTTAAAAGGGACGTAAAACCAATAACATTATTATTCCTGCATTTAAGCCCAATAAAATCACAATTATCATCATCCTCATCATCATGATCATCATCAATTCCAAACTGAGAACTATTGTATTATGATCCGACTAGTCACTGTAAATGTCAAAGGGAATTTTCCTAGGAATATTTCCGTCCTACTATTTGTCGAGTGCAGTATCTCAGATTATGTCATAAATTTCTTAACACAGAAAAATAGAGAGAGAGAGACGTGTAGAAGTTTCCAGGTCGGGTCAGCGCAAAGTAAGCGACCCTGCGCTGTGTACTTGGTGTGTTTACCGAGGCCTTTGATACACGGTGTGGGCGTGGAGAGACTTTAACAGAATCCATCCATTCTGAGACAGGCTGCCGTATATCACGTCTCTGATCGAAATAACAGCGCAGTCCTTCTTGGTACACATGACGTAATTGTAAACCATGTTTACCCTGACTTGGGGGGGTAAGTACACCAACTCAAGGGCTCATAGGGTGTGGCAGAAGTATTTCATGCTGTTTTATATTTATTTTTTGTGTGTAACATCTTTCCACTCGGTATCGGTATATATTTTTGTGGGGCGATTTTGAAAAATGAGACGGAAATTGATGGGACGGAAACAATGAGCACGCGCGGTGACGGAGATCGATTCCACGACGTACTGTTGTCTATGTAACTATGTGGAATGTATATCGCATACGGTTCACTTCAAGGTTTGGAGGCCCCATTAAAGATATTCCTACAATAAATCATCTTCAAATTGTCGTTCTTTGGTGTGAAAATATGAATTATATCAAATTTGCTGAAAACAATTATGATTTATTAAATCTCTATACTTTTGCTGTATTCTTATTTAATGTAAGCACTCGAGGTACTGGCGGCCAAAATACATCACTATGTGGAATGTATATCGCATACTTCAAGGTTAGCAATTTTATACAATCGTGAATTACTTCAATTTCTTCAGTTATTAGTCAATATTTATTAATTTCTGACTGGAGTATCAATACGAACCGCGATATGATACAGTAAGGTCCTTATACACTGCTCGCAAAAAAAAAAAAAAAAACGCATCTAACTTTTGGTCGTCTGTAATACTTTGTGTACCTTTATTTTGCAGACATAGATTATACAGAACGTAAACATGTTCCTTTATTTGTACAGAAACCAAAAATGCACAAAAAATACCCACACGGTTACAGATGATTGTCCCAAACAGAAACAGTGGTCCAAAACCGAAAGCCACGACACTTGAATGCAACTGAAAACAAACTGAAACTTACACATAACACTTTTCAGTACTCTATGTTCCCATCTGTGGCTCGTATCACAGCAGCGCGCCAGCGTGGTATGCTTCCGATGAGCCTCGGATGGCATCGTGGGTATGGGTCCCTACTCTTCCAATAATGCTGCTGTCAGCTCCTGTGACGTACGGGGATGCTGTGAGCGATTCTGAATACGCCTACAAAGATGATCCCACAGATGCTTGATACAATTTAGGTGGGGGCTACATGAGGGCCAGTCCATTACTTGAAGCCCAGCAGCTGCAAGGAAGATCCTGGTGGCCCTAGCAGAATGTTCAGTGGCTCCATCATGCAGTAATGTGAAATTTTTCCCTATGTTGTCTGCGATGGGCAGTACATGGTTCTCCAGAACCTCCTCAATGTTGCGCACAGCTGTCAATCGCCCCTGAATTACTACGAGGTCACTTTTATGGTTCATCCAATTCCTCCCCAAACAATCACTGATCCACCACTGTAAGCGACTATCTCCTGCACGTTGCAAGCCAAATTTCGTTCTCCTCGACGTCACCAGACTCGAATACGATCATCCGACCCAGAAAACTGGAATCTGGATTCATCGGCAAAGAATACTGGCGTCGAGTGTCTGAGCTGCCAGTTGACATGCTGTTGTGCAAACTGCAGACGGCATCTTCCATGATGAGGGGTCAACCAGGCCACTTTAAGTGGTCCCCGGGAATTGAGCCGACCTCCCCTTAGTCTATTGTGGACTGTTTGTGTACTGACGACAGTCCGATGTGCATTAATCAGCTCACCTTGTAGGTTGCTGGCTGTACTGCGGTGACTTGTGAGGGCCAGTAAACGAAGAAATCGGTCCTCAGCTGGCGTTGTTTTCCGTTTTCTCCCTGGAACATGTCGGCGTTTGACAGTGTTTAGCTCTTGATATCGCTGCCACCACCTGCAGATGACTGATTGAGTCACTCTGAGCCGGTCTGCCACGTAACGCTGAGTGCGCCCTTCCTGCAAAAGGGTTACTGCATGCATGACTTGTTCTGATGGTAAATGCCTTCCCATGTCTTGTGCTCTTGCCTGAATATGCTGCTTAGCAATACCACAGCTCACACAGCACTGACAGACCATGCTGTACGTTTGGGGTGTGGTCACAACGATAACTGCTACGACTGAAGGGTTATGTCCTTGACTTCAATATTTCACCACATTAAGGTCACCAAATTGTTTAACCCTAGAAAGCAAACCCTCCTAATTTTTATGACGTATACTTGGCAACACGGCTGTATTTGCTAGGCTTTCCTCGCCACGTTGCTGTCCTACTCCCTAGCTTCCTACAATACCGCAAGCTTCGTCAGTGAGCGTGCATTGTTAGAGTGAGTCTGTTGATTTCAAATTGAAGACCCTTGCGTCGTAAAATTTACGACGATTTGTGACTACGTATGCTGAACTTAGCAAGGTAAGTTCTGTAACAAAGTTAAATTACAGCACTATTCTGAATGATATAAGTATTTAGAACCGCAGAACTTGTCATATACATACTGGTAAGAACTGTTTGTCACATCTGTCCTGCTCAGAAAAGGCGAATGACGACAACATACTGCAGCGAATGTCACCGCGCATATTGCAAGGAACATAGAGCAAATCTTTGCACTAACTGCTGTAAATGAGACACCAGGGACTTGAAAACCTAGGAGTTAACACTCTGTAAAATAACTTACATGCTAATACATGCTTCTTATATTATATTTTGTGAGCAATGACATTTTATTCATCATGGAAATAAATAGTCGTAAATATTACGAGGATTTGTGTTTATATACTACCAAATTAGGGTTTGTGTTCTAGGGTTTTGGGATGAGAGGATGTGCCACATATGCGTTAATTTTTATCCAGTATGTTTATTAAATGATATATTAAAAGCAAGGATTTTTTCACAACATAATATTTCTAGTGTTCTCTCGGTACCTGGATGTTGAACACCAAGGATATTAGAATTCATTATTTAAGAACCTCATGGTCCAGCTGTTATTGCGTGATGTCGGAACGCTCCAATTGTTTGTATCGAGATTTGTAAAGATTTCACGAGGCTAATGACGTCACGGCGTCAGACGGGCTGACGGATGACGCTGCCACCGCCTCATGACTTCACAATGTCTCGTTGGCTTGCGGCCAACCCCGGCGCTCGATAATTGTGAGCGGCGTCGATTGTGTCCCACTGGCAAACTGCCTCGAGGGAGACGAAAACTTTAATTGAAATGATGACCGGGAACCAATACAAATACACATACGGCCTGCTCGGAATCAATGGGGCTGCTACAAGCAGGCCCGTATTTCTATATAGGCTAAGTAGGCTGCAGCTTAGAGCGGCAAATTTTCAGGGGCGGCGGTTCGGCAATTTATTCAAAAGTTGAAATGAAGTATTTCAGACGTTAATAATATTTTTCGTACGAATTTAAGAATATGTTACTTAACAAGAAGTTCCGTAACGAACTAAAGAGCCTACTTTTCATGCCAATGATTAATCTAGAGTATATGAACCTATCTAAAACAATGACGAAATTAAGTTGGCAATATCGAAATGTCTAATTAGTTCCAAGTATTCCTGTTATAATGTAGCCTAATAGAGCACTACAGTTGGCAACCCTGGTGACTGAATATATTCTTAGTTCCATCTCTTAATGTATAGAATACAAAATTTGGTTGAAGTCCAATGGACGTTACATGCAGTTAGACATTGGATCTATCAGCACGCGTAAAAGGATGTTGGCAACAATGTCATACGTGTGCTGGGTAGAAATAATCTGAAATATTAAGATATCTTGTTGTGCCAATTTTGGATGAAATCCATTTATTAGTATAGAAGTTACATGAATTTTAAAATTGGACCTATCAGCAAGCATAGAATCAAGTTGGCAGCACTGACTTCTATTAATTACTCCAAATTCATCTAGAATGTCAGGTGCTATACGTGTGTAATGTATAGAGCTGTTGGCTTGCATACTTTCTGATATATTGATATTAGGGTAAACAAATTATAGACAGCATTTATTAACAGTTGGCAGCCCTGATTGCTCTTAAGAATACCGAGAGTCATATATGTAATGTTACACATAGCACATACGAAATTTGTTTGAAATCCAACTGATAGTATAGAAGTTACATGTATTTAAAAATTGGTCCTAACAGCAGGCTTAGAATCATGTTGGTAGAACTGAAGTATATAAGTTACGCCAAATTAATCTAAAATGTCAGGTACTATGAGTGTGCATAGTTTAAAGCTGTCGGCTTGCATACTTTCAGATATATTGGTATTTGGATAAAGAAAACAAGATGTTCAGTAAAGAACATATAGCCTACTTTCTCCTAAATGTATGAGTATAGTTATAACTCGTTGTTATTATCAAAGATTATAATAGAACTATTCTTTGTTGAAGACCTTAGAAACGATTTACCTCTACCAAACGCCACAACCTAGATAAAAACTGCTACCATCATTGAAGAAAGAAAGATAAGAAGTATATCAAGAATGTTATGGATCTGGAGACATAATCGACCGGACTGGCGGCGTGGCTCAGCGGTAACGTTCTCGCTTGCTGGGCCCTAGGTTGCAGGTTCGTATCCTGGCGCAGTCAGCTGGCATTTGAGGGTGCACAAATGCGAGGGAGCCGTGTCAGTACATTTACTGGCACGTTAAAGATCCCCTTCGGGCCAAAATTCCGGCACCCCGGTGTCTCTAAAATCAGCAGTAGTTAAAAGGGATGTAAAACCAATAACATTATTATTATTATTATTATTATTACGACCTGCCGTGGGCAACATCCAACTTTGAGTTGAGGCATGTCTTTACACGTCTGGTTGTGCATGGCTTTCACAACCCTAATTGAATTAACAAATCTTTCCATGACCCTACAGAGACGTGTGTATACAAACTATGTGGATATTTTCGATAATATAATCCTAACAGAGCGAGTGCATTCTAGCGGCCAGAAGAAGAAACTTTTCAATAAAATCTGGAAGTTACCTTTTTGGCAGCTAGATGTCTCGAGTGAATCTGCTGGCGAATTATGTTTTAATTAAATATATATTTTACACCATAATGTGCACAATATAACGCTTAATAACATTTTCAAGTAACGCAAAATAGGCTGTTACAAACCCTTTAAAATAAAAAGTTAAAATGTATCGTAGTATCATCTTGTCATTCTTCAAATTCGATGCGCATAGAATGATAATGGTATAGTAATCAATGGATCCCCACGTAGACTAGTCGTGACATCTATTGGTGAAATATCGAACAATATAATCCTAACAGAGCGAGTGCATTCTAGCGGCCAGAAGAAGAAACTTTTCAATAAAATCTGGAAGTTACCTTTTTGGCAGCTAGATGTCCCGAGTAAATCTGCTGGCGAATTATGTTTTAATTAAATATATATTTTACACCATAATGTGCACAATATAACGCTTAATTTTAAAACATCTGAGTCATTACAAAACAATAAACATATAACATTTCAAGCAAAAAACCTAGCTCTGATCGGGTTTGAACCATAGGCATTTGAGCGATAGGCTAACGCTCTACCACTGAGCTAATTGTGTCAACGAATATCGTTCTATTTAAAATGACTTACATAGAACTTGTTAGCAAATAATGATTTATACTAAACGATTTCATCACTGGAGTATATTATTTATATATAAAGCATTTCATACAAAGTTTATTTATTTTTTATCAGTACGCTATATTGCATGCAATACTCAAATTAGTGAAATATAAGTCCGGCACAAGATTTCCGCTGCCATCTTGTCTTATTACTGAATCAGTTCAGCTTTTTAAAATCACGTCTGCACTATAGTATTAAAAATAAACTTTTAATTTCGAACGTGCCTCTTCCTTTAGAACAGTTAAAACGATTCTCGGCTCGATAATCGGAACTGGTGGGTCCCATGATATGGATTATAAAGTTTGCATAATTCGCACGGCCGCCATCCTGAAATGGTATGGCGGACGACCTTGTAATTTGGTCACAAGACGTATCCTATACGAAGGTATGTTGTTACCAAATTTGGTAGAAATCGGATGATTTGGTTAGTCGTTATTTGATTTTACGTTTTGAACGTTTGAGTGGCCGCCATTCAGTTTTAGTAAAGATGGCGGCGATATAAAACATGACACTGAGGTGTCCTTTGCTAGTGCTACCTTTGTACCAAATTTCGTTCAATTTGCATTCACCGTGTTCGAATTGATAGGGGGGGACAGACATTCAGAGTACACACACTCACACACACACAGACACACACACACACACACACAGACTCACTCACACACATACACACACACACACAGACTCACACACACACATACACACACACAGACAGACACACTTTTTTCGCCCTGTGTTGATCTCATAAGTCTACTTTCATTTTTTGCAAAAATCGAAAGTAGGCTAAAAATAGAGAGAGCAATTATCAACAGTTGGCAGCCATGGTGGCTCTTTAGAATACGCTCAGTCATGTCTGTTTATGTACACATATTACATTCAAAATTTGGTTGAAATCCAATTGATAGTGTAGAAGTTATATGCATTTAAAAATTGGACCAATCAGAAGGCTTAAAATTATTTTGGCAACACTGCCATGTATGGCCTCCTGGAAATTAAACTGAAATAGTATTATCTACATGTGTGCCAATTTTGGAATAGCTCCCATGCATACCTTCCAGGATATCCAACGTGGAGCTCAAATTTCAAGTGCGTTTTTTCAGCAGTTGGTAGCTCTGATATCATTTTCAAATATGGGCGTGAGATATCCCGGTATACATCTTTACTCATACTATATTTGGTTTTGATTGCTGCAGCCATTTAGGAGTTGATAGGTGGGGGGACACACACAGCCAGGCAGACAGAAGGACAGACAGACAGACACACATTTTCCCGGATCGATCTCATAAGTCTACTTTTTCCTCATTTTTGCAAAATGTGAAAAGTAGGGTAAAATATGATTTAGTCCTTCTACATAGCCTACTTTCTAAAACTATAACATTATACAAATTCAAATACAACAAAAACACTTTCATATGAAGACATTATTAACGAGTTTGCCTTTAAGAAATCTCGGAAGAAAGCTATGTAAATTTGGACATCAAGATTACGTGGGTTGAGTTATTTTAGAGAAGTTTGTATATTTTTCAACAAATAAACCAGTAATTAACTACATTTTGTGTAATTTTATTTCACCGTGTAGGACTACTTAAGGCTAAATGTACCGACACTTTGGTAAGAATATATTTCAACAGATGGCAGCACAAGAGAAGCTGAATTTACTTATTTACTTATTTATCGAAGGGGAGCTCCAATCTGAGATCTGAAAACTGCTATGTACTCTGTCTAGTAGCAGAATTAATATTAATTCATTGCTTTCTTTCTAATTTCAAAAACAGAAAAGTTGCTGTTTGTTTTTCAAATATCTGATTAAAATTCGAAGAAAAGCGGGTAATACGAAAGTTGAGTTTTGCTCACTGATTCCAAAGCCGTATCGAAAACCTAAATCAGTTGAATAGAATCGTCGGGATCACTTTGGGAAGTTTGTGAATAAAAGTGTTACTCTATCTTATATATAAAAGTGAAAGTCTGTATGTATGTATGTGGGTGGGTTGGTTCCATATACAAATCTACACCGTTCCACCAATCTCAACCAAATTTGGCATACACATAGTTTAGGACCCAGAAAGAACCGCTGGCTACATGAATTTTTGATAGTCTTTCTCATTCTTCTGATTTAGGCCCTTTTGCACTCGAGCAAAGGCTAATAAATTCATAAAATATACTCATGAAGGAATGGCAAGGCAGATAGTTTCCATGGCAACATAGCTCAAGTCGAGACACGGCCGACTGGATGCCAATTGCGCTCTGCACTACCGGTATAGAAAATGAGGAGCTTTACTTGAAATCCCGTTAGTTACTCAACTGATCACACAGCACTGTCAACCGCGTATAGCATAACAAAGACTTGACACTATCTACTAGATATTTGTCAAATACCACTCACTCACTCACTCACTCACACATTCATCACGAAATCTCAGAAACCACCCAACGGATTGGAATGAAATTTGGTATGCAGCTTCGTCAAGGGCCGTAAACGCCCACTAAGAAAGGATTTTTGGATATTCAGGTTCTAAAGGGGAGTTAAGGGGGTATACCTGCATTTCATTGAATAGCAATATCTCCCGATTGGTTTCATTGGAGAATGTGATACTCGGCATATAAACTCATCATTAAAAATTAAGAAGACATATGTCTGAGGGTTTTTCGATGTGGTGTATATTATGAGGTGAAAGGGGTGAAAAGTGGGGGTTGAAAGATTTCTAACCGAGCCTGTATCTCTTAAACGACATAGGCGAGGAGTTTGAAACTCAGCGGAATAAAATCAGCATAAAAATAAGTAATTAGGTGTTTGACCGTTTTTTCATAAATCCAATTTAAGGGGTCCATGGGGAGGGGTGAAATTCTGGGGGAAAAGAACAGGAAAGAAAGTGTCCTAACCGATTGATCACTCGCTCTTCAAACTCAGGGGGAAAAACTGCTTAAAAATAAGTAAATGTGCGTTCGACAGTTTTTTTGATAAATCAAGGGGTTCATAGGGAGGGGTGAAATTCTGAAGAAAAAAAAATTGAAAGAAAATGTCCTGACTCACTCACACACTCATCATCGCCCAGCCAAAAATATTGAGGTTGGAAACATGGCATTTTCGGGATATGTTCGTTGTATGTCAAAACCATACACAAAGGGAGGATTTTTGAATATTCAGGTTCTAAAGGGGTCTTAAGGGGGTTAAACCTGCATTTCATTGAATAACAATATCTCACGTGTGGTTTCATTTGTGAATGTGATACTCGGGATATAAACTAATCATTAAAAATAGCAGACATATGTCTAAGGGTTTTTCGATGTGGTGTATTATTATGACGTGAAAGGGGTGAAAAGAGGGGGTTGAAGGATTCCTAACGAAGCGTGTAGGCCTATCTCTTAAACGACATAGGCGAGAAATTTGAAACTCAGCGAAAAAAATTAGTTTAAAAATTAAGTAAATCGGCGTTCCAGCGTTTTTTCATAAAATAATTTAAGGGGCCAATGGGGTGGGGTGAAATTCTGGGGGGGGGGGAAGGAGAGAAAGTGTCCTAACTGACTGACTAACTCACTCACTCATCAACCTCAGGGGAAAAAGAGAGCTTAAAAATAAGTTAATAGGTGTTCAAGCTTTTTTTCATCAATCCAATTTAAGGGGCCCATGGGAAGGGGTGAAATTCTGGTAAAAATAATTGAAAGAAAATGTCCTGTCTGACTCACTCACTCATCACGCCCAGCGAAAACTATTAAAGGTCGAAACATGAAATTTTGGGAATATGTTCGCTGTATGTCGAAAACTTCAACTAAGGAATGATTTTTGTATATTCGGGTTTTAAAGAGGTGTTAAGGGGGTAAACGTGCATTTCATTGAATAACGATATCTCCTGAGTTGTTTCTTTGGGTATGTGATATTCGGTATATAAACTAATCATTAAAATAATCAGACATATGTCTAAGGGTTTATCGATGTGGTGTATATTATGAGGTGAAAGGGGTGAAAATTGGGGGTTGAGGGATTCTTAATGGAGCGTGTATCTCTTAAACGACATAGGCGAGAAGTTTGAAATTCGGCGGGAAAAACAGCTTAAAATATAAGTAAATAGGTGTTCGACCGTTTTTTCGTAAATCCAATTTAAGGGGCCCTTGGAGAGGGGTGAAATTCTGGGGGAGAAAACAGGAAAGAATGTGTCCTAACTCACTCACTCATCAAACTCAGGGGGGAAGAACAGCTCAAAAATAAGTAAATAGGTGTTCGACCGTTTTTTTCCTTCATAAATCCAATTTAAGGGATTCATGAGAGGGGTGAAATTCTGAAAAATAATTGAAGGAAAATGTCCTGTCTGACTCACTCACTCATCATCGCCCAGCCAAAATTATTGAAGTTAGAAACATGACATTTTGGGGATATGTTCGTTGTATATCGAAAACGTCCACTAAGGAAGGAATTTTGGATATTCAGGTTCTAAAGGGGTGTTAAGGGGGTAGACTTGCATTTAATTGAATAACAATATCTCCCGATTGGTTTCCTTTGGGATGGGATACTCGGCATATAAACTCATCATTAAGAATAAGAAGGCACATGTCTGAGGGTTTTTCGATGTGGTGTATATTATGAGGTGTATGTGTGAAAAGTGAGTGATGAAGGATTCTTTACGGAGCAATTATCTCTTAAAAGACAGAGGCAAAAAGTATGAATCTCAGGGAGAAAAGTCAGCTTGAAAAAGTAGTAAATAGGTGTTCGATTGTTTTTTCATAAATCCAATTTAAGGGGCTCATGGGGAGGGGTGAAATTCTGGGGGAAAAAGTCCACTAAGGAAGGATTTTTGGATATTCACTCATCATCCCCCAGCAAACCTATTGCAGTTAGAAACTTGAGATTTTGGGGATATGTTCGTTGTATATCGAAAAAGTCCATTAAGGATGGATTTTTGGATATTCATGTTCTGAAGGGGTGTTAAGGGGATAAACTTGCATTTTGTTGAATAAAAATATCTCACGAGTTGTTTCATTTGGGGATGTGATATTCGGCATATAAACTAATCATTCAAAATAAGCAGACACACGCCTAAGGGTTTATCGATATGGTGTGTATTATGAGGTGAAAGGGGAGAAAATTGGGGGTTGAAGGATTCTTAACGGAGCATGTACTGTATCTCTTATTCAACATAGGCGATAATTTTGAAATTCAGCGGAAAAAAGCAGCTTAAAAAATAAGTAAATAGGTGTTCGACCATTTCTTCATAAATCCAATTTAAGGGGCCCATGGGGAGGGGTGAAAAACGGGGGAAAACAGGAAAGAAAGTGTCCTAACTGATTGACTCACTTACTCACTCATCAAACTCAGGGGGAAAACAGCTTTATATAAGTAAATAGGTGTTCGACCGTTTTTTTTTTCATAAATCCAATTTAAGGGGTTCATGGGGAGGGGTGAAATTCTGAAAAATAAATGAAAGAAAATGTCCTGACTGACTCACTCATTCATCATCGCCCAGCCAAAATTATTGAAGTTAGAAACATGAAATTTTGGGGATATGTTCGTGGTATGTCGAAAACGTCCACTAAGGAAAGAGTTTTGGATATTCAGGTTCTAAAGAGGTGTTAAGGGGGTAAACGTGCATTTCATTGAATAACGATATCTCACGAGTGGTTTCATTTGGGGATGTGATACTTGGCATATATTCTAATCATTAAGAATAAGCTGACACATGTCTAATGGTTTTTCGATTTGGTGTATATTATGAGGTGAAAGGGATGAAAAGTGGGGGTTGAAAGATTCCAAACGGAGCGTGTATCTCTTAAACGACATAGGCGAGGAGTTTGATTTTCTCCGAGTTTCAATCAGCTTAAATATAAATAAACGAATAAATAAGTTAATTAAAATAAGTAGGTGTTCGACCGATTTTTCATAAATCCAATTTAAGGGGCCTATGGGGAGGGGTGAAATTCTGGAAGAAAAACGTCCACTAAGGAAGGATTGTTGGATGTTCACTCTCATCGACCAACCAAAACTATTAAAGTTAGAAGAAGGGGATATGTTTGTTGTGTGTCGAAAAATTCTACTAAGGAGGGATTTTTGGATATTCAGGTTCTAAAGGGGTGTTAACGGGGTTAAACATGCATTTCATTGAATAACAATATGACACGACTATGACGCGAGCGAAGCGAGGCTAAAAATGAGATGGTGTGTGTCTGTGTATTACTCAATCACGCAAGAACCACTGGTCCGATTTACATGAATTTTACATGGAAGTAGCTGATTTACCTGGTTAACATATAGGCTACTTTTGATTTCAATACTTTGCACTATTTAAAGATGGCGACCATTTTAGTGACGTCACTACACCCTTTGGTTTCAAACTTTCATATTTCCATTTCAAATAAAAAGTGAACGCTAAGAAATAACAAAATTTGGATGGCATATACGAGGTTTAAAATTACATTTTCTATCCGAAAGGTGTCTCCAACGGTTAGCGAATAAAACCTAAATTTGTGCTATAAAACACGGTCAACGCCGAACGGTGTAGTTGGACAAAATATTCCATCCTTAATCTCCCTCTGCGCAGTACCTCGCCTATCCCCTGGTTTAACTGTCACCTTCACATTTTAATTTATTTATGACGCGTAGCGAAGCACGGGTATTTCAGCTAGTTTGCAATAAAAGGCGCGGCAGTAGAATAAGGTCATGTAGAGCGTGGTGGGGGAGCTTAAATCAAATTAAGACCAACATAATCATTTGATCTCTACCAAATTTTGCAACATCATACCTTTTTGTGGGAAGCATCTTTTGACTGAACTACAAGGTCATCAGCCCAATAGTTTGCAGACAGCGGGCATGTAGGTGTGCAAATCGATTTCCCATATCAATTCAAACACGGTGAAACTGAATTGAATCATTTCTTTTTTACAGAGGTAAGACTACCAAAGGGCACCTCATATTCATGTTTAATATCCATAGGTAGCATGTTGTATTTCAACAAGCAACTACATCCAGCATTCAATTATACTCCTTGAAAAGGACAAAGAGTTATAACAATACCCATGCATTTAGGAGAAATTAGGCTATATGTTCTTTACTGAACATACTGTTTTTCAGTCTAAATTCCTTTCGTGAGTATTTTCCTTCTAAATTACCTTTTGTCAGTATTGCCACTCTACTTTTTGTGAGTCATTTCAATGTGAGTTCCATTTTGGTATTTTCAGTCCAGCTTAATTTTAGTTATGGTTTCCGTTTCATTTTCATTTTCGCTATCACCCAGACCATTAGGGACCGATAACCTAAATGGTAGGCCCCTTAAAATAACAATTATCATCATCATAATTCTATCAAGATACCTGTTTTAGCAGTTCAAAACCACAAGGCCGCTTGCCATAACCTTGGTTAGTTACGGTTTGACCTCGATAAATAATTCCAGTCCTCGTCGAGCCATTTTAATATCAGCCCGAGAGAGAGACTCGCTGGAGAATCTGAGGAATTTTACAATTACCCTGGAGGTCGTGTTCCTGCTTAACTAGCATCGCACAGCATCGCTTGAGAAAGAGGTTAACCGTCTTTGTTACACAAGTAGTGTTGCTTTTTAGGGGCTTCGACAGGTTAACATGGTTGTGTCCTGATTGCGATCATTCCGGATTGCGTTCACCTCATTAGTAGTCCAGATTGCGGTCACTTTCATTTTAGGGAAGAACTATAAACATTCCAGCGTCCAGATTGCGGTCACTTTTCTTGGGAGTCCGGTCCTTGGTTCCTGGTTCTTCCCGACAGACTCATACCTTCAGTAAGTTTTGTGGATAACAAGGGGAAACTGATATTTCACTACGTAACCAAAGAATACAGTTCAGTGTTGAGCTGAGCTCATCCCATTAAACTTCGCTTAAAAAAAATCAAGTCCCCTCCCAATCTGACAGCACCTCGTAAAGCAATGATTATAACATTTTCAGTCTTAAGAATAGAAACGTTTCAGGATCGGAATCAACGACCTTCACTTAAAACAAAATTGTTTTAACGGGAAATTTTATACTTACAGGGTATAATTTTTAATTTCTGTCCCTCTCCTCCTATTTGAGACGCGAAATATCTATTTTTATAATAGGTAGCCTACTGTATATAATGAAAAACTTTTTTTTTATTACCTCGAAAAATTCGTCTCGTAAAAGTAATTTGTTCTGCGTTAGATTCTAAATCCCCTTTGTGATCAATGTTTGTCCCCGCCCCCTCCTACACACAAAATCAAACATTTGAAGTTGAGGTTTTTTAACGTGCCAAAGAGAACTGACATATGGCATGTATCTCAACATTGGCAAGAGGGGTGGAAGTGAAAGGTGAGGAAATCCCCAGGGGAGTTACAACCGGACCGGTCTCCCAAGAAAAGTGATCGCAATGTGGACGCTGGAATGTTTATAGTTCTTCCCTAAAATGAAAGTGACCGCAATCTGGACTGCTAATGAAGTGAACGCAATCCGGAATGGTCGTATTCAGGAAGACACCGTTTACATCCTGGCACATCGAAGGTATTGAAATTATCACTACTACTTACTAACTTAAAAATACCTTACGCAGAAGAAAAGTGGGAGAAGAGAAAATCAGAGAGAGGGAGGGAATGGCGTAAATGAGAGGAAAAGGAAATGGTCTCAGCCCTCGAAGAGTGAGGATTAAAGGGTATGGAAAGGTGTAGATCCATGAGGCAGATAGCAAAGGGAAATAAAGGACGTGGTTGTTGTTGTTGTTGTTGTTGCTGCTGCTACTATCAACTCTTTTTGAGACTTTGCGAAATCGTGGTCATGGCTGAAAGTGAAAATTGTCTGGTCAACTGTGTTATTGTGATTGCTGTAGTAGGGTGTGCATTTTTAATGCAGGTGAATATTTGGAAGGAAGCAGCAGTGGCCTTAGAATTATGCCTGAAGTGGGAATCGAACACACCCTTTCTCAGTTTCGCCTCATGAGGCTGAGTGTATTCCGTTCCAACCCTCAAACCAGAATTAAATTTCTTAGCAGAGCCGGGTAAAAGAACCCAGACCATTGATAGGGGTAGCAATTAAGAATTCCTGTCTATACATTATCAGTACTACTACTACTGCACTAGCAATAATAATAATAGTCTAATATTATTATTATTATTATTATGATTAATAATAATATTAATGTTACGTATTTATTGTTCCCTCTAACTAATGTAGCTTTTACTATACACGACAGGGTGACAGAATTTCGGCCTGAATGGTATCCTTAACGTGGAAGTAAATCTATTGACACCATGAAATGGCAAATTTCAATTGTATGTCTACCCCTTATTATTCCCGTTTTCCAACGGGGTCGGGGATGAGATGCGATGGAAGTCTTTGTGGCGATGGTTTTTACGGCTGGATGCCCTTCCTAACGCCAACCTCATGAGAGGATTTAATGAGAGATGAAATGAATGATGGTGAATGAAACTGGGCAAGGATGGGGAAGGAAGCAGCCGTGGCCTGTCAGAAGGTACTGTCCCAGCATTTGCCTGGTGTTGAAAATGGGAAACCACGGAAAACCATTTCAAGGACGGCTGATGGTGGGGCTCGAACCCACGCGTCTACCGAGTCAGCAGAGAGCTTGGCCCCATGACCTAATGCTGCGCTTTAGCCAGCGTAGCCACGACTGTCGGTAAATGGCAAATTTCAATTTCAATAATAATAATAATAATAATAATAATGACTAGCGGACCCGTGCGAGAACTCTCGCATAATGAGTTGTGTGCGCCCCATGTCTACAGACTACCCGCCCGGCTCTAGTGCTATGTGGGCTGTGCGCGACACAGTGCTGCCAGGGCTTGCCGTCTTGATTATTTGTTTAAAAGCACTTTATAAACAAATAAATATATTCCCGTTGACCTTTCAAGAAATACAAGATTTTTCCTATTCTATTGAGACGATTTGGAAGACTTTGGTAAAAACCACACCTTCTAACTCCCTCTGGTTTAGGAGCTTGAGTTTTGTGAAACATAGGCCTTAGCGTATTATATAATAAGATAAAATGTTATTGGTTTTACGTCCCCTTTAACAGCTGCGGCTTTAAGAAATGATGGGGCACCGTATTTTATTTATTTGTTTATTTATTTATTTATTTATTTATTTTATAAATAGTATGTATTTTAGTGCCGGGAGTGTCCGAGGATATGTTCGGCTCGCTAGAGTTAGTAGCTGCTTCTTTGCGGACACCCATGGGGTGAGCTACAAGTACCGTCACGTGTGGATGAGATGAAATGAAAGAAGATAAATGAAACTGGGCAAGTGCTATTTCAAGTAGTTCCAACATAGGCTACCAGACGTCACTGACACCCAGCGGTGAACGTTGGAACTTGATAGAGCGTTTCTAGCAAAATAACCTACAAATTTTGCCATACACTACCAATTTGTAGTGGTAGCATCTTTTTCATGCCCTAAATCTACGACAAGGGCTCGTCGGCTTTACCTCCGCTCCGAAGGAAGGAATACTGATGGATCGTAACGCTCATAACAATCCGACGACTTCGGCCGGGTTTGAACCCGTGATCTTGGGCACAGCAGTTCCACATGCTACCAACTACGACACCGAAGCCGTTGGGGTGCCTGGGTTTTGTCTTGAATGGGATTTTTAACGTGCCAATAAATCTACTGACATGGCCCCTCGCATTTGCGCACCCTCATAATGCCAAATGGCTGCACCTGGATTAATCCTGTAACCTTGGACGCAGCAGGCGAAAACGTCACCGCTGAGTCACGCAGCCAGTCGGAATTAAATTTCACATTCATTCCTTAGCCTCCGTGGCTTATGCGGCAGGACGCCGGCCTCTCACCGCTGGATCCGTGGTTCAAATCCCGGTCACTCCATGTGAGATTTGTGCTGGACAAAGTGGAGGCAGACAGGGTTTTCTCCAGTTTCCCTGTCACAATATCATTCCAGCAACACTCTCCACTACCATTTCATTTCATCTTTCATTCCTTTAATCATTTCCCCAGGGAGTTCAACAGGCTTCGGCAGCCGGTACGGTTCATATCCTCGCTGCTAGATGGGGGCTTCATTCATTCAATTCTCTGACCCGGTCATCCGACTAGAAGCAGGCTGTGGATTTTCCAATCCGTCAATTGCGTTGGAACTTCGAGCGTCTGTACAATAATTGAAGGCGCGAGTTCCATCAAAATTATCATCAATTTTTATGAATTCTCATGTTTTTAATCACGATTCCATATTTTTAGTATGGTTATTCAAATCTACATGAACATTTTCTGGAAATGGTTATGGCCTTCCAAAATATTTAATACCGCCTTTGTGCACACAATGCAGGGACTGGAGTTCTCTTGTTAATTCTATCTATTGTGTTCCCCGACAAGAGAATTCCTCACGCGCCGCTTGCGTAGAGAGACTGTCCACTGAGCTTCTCTGTTGCTTTGTCTTGGCTCAGTCTAGCAGTCACTTGGACACAAAGCAACGACATGGTCTGTTAACAGCCTGGGCAAATATCTCAGTACGGAGATAAGGATTTTGTGCTACAGCACTTCTATAATGACAATGATGCCTAGATCAGGCATTCTCAACCTTTTAGCCTATTTTCATTTATGATAAACTAGATGTTCAGTAAAGAACATATAGCCTACTTTCTCCTAAATGCATGGGTATTGTTATAACTCTTTGTCCTTTTCAAGGAGTATAATTGAATGATGGTTGTAGTAGCTTGTTGAAATACAACGTGCTATAGGGATATTAAACATGAATAAGAGGTGTCCTTTGCTAGTGCTACCTCTGTAAAATATTTCATTCAATTCGGTTTCACCGTGTTTGAATTGATATGGGGAATGGATTTGCACACATACATGGCCGCTATTTGCAAACTATTGGGCTGATGACCTTGTAGTCAGTCATAAGATGCTTTCCACAAAAAGGCATGTAGTTGCAAAATCTGGTAGAGATCAAATTATTAGGATGGTAGTAATTTGATTTAAGCTTTTAACATTTGGATGGCCGTCATTCCGTTTCCGTCAAGATGGCGGCAATATAAAACATGACACTGAGGTGCCCTTTGCTAGTGCTACTCTGTACCAAATTTCGTTCAATTCGGTTTCACCGTGTTTGAATTGATAGGGGGAATCGATTTGCACACATACTTGGCCACCATCACTATTGGGCTGATGATCCTGCAGTTTGGCCAGAATATGCTTCCCACATAAAGATATGTTGTTGCAAAATATGGTAGAGACTAGATTATTGGGTTGGTCATAATTACATTTTATCTTTTTAACATTTGGGTGGCCGCGATTACGTTTCCGTCAAGATGGCCGTGATATAAAACATGACACTGAGGTGCCCTTTGCTAGTGCTACCCCTGTACCAAATTTCGTTCCATTCGGTTTCACCGTGTTCGCATTGATAGGGGGAATCAATTTTCACACAAAGATGGCCGCCATCCGCAAAATATTAGGCTAATGTCCTATTAGTTTGGTCAAAGAATGCTCCCTCCATAAAGGTATGTTGTTGCAAAATTTGGTAGAGATCAGATGATTACGTTAATCGTAATTTGATTTAAGCTTTGAACATTTGTGTGGCCGTCATTACGTTTCTGTCAAGATGGCGGCGATATAAAACGTGACACTGACGTGCCCTTTGCTAGTGCTACCTCTGTACCAAACTTCGTTCCATTCGGTTTCACCGTGTTCGCATTAATAGGGGGAATAGATTTTCACACAAAGATGGCCGCCATCCGCAAACTATTAGGCTGATGACCTATTAGTTTGGTCAAAGGATTCTCTCCCCATAAAGGTATGTTGTTGCAAAATGTGGTAGAGATCGGATGATTAGGTTAGTCGAAATTTGATTTAAGCTTTGATCATTTGTGTGGCCGCCATTACGTTTCCGTCAAGATGGCGGCGATATAAAACATGACACTGAGGTGTCCTTTGCTAGTGCTACCTTTGTACCAAATTTCGTTCAATTTGCGCTCACCGTGTTCGAATTGATAGGGGGGGACAGACATTCAGAGTACACACTCACACACACACACAGACTCACACACACACATACACACACACACTTACACACACACAGACAGACACACTTTTTTTTCGCCCTGTAGTGATCTCATAAGTCTACTTTCATTTTTTGCAAAAATCGAAAGTAGGCTAAAAATAGGCTTATGAGATCACAGTTTGTTCGTGTGTGTGTGTGCGTGCGTGCGTGTGTCTCGGGGAAGGTTTCTGTAGAAAAGCATTCATTTATGACCAAAGGAAGCCGAACAGTAATGATTTCAGTGAATCGAGTCGAAGAAAAACCTGCCGTCCGTGTGCCTTTTAAGCTTACGCAGGGTAAACCGTTAAAAATATCTACAGTATAGGCTATACTATGAGTGTAAGAATTGTTCAGCATGGAATGTTCTACAAAAAAAAGTTCGTGACAGAATCGCCCACTAGCCTACGTTCGATTTTTGCAAAAAAAAATTGAAGTAGACTTATGAGATCAACACAGGGCTAAAAATTGTGTGTCTGTGTGTGTGTGTGTGTGTGTGTGTGTGTGTGTGTGTGTGTGAGTGAGTGAGTGTGTGTACTCTGAATGTCTGTCCCCCCTATCAATTCGAACGCGGTGAAACCGAATTGAACGAAATTTGGTACAGAGGTATCACTAGCAAAGGGCACCACAGCGTCATGTTTTATATCGCCTCCATCTTGACGGAAACGTAATGGCGGCCACCCAAATGTTCAAAGCTTAACTCAAATTACGACTAACCTAATCATCCGATCTCTGCCAAATTTTGCAACAACATATATTTATATGGTCAGCGTCTTTTGACTAAGCTACAAGGTCATCAGCCCAATAGTTTGCAGATGGTGGCCATGTATGTGTGCAAATCGATTCCCCCTATTAATTCAAACACGATGAAACCGAATTGAACGAAATTTGGTCCAGAGATAGCACTAGCAAAGGGCACCTGTGTCATGTTTTATATTGCCGCCATCTAGACGAAAACGTAATGGCGGCCACCCAAATGTTAAAAGCTTAAATCAAATTACGATTAACCTAATTATTTGATCTCTACCAAATTTTGCAACAATATGGCTTTTAGTGGGAAGTATCGTTTGACTGAACTACATGGTCATCAGCCCAATAGTTTGCAGATAGCGGCCATAATTGTGTGCAAATCGATTCACCATATCAATTCAAACACGGTGAAACAGAATTTAATGAAATTTTGTACAGAGGTAGCACTAGCAAAGGGCACCTCATATTCATGTTTAATATCCGTATAACACGTTGTATTTAACAAGCTACTACAACCAAAATTCAACTATACTCCTTGAAAAGGAGCCTATCACCCCAGCATCAAAATGTTGAGTTGTGACGAGTTAAGACTTTTGCGTCTTTTTGAGCTTGCGCTGGGTAAACCATTAATGATACCGGATTGCTATTAGAAAAATAATTCACTTAACTTTTCTTCTTAAATGTGGAATGGTAAATAACCCCCCATGTGAGTGGCGCCATTGGCACGTGCCATGCCTACCATACTCTAGATACGCCTCTGTTTGGAAGAATCGAGTACAAGAAAATCTTGCCATCCGTGCGCCTTTTAAGCTTATGCTGCGTAAACCGTTAAAGAACGCGGGCGAAGCCGGGGCAGGTTGCTAGTTCAAAATATTCGATTTTTATTTTAAATCGGCCACGTTCAGCGTGTGGAAAGTTACTGGCCCTTGTTCTATAGCGAAATCCACAACAAGTAAAACAATGCAGCTACAATCTCATCCTCTTGGGAAATAAAGAGCAAAAATATTCATAGCTTCCAGGTGGTGGTGTCGTGTTAATGAAGGATATTAAAATTTAAAATATCCAATCGAAATATTATTGCATGCTGAGCTACTTTATAACTGTCACTACAGGCTCTTTGCCCGCACTTCTGATTAACATCCCGTGCTGGAGAATGGAGAAAATTAGTATTCAGGTTTCCAGGAATTGGGTATTCCCTACCACATCGATGAGCAAGTAGGCTGCTCAACTACTGCTTAGTGTATTGTATAAGACGTACAGGTTATATACAGGGTGATTCTTATTAACGTTTAAAACTCTCCGTTGCGACGTAGATGGCATTGAGACAAGCAATTTGATATAGGACACTTAGGGTCGCAAGTGTCCGGAAATACCTTAAAAGTAAACCACAACTGTTAAACATATGACGTCATCAGGTGACGGCTCAGCTCGAGCGTTCAGGCCCGTGCACTCTTACGCACACCAAACCATCCAAAGCAAACGTAGAATATCATATCACTCTGGCTCCGTGTCTGCGTGTGCGCGTGAGGTTCGAGGTTTGAATCCGGGGTCTATCCATCATCTTCTTTTGTTCTCTCACTTCTCCTTTCATGTGGAAGCAGATTGTTAGTTGACATTAAGGACGCTTTGTATTACGAATGTGATCGTAGGAGAAGTAAATCAGGCGGGTCCTTGTAATAGATTTATGGCATGTAAAAGAACCTACCACTACAATATTGGTAGTGTGTAGCTAAATTTGTAGGTGATTTGGTGAGAAACGCTCTTTCAATTTCCAACGTTCGACGCTGGGTGACAGTGGCGTCTCGTAGCCAAAGTTGGAACTACTTGAAATTTACCTTTCATTTATCTTCATTCATTTCATTGGCGTCAGGAAGGGCATCCGGCCGTATAAACTATCAGCCACGTGGAATTTCAACGCATCTCATCTCCGTCCCCGTTGGAAACGATTTTAATAAGGGTTAGACATAAATCTCTACTTAGTATAAAACAAAGACCCCGATTCTTGGATGTTACGGCTAAGCTCGAGAACCACTGGATGGATTTTGATGCGGTTTTCACCATTCTGTAAAGTATATCTCAAGCGTGATTTCTTTAGAAAATAATTTATTTATGGTCAAAGGAAGCCGAGCAGTAACGATTTCAGTGGAAAAGTCGAAAAAAAAAACTGGCGTCCGAGCGCTTTGTAAGCTTACGTTGGGCAAACCGTTAAAAATATCTAAATACTATGAGTGTAAGAATTGTTCAGCATGAAAAGTTCTACCAAAAAGTCCCCGAGAGCTTATGTCTATCTTCAATACATCGCCCACTATAAGTGATTTCACGTTTTAATTTCTTCCAACCATGTCCTTTCAACTACTGAGGCGACAGTTTACGAGCTAGCTAAGGGCGAGTCTATCATCCCTGTTACAGCCTAGCTAGCGGGCGAACCTATTGCCCCAGATACAGCCAGCAGCAAACCGTCGAGTCGTGTTGAGTTAAGACTTCTGAGAAGAGTGGTGTGTTTGGAGTTTCCCTGGTAGTGCAACTCGGGTTTTCGTCATTTCGCCTGTGAAACACAGTCAAGTTAAGATTGGACGGAAGGGGGATATGAGTTTCATTCACCTCGCCATTCCCTGGAAGTGCAACTCTCATTTCGCCTGTGAACATTTCGTTCCGCAAAATTCGCAGTCAATTTAAGATTGGACGGAAGGGGGATTATATTATATTTTTGATGTGTAAAATCTTTCCACTCGGTTGCTGGATAGTTTTGTGGGAGTGATTTTGAAAATTGGGGACGGAAGTGGATCGGAACGATCGAGTTGGCAGTGGTGGATCGAACGGAAGTATGCACTGCCCGCTCGATCGATAGAACGGAAGTGTACTAGCTGGCAGCGGTGGAAAACGGAAGTATGCACTGCCCACTCGATCGATCGAACGGAAGTGTACTAGCTGGCAGTGTTGGAAAACGGAAGTGTGCACTGCCCGCTCGATCGATCGAACGGAAGTGTGCCCTAGCTGGCACTGGTGGATCGAACGGAAGTATAAGACGCACTGCCAACTCGATCGATCGATCCAGCTGGCACTGGTAAGAGAACCAATCAGCGCACGGTGTCGGAAATTGATACCATGACGCACTCTCGGCCATGTGGAATGTATATGACATACTGAACGGAAAACGCTCATGTGAACTCTGGTGTCAAGTGATTGAAACAAATGACATGGTACATGTTCGAAGTCTTCGTATCAGTATTTAAATGGTAAAATGCCTTAATATCACGCATTGTAAGTAGCCGGCATTGCTGGTATTATGTTTCTGCACAATGGCTATTCAAATATTAACCCACATACCGGTAATGCAGTCATCAATATAATAAAATCGTTGTGGTTATACGAAAATTGAGCAAGCCTTCATGAACTATTACTAATACATTCTCTTTACTCACAAGAGGGCCTATTCATAAGGCATTTTAAACTCAATTTCACGCAGGAACATTATCGAAACAAGCAAAATATAAATGAAACTTAATTTCGTAATGCAGTATTATTGGAACGTGGAAATAAGTCACCATCTTGTGCACAATATTTGCGTACTCGAAATAGCCGCGGGGTTAGTGTGTATGACTGTGAATCTAGAGATCATGGGTTCGAATCCTGGGCGGGGTAGATATTTTTGCTACCAGATTATAATTTTAAACGATATTTATCATATCAATATCACGCATTGTAAGTAGCCGGCATTGCTGGTATTATGTTTCTGCACAATGGCTATTCAAATATTAACCCACATACCGGTAATGCAGTCATCAATATAACAATTTTAACAGAATCCATATGAAATTACGTGTTGGTCTGTGAATCAAGAGGTCCTGTTTATAAGGAATTTAAGGTTATGAGCGGTGTCGCGTCTATTAATCTAGTTGATCCGTATCGTATTCTTTATTTAGGCTAGTGCTGGTGGAAGCTACAAATCATCTAATAAAATGAGTTCCGTATTATCAACTACAATATCTGTAAAACACTCACTTTTACAATAGATTAATATTTGTGTCAATAATACTATAAAATACCGGTGTATCAACAATTTCACACGAGGTTTCTTCTATGTCAGATGTTACACATCATATGCGACTACTGTAAGGCTCGTATTTTTTATTTTTCGTGTCAGAAACATACAAATGTACAGTTGCTATACAGGTACATAAAAGGGTAAAACTGTCTAATTATAAAACACGTGCCCAATACTGAGCAACATCCAAGGCGCTCGGAGTGGCTAACAGGAGATCTTCCTCTGCACAAGATGAAGGGCACAGAGGGCAATGAAGCATGTGTCTTGTGGTTTGTTCTTGTCCACATTCGCAAGTCGTGTCACATGTACTGAGGCCCCTTCTCCTCAGATTGTCTCGGGATGTTCCAACTCCCGATCGTAACCTGTTTAGGGATTTTCTCACCAACCAGCCTTAAATTATACTGATTGGCGTATAATCTCTACTTAGTATAAAACAAAGTCCCCGATTCTTGGATGTCACGGGTAATCTCGAGAACCACTGGATGGATTTTGATGTGGTTTTCACCATTCTATAAAGGATATCTCCAGGAAGGTTTCTTTCGAAAATAATTTATTTATGATCAAAGGAAGCCAATCAGTAACGACTTCAGTGAAAAAGTCTTTCGACTGGCGTCTGTGAGCTTTTTTAAGCTTACGCTAGGCAAACTGTTAAACATATCAATATACTATGAGTGTAAGAATTGTTCAGCATGAAAAGTTCTACAAAAAATGCCGGGAGGGCATATCTCTATCTTCAATACATCGTCTACTATAAGTGTTTTTAGATTGGACGGAAGGGGGATTCGAGTTTCATGCACCTCGGCATTCTTAAATTACGTCTGACAAGAATTTGTTGCACATGCATCTCCATTATAATTAATAGTCCAGTCAGTGATTTTAACCCATCATGCTGAGACGTAAAACGGATATTGGTCGTAGTTCATTGTCATCGAAAGTAAAGGCGCTTATCTCGTAATGCATTCATAACTGTTCCCGGGCGATGCCGGGGTGGGTTGCTTGTAGATGTATAAAACGCTAAGGTGTATGTTTCAAGGTCTTAAACCAGAGGGAGTTAGAAGGCGTGGTTTGTGCCAAAATCTTCCAAATCGTCTCCTTAGAACAGGAAAATTCTTGCGTTTCTTGAAAAATCAACGGAAATATATTTAATCGTTTATTAAGCGGTTAAGCAAATAAAGAACTGTGTCGCGTCAATCCCGCATAACAGTAAAGCTGGTCGGATGTTTTAATACATGCGAGATTTCTCGCACAGGCCCTCTGGATATTATTAAACCCGTGTTATTTGTTTGGCCATGTATCGTCGTACGTGAATATTGTTTGTTCTAATCCATACACATCTTTTAACATTCCCCCACAATAAATCATACTGAGTAGTAGTGAAAATTATCGAGTTGGAAGCCATTTTCCAGTGTTGCCTTTATAATCGAAATTTAGTGATTTTTAGTCGATCAACTCGATTGTACCCAATTGTAACAGGTGGTTCCCTAATCTCCCCCAAAATTACATGAGATTAATGAACAGTTACCGGCAATTAGCTCTCAACTTCCCCATCCCACTCCCCGGGTATACTACTGCAGCGTAAAACATTTGTCTCGCTGAGAGTGTCTGTATCTGTTTGTGATAAACTACTATTCTCAGATAGGGTAGTATTCGGCACGCTCCCCGCACCGCTCTACAGGCCCTCCTACCCATTACAATTGGGTACACTCGTGTTGACCAACTGAAAAATATTAAATTTCTAGCAGTGAAAATAAAATCGCATTGGGTCTTTTTTATCATACATGGCCGCAATCTTGAAATTATTTGGCTGATGACCTTGTAGATTAGGTCACCGACGCTTCTCACATAAAGGTACCTATTTTTTTCCAAAATTTGGTCGAGATCAGATTGATAGTTTAGTCGTAATTTGTTCTAAACTTTGAACATTTGGATGTCCACCATTTTGTTCTGGATAAGATGGCGGTGATATAAAATATGACATTGAGGTGTCCTTTGCTAGTGCTACTTCTGTATCAAATTTCGTTCAATTCGGTTTCGTCATATTTGAAATGATATGGGAGACAGACAGACACACTCAGAGAGACACAATTTTTGGCCCGTGTGGATCTCATTAGTCTACTTTCATTTTTTGAAAAAATTGAAAGTAGGTTAATATAAGTGTACCTTTAGAAAGCTAAATGTCTGTAGATTAATATAGCGCAAAAAAAAACATTTTGACAGTTTTTATTTAGGGTTTTGGGTATTCCACAGACCCGTAAAAACTCTAAGTTTCATCTAACTTACAGGCTCATCCAGCCATTGCGCTCTGAGAGCGCGGCCGCACTCGGGAGAGCACTGGGCAGTCAGGCTAGCGCTCCTTCCCCTACCACCACTACACTGTGGCAGCGAGGAGAAACTACTTTGCCTTCCACCAAGGAGCTCGGAGCACTGGCTTAGAGCGCGGCAGGAGAGCTAGCGCTCGGGGAGCACTGTGTGGATGGCCCTGAAACATATGAAGTAATAGCTAAATAGATCCCTCAGTCAACACAGCGGCCGGGAAAATCCAATTCTTGAACCCACATTTTGATGGGCGACTTTCACCCACGTCTAGCATACTGGTTGGGTAGTTCCTCAGTTTAGGGGCTGCGACAACGTGGTCATGTATCCCCGTGCACTTTGGGTGTGTGTAGAATCTGTCTGATAACCGGTGTTAATTGTGATGGCTGTATTAGTGTGTGTTATCTGTAATTCAGGTAAGGACTGCAACGATCAATATCAAGTAACTTATTACCTACTTTTGCTATCAAATGCTACCGTCGACGACATCTAGCTGCAAAATTGGCTACTAGATGTCACCGCAACTGGCATCTGGCGGTGAAAGTTGCAAATTAATAGAGCTTTAATCAAATATAACCTATAAATTTAGCTTCACACAATTCTAGTTAGTTGAAGGATCTTTTACATGCCATAAATCCATGACATGAGCCCATTGGCTTTATTTCCCCTCCGAAGGAAGGCATACTGAGGGATTTTCAACACTCTTAAAAAAACGACGGCTTCAGCCGGGTTTGAACCCGCGATCTTGTGCTTAGAAGCTCAGCATGCTACCAACTACGCCACCGAAGCCGCTCGTCTAGAATACTGTTTCACAAGATAATTTCATGTTATGCAGGGTGGTTGTTGCCCCTGTTACGACCTCAGGCACCTGAAATAGAACATGAAGCTTTCGTGAGCAGTGGCTGGCAGCTGTCTCATAAAGAATGTGCAAATATTTAATTTAATGCAGCGTACCTGTCATCTTGTCTTACTGTGCTGAACTAAGATAAAGTCAAATCATTTGTTGTAAATTGTTAAATTCTTCATAAATACCGTACCATCCAACATACATTCATACATAGGCCTACACACACACACACATATATATATATACAGGGTGGCGCCCGAAATGTGTCACCATTTTGTTTCTGAATAAAAACTTTACTGTCAAGGCAAACTCAAAGGAACATATACTGCCATGGAGTACACTCTGTGGAGATTTATTCTAATGCAGCACGTGCTCAATATGTCCACCATTTAGATTCCTAATTTCCTTCCAACGAACACTCATGTTAGCGAAAACCCTACGGCACATGTCTTCCATGAATTCACTGCAAGCTTGAAGAATAAGGCATCTGAGCTCCAGTAAATCATGCGGACGTTTCGGAAAATATTTTCCTTTAGGAACCCCCAGAGAAAGAAGTCACATGGGTTGAGGTCTGGCGTTTTGGGGGGCCAAAATTGTCCGTCATTGAAACGATCCAGGAATCTGAGTGAAATGACCCGCATGTCGAAACGCTCGTACAAGAAATCCAACACAATGCTTGCAGTATGTGGCTTTGCTCCATCTTGCATGAACCACTGCGTGTTGAAGGGCAACGCAGTAGCAAGAAGCTGTGGAACAAAGTTATTGCGGAGCATGCTCGAATGACGCTAACTGTTCACAGTTTCTACGAAGAACAAAGGTCCAATAAGACCGTGTCTCGAAATTGCAGCTCACACTGTAATTCTGGGAGCATAATGTTGTCGTTCATGAAGCACTTGCGCCCAAAAGTGTACATTTTGTTTGTTAATCACACCGTTCAAATGAAAATACGCCTCGTCTGAAAACCAAACGTTGTTGAGAGTTTGTTCCCTATCCTCCGCCCAGCTAGCAAACAGTAGTCTGTGCCGCTTGTGTTCTGCCATGAGCATCTGAGCAGAGGTCATCTTGTACGGGTACATCGGAGCGTCAGGATATGCCCAGTTGCACTGCTGCCTTTCTACACGATTTGCCGGGGCTTCTCTGTACAGCAACTCGTACCACCTCAATTTTCTCCGGCGAACTAAGAGGCCATGTTAGAAACACTGGTCTCCTGGCGACGGTATCGTGAATTACGCGTCATTTCATAACTCATTTGTTTCTCCAAGCTCCACTGCTACTACTGTTGAGATGGTCAACGGGATATCTAGTGCGATTTTAAAATTATGTACGAAACAAATGGTGACACATTTCGTGCGCCACCCTGTACATACATGTATACAGTGCTCGATTTCTAGAAATAGAGGTATCGGAAACGTAATAATCCAGGGGGTGTGAGTGGTTTTCCATATAATTGGTTTGAAAAGAAAGCAATCTTGGGGTATACAAAAACTCGAACAATCCAAATGTTGTTTGCAAAACAAGTACAACAAGAATTTCCGTGACGAACTAAAGAGCCTACTTTTCTTAAAATTTAAGATTCATGCCAATAATTAATCTATATGGATCTATCTAGAATAATGACGAAATTAAGTTGGCAATATCGAAATTTTTAATTAGTTCGAAATATTGTATACCTGGCATAATGTAGCCTAATAGAGAACTACAGTTGGCAGCCCTGGTGACTGAATATATTCTTAGTTCCGTCTCTTAAGGTACAGAATACAAAATTTGGTTGAAGTCCAATGGATAGCATGGACGTTACATGCAGTTAAACATTGGATCTAACAGCGCGCGTAAAATCATGTTGGCAACAATGACATACATGTATTGGTCAGAAATAATCTGAAATAATATGATCTATTGTTGTGTCAATTTTGAATGAAATCCATTAGTTAGTATAGAAGTTACATGCATTTTAAAATTGGACCTATCAGCAGGCATAGAATCAATTTGGCAACACTGACGTATATTAGTTACCTAAATTAATCTAGAATGCCAGGTACTATACGTGTGCAAAGTTTAGAGCTATTGGCTTGCATACATTCTGATATATTGATATTAGGGTAACAAAAATAGTGACAGTATTTATTAACAGTTGGCAGCCCAGGTTACTCTTAAGAATTGACATAGTCATATCTGATATGGTACACATAGCACACACGAAATTTGGTTGAAATCCAAATGATAGTATAGAAGTTACATGTATTTAAATTTGGACATCTCACCATGCTTAGAATCATGTTGGTAGCACTGACGTATATAAGTTACTCCAAATTAATATAGAATGTCAGGTACTATACGTGTGCATAGTTTAAAGCTATAGGCTTGCAAACTTTCTGATATATGGGTATTTGGATTTTAAAAAATGAGAGCATTTATTAACAGTTGGCAGCCCTGTTGTCTCTTAAGAATACGCTTCAGTCATATCTGTTTATGTACACATAGCACATACGAAATTTGGTTGAAATCCAATTGATAGTGTAGAAGTTATATGCATTTAAAATTTGGACCTATCAGCAGGCTTTTAATCATTTTGGCAACACTGCCATGTATGGCCTCCTGGAAATTAAACTGCAATATTATTATCTATACGTGTGCCAATTTTGAAATAGCTCCCATTCATACCTTCCATGATATCCAACATGGAGCTCAAATTTCAATTGCGATTTTTCAGCAGTTGGTAGCACTGACATAATTTTCAAATATGGCCGTGAGATATTCAGGTATAGATCTTTACTCCTACCAAATTTTGTTTCGATTGCTGCAGCCGTTTAGGAGTTGATAGGGGTGGGGGGACACATACACAGCCAGCCAGACAGACAGACAAACAGACAGACAAACACACATTTTCCCGGATCGATCTCATAAGTCTACTTTTTCCTCATTTTTACAAAATGCGAAAAGTAGGCTAAAAATGTGTCTTAGAAAAGTAATAAAAACTGTAAAATAGGACAGTTTCATATTTGTTTAAGTTCCCAGCCTAGAATATTGTCCAAAACTTGAACATGTTTTCATCATAATTATTTCTTGTCTATTGACCTCCGTTTACTCTCGACGGATAATGCTGAATGGTGTCCAGACACAAGCCAAGAGTCAACATACTTAGCTGGATTAAAAATCCCAAGAGCAGGTCCATTGATATTTATAAATAAGAGGACTAAAGTTTGGTGCTTTTCAGTCGGTCAACACGAATGTACCAAAAAGTGTTGGGTTATGCCCTAATCCTGAAATAAATGACATGGAGATTAATAAATACACTAGGATGACCAGTTTCGATCGTCAAGCGATCATCATCAGATCCGTTTCACTTAGGCTGAAATATCTATGTTTGAAAATACAGGTGAAAATATTTACAATATGTACAATTATTTAGTTGCAGTATTGGTACTGCAACTTAAGCAAGCAAGCTTGTAGTTTAACGTGACCGTGAATCTTGAGATCATGAGCCACGGGACCTCATTTTAACGTGGAATCCGAACCACAGGACATGGCATTTCACATCGAAAAGCTCACATGCATTGACCTGGAATCGAACCCGGTCCACATTGACCGCTGCGCCACCACGCCCCTCGTACTGCAACTTGTCAATGTATGCTAGTTGTAGTATATATGATGTTAGGTGAAATGCTAAAATGGTGATAGAAATCTGGAATTTGTCTGTTTGGAGTGGCTATAAGGTTGTAAAAGTCAACTATGGTTGTACTTTATAATGTAGGCTATTACTTATCTGGTTGGATGTCTTCCGCGCTGGAGCTGCTAGGAGTGTCAACTTCACTCTTTCACCAGTGACTGTCACTGGGTATATTTTGGGTACATTCATGTTGACCGTCTCAAAAGCCACAAACTTTAGTTTACTAAGGCAATACTGACAAATGGCTTCAAACCTCACAAAATAAGAGAACAGAAACTGTTGCAATATTGTGTGAAGATCTCAATATTTCATCTGCGAGATTTTTTTAAAATTTAGTCAATGTACCCTCTAGGTTGGAGGTTCCCACGGACTCAGCGAGGGAACTCACCACTACCGCCTCTATGGGCAGTGTCCTGGACCTTGGAACATCTGGTCGGGATGGATACAACTGGGGAGATGTGATCAGCACTTCGCCCAGGCGGCCTCACCTTCAAAGCGAACAGGGGCGTCATGAGGGATGGGAAGGGATGGAAGATTGGGATGGATAAGCTAGGAAGAGGGAAGGAAGCGGTCGTGGCCTTGCAGTAGGTACCATCCCGGCATTTGCCCGAAGACGAAGTGGGAAACCACTGAAAACCACTTCGAGGATGACTGAGGTGGGAATCGAATCCCCTCTACTCATTTGGGCCACCCGAGGCTGAGTAGGCCCCGTTCCAGTCCTCTTACCACTTTTCAAATTTCGTGGCAGAGCCGGGAATCGAACCCAGGACCTCCGGGGCGGCAGCGATCTGTGAGAAACCTCTTTAAATAAATTATTTTAATAATCATACTTTTTTCTTAAAAAGAGGTGCCGGAACAGCGTTCTGGTGATTTCCGCCTCAAATCGAGCCCTGCATGTATACAGAGTGTATCTTAATTATTCCGACCAAAAAAATCAGGGATGATCTGCGTGTTATGTAAAAGACGATGCCGCAATCGGATTGGCGGAGAAAATTTTTCCCTTCGAGAAAATGCGGTTACTTTGTTACTTCCGGGCGTGCGATTCAAATCGATGAGCTCACCGTATTTGATGAGCCTGAGTACAAGCCGCTGGCCACTGCTGTGCTTCAGAAAAGGGAAGGGATGATAGACAGAGACAGAGATATGCCGGTGCGACTGACGCACTCGCTACTCGGCACCAGTGGGCAGTATACAGTTTGTTCTACACACATTGGCTACTACATTTGAGGCATAAATTGGTGGGAATGGCTCCGTTTCGGTACACTAACGGAGAAATGGCTGATATTTCCTTGTTGTTAGTAAACGAATGCACGATCGTACAATGGCATCTTTGCGAATGTCAGTTGACACGAACGGACGAAAAAGAAAACTATCGGGTACATTTCATGACTGGCAAGTGTGTCTTTAATACTGTGTGTCCTTGAACGTTTGTGTTATTCTTGTGTCGATTTTCCATGTACTGGGTTATCTCGTACGATATATGGAGTTTATCAGTACGTCGTATCAGGTTTCATCTCAGGTATTAGTAATGAATGAAAATCCACAGCCTGCTCCCAGTCTCCGACCGGGTCAGGAATGGAATGAATGAAGCCCCCATCTAGCGGCGAGGATATGAACTGTGCCGGCTGCCGAGGCCTGACGCACTCCTCTAGGGCAATGATTAAATGAATGGCAGATGAAATGAAATGATAGTGGAGAGTGTTGCTGGAATGAAATTGTGACAGGGAAAACCGGAGTACCCGGAGAAAAACCTGTCTGCCTCCGTTTTGTCCAGCACAGATCTCACATGGAGTGACCGGGATTTGAAACACGGACCCAGCGGTGGGAGGCCGGCGTGCTGCCGCCTAAGCCACGGAGCTTTGTATTAATAATACATATTATTATTATTTATTTATTTATTTTTATTATTACTGATGTGTAACATCTTTCCACTCGGTTGCTGGATATTTTAGTGGGAGTGAGTTTGGAAAATGGGACGGAAGTGGATCGGACGGAAGTGTGTAAGACGCACTACCAGCTGGATCGCATACCTTTAGACAAAGAACCCTTGGAAAACATAGCTTACATCGGACTTAATGGTCCTCCTCATCGTCTGAGCCATCAAATGTGACGTTGCCACACGCTTTTCCACTGCAGTGTCCACACATTAAGTGTACAGCTGGCAGTGATACCATGTGGGATGTTTATTACATACGGATCACTTCAAGGTTTGGAGGCGCCATTACAGATATTTCTACAATAAATAATCTTCAAGTTGTCGTTCTTTGGTGTAAAAATATTCATTATATCATATTTGCTGAGAACAATTATGATTTATTAAGAGTCTGTTTTTCAATCTCTGGATAAAAGTGATGGGCATCTGCTCCCCCGAGTAACTTTGCTCAACACTTTCATACTGAACCGTAAACGCTCATGCAAACTCTGGTGTCAACTGATTGAAACACAAGCCACTTGTTAAAAGTCTTCGTATCAGTATTTGAATGATAATATGCTTTAATATGGAACATTGTAACTAGTCAGCAAAGCCGGTATTATGTTTCTGCACAATGGCTATTCAGATATTAACCCACATTGCGGTAATGCAGCGATCAATGTAAAATATATCGATGTTTTATACGGGAACTGAGGTAGCCTCTCACGGACCACTATAGGAATTCCCTTTACTGTCAAGTGGGTGTATTCATAACTAATTCAAAACTCAATTTCACGCAGGAACATTATCGAAAAAAAAGCAAAATATTAATGGAGCATAAAAAAATACTTCCATATTATTACCGGCACGTGAATATGGGTAACTCTCTTGTACTCTAAATTGCTATGGTTGTAGTGGCTGCGTGGATATCATCGTGATCTGCGAATCATGAAGTCTCAGGTTCGAACCCCAGTCCCAACAATTATTTTTGCAACGGATTATCGATTTAAACGATATCTATCATAACATTATGCGTCATTTTAACAGAATCTACGTCATGAAATTACGATTTATCTAATTTTAATTACAATAGTTTGCATCAAGCAGAAGTTGAAAAATGTGATTGTATTGGACATTGTTTCTAGTAGTCTATAGGCTAGAGACTATGGTTTCATTCCTCCTCTTAATTTTTTTTTTAAATCGTGTTTACCCTCCAGGGTGGTGGCTCCCAGGGACTCAGCGAGGGAACTCACCCCTACCGCCTATCCAGGCAGTGTCCTAGAGCTGGGAACATCTAATCGGAAGGGATACAACTGGTGAGGTGGGATTAGCACCTCGCCCAGGCGGCCTCACCTGCAAAGTGAACAGGGGCCTCATGAGGGAAGGGAGGGGAAGATTGGGATGGATAGGCAAGGAAGAGGGAAGGAGGCGGCCTTGGCCTTACGGTAGGGACCATCCCGGCATTTGCCCGAAGACGAAGTGGGAAACCACGGAAAACCACTTCGAGGATGGCTGAGGGGGAATCGAACCCCCTCTACTCATTTGGACCACCCGAGGCTGAGTAGACCCCGTTCCAGTCCTCGTACCACTTTTCAAAGTTCGTGGCAGAGCCGGGAATCGAACCCAGGACCTCCGGGGCGGCGGCTAACCATGCTGACCACTACGCTACGGAGGCGACCTCTTAATTTACAATTTAATATGTGATGTTTGTTCAAACAAGTGTGACAGTAGCATATATCCAATTCAATCTATACATTCATCATAGTACCAGTATGAAAACGGAGCGTAAATTAACATTTTAAGAATGTCCGTGCTGTGTAGTATACGAGAAGGATAACATGTCAGATGACTTCACATACATTTCATCTCAATGTCATAGTAGGTTAACATTTCAGATGTTACACATCATATGCGACTACTGTAAAGCCCGTATCTTTTTTAATTTTACCGAACGAAATAGTGTAGTAGTTACCTCCTAAGACGAACGGTGGATACCGCATGTGGTTTTCGACACTTACCCGTATGGACATTTGGATGAGTTGTCTTTGTCTGGAAATCCTCCAATATATCAGTTCTGGTAGACTAGATTTCAAAGAAGCCACGTCTGTGAAGCAAGTTAATGGTTCTGAAATAATTTGGGTGAATGAGAATGTGTTTAATTTTATGTCCATGAAATGTGTCTGTCAGTAAATAGTCCGCTACGAAGTGCTTCTAAGAAAGCGATGCTGTCGCTTTATTTCTCTTTCTAATTCCTTTTCGTTTTCTTTCTTCCCGCGTTCCTCTCCAAATTGTGTGTGTCTCGAAGTTGGATGTCAGTTTGGGAGCTCTACTTGGGACTTTAATCTTGTTCCCTGAACCAATCCTACATCCATGTACTTGTTATTCCCAACAGCCTTAATTTTCTCTGTCTACATTCTGAGGACAGCATTTTAATGGATCCAATCAGTGCTTTGCTGTCTTTCCTTGCACAGTAAAAGTTACAAAAACATCCTTTAGTGAACAATGTTGATATTTAATTTGAACTGCTTTTGCTTGAGTGTGCAGTTTTGGAGATGCCAGCTTAGCTCATTCAACAAATAAAGGAAACCCATGAAGAGCACTGACATTGAATGTATATTGCGTGGTACAGTCGAACTTCAATATATCGAACCTCTATTATTCGATTTATCGATAACTCGTAGTAATGATTATTTCTCGAACAAACTTCCTATTATTATTATTATTATTATTATTATTATTTATTATTATTATTATTATTATTATTATTATTATTATTATTATTATTCTCGTGTCAGTAACATATAAAACAGCAAAAAGGTAAATAAATAAATAAATACACATGCATAAAAGTGCTGGTCAAAACAATAGGGACACCACCCATAAAGTAACTTTTGCCACTTGCCTTAAATGTATTGGTAATGCGCTATTTTCGTAATTGTTAACACAACCTACAGAGAATAAGCAGGCGTTTAGTAAAAACACATGGGTTTTGGTTGGAAAATACAAAAGTTATTGGCAATTTTTAAGTTCCTTATGGTACAAAAATTAACACTCGTGTGCACGGAAACCCCCATCCTAAGAGAAAACGGGGGCACGTACACATTTGAAATTTGGCATATCAACAAACCTCACAAAGACCTATCAAACGTGTAGTGTAAAATTATCGAGGAAAAATGTGAGGATGAGTGACAGCCCATTTTGTTTCAACAAATTCCTGAACTCGACGAAGTACGCTCTTATCCTCAAAAATATCTCAAGCTGCTCAGAGAACAAACCAATCAGCTGTTCCCAAACATCATTTCCCGCCTAAACAGACGTGTATCAAGTAGGCTGTGATAACATTTGAGCGCTGGTGCCAAACATAAAATTTTAAAAAGACCATAAAAATTGGGACTTTTCCTGAAAATTTCAAATAATTCGAGAGAAATGTATCACTCTCTCAATAATCCTCACATTTTTCCTCAATAATTTTACATCACACGTTTGATAGGTCTTTATGAGGTTTATTGATATGCCAAATTCCAAATGTGTACGTGCCCAGTTTTCTATTAGGAAGGGGGTTTCCGTGCATACGAGTGTTAATTTTTGTACCATATGATACTTAAAAATTGCCAATAACTTTCGTATTTTTCAACCAAATCCATGTGTTTTTACTAAACGCCTGCTTATTCTCTGTAGGTTGTGTTGACAATTACGAAAATAGCGCATTACCAATACATTTCAGGCAAGTGGCAAAAGTTACTTTATGGGTGGTGTCCCTATTGTTTTGACCAGCACGTATATATACACAGTCACAAACATTTACAAACATTAAACAAAAGTAGACATAAATTTGGTTACTTTCAGTGAATTGTCCGAAGCCTGATGCAAATCCTCCTCTGTGCAGGAAGCAGGGCACAGTCAACAGTGGAGCATGTGCCTAACAGCCTGGTCTTCTCCACAATCACACTTAATATCTTGCTTTCCATAGCCTCATCTTGCTAGGTTAACTCTTGAACTACCGACGCCAGATCTCAATCAGTTCAAAGATGTCCATGTTGTCCATCCTTTGACGTGTCCAGGTGGTAAAGTTTCTGCAACTTTCTTGCAGCCATTAGGGATGGGGCCTATAGCTTTCCCCAATTGCAACCTGGCTTGCTTATCAGTGGTTGTGAGTTCCTGTGATGTTCTTAGGAAACTCTTCCTGGACTTCAATCTGAGTGCATGTACAGTAGAACGTCGTTTATCCGGACGTCAAACAACCGGAACGTCAATTATCTGGACGAGCAAAAAAAAAAAATTAAAAAAAAAAAACAAGTAGTTCCGTGAAGAACTATGCAGCCTATTTTCATATATCCTACTTATGTTAATTGCCACTATTTAACATACACAATTTCAGTTTGATTGCTGTAATAGATTCGTAGATATTGAGAACCGACTAAATATTTCGGATGGTCGCCATGTTGGATTTTATATATCTAGGTCCTAGAGTTATGTACTGTTACACGCAGATTATTGTGAACGTGTAGTATTCAAACTTCAATCGCATAATTAGGACACAAGAAAAAACAAGGAGATTTAAAATTTTTTCACAGCTGCCATCTTGAGGTTATGGAAACAATTGAAATAAATTAGATGCCAGTGGATTAACATTCGGATAAAGATTTACTGTACCAAGTTTCACTGCACGCGGATGGTTAAATTGCGAGAAACGTCCATGTGAATATTTATAATTCGCGTCACCGCCATGTTGGATTTGTGATCACCAGGTTATTTAAAGTCCTATAGGTGAACTTAAGTTCATAGCCCCTATGAACGTTAAAAAATGCAGTTTGATTGCTAAAATAGATTCGTAGATATTCAGTATCGTCTAAATATTTCGGATGGTCGCCATGTTGGATTGTTAAATGTATAGGCCGTAGAGTCATGTACCATTAAAGGAAAATTATTGCGTAGGTTCATTATTCAAACTTTCACTTCGATCGCATGACTACATCACAAGAAATAAAAACTTAATTTTAAAATTCGCACTGCCGCCATCTTGAGGTTATGTAAACAATTGAACTAAATTAGATACCAGTGGATTACAATGTGTATAAATATTTCCTGTACCAGGTTTCAGTGCGCTTGGAACATTAAATCGCGAGAAAGGTCTATTTAAAATGTTCAAATTCGCTTGGCCGCCATGTTCGTTTTGTAGTTAACCGGTTTTTGAAAATCTAATAGATGGACTTCCAGTAGTGCCCTTTATCTCAGTACAAAATTTTAGGGAGATACCGCTAATAGTTTCAGAGATATAGAATGCCGTTGAAATATTTCGCACATCCGCCATCTTGTGATTATGTAAACAATTGAACGAAGTTAGATGTCGGTGCATTACAATGTATATAAACATATACTGTACCAAGTTTCATTGCGTTTGGTTGGTCAAATCGTGAGAAACGTCTATTTAAAAGTCGCAAATTCGCTTGGCCGCCATGTTCGTTTTGTAGTTACCAGGTTTTCAAAAGTCACATAAGTGAACTTATAGTAGTTCCCTCTATCACCATAGAAAATGTCAGGGTAATATCGGTAATAGTTTCGGAGATATTGAATGCTGGTGAAATATTTCGCACAGCCGCCATGTTGGATTGGTGAGTCGTAACAAAATTTGAAGGGCACGGTCGAGGTCGCCGGGAATAGTGCTATGAACTTTCCGAGTTTCATTGAAATCGCTCCTGCCGTTTAGATTTTATTAGGGGGGGGGGGGGGACACACACGAATCACACACACACACACGCACACACACACGGACAAAAGGTGATCTCATAAGCCTATTTTTTCAAAATTGAAAATAGGCTAAAAAGTAATAATAAGACGGAGCAACGTGCGCTTACTGTTATGAGGAAGTGCGCGCTGCCTACAGTAGTGAGTATGTTCTCGTTGTCAATTATTTTTGTCTCTGTTGTCTCATATAGTTTGTTAATTATGTCTCAACATATTGTAAAGTATGTGAGTGGGCGTACTGTACTGTATTACGTTGTGGATATGGCTTCTACGAGTGGGAAAAAGGAAACACGAAATCGCAATGTTTTATCGATTGAGAAGAAGGTGTAGATCATTAATAAACTGGATAAAGGTGAGAGTGTGGAGTGTGTATTGAAAACTTACAATGTTGTAAAATCCACAATTTATGATCTGAAGAACCGAAAAGGTGAAATTAATCATCGAAGTAATATAGTGAAGAAGGGTCTAAAAAGAGAAAAACCATGAGATCAGCTACGGATGAAAAGTTGGAAGAAGCGGCGTACTTATGGTTTATTCAGACAAGAAGTAAGGGCGATCCCATTTCTGGATCTTTGTTATGTGAGAAAGCGTTGCTGCTAAATGAGAAGTTTTGTGGTTATCACCATTATGTACTGTGCATGTTTTTTGCTATGAAGTAAACGCATGTTTGATTATCCGAAAAAATCGTTATCCGGAACACTCTCTGTCCCAATTAGTCCGGATAAACGACGTTCTACTGTAGATCATACCCATGCAATGGATGAGTTCTTTCGTGCTCCATTTTCTTCCTTTCCTTATATGCTGCTATTCCTCTTCGGACAAAGCAAAGCAATGTATGAAATTCCTAAAGCTTACAATCTATGACTAGCTACAGCAATGGCACTATTTAAAATTAAAGCTGCCCCAGTAGCAACATATGGTATTTATCTCATATAGAATAATCTTTCGGTAACAAACTTAAAACGACTTGAAAATATAAAAGCCAGGTACTTAAAACGCATTCTACCTATATCCAAATTTTCGGAAAATCGAATCGCATATCTTCTTGGAAATGAAACATTCTTTCTGGAAGGTATCAAATCGCTCTTCAAGCTACCCAACACGGCTGCCTTGGACGCGGTCTTGGAAGAAAGGATAACTAAGACACGTCAAATTCCTAGGGAATATTTCGATACTGAAGCAATGAAAAATCACGAATGGAAAGAACCAAATTTCAAGTTACGCCACGTCTTCACGCGTTACGCTGCACATGGTTTTCATAATAAAATATGTAAAAATCCAAAATTTCTCAAACCAACAGAAAAGTCCATATGTCGCTCATGTGGGGAGCTATGCTCTCTGTATCATCTTGGAGACTGAGCTGAAAGATCACAACCGATCAGCAGATTTGCTAAATACTGATACAAATCAGTATTATCTTATTAATATATTCTTTCTTTGTGCACATTGTGTTTAATTAATAATAATACTTAAATTTATCTTCGGACAGAAGGTGGTGTTATTCCAGAGAGATGATAGAGCCACTACCTATGATTTACATGTACAGGATGTTTCTAAATTCCCACTGAAGGCTTTGAGGGCTTGTAGTGGGGACCAATACGGTATCGTTTAGCATAGGAACTTGTGTATGGACACGTACAGTCTTCCCACTACCAACAAAACAAAACAAAACAAAACACCACAGCACACGTTCAAATCTCCCACATTTTTGGCGCCACTGACAAGAGCCATTAAACGATCACCTGATGTCCCATACATCTTCTACAGGTTGTATCCCCTACCTTCTTCCACGAAATCTCACGAGTGCCGCGTACTTCGTATTCATTGAAGATGTACTGCATGATTTCTTAGACGATGTGCCACTGCATGTGCGTCAAAATATGTGGGTTTAGCACGATGGCGCACCACCTCATTTTTCACTTGCGGTACGAGATCATCTGCACCACAGATTTGGGCAACAGTGGATAGGTCGTGGTGGACCGATTGCTTGGCCTGCACGTTCACCTGACTTGACACCTCGGGACTACTACCTGTGGGGTCTTATGGAAATCTTCATTTACGAGCCCCTGTGTAATCCAAGGAGGACCTACTGGCGTAGGTTATGGCTGCGGCGGTTGTTGAAGAACCAGGGACTGGTGATCGTGTGTACCAGAACATGGTACGGAGGTACGAAAACAATTTTCAAGAAGGCCAAGCTGGAATTCTAACTCACGCTCTCCCAGCCCTGTCGGCCACCGTAGAAGTAGGCATTAGTGACTTAATTTCATATAAGCCTGCATACATACATACATACATACATACATACATACATAGTTTCATTAGTTTAGGGGCTGCGACAAAGCGGTCATGTAGCCCCGTGTACTTTGGGTGTGTGTACAATTTGTCTGATGAAATGAAAATCCACACTTTGCTTCCAGTCGACCGACCGGTTCAGGAATGGAATGAATGAAGCCCCCATCTAGCAGCGAGGATATGTACTGTGCCGGCTGCCGAAGCCTGTCGCACTTCCTGGGGGCAATGAGTAAATGAATGACAGATGAAACGAAATGATAGTGGAGAGTGTTGCTGGAATGAAATTTGTGACAGGGAAAACCGGAGTACCCGGAGAAAAACCTGTCTGCCTCCGCCTTGTCCAGCAAAAATCTTACACAGAGTAACTGGAATTTGAACCACGGATACCCAGCGGTGAGAGGCTGGCATGCTGCCGCCTAAGCCACGGAGGCTCCAATTTGTCTGATAACCGGTGTTAATTGCGATGGCTTATTAGTGTGTGGTGTTATCTGTGATTCAGGTAGATACACTGCAGACGATTAATTTTTTCAAGTAGTTCCTACTTTTGCCACCAAATACTAACATCCACTACACCTAGCCGCGAACGTGGCTACTAAATGCCATCGCAGTCAGCTCCTGGCGGCGAACGTTGGAACTAATATAGCGTTATCAAACTAACCTACAAATTTTAGCTTCCAGAAGTGTAGTTAGTGGAAGGTTCTTTTTCATGCCATAAATCTATGACATGGGACCGCCGGCTTTACTTTCCCTCCAAAGGAAGGCAAACTGAGGGATTTTTTTACGCTCTTGAAAAAATCCGACGACTTCGGGCGGGTTTGAACCCACGATCTTGGGCATAGAAGCCCAGCATGCTTGTGATTGTAGAGGGAATGACCAATTCAATAGCCGAGTTGTGTTCAACGCACTGTAGTATCTCACCCGCACTCTACCAGTGTGTGTTTATACATAACATGCATGAAATCGAAGGGTCAGAGGAGCATTGACCCAGAAACATACAGTAGATGATCGCGTGTCGCCCACCATTGTGTGAGAGTTATACACAAGTCGTAACAAACTTAACCTCTACAGTCAGATCCATAGGGAACTAAATGGTTGTGCGAGGAAACCTTAAATCAATACCGATGTACTTATAACTGGCTGATTGCTTAGTGCAGTGGGGAGGGGAGCTAATAATACCACGTGACAGACCTGAGAGGATCCCGTAAGTTCATGGACTACTGCAGCCCAGCTCATAGCCCGTGCTAAGTGACAGCCGCTAACTTGGGTCTAGGAAAGGTGTGGAGGACTGAGAAGATGGCCATCATTGGCTTATTTCATGTATTTATTCTTCATGTTTGAGGCTCTTTGATATAGTATAATAAAAGATGGCTGCTAAGTAAGACTCCGTGTTTCACGATCACTATTTATCCATTATACGAATCCCAACATTGGTGCCGAAAATCGGGACCCGAATAGACCTGAGGAAGGAGAGGAGACTTAGAGAGAAAATGCAGGAGGACTTCCTCAAGAGATGGAGGAATGAGTATCTTCTTGATCTGAGAAGCTACCACGAAGTACGCCGACAAATGGGCAGACGAAGGAGTGCCGAGTAGGAGATATAGTAGCCTACTACTACAGGACGACATGCGACCTAGACACATGTGGCATAAGGCGCGAATAACTGAAATGCGACCAGGCAGGGACAACAAGGTTCGAACCCTCGTCCTTCAGATGGCCAACGGGACCAAGATTAGTCGGCCTGTACAGCTGGTCTTCCCTCTCGAGATAGACCAGGGTGGGGAGGATGTGGAGGACTGAGAAGATGGACATCTTTGGCTTATTTCATGTATTACTTCTTTGGTTTATTTCATGTATTTATTCTTCATAATTGAGGCTCTTTGATATAGTGTAATAAAAGATGGCTGCTAAGTAAGACGTCCGTGTTTCACGATCACTATTTATCCATTATACGAATCCCAACAAAAGGTTAGGAAAGAGAGTGGGGAGGAAGTTGGACGTGGACCTGTTGAACGGAACCATCCCGGCAATTGCCTGGGGGTGTAAATAGGAAACCATGGAGAACTATTTTCAGGATGGCCGAGGTGGGGTTCCAACCCACGCTCTCCCGATACCAACAAGGCATGAGGTATCTCGTTAGTGCTCTGGGCCACTATGGCTGATGGTGTAAACGGTATTGTTTATATAATACGCTAAGGTCTATGTTTCACAAAACTCAAGCTCCTAAACCAGAGGGAGTTAGAAGATGCGGTTTGTACCAAAAACTTCCAAATCGTCTCAATAGTACAGGAAAAATCTTGTATTTCTTGAAAAGTCAACGGAAATATATTTATTTATTTGTAAAGTGCTTTTAAACAACAACAAAATACTAGACGATAACCCCCGGCAGAACTGTGTCGCGTCCAACCCGTATAACAATCGAGCTGGGCGGGTAGTCTGTACACATGGGGCGCACACAGCCCATTAAGTGAGAGTCCTCGCACGGGTCCGCTAGTTGTTTATATTGCTGACCGGCTCCGTGGGAAAGTTGATATCGTGATAGTCTATGTACCGTGGGGATACGGGTTTGAATCCATATAATTAATTCCTCTGACTCGGGTACTGGGTGTTTGTGATGTCTTCATCATTCATATTGTTCTCATGGCGTGCAGGGACGTCAACTTGGTAGACACTGGAGCAGTGCCAGCTGGTGAAGTTAATGAGTTGGGTGCTGTAACCCATACTCCCTTAAAAAAATAGAAACATATAATTGGTTTATTGGCTTTCACGGCCGGTGAATTAAAACTCAGCAATTCTTCTAGGTTTGTGCCGTGTCTTGTGTGGAGTTTCGCCTAGGACACCAAGCTGGCTCATCGGCGGGCTCTTGGTGTCCCCGCCCGGACCCCCACAGGAGTGACGAACTGCCCGCCACCTTCCTTTATATTAGGTGCAACTGCACCACTTGACTGCGAGAACTAAAAGCTCAAGCAGCCTTAACCTCCCTATGAAGGCTTCCAAAAAGATGGTATATTGGCTTTCACGGTCGGTGAATTAAAACTCAGCAATTCTTCTAGGTTTGTGCCGTGTCTTGTGTGGAGTTTCGCCTAGGACACCAAGCTGGCTCATCGGCGGGCTCTTGGTGTCCCCGCCCGGACCCCCACAGGAGTGACGAACTGCGCGCCACCTCCCTTTATATTAGGTGCAACTGCACCACTTGTCTGCGAGAACTAAAAGCTCAAGCAGCCTTAACCTCCCTATGAAGGCTTCCAAAAAGATGGTATATTGGCTTTCACGGCCGGTGAATTAAAACCTAGAAGAATTGCTGAGTTATAATTATAATTGTTATAGTGTATCGATTGACAAAATGTGGCTGTAGACCTAAGTTGTGAGATTAAAAGACCTTCTGGCGGGATCAGCTGATGCCTACCTCTAATATTTTCTCCCGTTTGCTTTGAGCGAATCCCTCTTAAATGCTACCACAGGCACTAGAGGGAGCCACCTACCGCGTTCTCATTTCGTGTGACCAGTGCTGCCTCTCTGTGTTTGAGCGAGGAATCGCTGTGAAGTCTTGGTTCTGGTCTTGGCTGTTGTCCCAACAGCTCAACCGTAAGGTAGGGCACGCATGCGCAAAAGGCAGAGTTCATGTTTGCTGGCAATAAACGTAGCAATTCTCGCTGAGCTGCGATGTGCACAGCCAGTGCCAGACGCGGAGTGGAGCGCACCACTAGTTAGGCTACGTTGTTGTGAGGGGAGTTGATATATCCACTAATCTTTGACTGACGTGTTTTTAATGCGCTGTATGTGATTGTAGATAATATTATTAAAGTAATTTAGTTTCAAATAAAACAATGTGCTGCAGCACGTCAGCACTCAAGATGCAGCCACCCCTACACTCGAGGCCACAAACACATTATTGCTAACCTACAGTACAATGAATATTGTGTAAAGAACTGTATGCCCTACTAAGAAGCGCGATTGAACCTATTTAACAGCAAAGTTTTAATTAGCTTTCTTCTCTTACAAAAATCTATTCATTCTCTCACTATGATTTTTAGCCTATTTTCATTTCTGAAAAAATAGGCTTATGAGATCACCTTTTGTCCGTGTGTCTGTCTGTGTGTACGTGTGTGTGTGTGCGAGGGATTTGTGTGTGTGAGTGTGTGTCCTAATAACTTCTAAACGGCTCGAGCGATTTGAATGAAACTTGGTAAGTTCATAGCACTATACGGAGCGACCCCGACCGTGCCCTTCTAATTTTATTACGTCTCACCAATCCAACATGGCGGCAGTGCGAAATATTTCACCAGCATTCAATATCTCCGAAACTATTACCTATATCACCATGGAAGTTTGTACGGTGATAAAGGGAACTACTAGAAGTTCACCTATGTGACTTTTGAAAACCTAGTAACTACAAAACCAACATGGCGGCCATGTGAAGTTGCGACATTTAAATAGACGTTTCTCGCGATTTAACCAACCAAAAGCAATGAAACTTTGTACAGTACATGTTTATACACATCGAAATTCACCAAAATCTAACTTCGTTCAATTGTTTACATAACCTCAAGATGGCGGCAGTGCGAAATATTTCACCGGCATTCTATATCTCTGAAACTATTACCGGTATCACCATGACATTTTGTACGGAGATAAAGGGCACTACTGGAAGTTCATCTATGAGACTTTCAAAAACCGGTTAACTACAAAACGAATATGGTGGCCAAGCGAAGTTGAAATTTTTAAATATACGTTTCTCGCGATTTAATTATCCAAACGCAATGAAACTTCGTACAGCAAATGTTTATGCACATTTTAATGCACTGGTATCTAACTTAGTTCAATAGTTTACGTAACCTCAAGATGGCGGCTGTGCGAATTTCGAAAATTAAGTTTTTATTTCTTGTGTTCTAATCATGCGATCCAAATCAAAATTTGCATAATGAACGTGCACAATAATCATCATCTAATATTACATAACTCTAGGGCCTACATATATTAAAATCCAACATGGCGACCATCCGAAATATTTAGACGGTTCTCAATATCTATTAATCTACTACAGCAATCAAACTGAAATTTTGTAAGTGTATAGAGGCTATGAACATAAGTTCACCTATGGGACGTTCAATAACCTGGCGAGCACAAATCCAACATGGCGGCGACGCGAAATTTAAATATTCAAATGGACGTTTCTTGCGTTTTAACCAGCCGAGCGCAGTGAAACATGATACGGTATATGCTTATACAAATTTTAATCGACTGGCATCTAATTCATTTAAATTATTTTCATAACCACAAGATGGCGGCTGAGCAAAATTTTAAAATCCCGCTTTTATTTCTTGTGTCCTAATCATGCGATTGAAGTTTGAATAAAACACCTACACAATAATCTTCATGTAATAGTACATTAATCTATGGTCTGTAATATAAAAATCCAACATGGTGACCATCCAAAATATTTAGACGGTTCTCAATATCTACGAATCTATTACAGCAATCAAACTGACAATTTGTATGTTGATAGAGGCAATTAATATTAGTAGGATATATGAAAATAGGCTATTTAGTTCTTCACGGGACTACTTGTTTCTTCCTTCTGTCCATGCAGTGGTGGTTCTCATCCTCGGGTTCGCAGCAATATTATGTTTGTTCACCAATGTTCTGACCCATATTATTTCTGTTACGTTCATTTCTTAGAAGTCATTCTCAATTTCAATTATCCATTTCTTGACCCGTAATGAGGAGACATGATTAAATAGGCCTATCCTTTTAGTAAGTCTTTCATTGTCCATTCTTTGCAAACTTCCACAAAATTTCAATCGTCTTTATCTAATAGTGTCTGATGTTTTCTCGAAATGTTGGTATAACTCGTGAGACCTCCTTTCATCCTCACTCCCGCTGTGCATACTGGGTCAACAATATTTTCCTAGGGATTTCCCTTTCTTGTTTTTCTAAATGATTAGTTAGAGATCTGCCTCCAATGATTAGGATTTCTGATGCGTATAATGCTTCAGGCCCAATTACCGTGTTCTAATTTTACGATCCGAAATATTGATTTTTTGTTGTATCTATTACAGGCTTTTTGTAATTTAGAGATTCTCTCTTTATTTTCTTTACGATTTATTCCAGATGGTTGCATGATATCCCCTAAGTATTTGAAATACTTGAAGGATTTTTCCAAACTGAGTAATCAGAGGTTGTTTGTCTGGTATAAGAATTATTTATTAATATTATAATTATTGTTCTTCGTCGATTTTGGCCTACTGTGGACCGCGTTGAACAATCGGCCGACTTGCCTCTCTTCTCCTCCCAGAATGTCTTCATGGGTTCGCTGAGTCCCCTCCTTCTTTCTTCAGACCAGATGACCTTGGTTTTTGAGCTAGGCTTTTCCTGAAACCCTTTAAATTTATCAATCTTTCTTCGAAACAGTGATTTGTTGAGAATATCTTCTTGAGTGATGCCAACTTCTTTGAGATCTGTTCGTGTTTCCTCAACCCATTTTGTGATGGACTTTAATTTGCTAATATAAGTGAATATCCGTTTGGTTAACCTGTTGTTGCTCATTCGTGTGAGGTGGCCATAATATGTAATCCTTCTCTTAGACGCATCGTGTAGCCTATTAGAGCTCATTCTTCACACACGAATCGTCGCACTGTATGGCGAGTTTCCAGATCACCTACTTCTGGATCTTTCCCAGCTTCTGCGCAATTCCGGGAGCCTTAAAATTACAATTACAGTCGCAGACAGAATGAGAGGGCGGATGTACAGCTGCTTTAGATTCCACATTTTTTTTACTTCAATGGCCAGTTCGGTGTATTTATTGACCATTTGGGTATAGGCTGTTTGAAGGTTATGGTTGAGAGGTACGGATATATCGATTGTCAGAGCTTCTTTCTTTTGCCGATCAAGGAGGAATATATCAGGTCTGTTGGCTTTCATGGTTTTATCAGTGCGGATTTATCTGTCCCAGTATAATAGCCTATATGGGTTCCATTGTCTGCAACATATTTTGGTTGGTACTACTAATAATAATAATATCGTATGACCTCGGGTGCCGGGTGCAAGCTTTGTAATTTGACACCCAGAGGGTAGCTTGCATGTCGAATTTCGTTGTTCCTTAAATCACTATCAAAGTCAAAGAGGTTAGATATCTAAGCTCCTTGAACACTATAGCGCTTTCTAGTAGAGAAACGAGGAACTTTGTGTTGACAGAAACTCCCGAGTTTAATTTTGCCATTATGAACACTGCCTACTGAATTCAAATGGGTTCTTTGACATGCCAAAATCGTATGAAATGCGTGTCGTATTTTTGCCGCCTTTCAAAAATCACTTACCACGGCCAGGAGCGAACCTGCAATCTTGGGGTTAGTAGACCGACACGCTATCCACTCACCCACCGTGGCAAGCTTGGTTGGTACTTATAATACGTAAGAGAAGAGTCATCTAGTCCTCGAGTTTTAGCAATTATTATTATTATTATTATTATTATTATTATTATTATTATTATTATTATTATTGTCTGATTGTATAGTTCTTATTGAATCGTGATTCTATTAATATATGCTGCTTAGTAATATTTATGGCAAGAGCCACTTGCAGAAAAAAATATCCTGGAAACGCTCTTGCTTCTGGTAATAGCTGCTAGGGTGAAATATTAGAGACGATCAAACAACGGAGGTAGTTTGTGTTCTTTTGCCACTAGATGGCACTACATTCACGAGGCACATAAAACGCGTGTTAATTGAGGAAGTGGTCTAGCGACCTTCGATTCTGATTGCTTAGCACTCAATACTAGACCAATTTATTTATTTATTTATTTAATGCGAGCTAAACCATTTCCATGAACTCAGCTCATTTATTAAATTTATTGCAACCGTATGACCATGATAAGATTTACAAATCCGTAAGTCTAAGCAAAACCTATTACAGTTACAAATCTCTTCTTACACCTTCTTACATTTTATATGTTGCATTGTTCCCCACAGAGCTTGCAACTGCAGTCTTCGGTTGGAATAAGAAATCGTTTAATTTTACAAACTTTATGATGGAATCCGTGTACTGCATAACGTGTCATTAAGTGTCTTAATTCAGAATTTGTCTTCATCCAGTCGTCCATTAACAGTTTAATAAAACAACATTCCAAATGTTGTTCTTCTTTCGTCTTAGAATTTGAAGGGTGTAATCAGCTCATTTAGTAATTCAATAATTATGCTTTCCTACTCTGGAATGCGAGTAATAATAATGTTTTTGTATTTACGTCCCTTTTAGCTACTATGGATTTTAGAGACGCCGGGGTGCCAGAATTTCGCCCCGAAGGGGATCTTTACCGTGCCAGTAAATCTACTGACACGGCTCCCTCACATTTGCGCACCCTCAAATGTCAGCTGACTGCGCCGGGATACGAACCTGCAAGTGAGAACGTTACCGCTGAGCCACGCAGCCAGCCGTGAATGCGAGTAATTCCAAATTAACACAGATTCAAATTAGCCTAGGATATTGTGACTGTGCTTATCCACCAGGCGTTAAATTTTCTTGTTACTCCTCGGGATAGCAAGTGTGTCCATGTGAATCACATCGTCCCTCTTCAGGCTGTTCCAAATCCACGAGCTTGAGTATTCGTACACGCGAGTACTCAGCAGTGATGCTCGGAGCACGGTTGGAAAGGGACTGGGGGTGATAGCCAATACGTCACTGGGCGAAGGTCATAATACAAGTTCATAGGCTTCCTGCCAGTCTTGATGTATCCACCGCGCAGTGACGGCAACCCTCACAGCATAGCTGTATTGCATGTTGCTGGTTTACTCATGCAAGGTGGCGAGTACTCGGCTGCTCTTTGGCGGGCAGCTCGGCAGGAACAGCCTGCAAATAGCATTCAACCCATAAGAAGCTATGGAACCAAGCAAACATTTACCAATTATGTGAGGCGACTCGCTCAATCACGAGAACACACACGGGTACGTTAGCTTGGATCACAAAGAGCCTCCATGTAATAGGCCCTTCCTAGGTGGAGATCAACAATCATAGCTGTTTACTCAGCTTCAAAGCCTGGCCTTGTCGACAAACACAGTCTGAAAATATTTTGTCATGTCGTTAATGGGTTAATAGTTCAATAATAATAATAATAATAGGGTTATTGGTTTTACATCCCTTTTAACTACTGAGACTTTTAGAAACGCCGGCGTGATGGAAATTTGCCCTAAAGGGGATCGTGAACGTGCCAGTAAATCTACTGACACGGCTCCCTCGCATTTGCGCATCCTCAAATGCCAGCTGACAGTGCCAGAATTCGATCCTGCAACCTTTGACACAGCAAGCGAAAACGTTACCGCTGAGCAATGCAGCCAGTTGGTTCATAGTTTAGAGGAGCGAACAATAATAGTACGGTACAGAGGCGTATCCAGAATTTTTATTTTGGAAACATAAACCAACAGTATCCAAAAAACTAACAAAAATGTTGACCCAAGATGAAGTTTCGAATCACGCAATAAAATAATAACCAGTTCATTAAAAAGGCTTCTATTCGAAAACTTTTGTTGTGTATGTTTCATTTTATGGACTTGGAGAAATTTAATTTTGGTGTGAGGGCTGGAACGGGTACACTCAGCCTCATGAGGCAAAACTGAGAAGAGATGAGTTCGATTCCCACCTCAGCCATCTTGGAAGTGGTTTTCCATAGTTTCCCACCTCTACTCCAGGAAATTCTGGAATGGTTCCTAGCTTCAAGCTCGGCTGTATCATTTACAATTCACACCTGAATAACAAATACACGCACCCTAGTAGGCTACACGGGGTTTGAATGACCATGAAGAACCCTCCACTAATTACACTTGTGTGAAGAAATTATAGGTTAGATTTGACTACCGCTCTTAGGTTCCAACGTTCGTTGCCAGGAGAAGAGTACGGTGGCATCTAGTAACCAAGTTCAGAACTAGCTGTTGTTGACGGTGACGTTTGGTAGCAAAAGTAGGAACTACTTGAAAATTGAAAGTCTGCAGTCCTTACCTGAATCACAGATAACACACACTAATACAGCCATCACAATTAACACCGGTTATCAGACAGATTCTACACACACCCAAAGTACACGGGGCTACATGACCGCGTTGTTGCAGCCCCTAAACTGAGGAACCAACCAACCAGGGAGACGAACGGCTTCTAAGAAACGAGGTAGCGCGCAGTTCACTACTCCTGTGGGGGTCCTGGCACGGACACCAAGAACCCGCTGATGAGCCACCCTGGTGTTCCTAGGCGAAATCCCACACAAGATACGGCATAAACCTAGAAAAATTGCTCAGTTTTAATTCACTGGCCGTGAAAGCCAGTATGTCAACTCTTCATTGACTCACAAGAGAACTCGGGTAGCGTCTACCCTCCGATCGGGTTGTAATTGGCCGAGGATACTCTTGGATCTGTACGGAGTCCCCCCCCCCCCCAACCCTGCCCCTCCCCCACCTCCCCCAATACGCCTTATTAGTTGTAACCCTTCATCAATAACACTTATTTTAAATATTTTTTTTTAGCGTATGGATTTTAGTGCCGGGAGTGGCCGAGGACATGTCCGGCTCGCCAGAGATTTGTAGTTGCTTCTATACGGACACACATTGGGTGAGCTACAAGTACCATAGAGTCTGGGGAGGAAAGTGCTAATGTAATGACGAGGAATTGGAAGGTAGCGGCTGTGGCCTCTAGTTAGGGACCAACCCCGGCATTTGCCTGGAAGGAAGATGGGAAACCACAGAAAACCATCTTCAATGTTGCCGGCTGGGGGATTCGAACCTTCTCTCCTCCCGGATGTGAGCGACTGCCGCAGCCACACCGTAAAGACCACGGCTAACTCACCCGGTGTTTAAAGATATTTCAATGCAAAACTTGATAGTCATCGCCGCTAATACATTCGGACTGTTCTTGTCCAACGCACATCGTTTTCGAAATCCCCATTTATTGGCCACATTTTTTTATACGTGCTGGTGGACCCTTTTCTACCGCGGACCACTCCCGATGCACTCGCGGACCACCTGTTAAGAACCAGTGCTCTATACGATGGTGGCAAAAAGATTGAATCAAATTAACATGAAGCCTCTATTTAAGGTTATTGAAAAGACGCGGAACAGGGAGTCAGCGCGTGGAAATGGAAGGTTGTCTGATCGCTTCGCATACGGACGGCAGCTTTTCACTTCCAAGAGTATCCTCTGCCAAATACAATCCGATCGGGGGTAGACTCTACCAGAGTTCACTTGTCAGTACTTGTGCAACCTCTGCCGTGCTGGTGTGTCCTGTGAGTAGAGACGTGCACGGATATACAAAACGTAATCCGCGTCCGCCCCGCATCCGCACGTTTTATCCGCATCCGCTCGTTTGTTATCCGAATCTACTGGCATTACAATAATATTTTCAATTAGGCAATATATTAATGCAACACATTTAGTTTTGACGAGAAAGTGGTTTCCTTAGGCCAGGGCTACCCACACAGCGCTCCCCGAGCGCTAACACTCCGGCCGCGCTCTAAGCCAGTGCTCCGAGCACTTGGGTTGAAAGTAGTGGTGGGAGAAGCCGCGCTGGCTGAGAGCTCAGTCTGCCCGCCACGCAGAAGTGAGCAGCCGATCCATCAGTCGCTAGTCACTATCACGATCAATATGATGTCAACAATCCCACAAAAGCCATCGGCTGCACGACTGTATTACCCTTTCACGAATTGATTGCCGGCGGTCGAGATGGGAACTATTCTCTATTTACTCATGTCACACGTCACTCTGCTTCGTTGACAGGTAAAGTTGTGCTGGTGGGATATGACTCAGCTCCAGTAGCGTCATTCTTCGTTTAACTGTCCGTGGTGACATAAGCTCCTGTGACGCTTATCTGTGCAATGCTGCTTGACTTATGTGCAGACAGCACTCTGTCATCACTGTGTCCTCTGCTTCACCCCGCGGTGCTCCTGCTACAATAATCAACAAATGCTGGCGCAGCCGCGCTCAGCGGCAATCAAATCTTTAATGGGTAATAGGCACGTATCTACTGTCCCCGCGCCAGCTCTGAGGACGCGGGGTATGAGGTATGGGAGACGTAAGGGGAGCGGGAACGATGAGTGAGCAAAAGAATTTCGGGCCATGCTTATGCTTATACAGGGTGAGGCAATGAAACGGCACGATTTTGAAAACCCACAAATAATTTATTTAGAAAAAAAGGATAATTGTTTTCACATAATTCTTAAGTACATGAGTGGAAATTAATGTTTAACCTTAAAAACATTATTATTTTTTGAATACAGTGCCAGTAAGATGGCGTCCTTGGTTTTGTATGCATTGTCGGAGTCTGAGATGAAATCCACCCATGACGTTTTGTAGCACCTGCAACGGAATGTTGTCAATTTCCTGCCGAATTCGCTCCTTCAGGTCTTCTTTTGTTCTTGGTGGATTTTCCTGGAAGACTTTGGACTTAAGATAGCCCCAAAGAAAGAAATCTGGAGCTGTCAAGTCTGGTGAACGGGCAGGCCAAGGGATATCACCATTCTTGCTGATAAGGCGTCCATGAAATGCGAGTTTCAGTAAATCCATAGAAACATTAGCAGTATGGCTTGCTGCTCCATCTTGCTGGAAGAGTGTTTCTTCATTTGGATGATACTGATCTATTTCAGGCAGACCAAACGTTACCAAAATGTCAGAATAACGTTGAGAGTTTACCGTCACCGTGTTGCCATGTTCATCTTCAAAGAAATAGGGTCCCACGATTGCACGAGATGACATTGCACACCACACTGTTACTTTTTCAGAATGGAGAAGTTTTTCATGACGTTCTTGTGGGTTATGTTCGGACCAATATCGGAAGTTCTGCTTGTTCACTTGGATGAAAGTGGGCTTCATCACTCATCCATAAGTTGTGCACTCTTTCTTCATTTCTTCCGAGAACATTAAGCATCGTTCGGCAAAAGCTTGTGCGATTATTGTAATCATGAGGTTGTAGGGTTTGCACTATCTGTATTTTGTATGGATGATGGTGTAGGTCTATCTTTAAAATCCGTCTCACCGATCGATTGCTGAGACCAAGTTCTGCGCTGTGACGTCTCGCTGATTTTCGAGGACTTTGTTGCAATGCTTCGCGCACATGATCAATGTTCTCTGGGATCCGGACTGTTTTTTCACTACCACCGCTTATCTTTGTCGTGCTAGCACTGGCTTCAAAGTTATTCACCCAAAGGAGGATAGATTTCCTTGACGGGACGGGAGCGCGTGGTGGTAGATTGAACTCACGACGTAAAGCGCGCTGAGCACAAACCACACTATCCGCGTTTTTGTAATATGCCTTGACAGCAAACGCACGTTGCGCACCCGTCCAACGCTTCATGGCAACTGAAAATTCCACTTACGTAAACGCTCAAGGCCATATCCCCTACTTCCGTAACCCCCCACCCCGCCCGTCAGCTGGAGTTGAAATCGTGCCGTTTCATTGCCTCACCCTGTACTTCCTCAGTGGAGACATAGACTTTGAGTGTGGTTCTCATAGTGTTATGTCGGTGCGAAAGAAAAATGAAGTTGTGCCTTCTGAGGGTCGTGGTATCATAAAGTAACATTATTGTAAAATGTGATGAAGAGGCTGAAAAAATCGTTTTGTTTTCACTGTAAACCAGGCGACAAGAAGAGCTGCTCACTATGCTGGAGGGTCCGAATCTTTTATTAAAAGGATACGGAAGGAAACGAGGGAATTGGCTGAAAGTGGCGAGGGTAGTGTGCTGTCCACTCCGGGTAAGAGACGAAATACAAGGCCATCACACACTGCAGTGAATATTGATGTTTTTGATTAATGTGTAATTCGTCGTGCTATTCAAGCGTTTTATGTGGAAGAAAAACGTGTTCCTACCATTCCAAAACTACTGCCTGTGATACAGGGCAAAATAACTTTACCTTGGTCACACACCTCATTACGAAAAGTAGTAAAACAAATCGGTTTCCGGATTCTCCATTAGCAACACCGCTACTCTAAGGTGAGTACATGTTTTTGCATAGTATAGAACAGTGCTACGTCATCACTGGCTTACTCACTCCACTCCACATTCCTGCCAGTTCCTCAGAGCTGGCGCGGGTACAGTAGTCAGCGCGGTCCGAACATCGTCCGTCTGTCTCAGGTCTCCTCGCTGCCAGAATGCAGTGGTGGTGGGGAAGGAGCAATAGTCTAACTGCACAGTGTTCTCCGAGCGCAATGACTGGATGGCCCTGCTTAGGCTATGTATGTCAAGTTCTATGTTTAAAATGTATTGTATACAGCCAGAATTGCAACCCTTTTCAATTCGGAGTGTTATTGTGCTTAATGCTTGCCACGGTGGGTGAGTGGTTATCGTGTCGGTCTACCAACCACAAGCTTGCAGGTTCGCTCCTGGCCATGGTAAGTGATTTTTGAATGGCGGCAAAAATTACGACACCATGTTATACGATGTTGGCATGTCAAAGAACCCATTTGAATTCAGTAGGCCGTGTTCATAATGGCAAAACTAATCTCGGGAGTTTCCGCCAACACAAAGTTCCTTATTTCTCTGCTAGAAAGCGCTATAGTGTTCAAGGAGCTTAGATATCTAACCTTCTTGACTTTCATAGTGATTCAAGGGACAACGAAATTCGACATGCAAGCTGCCCTCTAGGTGTCAAATAACAAAGCTTGCACCCGGCTTCCAAGGCCATACGATATTATTACTGTTATATTGTGCTCAATGACATAATTTGAATGATATTAGCGTAAATCATCATCTTACATTTGTCATGAAACAAGAGCATAACGGAATATAATGATATGTCAGAAACACCGACAGTAGTGGCTACGCTGGCTAAAGCGCAGCATTAGGTCATGGGGCCAAGCTCTCTGCTGACCCGGTAGACGCGTGGGTTCGAGCCCCACCGTCGGCCGTCCTTGAAATGGTTTTCCGTGGTTTCCCATTTTCAACACCAGGAAAATGCTGGGACGGTACCTTCTGACAGGCCACGGCCGCTTCCTTCCACATCCTTGCCCAGTTTCATTCACCATCATTCATTTCATCTCTCATTAACTCCTCTCGGGAGGTTGGCGTCAGGAAGGGTATCCGGCCGTAAAAACCATCTCCACAAGGACTTCCATCGCATCTCATCCCCGACTCCGTTGGAAAACGGGAATAATAAGGGGTAGACATACAATGACATGTCAGAAACATGCGGGTCTTTGTAATGATATTCAACAAGTTCAGATTGTATTCTGAAAACTATTCGCAAATTTACTAAAAACATTATCCGCAGCGTATCCGCTATCCGCACAGCCCGGCAAACCCGCGGATATCCACATCCACGCAAGGCTATACCAGGTTGGTTGGTTCCTCAGTTTAGGGGCTGCGACAATGCGGTCATGTAGTCTGATAACCGGTGTTAATTGTGATGGCTGTATTAGCGTGTGTTATCTGTTTTCAATTCAAGCAAGGACTGCAGACATTGAATTTTTTCAAGTAGTTCCCACTTTTGCCGCCAAACGCCATCGTCAACGACTACTAGTTCAGAACTTTGGTTACCAGAAGCCATCGCAGTCGGTTCCTGGCGACGAACGTCGGAACCTAAGAGCGTTTGTCAAATGTTTAACCTATATATAATTTAGCTTCGCACAGGTGTAATTAGTGGAAGGTTCTTTAACATGCCATAAATCTATAACATGGGACCGCCGGCTTTACTTCCCCTCCGAAGGAAGGCATACTGAGGGGTATTTTAACGCTCTTAAAAAATCCGATGACTTCGGCCGGGTTTGAACCTGCGATCTTGGGCATAGTTACACTTTCTGCAGGTACTGCTTCCTCACCGAGATAATTGAGTATTTCTGCGAAGTACTGTCTCCATCTTTCCAACTGCTCCATTTCGGATGCCAACGCTATACCGTTAGCATCTTTCACTGGTTTGCCCCTTCAAAAGTTCTTCTCGGTTACTTTTCTCATAATGGACCAGAATTAAATTTCTTGGCGTAGATGTCACTAGGGACATTCCCGGCAGGGTTTCCAACCTAAGGGTGTGAAATAACCCTAGATCAACTAGATCCCCCACGAACCAAGAATCCACAAATACTTAGATTTTCCCCCAGATCTAAATATTGTCGCCATAAGATGATCAGGATTCTCAACCTATGGGTGTGAAAATCCCCCAGATTTGAATGTTGGCCGGAGATTTGCATTGTTGTAAATGGCGTCCGGGGAATCCCTATCACCTGACCAAGTTGTTGGTAGACGTAAACCCCAAGGTCATGAAACGTCCCGAGAGGAAGGTGCTGTGAATCATTTAGCACAGAAATCAAATCTTAAGGAATTTTGAAGAAAATCACTCCTGCGTCAGATTCAGCTTGTATCTAGTAGCCCCTTATGCGGTCTACTGCCAACAATGACATGGTTCCCGTAGAACAGCATTATTTTCTTTTTAATAGACCCTCTGCTTGGCATAGCGGTAACGTTCTCGCTGGGCCGAACGTTCGGCACCCAGGTGTCTCAAAAACCTGCTGTAGTTAGAAGGAACGTAAAATCAATAACACTAATACTTAACCATTTTATCGATGATGCTATTGGTTCTATCATACTCTATAGCTCCTCGTTGGATCTCAATCGTATGTGTCCATCAATCCTAATTCCTAAGTTCTTTCGTAATGTCTTTTTTCTAGTTTTATTGATTTAATATTATTATATTATTATATTATTATTATTATTGGCATTTAATAATTTATTTTTCTTTCTTTTCAGGTAAGCATTTGCTCATCCTGAAGCTGTCAAATTATAAAGCTTGTTGCAGTCATACACCAGCAAGGTATAGTAAAGTTATTATCTAAAAGTCTCTCAAAATCGATTCTTTGTGTATTATAAGTTGCCATGATGGGAAGCCTCCCATAGTGAAGACAAATTTCAAGTAGAGTAAAAGTTCTGAAATTGTGGGCGTGGACTCGAATGCGGGTCTTTAGCTTCTCTACACCTGGTGTGCTAACCACTGAAACATTTTGGTGACATGTCATGACAAAACTTGTTCAAATGGCTTAATCACAGCGTTGATAGTTATAGTAATTATTAGCTAATTTAACTGAAGAAACGATCTAGAAAATAATCAAACTTTGTCTGATACTAGAAAATGCCCCTGTACGTTTTGATGGAAAATTTGTCAGTCAAAGAAACCGGTTTTTAAAATGCTAAATCTGAAATTATAAAACATTTAATGATAAAGTACGTGTCGCATATTTCATAGCGTGAAATCTTGAGTCTTACAAGTAATCCAGAAAAGTCTAGTATTACCCTATCATGAAAATCTTGATTTGTAATAGTAATAATCCCTACACATTTCTAAGGCAGCTCAAGACACTGAGAGGATAAACTTTACTAATCTATCACCCCTGAAGCCCGTATTCGATTCTCTACTCTGCCAATTATTTCAATTCCACTCTGAAGGTTGGAAATTGGTTCACTCAACCTCGTGAGATAAATCTGAGAAGAGAGGGGTTTGATTCCCACCACAGCCATCTTACCACTTCTAGTCCAAGCAAATTCCAGAAAGATTCCTAGCTTAATGCCACGGCCGTCTCCTTCCCAATCTTCACCTGAATTACAAATACACACACTAGTATAGACACCACAATGACACAGGTTATGACACAAATTCTATCCAAGTAATCGGGGATGAATGAACACGATGTCCAAACCCTAAAATAAAACAACAACAACAACAAAAATCTTCGAAGAATTAGAAGCCATTTCTTCAGTGTTGCCAAGTTCTATTATAGAAAGCTTTTCAGTCGGTCAACAATAAATTGTGCCCAATTACATTAGGCGGGAAAATAAGTATTTATACACCCTTACCTGACAGAATATTACATGAGATATTTATCGGAATAATACCAGAAGTATTTATTAAATTAAATTTGTTTTACCAATTATAACGCCAATAAGTAAACCTTCTAAATATGATTAATTTCATATGAGATATTTATCAGAATAATACCATAAGTATTTATAAAATTTAATTTGTTTTACCAATTATAACGCCAATAAGAAAACCTTCTAAATATGATTAATTTCATATGAGATACAGTATTTATCAGAATATTACCATACGTATTTATTTAATTTAATTTGTTTTACCAATTATAACGCCAATAAGTAAACCTTCTAAGTTAAATATGATTAATTTCATATGAGATATTTATCGGAATAATACCATAAGTATTTATAAAATTTAATGTGTTTTACCAATTATAACGCCAATAAGTAAACCTTCTAAATAAGATTAATTTCATATGAGATATTTATCAGAATAATACCATAAGTATTTATAAAATTTAATTTGTTTTACCATTTATAACGCCAATAAGAAAACCTTCTAAATATGATTAATTTCATATGAGATACAGTATTTATCAGAATATTACCATACGTATTTATTTAATTTAATTTGTTTTACCAATTATAACGCCAATAAGTAAACCTTCTAAGTTAAATATGATTAATTTCATATGAGATATTTATCGGAATAATACCATAAGTATTTATAAAATTTAATTTGTTTTACCAATTATAACGCCAATAAGTAAACCTTCTAAATAAGATTAATTTCATATGAGATATTTATCAGAATAATACCATAAGTATTTATAAAATTTAATTTGTTTTACCAATTATAACGCCAATAAGAAAACCTTCTAAATAAGATTAATTTCATATGAGATATTTATCAGAATAATACCATAAGTATTTATTTAATTTAATTAGTTTTACCAATTATAACGCCAATAAGTAAACCTTCTAAGTTAAATATGATTAATTTCATATGAGATATTTATCGGAATAATACCATAAGTATTTATTAAATTTAATTTGTTTTGCTTCTGATTATAACGCTAATAAGTAAACCTTCTAAATATGATTAATTTCATATGAGATACAGTATTTATCAGAATAATACCATACGTATTTATTAAAATTAATTTGTTTTACCAATTATAACGCCAATAAGTAAACCTTCTAAGTTAAATATGATTAATTTCATATGAGATATTTATCGGAATAATACCATAAGTATTTATAAAATTTAATTTGTTTTACCAATTATAACGCCAATAAGTAAACCTTCTAAATATGATTAATTTCATATGAGATATTTATCAGAATAATACCATAAGTATTTATAAAATTTAATTTGTTTTACCAATTATAACGCCAATATGAAAACCTTCTAAATATGATTAATTTCATGTTTCGATTGCCAAGCGATCATCAGATCATGCAGACTTAGGCTTAGATATGGTACTATATTTATGTGTTATACTTGCGTACAAGTATACAGTATACAATATATAGATTTTTAACGTCTGTATAACGTGTGAATCTTATTTAAAATAATATTGCTCATTCGGTTTGAAGCACTTCTATAGTTGTTGGGTTAATATTAGTAGAGTTTAAGTATGTTTGTCTTATTATTATGATTATGATATAACCATTTTGAACATAAAAGCGTGTTATTTTATGATGAATATCTCATGTTACATTTATTTCATGTTTGAATACGGTACTTCTTTTCCCGCCTGATGTAACTGGGCACAATTTGTGTTGACCAATTGGAAGGCTTTCTATAGTAAAAAAAAATTACAGTCAGTCTGAAAGACTAGACTTTATATCATTTCAAATGATGCATGCTGCAAATGCTACACATATTAGAAAAACTCAGGAGGGATTCTCGCTTCGCTCGAACCCCCATGACTCTTTCAACAGACTCCATTACCCATTAACTTAGGCTTTCCGCGTGGGCACCTCTTTAAGGGTCACCCTGTATTTGAGTCTGACATCTTATACAACTCTTTAAGGGTCACCCATTATTTGAAACTGATATCTTGCAAACCTCTTTAAGGGTCACCCTGTATTTGAATTGAATCTAAAATACTGTACACCTCGTTAAGTGTCACCCTGTATTTTGCTCTGACATCCTGCACACCTCTTTAGGAGACACCCTGTATTGTTATCTGGCATCTTTTATATCTCTTTAGAAGTCACCCTGTATTCTTGTGTGACATCTTGTACACCTCTTTAGGAGTCACCCTGTATTCTTGTCTGACATTTTGTACACCTCTTTAGGAGTCACCATGTATTCTCGTCTGACATCTTGTGCACCTCTTTAGGAGTCGCCCTGTTTTCTTCTCTGCCATCTTGTTCACCCCTTTATGAGTCACCTAGTATTCTTATCTGGCATCTTGTATATCTCTTTAGGAGTCACCCTGTATTCTTATCTGGCATCTTGTAGCCTACACCTCTTTAGGAGTCACCCTGTATTCTTATATGACGTCTTGTATATCTCTTTAGGAGTCACCCTGTATTCTTGTGTGACATCTTGTACACCTCTTTAGGAGTCACCCTATATTCCTGTCTGACACCGTGTACACCTCTTTAGGAGTCACCCTGTATTCTTATCTGACGTCTTGAATATCTCTTTAGGAGTCACCCTGTATTCTTATCTGGCATCTTGTACACCTCTTTAGGAGTCACCCTGTATTCTTATATGACGTCTTGTATATCTTTTAGGGGTCACCCTGTATTCTTGGGTGGCATCTTGTACTCCTCTTTAGGAGTCACCCTGTATTCCTGTCTGACAAAGTGTACACCTCTTTAGGAGTCACCCTGTATTCTTATCTGGCATCCTGTACACCTCTTTAGGAGTCACCCTGTATTCTTATCTGACGTCTTGTATATCTCTTTAGGAGTCACCCTGTATTCTTGAGTGACATCTTGTACACCTCTTTAGGAGTCACCCTGTATTCCTGTCTGACATCGTGTACACCTCTTAAGGAGTCACCCTGTAATCTTATCTGGCGTCATGTATATCTCTTTAGGAGTCACCCTGTATTCTTGTCCGACATATTGTACACCTCGTTAAGGGTCACCCTCTATTCTTAACTGACATCGTGTACATCTCTTTAGGAGTCACCCTGTTTTCCTATCAGACGTCACGTACTCGCCGACTCCCAGGAGTAAACTCAGACTCGGTACATATGCACTGAACAACATGATGACGTCATACACGCCGTAACCGTAACGCATAACGTTAGACCCAAGCATAACGACGAAGTCGACAAGATCATTTGAAATGATACAATCTTTAACATATTCGTACCCTTACAAATCCGTGTTGAATTCACCACTAAGTTAGCTCGCAAGGCTTCTGAACTCGGAATTTCATCTCACTCCTTGATTTTTCTTCGTGAGGCTTAAAATAACAGGAGATGTGTTCAGGCCGACCACCACCGCGCTACGCGAGCTTATTTCACTACCCGCGGCTGACAAGGAAGATGAGGGAAGGAATGAAATGAAAATCCACAGTCTGCTTCCAATCTCCGACCGGGTCAGGAATGGAATGAATGAAGCCCCCATCTAGCGGCGAGGATATGAATTGTGCCGGCTGCCGAAGCCTGACGCACTCCTCTGGGGCAATGATTAAATGAATGGCAGATGAAATGAAATGATAGTGGAGAGTGTTGCTGGAATGAAATTTTGACAGGGAAAACCGGAGTACCCGGAGAAAAACCTGTCTGCCTCCGTTTTGTCCAGCACAGATCTCACATGGAGTGACCGGGATTTGAACCACGGACCCAGCGGTGAGAGGCCGGCGTGCTGCCGCCTAAGGGAAGGAATAATGATGAATAATAGCTAACACAAGATATAAGATTCCTTTCATACTGGTAGCCTTATTGTAGCTCAATCAAAGGATCAATACGTCTCCAATCAGCGAAGTTTGCTCTCGTGGCACTTGTTCCGAGATTGGTGCTCCTGACGATAGCTGTCTGGTCACTGTGTACTTTCACAACAAAACTCGTTTAATCCACCAGGGAATAAGGATCATGTCGTAAAATTATTTATTTAATTATTTTATTTTATTTTATCTTATTTTTATTTTTTATTTTGTTTTATTTTATTTTGTTTTTTGTGTTTTGTGTTTTGTGATTTTTATATTTTGTTTTTTGTTTTTGTTTCAGTGTTTTTGTTTTGTTTAGTTTCATTTTGTTTTGAAATGTTTTGTTTAATCTTTTGTTTTGTTTTTTGTTTTATTTTATTTTATATTTTCATTTTTTGTTTTTAAAATTCTATTTTGTTTTATTTTATTTTGATTTTGTTTTATTTATTTTGATTTTCCAGAAAACAAACACAAAACAAAAAATAAAAAAACACGAAGCAAGAAGCTAAATTCAAAAACAAATGCAAAAGCAGAAAACAAAAGAACAAGAAACACAAAGCAAAAAACAAAATTAAAAAAAAAGTAGAAGTAGAAAGAAAAAACAATTCAAAAGCAAAAGCACAAAGCAAACACAAGGCCAAACACCAGAAACACAAAGCAAAAAGTAAAAAAAACAACAAACACAAAATATACCTGAGGCAAAGTCCAGAGAAACGTTTCTCATGAAAATAATTCTTATTCACGAGTGGATTAAACGAGTTTTGCAACTGGACGACTCAAATGAGTGGCGTGGAAGATGTGGCAGGGAAATGGTAAATCACGAGAGAAATGTTAAGGAAAATTTCAAGTTTATCGTTGGTTCTCATATATTAAAATTTACACATCAAAAGAAAGTTTTGCATAACACTTGTTTGCCATGATGCAGAGCGTGGGTGAGGTTATTACAAAAGAGACGGCATTCTGACACATCCTGCACACTTTATTCATGTGTGAAAAGAAAATTACAAACAGGAACACATTTGGCCTGTTAAACAGGGACTGTTAAAATGTGTTGTAATGTCGCCATCCTAAGACCTTTCAATAAGGAACATGGCCACCACAGGCGTCCAGCAGGGCTCTCACTTGCTGTGGCATACCACAGATCAAGTTGTCCAGGTCCTCTTGAGGCAGGCGTTCCCTCTCTTCGACGGTGGCCTCCATGATCTCTTGGTGGGTTATGGGAGGGCAATGACGCTGAGCAATAGCACGCTTCAGCATTTCCCCTACTTGTACGATACAGTTCATGTCCGGTGACATCACAGGCCATTCCACTCATGCAATGGCGGACTCCTGGAGGAAGTTTTGTATCCCCGTCGCTCGATGTGGTGAGTATATGCAAAACCTTTTTGGATGTGTAGGCTATATTTACGCAATTCTTGACGTAACGTAAACCTTGGATTAGACCCTCATTATAACAGTCGCATACAATGACAGGGATCATAATGATGATGATAATTGTTGTTTAAAGGGGCCTAACATCTAGGTTATCGGCCCCTAAAGGTGTGGGAGATCGTGAAGATGAAAATGAAATGTAAACTATAACTAAAACTAACTACTAACTTATATACTAGAAGAAGAAATGGAAAACAAAAGGAGAATAAGGCAAATAAAGGACAGGAGAAAAACAAATGCCCTCAACCCTCAAAGAATGCGGATTGAGGTACTTGGAAGGAAGGAGAGCCATTAAAGGCAGATAGGAAAGTGAAAGAGGAGAGGGTCCGCCCCACAGGCAATGGATAAAAGGGGGAAAAACAGACCCAGCTCGGGAAACCATCGGGGTCGCCAATTCCCGAACTCACCAGCCGTGAGCCCCTGAGGGTGTAGCAATATCTAGGGTGCGCCAGAAGTGGTGGGGCTACGTACACCCTGCCACATTGAGGGCCTTGAGCACAAGGCAGGAGGTAACTGGAAAAGAAAAGAAGGCCGACCCCTCGCAGAAGGAGGGTATCAGAAAAGATGAGACAAGGGCCAATTAAGGCGGGAAAGGAAGAAACCCCCTAGGCCTCAGATACCCTAATACCGTCGGGGTCGGAAGAGAACAAGAGTGGACCAAGTGAGGTCGACAGGAAAGAAGACGGAGAGGAGCCCGGCACAAGTAAGTGGGAGCAATGCCAGACTCAGCTGGGGCCCCGTGGTCGCCAACCCACGTCCCACCAGATGTGAGCTCCTGGGGGAGAAAGGGATCAGTACTGCTAACTGGCTCCAGCCACTCTTCCACCACTTTGGTTCTTTCGCTAAAGCTAGCATTTGCTATCATTCTCAGCTGTAAGCGTGGAGGTCGGAATTTGATTCCTGGCTCTGCCATGAAATTTAATTTCGTTCTCAACCTCGTCAGGCTGAGTAGAGGTGTGTTCGATTCCCACCTCAGTCATCTACTGTATGAAGTGATTTTCCTTATTTTCTTACTTCTACTGTAATCCCGGCAGATGCGGTTAGGCTATTGTTCCTAAGTTAAAGCCACGGTAGCTATCTGCTGCACATAATTTCTCAATGTAATTGTGTTGGAGGAGAATATATTAAGGGGTAAAACACGATGCTCATCTATCTGAATTTTCTATTGCAGGCATCGTAAATTATGGATTGTATACATGTTCATCTCTGATAAGATCATATTTTACTTGTCACATTGAACTTTTCTTTCGTTAAGTTGATAAACCGGTACACAATTGTACTGTATTTGTATGTTGTAGATAAGCGTCATCGTGTAACATATTATTTTCCAGTGCTGAAGGTATGTTGAAATTAATTATCTTGGAACTACCAAAGCTTTGATTTAAGACAGGGCATGCACTAGTACCACAGTAAAACCATTTTAATTTCTTAAAATATAGTAAACCCCGTTGTTACGCACTCGCTTATTACGCTATCCCGTTTATTGCGCTCTTTTTTTAACGATCCTATATAATACTGCATAATTTTACCCTATTATAACGCTTCTAAATCTCGCTTATAGCACATTTTTATGTCAAAAAATGAGGAAAACTTGCGTATGATTTTTTTAAAGCATTGTATTTGAAATATTTTAATAATACATTAATAATAATAACTATAAATGTTATTATTATTACTATTATTATTATTATTATTAGCCTATACAGTTAAATAAAATAAAGTAATGGTACATTATGCAACGAGCCTATAATGGCAATAATTAAGACACGAGCATGTTTATGAAACGAGTGAAGCGAGTTTTATAATTTCCATAAGAGTGTCTTAATTACCATTATAGGCGAGTTGCATACGAATGTTTATGTTCGACGATAATTATAACTATTTTATGTTCGAACATAAATATTCATAAATATCTGTCGAGATTTCGCCAGTATTATGTACTGAACAGAGCGCATGGGACGCAGAGAATACCATGGCCTCCTGGAATACCGCACTATGGCACTAGAAACCACGCAGTGAAATTTAAAATAGAGCTGCTAAACTGCTGCAGCTATCAAAACCAAATTCGGTATGAGTAAATAGCTATGCCTGAATATCGCAAAGCCATATCTGAAAATGACGTCAGTGCTACCAACTGCTGAAAAATCACAATTGAAAATTGAGATCTATGTTGGATATCTCGGAGGATATGCATGGGAATTGTTCCAAAATTGACACACATATAGATAATATTACATCAGACTAATTAACAGGAGCCCATACATGAGAGTGTTGTCAACATGATTCTATGCCTGCTGATAAGTCCAAATTTTAAAAGCATGTAACTTCCATACTATTTATTGGATTTCAATTAAATTTGGTATGTGATTTGCGCACCAGAGCAGATATGAATAAGCATTTTTGTAGTGTCAGCAGGGCTGCCAACTGTTGAAAAATGCACTCTATACATTATTATCCTAATCTCAATACATCAGAAAGTATGCAGGTCAACAGTTCTAAACTTGGCATATATATTAGTAGGATACCAATGTAGGTTAATTTTCAGTAACTTATTTACGACAGTGCTGCCAACATGAATCTACGTGTGCTGATAGGTTTAATGTACAATCACATGTATATTCCATACTAATAAATGAAGTTCTTTCAAGATTGGCACATATATAGAGCAGAATATTTCAATTCAAATTTGAGCATCCCATTTATGGCAGTGTCGCCAACCTGATTTCACGCATGCTGATAAATTCAGTATTTAAATACATGTAACGTGCGTACTATCTATTGGACCTCAACCAAAGTTTGCATGTGCATTGTGTAACTTAAGAGATGGAACTAAGAATATGTTTAGAGTCTCCAGGTCTGCCAACTGTTGACATATGGTCGCTATAATTTGAAGAAAAGTAGGCTCTTTACTACGTTATGGAACTACTTTTTATATTTTTTGTCTGAAATGACTACAACTTATGGTTATTGAGTTTTTAGTTTGAAAATTATTGCTCTATATTTTATCACAACATAGGTCGTGTACCAAAACCTATTTGGGTACAACACGTACATTATGCAACGACCATATACTGGCAATAATTAAGACACGAGTATGTTTATAAAACGAGCGTATGCGAGTTTTATAATTTCCATACGAGTGTCTTGATTATCTACCATTATAGGCGAATTGCATATGACTGTTTATGTTCGACGATAATTATTATAACTATTTTATGTTCGAACATAAATATTCATAAATATATGTCGAGATTTCGCCAGTTTTATGTACTGAACACAGCGCATGAGACGCAGAGAATGCCTTATATTTGACCATGGCCTCCTCGATTACCCTACTATGACACTAGTCCAGGCAGTGAAATTTAAATTAGAAGGCCGTGGAACTCAGCGCATCTAATTATCTAATTGGTCAAACAACTGTTTCATGAGCTCTGATTGGTGGGAGAAACTGTTTCATAGTGAAAAATTGTGTTTTAATGAGCCTCATTATAGTACAGTACTTTGACATATAATAGTCAGGGTCGAACATAAAATCCTTTTAAGAGGTGGAAGAGATATTAATGGGAAATACTAGTAGGATAAAAGAAAATAGACTGTTTAGTTTTTCACAGCACGGAACTACTTGTTATTTAATAGGGAGGTTCACTTAGAAGGACACTCGTTGCATACCCCAGAGTTCCCTTCTATAATAATTAAAGGATTATATTCTGTTTGTAAAACCGATACCCCGTGGCATAACAGCCCATGAAAAGCCTAAGGCCTACCAAGCAACCGCTGCCCAACCGCTACCCTGCAGATAGTGGTCAACGTGTTGGGTTCCCTCGGCCGTTAATCTTGGTTTCTGTGATTGTCAGACAGCTACTCAATATTATCCCTTTGTCTGCCCCGCTCCGGCCATCACGTCAGTTACTAAAACCCCTAACATAGCCGGGATTCGAACCCGGGGCCTCCGGGTTGGATGCATCCGCGCTATCCCAACACCACGGGACAGATATATTCCGTTTGTAAATTTCTAAAAAAGGGACAGTCAGTCTGAAAGACTGGACTTTATATCATTTTAAATGCTACAAATGCTGAAAAATGCTAGAAAGGCTGGAGGCTTCGAGCGAGCGCGCGGTGAAAGGAGGGAGCTAGCTGGATGACGTCACGCTTGCCATGTCGTTGCCGCCTCGTAATGCCAGAGCTCACCAGTGAACTCAGTACACATGCACCAAGCGGTACTATGACGTCACACACCTCAGTGCATTCTCGGTACATTTCGTGACGTTGCCGTAAAGTAACGATGAAGTCGACTAGATCATTTAAAATGATAAAATGGTATTGTTCACATGTATGATCGATCACACAAGATGCAACCGCACCGATCATTTGCTTTTTTCTGGGGGAGGGGGGTTATTTTCTTTCTTTTTTAGCCTATTTTCAATTTTGAAAAAATAGGCTTATGAGATCACCTTTTGTCCGTGTGTGTGTGCGTGTGTGTGTGTGAGGTGTGTGTGTGTGTGTCCCCTAATAAAATCTAAACGGCTGGAGCGATTTCAATGAAACTCGGTAAGTTTATAGCACTATTCCCGGCGACCTCGAACGGGCCCTTCAAATTTTGTTACGTCTCACCAATCCAACATGGCGGCTGTGCGAAATACTTCACTAGCATTCAATATCTCCGAAACTATTACCGATATCGCCCTGAAATTGTGTACGGTGTTAAAAGGCACTACTAGAAGTTCACCTATGAGACTTTGAAAAACCTGGTGACTACAAAACCAACATGGCGACCAAGCGAATTTGAGACTTTTAAATAGACTTTTCTCGCGATTTAACTATCCAAACGTAATGAAACTTGGTACAGCAAATGTTTATACACATTGTAATGCACTGGAGTCTAATTTAGTTCAATTGTTTATATAACCTCAAAATGGCGGCAACTGACATTCTATATCTCCGAAACTATTACAGATATCACCCTGCAATTTTGCACGGTGATATAGTGCACTGATACAGGTTTATCTATGTATATTTCATAAACCTGTAAAGTACAAAACGAACATGGCGACCAAGCGAATTTGAAATATTTTAATACACTTTTCTCGAGATTTAACTCTCTGAGCGCAGTGAGATGTGGTACAGTAAATGATTTTGCATATTGTAATGCACTGTCTTCTAATTTAATTCAATTGTTTACATAACCTCAAGATGGCGGCTGTGCGAAATTTTAAAATTATTTTTTTTATTTCTTTTGTCGTAATCATGCGATCAAAGTGAAAGTTTGAATAATGAACCTGGGCAATAATTGTCCTTGAATGGTTCATAACTCTATAGCCTATACATATAACAATCCTAAATGGCGAGCTTTCGAAATATTTAAACGGTTCTCATTATCTATGAATCTTTTACAGCAACGAAACTGAATTTTTTATGTTCATAGAGACTATGAACATATGTTCACCTATAGGACTTTCAGTAACCTGTTGAGCACAAATCCAACATGGTGGCGACGCGAAGTATAAATATTTAAATGGACGTATCTCGCGAATTAACTATCCGAGTGCCGTGAAACGTTGCACGTTAAATGCTTATACAAATGTTGATCCACTGGCATCTAATTTATTTCAATTGTTTGCATAATCACAAGATGGCTGCTGTGCGTAATTTTAAAATCTCGTTTTTACTTCTTGTGTTCTAATCATGCGATTGAAGTATGAATACCACACGTACACAATAATCTTAATGTAATAGTACAAAAATAAATATCCAACCTGGCGACCATCTGAAATATTTAGACGGTCCTCAATATCTACGAATCTGTTACAGCAATTAAACTGAAGTTTTGTATTGAACCCGAGGGGGTCATGCTGACTGGTATCGAACGTGGATCTCGGAGATAAGTTGAGCTCTGAATGAAGGTTCCACCAGGGAACGAACCCGAGATCTGTTGGAGGTGCTTCGTTGTAAGAACCCCTAGAGGAAATTATATATTTAATCACTGGTGTGATATCAGTTGATACTGATATTATTTAGTTAAATAATGCAGGAAAATGAGTGGAATATAGCATTATTTGGACTACATGAAGTAGGCTAGGCTGGACTTGAAACACAGAAGTAGAGAGTTTGACATTTTACTAATAGCCCCAGAATTGTGGGAGGAGACCCATGGAGCCCTGTCAATCTCGCTGACCTAGTTAAGTCGTCTGGAAGAGGTCGGGGGGTTGAATAATGATCAGGTTCTTCCCCGTTTGAGAATGAAAATGAGAGTGGGATGGGAAGATCCCTAGGAAAATCATTGATTACTCGTGATTGGAGTAATGCAATGACATGAGAGTTGCACACAGGTGAATCTTTAGCCAGGAGGCTAATTTTAGAGCCATTAAACGGCGAAATCTAGGCATATTTAATGCAGTGCGTAATGATACAGGACAAGGGGTGTTCGCGGACTGACCTGAGCAGTGAAAAGGGGATTTTTAAGCAACGCCGCGTCCCCACGCCATGGATGAGGCAATTAATATTAATTAATTGGCCGATCGATCCTCAAACACACATGCATTTTTGTGACCAGCGAAGAGAAAGGAACAATATGGACATTATTCCAAGACCAGAATCATCCTGGGAGAGGAGCTGATATAGCGCGGGAATTCTTGCCCTACTTTTTCGTCTGAAACGGATATAAGAGGGTGGACCCAGTCAGAGAGAGGTGCAGTTGAAGTTGGAACGAGGCAGTTGGAGTTGGAACATGGAGTCGTAGACAGTTGGAACTTGCAGTTGGTGGGAGTTGTTGTGTTTGAAAATTACGGAGCGCCCAGGCGCACACAAAGACTTAAACATTTTTCTGGTAATCAGCATGTTAGCTGTGCAGTGTAACGCACCAGTGATAATATATTCATGCATGGTCATGAAATAAGAATGAGTACAGTAATCGACAAACTTGATTATGCGAAATGCATACTACCGAAGTTAAGAGAGGAGGCTCGAACTTCAGTTTGAGAAGTCGTGCAGTAAGACTGTTATATACTGTTTATTAAGTGCCGTGTGATATACTAGGCAGAAATGTTGAAAGTAATAATTTATGTAAATACAATGTACAATGTTGAGCGCGGTGAAAATAGTGATTGGTTATACATATCTTGAGTATGCCAATAAGTAGCGTTCATGACGATATGTAAGCATGTTATGGCAATATCAGGAAGGTTATCAAGGGATGATCGATAGACTGTTGGTGAATCCGTGAGCAGATGATCGAGATGTTCAATCAGGAGGGAGTAGGACCGAAGAAAGGGCCGTCCGCACCTGCGATTCTGATATTTTGCCAGGGAATTTCAACCAGTCAGGAATATAAAGTGTAACGTGTGTTTGTGCAGTGATTTTATGTAAAATATCTCTTAAATTAATAATATAACCAGTGTTATAAAGTGTCATGTGTTTTGGAAGCATTAGCTTTATTATAAAAATGGCAAAGTGTCGTGTGTTTATGAATCAGATGTCATATAAGATGTGTATTAGCAGTATGGCAATGTGTCACTAAGTAGGCCAATGGCAGGTGACACTGGAATATGGTGGTTGGAGCCACCTGGATAAGCCGACGTAAGTACCCCACAAATCATGTTATTATAGAAGTATAGCCACTGCATGTAATGTGATTTCGGAAGTAAAATATGCCAGCAAGAATCAATATTAGGAGGTATACCCGCTTGTGTTTATTGTTTGATTTCAGTAAAGTTAAGATGTTCTTATACATCAGAGAGTGGATTAATCGTTACCACTATTAATACTGTTAATAAAATGGCAAGTCAGTTATGTAAAACTTAACGTAACGAACACGAATGTTCGATCTTTGAAATGGTTACGTTGTGTCGGAGAAATAATTTATGTCAGTAATAATAATAATGATTATAATAATGATAAACGGTATAATTGAATACATCAGGAAAAAGGTTGTAAGGAAGAAATATTTACGCTAATTGGATTATTTATCTAGCCAAGCAGTAGATTACATTAACGGAAGAGAAAAGAGTTAATATTAAATATATTGTATTAATGGGAATATAATTATGCAAGGAAATGAAGGAGCTTGACAGTGAATTGAATTTGTGGCTTGTGTGTAAGCTTGTAGAGTAACGAGTAGAGTTCTCTTGATAAAATAGGACGAGATCATAGACAGGTAGGAGCCAGGTGATCTAATCGACGTATGGAATCTTGTACAGCCGGGGGCGTACAGAGATATTAATTTATGCCGGAGCGTATTTAGTGTGTACCCTATCTCCGATGATGGATATGAAATGTTCCGGGTTCGAATCCTGTGGTAGGTGAGGGGAGAACATTGGAAACCTCTACACTATACCTGATTGCCCGAGAACTTGTTATTGAATGATTCAGCTCTTGTGAAGCGAATCTTACGACGGCAGTTGTTGACTGACCGCAGCATTTATTAAGATACCGGCTACCCACTAGACCTGTGTGTTATGAATCTCGTGCCTTCATAGTATGATACGGACCTGTTGAGGCCGTTATTAATGTCCTAAGGCTAGGATTAAATATTCAAGCTCACCCAGAACCATTGCATAATATTCAGTTTAGATCATATGGGATCACGTGGATCATTGTGACCACAATATTGTATTCAAAATCGTAATATTGCTTGGGGAGATGAAGTCCAGGAATCAGGGAGACAAGGGATGGTTTACAGCTGTGAACACCCCTACTATGTTCTATTGTATGCAGGCAGCTCCGAGGGGCTGGGTCGCTAAACGTACCGTGAAGGTTGGCTTTGAGAGGACAGATTTAAGACCTTGCTTGTATTGAAAGGAAGAATTGTTATAGTGTGTAATGAATGTGTGTGGTTTAAAAACACATTGCTAATCATAGATTACCCTGATGATATAAAATTTTAGCAATCTTACGAATGGTCGGAAGTTGCATTTTATACTGACAGTGACACATAGTTAATGAAGTTGGGCACTTGACGCCACAGGCTACGCTAGCAAGGGTAGCATAATAATACTGTCCGACACAGCGATAACAGAAGTTATTTATTGAAATCACAATGGCATGCAGTGGAACTATAAAAAGAGGGGAGTGGAGGGGTAGACTTACGTAATTGTGGTGTTGCAAGTAGATTGTAGTGCAACCCATGAGTTGGTTAATGCATGAAAGCATTTGGTGGGAGAGAGAGATATAACACAAACAGTACACATGATGTAAATTAAGATGTATTGTAAGAAACAAGTAACTTTGTGAATTTAAAGAAATCACGTTAGGTGACATGAGTGTAACAGTACAGTTTTTGTGAAACATTACATGTGCATCAGCGCACTTGAGTGAAGTTTAAGATCCACATAATGGTAAAGGATTGAATAATGATATGGATTTAATTTGTTAAATCATGTGAATAATTAGTGGATTGTGGGAGTAACTTTGTTTGTTTGTGTATTGTTTATTGGGATTGTGTTCTTATTATTTGTTTGAAGCCATGAATTTTACTGAATTAAAGTCTTTAGAGTAGAGTTGTGCCTTATCATTGTAGAGTTGATACCTTTTAGTCTCAAATCAAGAATATGCAACTGCTCAGTGGGAGGACGGTACACGCCGAGGTCTGAAGCTAGCTGGAGGCGGAAGCATATTTTCCATGGAGATTACTCACATGGGTACAGTATATTGATAGAGGCATTTAACATGAGCAGGATATATGAAAATAGGCTGTATAGTTCTTCACGGAACTACTTGCTTTTCATAACTTATATAGTGAAACCCACGTATTGAAAATCATCTGATATTGGCATGTCTTTGTTACTTGTGGTCCAGCTCCTATTTGTCATTGCTCCGTCCGTAAGAGATTAATGTCCATGTCCTCTTGTTTCCTCTTTCTTGAATTGAAATGTCCGACCCATACGGGACGACAGCAATCTCCAGTTTCGTACGCTGTTCGTCTGCCACTGAGCTTATGGTGAGACACATCAATTGTCTTGTGAAGCCAACGTATGCTGGGACAATCACATTGTGATAGTAGCCTGGTCTGGGCTGTCGCTGAAATGTAACATTGATCACACAAGCAGAGGATAAAGATCTAGCTCAGGATAGCGTGTTAAAGTGCAGTTTCGTTTATGCAATAGTAGCATGTGATTACGTGCAGTAAACACGAGTGGCCGACGGAAGGAGTGGGGCGGCTTCTTATATGCAGTTGGTGTGTGCATTAGCGACTGCTAAAGCCATGATAGGCAATGGATAATTAACTACCAGTGACTAACGTTAATGTGCAATTTAAAACAACATATGAGTGGATTGTAGGACAGATAGAAAGAGAACCAAGAAGATAAATAATGTCCTGCGATCCGGGTTCAATTCCCACCTTTGCCAAGTAATTTAATTCTGGTCTGAGAATTGGAATGGGCTACACTCTGGCTCCAGACACAGAACTGAGAAGAGATGGGTTAGATTCAGACCTCAATCATCCTAGAAGTGGTTTTCCTTGATTTCTCACTTCCACTCCAGGGAAATGCTGGTTAGCTCGTAACTTAAAGACCTCACTCCATTTAAATTTCTAGATTTCTCATCCCAAATTTGGTATACATCGACTAGAACCAATATTTCTACATTGAATAGGGTCTTCATTTCTTCATGCCAATAGTCAAAACTCACAATTGTTCACAAAGGTACTTTGCCAAATCCGACATTCTCAATCAACCCAAAATGTAACATGCTAGATACATACTTCCCACTCCGCGTCTTCTCCCGTTCAACACGTCAGCACGATTCACAACATGTAGCTCACCCACGTTTTAAACTACAGAAGTGCTCTATTTTCCACCGTCTACTTACCCTCAACAACTCCCTTTCACATCACTATCAAGCAAAACATTAGCCATTCCCTTTAATCCTCAATTCTCCTGATCACGCACTAGCCTATCTCAATATTTCCCTTCGCTTTCCCACAATTTGTCCCTTGCCATCATCCCTGCCATCTGTTATTTGGTATTAATATTAGCCTATTTAAAGTTTATTTAACTAAAAAGAATAGTTATAACACTGATAGCACTACGTGGCTGGAAATATATATTATCATAAATGTATATTATTTTAGAAAATGGGGCCGATAGATCAGCCCGTGGCATTTTCTTTTATCAGTATCTCCCTCAGCCGATATGTCGGTTACCTGGCGATAAAAGTGTTAATTGCCAAAGAACACACACGTGTCTCTGATTTAATGTGCTCAATACCCCGCCATCATCTACACTAATCTTTTGGAAGGCACAGACAACGTCCATCAGTGGCGGATCAAGGATTCAATTCATGAAGGGGTGCATGATTTTTTTTTAGCCTACTTTCGATTTTTGCAAAAAATGAAAGTAGACTTATGAGATCAACACAGGGCGAAAAAAGTGTGTCTGTCTGTGTGTGTGTATGTGTGTGTGTGAGTCTGTGTGTGTGTGTATGTGTGTGTGTGAGTCTGTGTGTGTCTGTGTGTGTGTGTGTGTGTCTGTGTGTGTGTGAGTGTGTGTACTCTGAATGTCTGTCCCCCCCTATCAATTCGAACACGGTGAATGCAAATTGAACGAAATTTGGTACAAAGGTAGCACTAGCAAAGGACACCTCAGTGTCATGTTTTATATCGCCGCCATCTTTACTAAAACTGAATGGTGGCCACTCAAACGTTCAAAACGTAAATTCAAATAACGACTAACCAAATCATCCGATCTCTACCAAATTTGGTAACAACATACCTTCGTATAGGGTGCGTCTTGTGACCAAATTACAAGGTCGTCCGCCATACCATTTCAGGATGGCGGCCGTGCGAATTATGCAAACTTTATAATCCATATCATGGAACCCACCAGTTCCGATTATCGAGCCGAGAATCGTTTTAACTGTTCTAAAGGAAGAGGCACGTTCGAAATTAAAAGTTTATTTTGTAATACTATAGTGCAGACGTGATTTTAAAAAGCTGAACTGATTCAGTAATAAGACAAGATGGCAGCGGATATCTTGTGCCGGACTTATATTTCACTAATTTGAGTATTGCATGCAATATAGCGTACTGATAAAAAATAAATAAACTTTGTATGAAATGCTGTATATATAAATAATATACTCCAGTGATGAAATCGTTTAGTATAAATCATTATTTGCTAACAAGTTCTATGTAAGTCATTTTAAATAGAACGATATTCGTTGACACAATTAGCTCAGTGGTAGAGCGTGAGCCTATCGCTCAAATGCCTATGGTTCAAACCCGATCAGAGCTAGGTTTTTTGCTTGAAATGTTATATGTTTATTGTTTTGTAATGACTCAGATGTTTTAAAATTAAGCGTTATATTGTGCACATTATGGTGTAAAATATATATTTAATTAAAACATAATTCGCCAGCAGATTTACTCGGGACATCTAGCTGCCAAAAAGGTAACTTCCAGATTTTATTGAAAAGTTTCTTCTTCTGGCCGCTAGAATGCACTCGCTCTGTTAGGATTATATTGTTCGATATTTCACCAATAGATGTCACGACTAGTCTACGTGGGGATCCATTGATTACTATACCATTATCATTCTATGCGCATCGAATTTGAAGAATGACAAGATGATACTACGATACATTTTAACTTTTTATTTTAAAGGGTTTGTAACAGCCTATTTTGCGTTACTTGAAAATGTTATTAAGCGTTATATTGTGCACATTATGGTGTAAAATATATATTTAATTAAAACATAATTCGCCAGCAGATTTACTCGAGACATCTAGCTGCCAAAAAGGTAACTTCCAGATTTTATTGAAAAGTTTCTCCTTCTGGCCGCTAGAATGCACTCGCTCTGTTAGGATTATATTATCGAAAATATCCACATAGTTTGTATACACACGTCTCTGTAGGGTCATGGAAAGATTTGTTAATTCAATTAGGGTTGTGAAAGCCATGCACAACCAGACGTGTAAAGACATGCCTCAACTCAAAGTTGGATGTTGCCCACGGCAGGTCGTAATAATAATAATAATGTTATTGGTTTTACATCCCTTTTAACTACTGCTGATTTTAGAGACATCGGGGTGCCGGAATTTTTTCCCGAAGGGGATCTTTAACGTGCCAGTAAATGTACTGACACGGCTCCCTCGCATTTGTGCACCCTCAAATGCCAGCTGACTGCGCCAGGATACGAACCTGCAACCTAGGGCCCAGCAAGCGAGAACGTTACCGCTGAGCCACGCCGCCAGTCCGGTCGATTATGTCTCCAGATCCATAACATTCTTGATATACTTCTTATCTTTCTTTCTTCAATGATGTTAGCAGTTTTTATCTAGGTTGTGGCGTTTGGTAGAGGTAAATAGTTTCTAAGGTCTTCAACAAAGAATAGTTCTATTATACTCTTTGATAATAACAACGAGTTATAACTATACTCATACATTTAGGAGAAAGTAGGCTATATGTTCTTTACTGAACATCTTGTTTAATTCCTTAGTTACTTACTCTTACTCTCCTGGCTATATAAACCGCAGTCGGTTCTTGGCCTTGTCAAGTAGCCTCCTCCACCACGTTATGTCCTTGGCATCTTCCTCTCGCGCTGCTAGTAGCTGGATGTCCTTGGTTACCTGGTCCCTCCATCTCATTTTTGGTCTGCCAATAGGTCTTGGTCCGTCTGGCTTTTTCTCTCACACATCTCGCAGTCTAGATCCCTCTTCTCTTCTATACACGTGACCTGCCCATCTCAGCCTGCTTGTCTTAGCTTCCGCAATAACATCGGGTACGTCATACAACTCCTTTAGTTCCTTGTTCTTTCTCCTTCACCACTATCCTGTTTCACAAATTGATCCGAAAATCTTTCTGAGGATTTTATTTTCAAAAACCTTTATCTTTCTCTCTGTGCATTTGTTTAATATAAATATATTCGTAGTACCGGGTGAGGTAGCCGAGGTCGTTGCGGCATGACTGTTGGCAGTCGCTCACATCCGGGAGGCGAGGAGGTTCAAATCCCCCCGCCGGCAACCTTGAAGATGGTCTTCTGTGGTTTCCCATCTTCCTTCCAGGCAAATGCCGGGGTTGGTCCCTAACTATAGGCCACAGCCGCTACCTTCCAACTCCTTGACCCTCCCATCCAACATTCCTCCCCAACGGTACTTGTAGCTCACCCATTGGGTGTCCGTCTCGAAGCAGCTACAAAACTGGCGAGCCGAACATGTCCTCGGACACTCCCGGCACTAAAAGCCATACGCTAAAAAAAATCGTAGTTTGGTCCCTGTTAATATTTTTTTTGTCGTGTGGCCTCCTGAGAGGCCGAGTGCAGGTCTTTCTATTCGACGCCCGTGGGCGACCTGCGCGTCGGGGTGAGAGATGGAATGGATGAACATGAATGAAACTGGCAAGGATGTGGAAGGAAGCGGCCGTGACCTGTCAGAAGTACTGTCCCAGCATTTGCCTGGTGTTGAAAATGGGGAAACCACGGAAAACCATTTCAAGGACAGCCGACGGTGGGGCTCGAACCCACGCGTCTACCGAGTCAGCAGAGAGCTTGGCCCCATGGCCTAACGCAGCGCTTTAGCCAGCGTAGCCAATACTGTCGGTGTCTCTGTTGATAACAATTTGGATCTGAGTAGTTTGTTAACTGAATATGATGCTCTGGATGAAGCATTAATCCTCGCTTCTATCTCCTGTTCTTCTTCGTTTCTAATGTGTATTAGTGTCCCCAGCATAACTAAAATTCACCTGAAATCAGCTTGCGACGATGTTCAACATAAAAGCCTCTTTCATTTATTGGTTGATTGGGCGATATCGTGGCCGTTTAGCCGCGTGTTCTTAGGTGTCAGTACAGTAGACTCATTTGTCTACTGAGTCCGGAGCAACCTGGACCCACGACCTTGTGCCTCAGTGCGCATAGCTACCACGGCCGGTTTCATCTTTTCAAGAGGGATATTTTTTGTTTCAAATTTCATTTCTTAGTAAGTAATTTACTTTACTTAGTTCTTAACTTTCGGTAACTTCATAAATAAACTAAAATCAATATTTACTTAACTGTACTTTATTTACTTTACTTATTTAAACACAAAATGTGATAAATATTCCGGCATTACTCAACAAATTGCCAGCGTTTCGCCCCGGTGTACCATTGGGCTCTTCAGTTGGTAAAAGTACACCTAGGCAGCCAGAACATTTATTACATTTTGTGTTTAAATATATAAAGGCTCAACAGAAAATACATTTTTTTTGTGAAAATTATATATTACTTTACTTAGTTCTTAACTTTCGGTAACTTCATTAAATAAACTTTATCTTTACTGAACTGTACTATTTCATTCTACCTGATTTTGGATTTATATTCATAAATCAGATGAATAAAATGTTTTCATTTTAATGGGCATTTTAGGTAGATTTCATTAGAAAGCTAACTATTGCAATGGGTCCCATGTTTCGACTTCCGGAAAATTTCGACATATCTTCGCGTTTCACATCCCCCAGACCCCAAAACCACCGTCAGTTCAAAAGTTTATATATAATTTATGTATGTATATATATATATATATATGTATATCAGTTTCTTGTGGACACGATAACTGCCGTAATTTTGCACCAATCACTTTGAATTTTTTACATAATATGTATCCCCTTAAAATCTCGGTTGAGTTCTTTAATGGGCAAAATCGGTCAAAGGGGGTGAAAATGGGAGGCTTTTTTCGAAAAAGTGAAATATCGCTGTAACTCTCTTAATATCTGAAATATTGAATCCATTCAAAGTTCATACTATGTGTCGGACAAGGCCCTAAAATTTATGTTTGAAAAGTTTTTCATAGCACCAACCATTGACCAAAGGGGTGGGAAAAAGTGGTTTTTTCGGGAAACATTAATCATATCTCTCTTAATAGGCACAATATCAAAACCGTACGAAAAGGACAATATTCCCCTAATAATTACCTAAAACTTTTGTCTGAAAGAATTTTTGATATGACCCACCATTACGCCACGGGGTGAGCAAAATGATTTAAATTATAAGAAAATGCAAAGTGCCAAGAGAGGTTGCCATGAACACTTTACTTTTAATTGATAAGGGATGAGCCATCAGCAGTTGCTATGACAACGCCACTGCACGAGATAACATACAGTTTTCCATCTGTCTGTGGAAAGCGACTTCGGTATCGGAACTGGTAGCATGCTGAACTTCTATGCCCAAGGTCACGGGTTCAAACCCGGCTGAAGTCGTCGGATTTACTAAGAGCGCTAAAAAAACTGAGTTTGCTTTCCTTCGGAGGGGAAGTTCCAAGTTCCAACGTTCGTTGCGAGTTGATGGTTCCGGTGGCATCTAGTAGCCAAGTTCACAGCTAGGTGTCGTTGATGGTAGTATTTTTAATTATGTAGCCTATTTTAGGTAGATTTCATCAGAAAGCTAACTATTGCAATTTAGGTAGATTTCATCAGAAAGCTAACCATTGCAATCGGTGCCATGTTTCGACTTCCGGAAAATTTCGACATATCTTCGCGTTTCACATCCCCCAGACCCCCAAACCACCGTCAGTTCAAAATTTCGACATATCTTCGCGTTTCACATCCCCCAGACCCCCAAACCACCGTCAGTTCAAAAGTTTATATATATATATGCATATATATCAGTTTCTTGTGGACACGATAACTGCCGTAATTTTGCACCAATCACTTTGAATGTTTTGCATAATATGTATCCCCTTAAAATCTCGGTCGAGTTCGTTAATGGGCAAAATCGGTTGAGGGGAAGGGGGGGGGGGGCTTTTTTTTTCGAAAAAGAGAAATATCGCTATAATTCTCTTAATGCGTGAAATATCGAATCCATTCAAACTTCATAATATGTGTCGGATAAGTGCCAAAAATTTATGTTTGAAAAGTTTTTGATAGCACCAAACATTGACCAAAGGGGTGGAAAAAAGTGGGTTTTTCGGGAAACATTAATCATATCTCTCTTAATAGGCACAATATCAAAACCGTACAAAATGGAAATTATTCCCCTAATAATTACCTAAAGCTTTGTCTGAAAGAATTTTTGATCTGACCTACCATTACGCCAAGGGATGAGAAAAATTATTTCGGAATTAAAGAAAATGCCAAGTGCCATCAGAGGTTACCATGACAACGCTTCTTAATTGATGAGGGATGAGCTATCAGAGGTTGCCAAGACAACGCCATCGCACGAGATCACATTCATTTTTAGCCTACTTTCGATTTTTGCAAAAAAATGAAAGTAGACTTATGAGATCACTACAGGGCGAAAAAAGTGTGTCTGTGTGTGTGTGTGTATGTGTGTGTGTGAGTCTCTGTGTGTGTGTGTGTGTGTGAGTGTGTGTACTCTGAATGTCTGTCCCCCCCTATCAATTCGAACACGGTGAGCGCAAATTGAACGAAATTTGGTACAAAGGTAGCACTAGCAAAGGACACCTCAGTGTCATGTTTTATATCGCCGCCATCTTGACGGAAACGTAATGGCGGCCACACAAATGTTCAAAGCTTAAATCAAATTACGACTAACCTAATCATCCGATCTCTACCAAATTTTGCAACAACATACCTTTATGGGGGCAGCATCCTTTGACCAAACTAATAGGTCATCAGCCTAATAGTTTGCGGATGGCGGCCATCTTTGTGTGAAAATCGATTGCCCCTATTAATTCGAACACGGTGAAACCGAATGGAACGAAATTTGGTACAGAGGTAGTACTAGCAAAGGGCACCCCAGTGTCATGTTTTATATCGCCGCCATCTTGACGGAAACGTAATGGCGGCCACACAAATGTTCAAAGCTTAAATCAAATTACGACTAACCTAATCATCCGATCTCTACCAAATTTTGCAACAACATACTTTTATGGAGGGAGCATCCTTTGACAAATGTAATAGGTCAATAGCCTAATAGTTTGCGGATGGCGGCCATCTTTGTGTCAAAATCGATTCCCCCTATTAATTCGAACACGGTGAAACCGAATGGAATGAAATTTGGTACAGAAGTAGCACTAGCAAAGGGCACCACAGTGTCATCTTTTATATCGCCGCCATCTTGACGGAAACGTAATGGCGGCCACCCAAATGTTCAAAGCTTAAATCAAATTACGACTAACCTAATCATCCGATCTGCTTACTGATCCCAAGGTTGCAGGTTCGAAACCTGGCGCAGTCAGCTGGCATTTGAGGGTGCGCAAATGCGAGGGAGCCGTGTCAGTACATTTACTGGCACGTTAAAGATCCCCTTCGGGGCAAAATTCCGGCACCCCGGCGTCTCTAAAAGCCAGTGTAGTTAAAAGGGACGTAAAACCAATAACATTAATTATAATCATCCGATCTCTACCAAATTTTTCAACCACATACCTTTATGAAGGGAGCATCCTTTGACCAATCTAATAGGTCATTAGCCTAACAGTTTGCGGATGGCGGCCATCTTTGTGTCAAAATCGATTACCCCTATTAATTCGAATACGGTGAAACCGAATGGAATGAAATATGGTACAGAGGTAGCACTAGCTAAGGGCACCTCAGTGTCATGTTTTATATCGCCGCCATCTTGACGGAAACGTAATGGCGGCCACACAAATATTCAAAGCTTAAATCAAATTACGATTAACCTAATCATCCGATCTCTACCAAATTTTGCATCAACATACCATTATGGAGGGAGCATCCTTTGACCAAACTAATAGGTCATTAGCCTAATATTTTGCGGATGGCGGCCATCTTTGTGGGAAAATCGATTCCCCCTATTAACTCGAACACGGTGAAACCGAATGGAGCGAAATTTGGTACATAGGTAGCACTAGAAAAGGCCACCTCAGTGTCATGTTTTATATCACCGCCATCTTGACGGAAACGTAATCGCGGCCACCCAAATGTTAAAGGCTAAAATGTAATTATGACCAACCTAATAATCTAGTCTCTACCAAATTTTGCAACAACAAATCTTTATGTGGGAAGCATATTCTGACCAAACTGCTAGATCATCAGCCCAATAGTTTGCAGATGGTGGCCAAGTATGTGTGCAAATCGATTCCCCCTATCAATTCAAACACGGTGAAACCGAATTGAACGAAATTTGGTACAGAGGTAGCACTAGCAAAAGGCACCTCAGTGTCATGTTTTATATCGCCGCCATCTTGACGGAAACGGAATGACGGCCACCCAAATGTTAAAAGCTTAAATCAAATTTCGACCATCCTAATAATTTGATCTCTACCGGATTTTGCAACAACATGCCTTTTTGTGGAAAGCATCTTATGACTGACTACAAGGTCATCAGCCCAATAGTTTGCAAATAGCGGCCATGTATGTGTGCAAATCCATTCCCCGGATCAATTCAAACACGGTGAAACCGAATTGAATGATTTTTTTACAGAGGTAGCACTTGCAAAGGGCACCTCATATTCATGTTTAATACCCCTATAGCACGTTGTATTTCAACAAGCTACTACAACCAACATTCAATTATACTCCTTGAAAAGGACAAAGAGTTATAACAATACCCATACATTTAGGAGAAAGTAGGCTATATGTTCTTTACTGAACATCTTGTTCCATCTGACTCTGTGGGAAGCGGCTAACTGGTAGCATGCTGAACTTATAAGCCCAAGGTCGCTGGTTCAAAGCCGGCCAAAGTCGTCGGATTTTCTAAGAGCGCTAAAAATCCCTCAGCATGCTTTCCTTTGGAGGGCAAGTTCCAACGTTCGTTGCAAGTTGCTGGTTGCAGTGGCACCTAGTAGCCAAGTTCAAAGCTAGGTGTCGTTGACGTTAGTATATGGTACAAAAATAGGAACTACTACTTAAAATTGACCGTCTGCAGATCTTACCTGAATTACAGACTAATACAGTCTTCACAATTAACACCGTTTATCAGATTCTACACACACCCAGTGTACACGGGGTTACATGACCACGTTGCCGCAGCCCCTAAACTGAGGAACCAACAAAAATCTCTGCGGGAGATAAAATTTTGCCTGAAGAAGTAACAGACTATCAGATAGTTACACATGAGTTCCAAACCTTGCATAAGGACAGTGTGATCACAAGTATAACAAGATGTTCAGTAAAGAACATATAGCCTATTTTCTCCTAAATGCATCGGTATTGTTATAACTCTTTGTCCTTTTCAAGGCGTATAATTGAATGTTGGTTGTAGTAGCTTGTTGAAATACAACGTGCTATAGGGATATTAAACATGAATATGAGGTGCCCTTTGCTAATGCTACCTCTGTAAAAAAATCATTCAATTCGGTTTCACCGTGTTTGAATTGATCCGGGGAATGGATTTGCACGCATACATGGCCGCTATTTGCAAACTATTGGTCTGATGACCTTGTAGTCAGTCATAAGATGCTTTCCACAAAAAGGCATGTTGTTGCAAAATCCGGTAGAGATCAAATTATTAGGATGGTCGAAATTTGATTTAAGCTTTTAACATTTGGGTGGCCGTAGTTCCGTTTCCGTCAAGATGGCGGCGATATAAAACATGACACTGAGGTGCCTTTTGCTAGTGCTACCTCTGTACCAAATTTCGTTCAATTCGGTTTCACCGTGTTCGAATTAATAGGGGGAATCGATTTTGACACAAAGATGGCCGCCATCCGCAAAATATTAGGCTAATGACCTATTAGTTTGGTCAAAGGATGCTCCCTCCATAATGGTATGTTGATGCAAAATTTGGTAGAGATCGGATGATTAGGTTAATCGTAATTTGATTTAAGCTTTGAATATTTGTGTGGCCGCCATTACGTTTCCGTCAAGATGGCGGGGATATAAAACATGACACTGAGGTGCCTTTTGCTAGTGCTACCTCTGTACCAAATTTCATTTCATTCGGTTTCACCGTGTTCGAATTAATAGGGGTAATCGATTTTGACACAAAGATGACCGCCATCCGCAAATTATTAGGCTAATGACCTATTAGATTTGTCAAAGGATGCTTCCTCCATCAAGGTATGTTGTTGCAAAATTTGGTAGAGATCGAATGATTAGGTTAGTCGTAATTTGATTTAAGCTTTGAACATTTGTGTGGCCGCCATTACGTTTCCGTCAAGATGGCGGTGATATAAAACATGACACTGAGGTGCCCTTTGCTAGTGCTACCTCTGTACCAAATTTCATTCCATTCGCTTTCACCGTGTTCGAATTAATAGGGGTAATCGATTTTGACACAAAGATGGCCGCCATCCGCAAACTATTAGGCTAATGACCTATTATATTTGTCAAAGGATGCTCCCTTCATAAAGGTATGTTGTTGCAAAATTTGGTAGAGATCGGATGATTAGGTTAGTCGTAATTTGATTTAAGCTTTGAACATTTGTGTGGCCGCCATTACGTTTCCGTCAAGATGGCGTCGATATAAAACATGACACTGGGGTGCCCTTTGCTAGTACTACCTCTGTACCAAATTTCGTTCCATTCGGTTTCACCGTGTTCGAATTAATAGGGGCAATCGATTTTCACACAAAAATGGCCGCCATCCGCAAACTATTAGGCTGATGACCTATTAGTTTGGTCAAAGGATGCTTCCCCCATAAAGGTATGTTGTTGCAAAATTTGGTAGAGATCGGATGATTAGGTTAGTCGTAATTTGATTTAAGCTTTGAACATTTGTGTGGCCGCCATTACGTTTCCGTCAAGATGGCGGCGATATAAAACATGACACTGAGATGTCCCTTAGCTAGTGCTACCTTTGTACCAAATTTCGTTCAATTTGCGCTCACCGTGTTCGAATTGATAGGGGGGGACAGACATTCAGAGTACACACACTCACACACACACACACACACACAGACTCACACACACACATACACACACACAGACAGACACACTTTTTTTCACCCTGTAGTGATCTCATAAGTCTACTTTCATTTTTTGCAAAAATCGGAAGTAGGCTAAAAATGAACCCCAAATGACAAGAAGGTTACCATCACCATAAGACAGTAAAATGATAAAAATATGCATACAAAAACGAAAACGAAAGTTAATTAACCTCCAAATGTAAAATACTTTCTTGCAATCAATGAGGTCTGATCCTCCTACGAAAACCTGCATATTTTGCCTATTTTAGCCTATCCCCTAGTTTGCCCGGTGAAATCTACCTCTGCCTTCCGGCGTGCCGAGGGGAATTTTATAAATCATATAGGGCATTGTGTTGGAGAAGAAAGCTAGTAATTTTACGAGACCGTTAATCATGCGATCATGAGCCACGGGATCTCCTTTTTACGTGGAATCCGAACCACATGACATGGCATTTCACTTCGAGAATCGCACATGCATTGACCGGTAATCGAACTCTGTCCGCCTTGGTGTGAGGAAAACAGCTTGACCGCTGCGCCACCACACCCCATTTTTTAGAGAATTTTAGGTCATAACTGCATTCTTTAAAGTGCATATTTCATTGTTTTATGTGGCATAAGAGACCTAGCCCTAATAATAAGTACGGTATCTTTTTTGAACATGCTGTAATCAGCTGAATTCCTGCGCGTGTTATTCCTTGGAAGTCATATTTTTTTGCATTCTTGCTCATTGAACCAAGAGCAAATAAGAGCGGTTTTAAAATAAGATAATATGTAGATTGTGCAAGTTAAAATTTCCTATTTAAAAAATTAAATTAATTATATGTGTTTCTAATTAAACAAATGTAACTAAGCATTAGCATCTAATGTGTCTAAATATCAGTATTTTATTTTCAAAAAGTACATTTACTCAAATAACTTGATAATTTTTGAAAATTGGACTTTTCTTTTCCGTACGGTATATTTTTGTTTATTATTAGGCCTATAATTTATAGTTTTATTTATTTTTTGTTTCATTAATTTCTGGTCTTTTCATATTGAGGACGTCGAATTGGCAGTTGGAAAGCTAAAGGAAGAAGGAGACTTCTGTTACTTAGGAAGCAAAATAGCCAGTGATGAACGAAGCAAAGAGGATATACAAAGTAGGTTAGCACAGGCAAGAAAAGCATTTCTACAGAAAAGGAATCTGTTGACATCGAATATAAAGATTTAGGCATTAGGAAGTCATTTTTGAAAGCCTTTGTCTGGAGCGTGACACTCTATGGAAGTGAAACTTGGACTGTTGGAGCAGCAAAAAAGAGGAGAATAGAAGCGTTTGAAATGTGGTATTACAGGAGAATGATGATGAACAGATAGGTAGATAGGGTTACGAATGTAGACGATTGGGAGAGGAGAGATGGTTCTGGCGACTGCTAATGAATAAAAGAGATAGGCTGGTAGGTCACATACTAAGAAACCCAGGAATAGCAAAGGTAGTTATGGAAGGAAGGGTGGAGGATAAGAACTGTAGGGGTAGACCAAGGTTAGAATATATTAAACAGATTTCCTCGGATGTAGGGTATGGTAGCTATGCAGTGATGAAACGATTAGCTCAGGACAGGGAGACATGGAAGGCTGAATGAAACCAGTCAAAAGACTACGGATTCAAACAACAACAACAACATATTTAGGAGTCCACCTCCAAATTCTTCATCCCATTTATAATCTGTGTTAAGAGGGGCAGATGACCTCGTAGTTCCGCCCCTTAAAACCACAATAACTAACTGACTATCTACAAATATGTACGTTGAAGATAATTTTTATCAAAAACTTGTTATTTCACTAAATGTAGCTTGGCATTTTTAACATAACCACTCATAATATCTTAGCGTTAAAAAGGTTGAGGCAGCGACAAATTATACAGTAGCCATGTTTCCATTACTCCGCTTTTAACAAAAGTAAATGTTATCTGCCGCCCCACCTCCCAGTAAAATATGCTTCTTGTTTCTTTACATTTTCTGACATTCTCTAGGGCGTAGTAAATTTACGTAGCGGACGTTATTAAAGGAATTGCTTGAGTCTCTGTCGTGTTTATCTTGTGCGACCTGCTGGTGAGAAGAGACGCCGTAATGAGACATTGTGATGCTGTAATCTCTCCACTTCTTGGCCTGCTTAGCGCTTTTATCTCCGCCCGCGCCCGCCGTACCGCAGACAAAATAGACGGGCTGATGATTGAATTCCAATGGCACACTGGTCTCTAAATTACCCAATAGGCATTCAAAAGGGAGCTCCTCGTCTCAGTTCATGATCGATCTATTATTTGAATGGCTACGTGGAGCAGTAGTAACAGTCTCGCCTGCTGTGACCAAGCTTGTGGGATCGTATACCAACAGAGAGTTGGCATTTGAGGGTATCGTTGTTGTTGTTGTTGATTCTTTAGGGGCTCTTTTTTAGTGGCTTCGGTGGCGTAGTTGGTAGGATTCTGAACTACTGTGCCTAAGATCGTGGGTTCAAACCCGGTCAAAGTCGTCGGATTTTTTAAGGGCGTTAAAATCCTTCGGAGGGGAAGTAAAGCCGGCAGTTCCATGTCATAGATTTATGCCATGTAAAAGATCCTTCCACTAACTAAACTTGTGTGAAGCTAAATTTCTAGGTTAGATTTCGTTCAGACGCTCTATCAAAGTTCCAGTGTTCACCACTAACTGTCAGTGACATCAGATAGCGAAAGTAGGAACTACTTGAAATTGAACTGAACTTGTAGCTCACCCCATGGGTGTCCGCTTGAAGCAGATACAGCCTCTGGTGAGCTGAACATGTCCTCGGACACTCCCGGCACTAAAAGCTATACGCTAAATCTCTATATATATAAGAATGAAAGTTTGTCTGTTTTTTCTGAATTTCTACGGAAATTTGCGTTATTTACGCGTTTTAGACTGTTTTATGACGGATGCGCGCGAAAATGAAATTTTTGTCTGTCTGTCTGTCAGTCTGTCTGTTTGTTTGTTTGTTTGTTTGTTTGTTTGTCTGTGGACAATTTTTTGTATCCTTATAACTCGAGAACGGCTGAGTGGATCAACGTAAAATTTGGTACAGATATCCTTCAGAGGCACGACACCAATCATTGATGTAACTCTTCTCTGTACCTCTCATAAAGGGGGGCCTACCCCCTTAAAATACTTGCTGAAATAGGCGTAGAAGGGCGAGACAAAGCTCATTTTCAGCCCCTCAATGTGAGAAACGAAACTCGGGGGCCCTAAAGGGACCCCGAAAACCACATTTTAAGGCCCTAAAACCAATAGTTTTTGAGATATTCCCAGAAAATTAATTTCATTTAATACAATAATGAAAGAACTCCGCCTGCAGGATCTACTGGGTGGATTGAGTAGCTCAGTAGTTTCTGTTGCCGGTCCCAAGCCCGGAGAAAGGAGGAGGGTTGGCTTAAGCCGTAAAATAATAGCCAGAACACATCTTGAGGCAACCTCTAGGACTCACAATCTTAGTTGTATAACGTTGGACTTTGTCCAACCCACATTTACTTTAATATCATGGATTTAGCTTCTAATGGTCATGATTACCCTGAAGACAATGCTAGGCGTAAATCGGATTCCAGGGTGCCTAGCAGTTTAGGGTTACATTATGGTGAATCGGAGCACCACAAGAACAGTTCAAGATTCAAGAAAATGAGAAAATATTTTTTTGGAACATACAATGTGAATTCCTTAATTCAGGTTGGAAAATTAAAACAACTAACAACAGAACTTCATAGACATCACATTACAATATTAGCCCTTCAAGAGACCAGGTTCTTGGATGAGGACACCTTTGAATCTGACAACTTCCGAATTTTCAAGGGAAAAGTTGGGAAGAGAGTGATGAAGAACATGCCACATCTTGGAACAGCTTTTATGGTCAACAAGAAATTTTTGGACGCAGTTATCGCTTTTAGAAGTGTGAATGCCAGACTATCTTTTCTAACTATAAAATCTCTCAATAAGAGATACACGCTAATCAACGCCCATGCTCCTATAAATAAGGATAATAAAACGAATCCAGAGAAAGTTGATGAATTTTGGGACGAGTTAGAAGCCGAAATTCTCAAAATTCCTTCTAATCATGTAAAAATTTTACTTGGAGATTTCAATGCTCAGCTTGGATCTGAGAGAAAATTTTCTGATATAATAGGTAAATATCCCGCTCACAATAGAACCAACAGGAATGGTGAGAGATTGGTTAAACTCTGTGAACATCTAAGCTTAAAGATTATGTCCACACATTTTAAAGCAAAACCAAGTAAAAAGAAAACATGGGTCTCCCCAAATGCGTTGCTGGGTGAGTTTCAACTAGATCATGTAGCTATCTCTCGAAATTGTTTCAAAGAAATCCAAAATGTCAAGGTCAGAAAATCCATTAATGTAACTTCAGATCATTACCTTTCTCAAATCAAGATGAATTTCATACCTTTTACACGCAAACAAAATACAACTAGAATTAAAATTCCGAAAATTAATAGAGAGGTTCTTACAAATGAAAGAAGGATAGAATTTCAAGGAAAACTTAAAATACCAACCAATTGGAATGATGTTACTAATAACCTTCTTGAACCAGCTCAGGAAATTGCACCGTTGAACTTTTATAGGAAACATGCTTGGTGGAATGAACAATGTGAAAGAGTGATCAAAGAAAGACATTGTGCTTGGCACAAGTGGAACGGGAACAAGACTCCAGAAAATTTAGAGGAAGTACAAAGATTAAGGAAAATGGCCCACCAGACTTTAAGAACGATTCGAAGAAAATATATGAAGGACCAAATAATGGAAATGGACAACAATTTTAAGAAAAATGACACACGATTGTTTTATAGAGCATTTAAGAATGAAATCACTGGATATTCAGCGCCGAGTTTAAATTTCAAAAGGGAAGATGGTACGCTAGCATTAAACAACAAGGAAAATTGTGATATCTTGGCTGCGTATTTTGAGAAGTTGTTAAATTGTCCAAAACCGACAGACAAGTTGAGTTTCAAATTTACAACACAAAATTTTGACTCTACGCCCCCAGATGTAAATGAAGTTAAATGTATTATCAACTCACTTAAAAATAATAAAGCCTCAGGCAAGGATGGAATAATTGCAGAAATGTGGAAGCTTGTAGATGATGAATTTTTAATAGCGACGACAAATCTATTTCAGAAAATTTGGATTGAGGAAGCAATTCCAGAAGACTGGTTAATCGCCTTAATTCATCCACTACATAAAAAAGGCTCAAAAATTGATGTCAATAGTTATAGGGGGATCTCATTGTTGTCTGTCACATATAAAATATTTGCCAAATTACTTTTAAACAGACTTGAACCACAGATCGAACCACAGCTTGGCGAGTTCCAAGGAGGTTTCAGAAGGAATAGATCGTGTACAGAACAAATTCTTAGTTTAAAATTGATATTAAAATATTACAACAACAGGCCAAAGAATATCTTTATGTCATTCGTTGATTTTCAGAAAGCGTATGATTCAGTGGATAGGGATACTGTTTTTGACACATTGAAGGAATACAAAGTTGATCAAAAAACCATAAATTTAATAAAACTTACATTAACTAATACGATTTCCAGAGTCAAATTTTTAAATGAAGTTAGCGAGCCCTTCGAGGTAAAAACTGGGCTAAGACAAGGGGACAGTCTATCACCACTGCTTTTCAATTTGGTCTTGGATAAAGTCATGAGGACGTTTTGGGACAAGAACGATTCAAGTGCTAAAATTGGTACAAAGAATAAGAACCTCAAAGTCAAAGGTTTAGCATTTGCTGACGACGTAGCGTTGTTTGCTGAATCAGAACAAGAGGCTATTAACCAAATTGATCAGTTAAAAAAAACGGCGGAAAAAGCGGGCTTACAGATTTCGTTGGTAAAAACAGAGATGATGACAAGTGATCAGAAATACACTAAGAAAATGATAAAAACAAATTATGGGAGCATCAGGGTCACTGACCGATTTAAATATCTTGGAGAAATAATTAGTAGCAATGGGACGGATAAATTGGCAATCGAGAACAAAAAAGGGAAATTGGAAAGATTAAATTTTTGTACAAAAAATATATACAATAAAAAGAACCTGTCTATCAATGCAAAATTACGACATTTTAATACTGTTGTTAGACCAGTCATCTTGTACGGCATGGAAACTACAAATATAACCGGAATGGAGAATTTGCTCAAGATAGAAAGAAGAATTTTAAGAAGGATTTATGGTCCTAGGAAAACACAGGAAGGTTTTAGACTGAGATCGAATGCAGAAATTTATAGTAAAATCGACAACCTTGAAGTGATGATCAGAAAACGACGACTTCAGTTCTACGGACATATGGTCCGCATGGATTGCTCAAGGTTAAACAAACAAATTTTTGATAAAATCTGGAACTATAAAGGACAAGGAGGCTATGTAAAACAAATGAAAGAAGAACTTCAAAAATTCAAAATTACTGAAGAAGATTGTCTAAATCGAATAGAGTACAGGAAAAAAATTTTTGGTCTCAAAATTCTTGTCGGGGAGAAGAAAAATCTCAACAGAGGAGAATGGACTGCTGAAAGAAGAGCTGCGCAGTCGACCAGGATGAAAGACTTCTGGAAGAGAAAGAAGGAAACTAGACCTATAAAGAAGTGATATTTGCGTGGTCCTTGTTGGCCTGTCCGCGGTGTATATATACAATAATGAAAGGAAGCTAGCCGGTAACCATGGCAACAGAAATTCACAGGTCCATCTATTGCTGTAATATAAGACGCAATACAATTCCATTTATTAGCCTACTTTCGATTTTTGCAAAAAATGAAAGTAGACTTATGAGATCAACACAGGGCGAAAAAAAGTGTGTCTGTCTGTGTGTGTGTATGTGTGTGTGTGAGTCTGTGTGTGTGTGTGTCTGTGTGTGTGTGTGTGAGTGTGTGTACTCTGAATGTCTGTCCCCCCCTATCAATTCGAACACGGTGAATGCGAATTGAACGAAATTTGGTACAAAGGTAGCACTAGCAAAGGACACCTCAGTGTCATGTTTTATATCGCCGCCATCTTGACGGAAACGTAATGGCGGCCACACAAATGTTCAAAGCTTAAATCAAATTACGATTAACCTAATCATCCGATCTCTACCAACTTTTGCAACATCATACCTTTATGGGGGGAGCATCCTTTGACCAAACCAATAGGTCATCAGCGTAATAGTTTGCGGATGGCGGCCATCTTTGTGTGAAAATCGATTCCCCCTATTAATTCGAACACGGTGGAACCGAATGGAACGAAATTTGGTACGGAGGTAGTACTAACAAAAGGCACCTCAGTGTCATGTTTTATATCGCCGCCATCTTGACGGAAACGTAATGGCGGCCACACAAATGTTCAAAGCTTAAATCAAATTACGATTAACCTAATCATCCGATCTCTACCAAATTTTGCAACTACATACCTTTATGGAGGGAGCATCCTTTGACCAATCTAATAGGTCATTCACCTGATAGTTTGCGGATGGCGGCCATCTTTATGTCAAAATTGATTCCCCCTATTAATTCGAACACGGTGGAACCGAATGGAACGAAATTTGGTACAGAGGTAGCACTAGCAAAGGGCACCTCAGTATCATGTTTTATATCACCGCCATCTTGACTGAAACGTAATGGCGGCCACACGAATGTTCAAAGCTTAAATCAAATTACGATTAACCTTATCATCCGATCTCTACCAAATTTTGCAACTACATACCTTTATGGAGGGAGCATCCTTTGACCAATCTAATAGGTCATTCACCTAATAGTTTGCGGATGGAGGCCATCTTTATGTCAAAATTGATTCCCCCTATTAATTCGAACACGGTGGAACCGAATGGAACGACATTTGGTACAGAGGTAGTACTAGCAAAGGGCACCTCAGTGTCATGTTTTATATCGCCGCCATCTTGACTGAAACGTAATGGCGGCCACACGAATGTTCAAAGCTTAAATCTAATTACGATTAACCTAATCATCCGATCTCTACCAAATTTTGCAACTACATACCTTTATGGAGGGAGCATCCTTTGACCAATCTAATAGGTCATTCGCCTAATAGTTTGCGGATGGCGGCCATCTTTGTGTCAGAATCGATTCCCCCTATTAATTCAAACACGCTGAAACCAAATGGAACGAAATTTGGTATAGAGGTAGCACTAGCAAAGGGCACCTCAGTGTCATGTTTTATATCACCGCTATCTTGATGGAAACGTAATCGCGGCCACCCAAATGTTAAAAGCTAAAATGTAATTACGACCAACCTAATAATCTAGTCTCTACCTAATTTTGCAACACCATATCTTTATGTGGGAAACATATTCTGACCAAACTGCAAGAACATCAGCCCAATAGTTTGCAGATGGTGGCCAAGTATGTGTGCAAATCGATTCCCCCTATCAATTCAAACACGGTGAAACCGAATTGAACGAAATTTGGTACAGAGGTAGCACTAGCAAAGGGCACCTCATATTCATGTTTAATATCCCTATAGCACGTTGTATTTCAACAAGCTCCTACAACCAACATTCAATCATACTCCTTGAAAAGGACAAAGAGTTATAACAATACCCATGCTTTTAGGAGAAAGTAGGCTATATGTTCTTTACTGAACATCTTGTTACATTACTGAGATAGTTTGCAAACGGCTAGAAGGTTATAACGGAACCAAACTAAGCTGTAAAATTCATCAATACATATAACTCGCTTAAGGGGGTCAAGGGGTACTCTAGAATTTTTTCACGCGATTTACACGTGCTGGTGTGCTACGGAAGGTCTATTATATCCCTATCCCTATATTGTTATATTATTATTATAATTAATATTATTATTACACTACGGAAAGGAAGACCCCAGAGGACTGGAAAAAGGGAATAATTGTCCCGATCTTCAAGAAAGGTAGTAGAACAGAATGCAGAAACTATCGGAGAATAAAACTGATGAGTCATTGTGCAAAGATGTTTGAGAAAGTTTCGGAAAGGAGAATTAGGACAAGGATAGAAGGAGGGATAAGGGAAGAACAACATGGCTTCAGAGCAGGAAGGTCCACAGTGGATTTGATTTTTGCTGTAAGGCAGTTACAAGAACAGCACTGTGAGTATGGAACAGATCTACTGATGGCCTTCTTGACATTGAGAAAGCATATGACAGTGTATGCAGAAACAAAGTATGGAAGTCCCTGGAGGATAGAGTAGGAGAAAAATGGACTATAAGGAGGATAAAGGAGATGTACAAGGGAAGCGTGAGCTGAGTGAAAGTGGGAGGAGAGAGATCGGACTGGGTGGAACAGAGAAACGGCCTGAAACAAGGAAGTACACTGGCACCGTTACTTTCCATTGTGGTGATGGATGACATAATGACCCGAGTGGCACAAGTAATTGGGGAAGGAAAGATGAAAGCAATGGTGTTAGCGGATGATTTGATGATTAGGGGGAACAAGGAGGAGGAGGTACAGGAACAGTTGGACGTGTAGGAAGGAATAATACAAGGATATGGGATGACATTTAGCATAAATAAGAGTGAGATGGTGATCACAACAAGGAAGAAGGAAAGAACCACAACGGGAATAACAATTGGTGGGGAACAGCTGAAGAAAGTGGAGAGTTTCAAGTATCTGGGAAGCCTGATACAAGATAATGGAAGAAACTATAGAGAAAAAATGAGCGGGGGAGACAGGTAGAAGCATTCCGGAGGAGTGTGAGAAGCATGTTATGGAGCAAGGATGTCCCTCAGAACAGAAAAAAGATCATATATCGGACGTACTATCCCCCTATCCAGACGTATGCCTCGGAGACCTGGGCTATGAAAGGAAGGGAGAAGAGCAAAATACAGGCCAGTGAGATGAGCTTCTTGAGAAGCAGTATTGGAGTTACAATGATGGACAGAATAAGAAATGAGAGGACCAGAGAATTAATAAAGGAGGAACCATTACGGGATAGTATAGAGAAATCTAGACTTAGATGGCATGGACATGTAAAACGAATGGAGGATAAGAGGATACCCAGGAGGATACACGAGACGAAGTGGGAAGGAAAGAGACCGAGAGGAAGACCGAGAGGAAGACCGAGAGGAAGACCGAGAGGAAGACCGAGGGACAGGTGGCTGAAAGGGATGGAAGAAAGCGTGAAGAAGAGAGGAGAAGACTGGACAGTGGTGGAAGCTGAGAGATGGTGGGAAGACAGAAGACGTTGGAGTGGCCTGTGTTCCAAACAGACCCGGCCAACGGCTGGAAACTGTGCAAGAGGATGATGATGATACTACGGCCTACAACGACGAGACAAAGCTCATTTTCAGCCCCTTGGTGTCAGAAAAAAAACCTCGGGGTCCCTAAACAGTCGTAAAGGGTCCCCGGAAACTACATTTTAATGCTCTAAAACCAAGAGTTTCTGAGATATTCCCAGAAAACTAATTTCATTTAATAAATTAATGTAGGAATGCAAGCCAGTAACCATGACAACAGTGTCTCAAAAAGGTACATCCAACTTTCCATCTATTTCTGCAAGAAGTAATGCCACTCCATTTATTAAATTTCTGTGAAAGTTTGCAAATGGCTATAAGATTATCACGCAACCAACAAAAACTGTAAAATTCATCAATGCGCTTAAGGGGGTCAAGAGGTACCCTGGATTTTTTCACAAGACTTAAACGTGCGATGTGTCGTACAGAAGGTCTATTATATCTTCAAACAGCAACATTATTTTCAAAAATTCCTGAATTGAAATAGTTTATTTTTTATTTTATTTTTTTGCTTTTAGGAATTTGGGCCATTGGAGGCTAAAAAACCTGAATTTTCATGCACCAAAAGCCTTTATAATTTATTAAAGAGGTCTTCCTCTGGATGTGCACTTGACACAACAGTGTGGGTCAGATTTATGTGACGTGAATTGCATTTCGTCTACGAGGTTTTCAATTTTATTTTCACGTCAGGAAGTACAAGTTAGGTAAATTAGTTTCAGAGCATATATCAACTAATCATTTATCTTTGTCGACAAACAGGTTCCAAGCCCCTAACCATTGCAACAGTAGCTCAATTGATTACGTTTGGTTATTAATACCGACGACCGTTCGAATAATGGGTACTTCTGCTAGTAAATATATAAATAGGGGATTTTGACATCGTACTCATGTAGCCCCGTGTACTTGGGTGTGTAGAATTTGTCTAACCTGTGTCACTGTGATGTCTGTACTAGTGTGTTTATTTGTAACTCAGGTAGGATTTGGATAGGAAGCGGCCTGGCCTTACGTTCGGTACCATCCCGGCATTTTCCTGGAGTAGAAGTGGGGAAACCACGGAAAACCACTTCCAGGATGGCTGAAGTGGGAATCGAACCAGTCTCTTCTCAGTTTTGCCTCACAAGGCTGAGTGTACCACGTTCAAGCCGTTAGACCCGAATTAAATTCCTTGGCAGAGCCGGGAATCGAGCCCAGGCCTCCGCAGAGGCAGCCAAGAATATGTTTGATAAACTGTGACATTGTGACGGCTGTGAGTATAGCCTATTTGTAACTGAGGCAAGGATTGGGAAGGAAACGGCCGTGACCTTAAATTAGGAAACATCCCGGCTTTTGCCTGGAGAAAATGTAGGAAACTCTGGAAATCCATTTCTGGGAGGATGATGTGGGAATCTAGCCCTTGGCATCCACACGGCTCACAGCTCGGGATTTGGCGATCCCACAGAATTCCTAAGGTGGTTCGACTTTTTTCCTTTTTTCCATGAACTTTGAGACAGATCCTTCTTCTTTCCCTTTTTTAGCCTACTTTCGATTTTTGCAAAAAATGAAAGTAGACTTATGAGATCAACACAGGGCGAAAAAAGTGTGTCTGTCTGTGTATGTGTGTGTGTGAGTCTGTGTGTGTGAGTGTGTGTACTCTGAATGTCTGCCCCCCCCCCCCCATCAATTCGAACACGGTGAATGCGAATTGAACGAAATTTGGTACAAAGGTAGCACTAGCAAAGGACACCTCAGTGTCATGTTTTATATCGCCGCCATCTAGACGAAAACGTAATGGCGGCTACACAAATGTTCAAAGCTTAAATCAAATTACGACTAACCTACTCATCCGATCTCTACCAAATGTTGCAACAACATACCTTTATGGGGGGAGCATCCTTTGACCAAACTAATAGGTCATCAGCGTAATAGTTTGCGGTTGGCGGCCACCTTTGTGTGAAAATCGATTCCCCCTATTAATTCGAACACGGTGCAACCGAATGGAACGAAATTTGGTACAGAGGTAGTACTAACAAAAGGCACCTCAGTGTCATGTTTTAAATCGCCGCCATCTTGACTGAAACGTAATGGCGGCCACACGAATGTTCAAAGCTTAAATCAAATTACGATTAACCTAATCATCCGATCTCTACCAAATTTTGCAACTACATACCTTTATGGAGGGAGCATCCTTTGACCAATCTGATAGGTCATTTGCCTAATAGTTTGCGGATGGCGGCCATCTTTGTGTCAAAATCGATTCCCCCTATTAATTCAAACACGGTGAAACCGAATGGAACGAAATTTGGTACAGAGATAGCACTAGCAAAGGGCATCTCAGTGTCATGATTTATATCGCCGCCATATTGACAGAAACGTAATGGCGGCCACACAAATGTTTAAAGCTTAAATCAAATTACGACTAACATAACCATCCGATCTCTACCAAACTTTGCATCAACATACCTTTATGAAGGGAGCATCCTTTGACCAATCTAATAGGTCATTCGCCTAATAGTTTGCGGATGGCGGCCATCTTTGTGTCAAAATCGATTCCCCCTATTAATTCAAACACGGTGAAACCGAATGGAACGAAATTTGGTACAGAGATAGCACTAGCAAAGGGCATCTCAGTGTCATGATTTATATCGCCGCCATATTGACAGAAACGTAATGGCGGCCACACAAATGTTTAAAGCTTAAATCAAATTACGACTAACATAACCATCCGATCTCTACCAAACTTTGCAACAACATACCTTTATGGAGGGAGCATCCTTTGACCAATCTAATAGGTCATTAGCCTAATAGTTTGCGGATGGCGGCCATCTTTATGTCAAAATTGATTCCCCCTATTAATTCGAACACGGTGGAACCGAATGAACGAAATTTGGTACAAAGGTAGCACTAGCAAAGGGCAACTAAGTGTCATGTTTTATATCGCCGCCATCTTGACGGAAACGTAATGGCGGCCACACAAATGTTCAAAGCTTAAATCAAATTACGATTGGCCTAATCATCCGATCTCTAGCAAATTTAGCAACAACATACCTTTATGGAGGGAGCATCCTTTGACCAAACTAATAGGTCATTAGCCTAATATTTTGCGGATGGTGGCCATCCTTGTGTGAAAATCGATTCCCCTTATCAATTCGAACACGGTGAAACCGAATGGTACGAAATTTGGTACAGAGGTAGCACTAGCAAAGGGCACCTCAGTGTCATGTTTTATATCACCGCTATCTTGACGAAAACGTAATCGCGGCCACCCAAATGTTAAAAGCTAAAATGTAATTACGACCAACCTAATAATCTAGTCTCTACCAAATTTTGCAACACCATATCTTTATGTGGGAAACATATTCTGACCAAACTGCAAGAATATCAGTCCAATAGTTTGCAGATGGTGGCCAAGTATGTGTGCAAATCGATTCCCCCTATCAATTCAAACACGGTGAAACCGAATTGAACGAAATTTGGTACAGAGGTAGCACTAGCAAAGGGCACCTCATATTCATGTTTAATTTCCCTATAGCACGTTGTATTTCAACAAGCTACTACAACCAACATTCAATCATACTCCTTGAAAAGGACAAAGAGTTATAACAATACCCATGCATTTAGGAGAAAGTAGGCTATATGTTCTTTCCTGAACATCTTGTTTTAATCTGCTTTCCATTGTCCTCCATCCCTCCCTGTCTCTCAATCCACATTATGTATTATTTACGCGAAAATTCCCCTACAGGAGAGCGATCAAACTTGATAACATGATGTCATTTGGAGGCGTGTCTCCTCCCAGTAACTCTTCATTCTCGTGGAATGCTCCCTCTTCCTCTCATCCGTCCACTTTTTCCAAGGTTGTCGTAATAATTTTGGTTCAAACTTAACATTCGCGATTTTGGTCTGGCACTCAGTTCGGTCTTCGATATTTCCTATGCTGATTAGCCTACTTGTGAGTCTCTCTGTACCTCTTTAAGACGCCATAGCCATGCCCATGACCGTGAGGGCAGCTGCATAAAGTCCGGACATTGTAGGTTTGAATCTCTTCCACGAGTTTTTGCACACTCTCTCCAGTCAAATAACGGGATAGGCCTACCTTTAAACCTGTGGCTCGTACATTATCCCTATCCCTAATACAGAGTGTATCAAAATGAATATCGGGGTTTTAAGACTTTGAAATATTTATTACAGTTAATTTACAATTATAAATAACTAGCAACCAACCCCGGCTTTGCCCGAAAACAGTTATGAATGCATTACGGGATAAGTGCTTTTATTTCCGATGTCTATGAACTACGACCTATATCCCTTTCACGTCTCGGCATAATGGGTTAAAATCACTGACTGGACTATTAATTATATTATCATGGAGATGCATGTGCAACAAATTCTTGTCAAGCTTAATTCAAGAATGGCGAGGTGTATGAAACACAAATCCCCCTTCCATCCAATCTTAACTTGACTGTGCATTTTGCTGAACGGAAAGTTCACAGATGAAATGAAGAAAATAGCTCGTAATCTGTCGCCTCAGTAATTGAATGGAGATTGATGGAAGAAATGAAAACTAAAATCCCTTATAGTGGGCGATTTATTCAAGATAGATATATGCTCTCCCTGTCGCTTTTGTAGAACTTTTCATGCTGAACAATTCTTACACTCATAGTAGCCTATACCGGTATTGATATTTTTAACGGTTTTCCCAGCGTAAGCTAAAAAAAAGTGCATGTACGCCAGGTTTCCTTTCGACTTTTTCACTGAAAACGTTACTGCTGGCTTCCTTTTCATCATAAATAAATTATTTTCTACAGAAACCTTCCTTGAAATATCATTTACAGAATGGTGAAAACCGCATCAAAATCCATCCAGTGGTTCTCGAGATTACCCGTGACATCCAAGAATCGGGGACTTTGTTTTATACAATGTAGAGATAGCCTACATCAAATGAAAGAGCAACTCAAGCAGTTTGTCCTACAAGTGTTGAATGTGAGCACCATTCGTCACACGGCACACATCGAGTCGATAGCCAGAGTTCTTCCCAAACCTTGCTCAGTGTCTCTGGAGTAATTGTTGCAACAACTGCTTCAATCCTGTTTCTTAAGTCGGTAAAAAAGGTAAAGGTAAAAATCGCATGGCGTCAGATCGGGTGAACGTAGAGGCCATGCGAAACAAGCGTTGTCATCCGAAACATAATACGGAACGAACGTTGCACTGTAACTACAGATTCAGTCCTTGCAAACTATAAAACACAAACAGCTTTCTGCTCCCTAGTCGACATCTTGGCTACTAGCGCTTCTAACGGAAAATGGAGGAACCAGTGCATGCGCATGTGCACAGGGGCTCTTTTTAGCGGCTTTGGTGGGGTAGTTGGTAGCATGCTGAACTGTTGTGCCTAAGATCGCGGGTTCAAACCCGGCCAAAGTCGTCGGATTTCTTAAGAGCGTTAAAATCCTTCAGTATGCCTTCCTTCGGAGGGGAAGTAAAGCCGGCGGGCCCATGTCATAGATTTATGGCATGTAAAAGAACCTTCCATTAACTACAATTGTGTGAAGCTAAATTTCTAGGTTAGATTTGATTCTAATGTTCGCTGCCTGGCACTGGTTGCTGTGGCATCCAGTAGCCAAGCTCACAGCTAGGTAACGTTGACGATGCATTTGGTAGCAAAAGTAGGAAGTACTTGACATTGATCGTCTGCACTAATACACACTAACACGGCCATCACAATTAACACCGGTTAGCGGACAGAATTTACACACACTCAAAATACACGGGGTTACATGACCGCGTTGTCGCTGCCCCTAAACTGAGGAACTAACCAACCAGACTAGGGAGCAATTCTTTAACCCGGTGCTGTGACACCCCGATGTTACTATCTGATATTGTTGTAGAAACATATATGTAGATTATTTACTATTATTTCAGATAATGTCTAGCCTAACAGAGAGGAATCCGTGACCCAGGGCAAACATTAGTGGCTTGAATAGTTTCATGAAAATTGTTTGTTTGGGGGTGTATCGTCACCACACCTTATTGGTTACGTGTGCTTACATTATGATGGTCTTTCTCTAACGACGCGTTATCTGACACAAACTAAGTTAGAACATTATGGCAGACACTTAAGTGAAATAAGTAGTGACCATGAAGGCCCTAATCTAGCCTTAAATGAGTCGTTTAGTCTCAAAATCAGCCGTATCTATCTCTGATTAAGGGCCACTTCAATTCTCACTTCCCATATTTTAAAGCACTAAAGGTAGTTTGTCGTAAATTTGATCAATAACAATTTCATTCTTGACTAATGGAACGTTTTCTGAAGTAAATGAGTAGCAATGATCGCTCCAGTGTCCCAAAATAGCCCATAAACGAATTAAAGTGACCTTATTCAAAAGTGGACTTGATTGGTTTTGAACCTACACAACTCAAATAAAGAAGAAGAACACTCGACTATATTCAGGAGTACCTTTGGTGAATTCTCGAATAATGTACTGTTATTCTGTTCTTCTCTTACAGAAACTGGATTAAGTTATGTCCTATATAGAAATTATGCCACAGTTACTGATACAGTTTCAACACTATTAGCCTACTTTCGATTTTTGCAAAAAATGAAAGTAGACTTATGAGATCAACACAGGGCGAAAAAAGGGTGTCTGTCTGTGTGTGTGTATGTGTGTGCCTGTGAGTCTGTGTGTGTGTGTGTATGTGTGTGTGAGTCTGTGTGTGTGTGTCTGTGTGTGTGTGTGTGTGTGTGTGTGAGTGTGTGTACTCTGAATGTCTGCCCCCCCCCCCCTATCAATTCGAACACGGTCAATGCGAATTGAACGAAATTTGGTACAAAGGTAGCACTAGCAAAGGACACCTCAGTGTCATGTTTTATATCGCCGCCATCTTGACGGAAACGTAATGGCGGCCACACAAATGTTCAAAGCTCAAATCAAATTACGACTAACCTAATCATCCGATCTCTACCAAATTTTGCAACAACATACCTTTATGGGGGGAGCATCCTTTGACCAAACCAATAGGTCATCAGCGTAATAGTTTGCGGATGGCAGCCATCTTTGTGTGAAAATCGATTCCCCCTATTAATTCGAACACGGTGCAACCGAATGAAACGAAATATGGTACAGAGATAGTACTAACAATAGGCACCTCAGTGTCATGTTTTATATCGCCGCCATCTTGACGGAAACGTAATGGCGGCCACACAAATGTTCAAAGCTTAAATCAAATTAAGACTAACCTAATCATCCGATCTCTACCAAATTTTGCAACAACATACCTTTATGGGGGGAGCATCCTTTGACCAAACTAATAGGCCATCAGCGTAATAGTTTGCGGATGGCGGCCATCTTTGTGTGAAAATCAATTCCCCCTATTAATTCAAACACGATGAAACCGAATGGAACAAAAGTTGGTACAGAGGTAGCACTAGCAAAGGGCATCTCAGTGTCATATTTTATATCGCCGCCATATTGACAGAAACGTAATGGCGGCCACACAAATGTTCAAAGCTTAAGTTAAATTACGACTAACATAACCATCCGATCTCTACCAAACTTTGCAACAACATACCTTTATGGAGGGAGCATCCTTTGACCAATTTAATAGGTTATTAGCCTAATAGTTTGCGGATGGCGGCCATCTTTATGTCAAAATTGATTCCCCCAATTAATTCGAACACGGTGGAACCGAATGGAACGAAATTTGGTACAGAGCACTAGCAAAGGGAACCTCAGTGTCATGCTTTATATCGCCGCCATCTTGACTGAAACGTAATGGCGGCCACACGAATGTTCAAAGCTTAAATCAAATTACGATTAACCTAATCATCCGATCTCTACCAAATTTTGCAACCACATACCTTTATGGAGGGAGCATCCTTTGACCAATCTAATAGGTCATTCGCCTAATTGTTTGCGGATGGCGGCCATCTTTGTGTCAGAATCGATTCCCCCTATTAATTCAAACACGGTGAAACCGAATGGAATGAAATTTGGTACAGAGATAGCACTAGCAAAGGGCATCTCAGTGTCATGATTAATATCGCCGCCATATTGACAGAAACGTAATGGCGGCCACACAAATGTTTAAAGCTTAAATCAAATTACGACTAACATAACCATCCGATCTCTACCAAACTTTGCAACAACATACCTTTATGGAGGGAGCATCCTTTGACCAATCTAATAGGTCATTAGCCTAATAGTTTGCGGATGGCGGCCATCTTTATGTCAAAATTGATTCTCCCTATTAATTCGAACACGGTGGAACCGAATGGAACGAAATTTGGTACAGAGGTAGCACTAGCAAAGGGCACCTCAGTGTCATGTTTTATATCACCGCTATCTCGACGGAAACGTAATCGCGGCCACCCAAATGTCAAAAGCTAAAATGTAATTACGACCAACCTAATAATCTAGTCTCTATCAAATTTTGCAACACCATATCTTTATGTGGGAAACATATTCTGACCAAACTGCAAGAACATCAGCCCAATAGTTTGCAGAGGGTGGCCAAGTATGTGTGCAAATCGATTCCCCCTATCAATTCAAACACGGTGAAACCGAATTGAACGAAATTTGGTACAGAGGTAGCACTAGCAAAGGGCACCTCACATTCATGTTTAATATCCCTATAGCACGTTGTATTTCAACAAGCTACTACAACCAACATTCAATCATACTCCTTGAAAAGGACAAAGAGTTATAACAATACCCATGCATTTAGGAGAAAGTAGGCTATATGTTCTCTACCGAACATCTTGTTTTTAATCCAAATGGGCACCTGTGCGGTTATCATTGTCCTCCTTTTGAAATCCATACTTTTTTGGTAATTTCTGTTATAATTCTGTAAGAAATAACTATCCAAAACATTTGGAATATATCTTTTTTCTAAATAAAATCCTCTCTTATTTTGGGTACACTCGGTAAGTGAACCATACCAGGTTAAAATACATACCGGAGGTCAAAAAGAAGAAGCGGTCAGTTGACAAAGATAATGTGTTTACTCGCTCATTATTAAGGTTCGTATGTTAAGGAAAAGTCATATCTTTTTCCCGAGCTCATTTTACCCGAAATCTGAAAAATAAGTTTGAATGACAGGTCCCTGACCACGTTTAAAGCAATTTGATGTTGCCTATAAATGCATATTTCGGCCATTTTTATTGTTTTGGTCATATTTGGTCATATTTTAGTGCTATAAGGTCATATTTGGTTATAATTTCAGCATTGTTGTTTAAATTGAGGCGTCATTAACAAGGTGCGTGTTATCTGCGTCGAGTTTCTAACACTGGATTTCCGAATAGTGTAGTGGATATATTTTTCTTTCTTTTCCATGAACAGGCAGATAGCAGGTTTAGAAGACCTGATTCCAAGAAGGCGCTCCTCTACGGATGTCATTTAGCATTTACTGTGTGTTCATGTCATATTGCATAGTTTTTTAGAGCATATTTGCTTGCATATTTTGCACTTCTTTAGGTCTTCAACTTCCAAACCCTACTCATTATATTTGAAAATATATGCCATTGTTTGTGGAAGACAGGTTTTTATATGTTTGTTCATGCGGTACGTGTCCGTTTTACTGTGGAAGGCCGTCATTTTCTTAGTTCAGCGATATAAAGTTGTTGATGATGATGATGATGATGATGATGACTGTCGTTTTAAGTGGCGGAACAGCAAGGTCATCTGCCCCTTACGATACAATGGTGTCCAGGGAGTTAAGGTATGCAGTGGACCGACAGTAGTGGCTACGCTGGCTAACGCGCAGCATTAGGTCATGGGGCCAAGCTCTCTGCTGACTCGGTAGACGCGTGGGTTCGAGCCCCACCGTCGGCCGTCCTTGAAATGGTTTTCCGTGGTTTCCCATTTTCAACACCAGGCAAATGCTGGGACGGTATCTTCTGACAGGCCACGGCCGTTTCCTTCCACATCCTTGCCCAGTTTCATTCACCATCATTCATTTCATCTCTCATTAACTCCTCTCATGTGGTTGGCGTCAGGAAGGGCATCCGGCCGTAAAAACCATCGCCACAAAGACTTCCATCGCATCTCATCCCCGACCCCGTTGGAAAACGGGAATAATAAGGGGTGGACATACATACAAGGTATGCAGTGGACTTTTTTGTTTACACTAGTCGGCGTGAGAAATCTGTAAACATATGACGTCGGAACTTGGGTCTAGAGATGACAGCGACAGTGACTGCAAAACAGGCGCGGATTCAAGGGGGTCATGACCCCCCCCCCCCTTCAAACGGAGACCATATTTTTTTCCAAACTCAAAAGACGAAAACACAATAACCAGACAAATAAAACTTTACGAATTTTATATGAAAAACTTTTTTTTTTTTTTTCATTTTATTCAATACTGAAAATATCTTTATTGCAATTATTATGTTCTGTTACAACTGTACACATTTACAACTTCATACCTGTTATAAAAACGATTATTTATATAACAAAATCAACTCGCCTATTTTGTTTAGCAAACCTTGTGTTTACCGAATCGATGTTTTTAGTGATGTCACGATGAATGTGCAGCAAAGCACTGATAGGAATTTGGGTCTTTTTTCGCACCTACAAATTTAAGCTGTGACTTTCTCCCTTTGTCGGTACCAACTCGACTTGCCGAAACTGTAACGTACCTTGATATACTTTTCTCGAAGCTCGATGTAAAAGTCGCAAAACACGCCGTTGCAATTTGTACGAATATTTTTGGTGATTGCGTTTTTAGTGATACAATTTTTCTTAACAATTTCGACTCTCTGCCCCCCCCCCCCGCCCCCCCCCCCCCCGCCCCCCCCCCCCTTAAGCCAAACTCTAGATCCGCGCCTGCTGCAAAATTTATGATCTGCGGCTTAAGTCGTGAGCTCCTGGGGGAGTCGTAAGGTAGTAGTATAATTGGTTGCTGTAAGAATTTAATTAGTTTTAGAAAAGCCCATATAGGGGACATACACAATATATTTGACTGCCGGTACTATGTTTCATATTGTATACCACTACTTACCCTAAGTGAAATTCCTCCTCACGCCACTGGACCACAACCTACATATTGACTGACAGTAACAAAACGCCAGCTGTATCCATCCTTCCTATCCCCGATGTGTTCCTGAATTCCATTCAGACTTCCCCCTTGAGTTTTTGTTGTGAGGGAATACTACAGGTTTTGTGCTCAGACCAGTCCAATGTATGGCGAGCACAATAGGAACCCTGCAACCCTCACTACAGTCGCCCCTGTCCTCCATCTCACCCTTAGTTTGCGTGTACCTGTCTGGAGGAGAACAGGGCACCGTACTGTACATTCGTGTTGTGTCAGGATCATGTGATTACCTTCTTTCTTATCAATTAAGTATTATCTGTAATATTCCATATTAATCATAACACACGTTTAAATTTCTAAGAAGTGCTTGTGGATTTTATTGTGTGCTATGGAAAACAAAGAAGATAAGCCGGCGGAAGAAACGCCACAGGTAAATATTGTGCTGTTTCCTTTTCTTTTTGGACTGATCAAGAGATGCACGACCATAAATATTCTGTTAGGTAGTCAACCTGAAGGCTGATCGGATCCTCAAAAAGTACTGCCGTAGGTTAAGTGGTTAGAAACCATCAACATACCCAAGGCTGCACTATAATGAGGTGTACTAGGCATGGCGAGGAGCGAAGTAGTTTGTCACTGCTTTCCTCACTGAGTCAGTACAGCAGTTATAACCCTATCAGTAGAACCTTTCACAACATCCACAGCCACTGACTGTGCCAAGAATGCCATCACTCAGCACCACCCTTACATCAGTGTCATCCGTATGAAAGAGACTGAGACATTTGTATTAACCCTCATTTTACTCTCGCCTGTGCCAACAGACAAATGTAGCAAGAAGTTCCGTGACGAACTAAAAAGCCTACTTTTCTTAAAATTTAGGATTCATGCCAATCTATATCTATATCTATCTAGTATAATGACGAAATTAAGTTGGTAATATCGAAATTTCTAATTAGTTCGAAATATACCTGGTATAATGTAGCCTAATAAAGCACTACAGTTGGCATCCCTGGTGACTGAAGATATTGTTAGTTCCATCCCTTAAGGTACAGAATACAAAATTTGGTTGAAGTCCAATGGATGGCATGGACGTTACGCGCGTAAAATCATGTTGGCAACAATGCATGTATTGATCTATTGTTGTGCCAATTTTGGATGAAATCCATTTGTTGCATATATTTTAAAAAGGGACCTATCAGCAGGCTTTGAGTTATGTTGGGAGCACTCACGTATATTAGTTACTCCAAATTAATCTTGAATGTCAGGTACCATACGTGTGTTGGCTTACATACTTTCTGATATATTAATATTAGGGTAAAAATAGAGACAGCATTTCTTAACAGTTGGCAGAATATGCATAGACATATCTGTTATGGTACACATAGTACATACGAAATTTGGTTGAAATCCAATTGATAGTGTAGAAGTTATATGCATTTAAAATTGGACCTATCAGCAGGCTTAGAATCATTTTGGCAAAACTGCCATGCATGGCCTCCTGGAAATTAAACTGAAATATTATTATCTATATGTGCGCCAATTTTGGAATAGCTCCCATGCATACCTTCCAAGATATCCAACATGGAGCTCAAATTCAATTGCGGTTTTTCAGCAGTTGGTAGCACTGACATAATTTTCAAATATGGGCTTGAGATATTCAGGTATAGATCTTTAATTATACCAAATTTGGATTCGATTGCTGCAACCATTTAGGAGTTGATAGGGGGAGACACACACACACACACACACACACAGCCAGACAGACAGAAGGACAGACAGACAGACAGACATTTGCATGGATCGATCTCATAAGTCTACTTTTTCCTCATTTTTGCAAAACGTGTAAAGTAGGCTAAAAATACTGCTTTCGACAAGATATGGCAACAGGTCATCCATACAGACAGTTATTTAAATCTTTTGGGTTTATGTCATGTAAATAGGCCAAAACAGTGGAATAATAGGCATTTCTTTTAAAACCCCGAGCTCTACGTTACTTGCTCAAATGCGACGGACCACGGAAATCTTCGTTTTCCGCACCGGCTTCGTTTACGGCTTGTTGTTCTATCTTTTGGGTAAAATTTGAACTAATTGCTGGAAAGGCATGGAGTAGGATGTTGATGTTAGTGTCAAAGTATTTTTAGCCTACTTTCGATTTTTGCAAAAAATGAAAGTAGACTTATGAGATCAACACAGGGCGAAAAAAGTGTGTCTGTCTGTGTGTGTGTATGTGTGTGTGTGAGTCTGTGTGTGTGTGTATGTGTGTGTGTGAGTCTGTGTGTGTGTGTGTGTATGTGTGTGTGTGAGTCTGTGTGTGTGTGTGTCTGTGTGTGTGAGTGTGTGTACTCTGAATGTCTGTCCCCCCCTATCAATTCGAACACGGTGAATGCGAATTGAACGAAATTTGGTACAAAGGTAGCACTACCAAAGGACACCTCAGTGTCATGTTTCATATCGCCGCCATCTTGACGGAAACGTAATGGCGGCCACACAAATGTTCAAAGCTTAAATCAAATTACGACTTACATAATCATCCGATCTCTACCAAATTTTGCAACAACATACCTTTATGGGGGGAGCATCCTTTGACCAAACTAATAGGTCATCAGCGTAATAGTTTGCGGATGGCGGCCATCTTTGTGTGAAAATCGATTCCCCCTATTAATTCGAACACGGTGCAACCGAATGGAACGAAATTTGGTACAGAGGTAGTACTAACAAAAGGCACCTCAGTGTCATGTTTTATATCGCCGCCATCTTGACTAAAACGTAATGGCGGCCACACAAATGTTCAAAGCTTAAATCAAATTACGATTAACCTAATCATCCGATCTCTACCAAATTTTGTAACAACATACCTTTATAGAGGAAGCATCCTTTGACCAAATGACTAGGTCATTAGCCTAATAGTTTGCGGATGGCGGCCATCTTTGTGTGAAAATCAATTCCTCCTATTAATTCAAACACGGTGAAACCGAATGGAACGCAATTTGGTACAGAGGTAGCACTAGCAAAGGGCATCTCAGTGTCATGTTTTATATCGCCGCCATATTGACAGAAACGTAATGGCGGCCACACAAATGTTCAAAGCTTAAGTTAAATTACGACTAAAATAACCATCTGATCTCTACCAAACTTCACAACAACATTCCTTTATGGAGGGAGCATCCTTTGACCAATCTAATAGGTTATTAGCCTAATAGTTTGCGGGTGGCGGCCATCTTTATGTCAAAATTGATTCCCCCTATTAATTCGAACACGGTGGAACCGAATGAACGAAATTTGGTACAGAGGTAGCACTAGCAAAGGGCACCTCAGTGTCATGTTTTATATCGCCGCCATCTTGACTGAAACGTAATGGCGGCCACACGAATGTTCAAAGCTTAAATCAAATTACGATTAAACTAATCATCCGATCTCTACCAAATTTTTCAACTACATACCTTTATGGAGGGAGCATCCTCTGACCAATCTAATAGGTCATTCGCCTAATAGTTTGCGGATGGCGGCCATCTTTGTGTCAAAATAAATTTCCCCCTATTAATTCAAACACGGTGAAACCGAATGGAACGCAATTTTGTAAAGAGATAGCACTAGCAAAGGGAATCTCAGTGTCATGATTTATATCGCCGCCATATTGACAGAAACGTAATGGCGGCCACACAAATGTTTAAAGCTTAAATCAAATTACGACTAACATAACCATCCGATCTCTACCAAACTTTGCAACAACATACCTTTATGGAGGGAGCATCCTTTGACCAATCTAATAGGCCATTAGCCTAATAGTTTGCGGATGGCGGCCATCTTTATGTCAAAATTGATTCCCCCTATTAATTCGAACACGGTGGAACCGAATGAACGAAATTTGGTACAGAGGTAGTACTAGCAAAGGGCACCTCAGTGTCATGTTTTATATCGCCGCCATCTTGACGGAAACGTAATCGCGGCCACCCAAATGTTAAAAGCTAAAATGTAATTACGACCAACCTAATAATCTAGTCTCTACCAAATTTTGCAACACCATATCTTTATGTGGGAAACATATTCAGACCAAACTGCAAGAACATCAGCCCAATAGTTTGCAGATGGTGGCCAAGTATGTGTGCAAATCGATTCCCCCTATCAATTTAAACACGGTGAAACCGAATTGTACGAAATTTGGTACAGAGGTAGCACTAGCAAAGGGCACCTCATATTCATGTTTAATATCCCTATAGCACGTTGTATTTCAACAAGCTACTACAACCAACATTCAATCATACTTCTTGAAAAGGACAAAGAGTTATAACAATACCCATGCATTTAGGAGAAAGTAGGCTATATGTTCTTTACTGAACATCTTGTTCCATCTGTACGATCATTATAACTGTGAAAACGTCATAGGTGATCTTACGTTCCAAGAGTCAATGCACAATGCCCGTGGCAACGGCTTTGTGCGAAGATGTACAGTAATTCTTCGTGATTTATATACATATTCATTATCTGATGTAGCCTCTTATATAGAGAAAGACAACGGTGATAATACTTGTGATACTGGTAGTGACTTGGGGTCCTCTACGTCAACTAAACGTTGGAAACATCCACGTGTTTTGATGAGTGACAGTAGCCTACGGTAGGTCTAGTGATGTTTACTTGGAATGGATACAAGCAATTTGCTATGCTAATGACAATCCAGACATACATTTGGAACCTTTTGAAGGCCAGCCAGGCCTAACATTTGTTCCCGGAGCCCGAGTTCTGAGGTTGTAGATCGCTTTTCGATGACTAAATATTCAATATTTTGATTTCATAACCTAACCTGTATCACAGTCAGAATGTACATGAATACAAAGCAGCGCCCAAGACACTGAAGTGGACTGACATTTCAGTGGTTGAAATGAAATTGTTTTAGCGATCATAAATTTGATGGAACAGGTTGGAAAATACAGTTACACGCGTTTTGAATGTATATTCACATTGCACTACTTAAAAGTAATTTTTATTGAAAATAATTATATATATATATATCCTGATAAATTCTCCATTTTCGAGAAAAGTACTGATTGAGAAACATAATAATTTTATATAAAGTATGCGAGACCGGAACGTAGCCTTTGTACTACCGCTTTGATAATGAATGATTTTCATACCTTGTATCATATTCAGGGAGCCATTACTAATTGACTCAATACTAATTAACACTAATGCACTTGACAATATCTTCCAAATGACGATTATAAACGGTGTCTTTATTTCTTGCACATTTAACAACGGCATCCATGTCTCTGTTGACGTCCACATTTTTTGTTTGTTTATGATTAAGTCTATTTATTAGTATTATTTTTTGTTTTGTTTTATTAATATTAGACTTTTCATATTTAGGTGCCCATCTCTAAACTTTAAATCTAAATTTGTATCAATTTATCTCAAAACAACAATAACTAAGTAACATCTGTGCATCTGAGATCTGTCAAGTACAGTAATGAGGGTGGGAGGATGTGCCGGGTGGCCTAGAAGAGGACTGAGAGCGGGAATAATCTGCAGGTGTAGCACAGGGCCCTGTCGTGCAATGCGGGTTGCGTTATAACACCATTATGCAGACTAGGCTGTTCGGTGTGCGCTGTATAAAAAGTAAATCCATTCCGTCCTACTCGTAGCCGTTATTCTAAAGAGCAGTAAATTATTGTTGTTAATTCGTTTTAAGGGCTTGGGACATCTTGATCATCAGCCCCGTCTACTTGGGTGTGTGTTAAATTTGTCTAATAACCTGTGTTTCTCTGGTGTGTGTAATTGTTATTATTAGGGTTGGGAATTGGCTATGTGTCCTGGGAGGGAGTGTGGAAAAGCACGGGGAAAACCACACTCAGAATAGCCTCTATCAGCGCTCAGATCTCCGGAATTACTGTAACTCCCCATCACGTTTGTGATGAGCGATTTAAATAATTAGGGAGCCAAAGAACAGGGAATGAATAGAAATAACCATATACCAATTTGTCACAATTTAATTTCCTTTTGATCATAGCCGCTAGTAAACAGACTTCTCGAGATAGAATTTATTGAATGAAAGGAAAGAAACTTATAATTTTACTTGACCGTTAATCTGGCGGTTATGAGCCACGGATCTTATTACGGGTGATACCAAGCTGCGCTAATGGGTTCTCTCCACGAGGGTCAATTAGGAAAATCCTAACTGGGAAGTTACCTGAGGCGTGTTTCACTGTCCCCCACTCCAAACTGGATGTGGAGGTAAATATTGTTGGAATATATCAATATGGATAACACGTTACCTGCGCTGGATATATCCACGGAAACTCCAGGGGGTCCAGGTGTACGTCTCTGTCAGTCAACTCATGGCTTAACCAACATTTCAGGAGATGGTGTATTGGCTTTCACGGTCAGTGTATTAAGACAGCAATTTTTCTAGGTTTGCGCCATGTCTTGTGTGGGGTATCGCCTAGGACACCAAGCTGGCTCATCAGCGGGCTCTTGAAGTCCCCACCCCGCGAACTGCGTGCTACTTCCCTTTTTATAAAGAGCACCTGCGCCTCTTTACTGCGAGAACTAAAAGCTCAAGTAGCCATAACCTCCCTATGAAGGCTTCCAAAAAGATAGGGTATATTGGAAGCCTCCATAGGGAGGTTATGGCTGCTTGAGCTTTTAGTCCTCGCAGTAAAGAGGCGGAGGTGCACTTCATAAAAAGGGAGGTAGCGCGCAGTTTGCTACTCCTGTAGGGTCCAGGCGGGGACACCAAGAGCCCGCTGATGAGCCAGCTTGGTGTCCTGGGCGAAACCCCACACAAGACACGACACAAACCTAGAAACATTGCTGAGTTTTATTTCAGGAGAGTTTGCCTATTCACACTCCCCCTCCAAACTCATTAGCGTAAGCTGACTGGCCTCTCTGGGTATAACCAATCAGCGCAGATCGATCATCCCGGATCTTACGTGGTCCGAACCACCGGAGATGACATTTTACACTGAAATTCTAACATGCATTAACTGGGAATTGAACCCGTTTCAACTTGGTGAAGTCCGGCTCCGTGGTTAAATGGTTAGCGCGGTAGGCTTTGGCCCGACATGTCCCGGGTTCGATTCCTGGCTGGGCCATCAGGGATTTTTTAAATCTCCTGGGGCTAATTCCCGTGGTTCGGGGACTGGGTGTATGTGCCGCTTTCATGATCACATCATCCTCATGACGACGCGCAGGTCGCCCTCGGGCGTCAACTAGAGAGACCTGCACTCGGCCTCTCAGGAGGCCACACGATCATTCATTACTTTGGTGAAAGGCAAGCAGCTTGGTCGCTGCACCATCGCTCCCCCTCTGTAAGTACGGTAACTGCGGTGATATTTGGAACAGTAATTTTTACTGTCATAAGAAAATTGTTTGTGTTCCACGTTAGAGGTCGCGTTGTTTGAGAATGAGCTGAGGGAGATACGCAGTGTGGTGAACCCACCTCCTGGTGTGGTTTGGTGTTGCTTTGTATAAATTGGATGCGGGCGTTGTGGGGACCAGAGAAGGCGCTCTTATCAGCACAGCCTCTGTACTCGGTGACGCAATTAACGAATATACACTCAGCGTTTCATACTTGCGGTGTTCTGCCCATCATCATCTCATGTTATAGTCATGGATAGAGCTCTGGGCGGATAAACAAAACATTATCCGCATCCGCCCCACATCCGCACGGCTGTTATCCTCATCCGCCCCACATCCGCACGGCTGTTATCCGCATCCGCCCCACATCCGCACGGCTGTTATCCGCATCCGCCCCACGTCCGCACGGCTGTTATCCGCATCCGCCCCACGTCCGCACGGCTGTTATCCGCATCCGCCCCACATCCGCACGGCTGTTATCCGCATCCGCAACACATCCGCACGTCTGTTATCCGCATCCGCAACACATCCGCCCCACATCCGCGTGATTTTTATTCGCATCCACACGTATGTTATCCGAATCTACTAGCATTACAATAATATGTACATATGTATATAGATGTCGCCTCCGTAGCGTAGCGGTTCCTCAATTCTCTACTAGAAAGCGCTATAGTGTCAAGGAGCTTAGAAATCTAACCTCCTTGACTTTCATAGTCATTCAAGGAACAAAGAAATTCGACATGCAAGCTACCCTCTGGGTGTCAAATTACAAAGCTTGCACCCGGCACCCGAGGCCATATCATATTATTATTTATTATATCAAAAGATTGGTACTGCCCCCGTAATTGAATTATATAGAGACCACGGTGGCTATATTGGAAATTATAAAGAAAGTTATGGCTGTCATAGTTATGACGTGGATAGTCATGACGTAAGCACGGATGACGCAGACGTTATGCCAGCAGGCTACTTGAAGCTGAGATTCTCAGTGACGTCAGCATTTATTCGAGAAAGATCCGAGATCTACGACGCAGTCGCAGGAAACGTGGAATTCTGCTGAGGAAGAAATTATGCTATTGGAGGGGAGGCTTGAACCAATGAACGATAGTTTGAAGGAAGACGGAGATTGCTGAAACTATGGTATTTTTATTACTTTTTGGAATGCAGAATTGTGGAAATACATTTGCAGTAGAGGCATTGTTCTGGAATTTTGGTGAAATTTATTTTCAGTTTTTGAATTTTGAAAATCCGTCATGTATTGACGAAGTTGGAACTTCTAGCGATGACGCAGTAACACGCAATGGAAGGGATAGATACGCCCCTCATGAAGTTCATAAAAGGCCTTGCGCAGAAGAGAGGAGTCTCATTCCTCATTCTCTCAGATTATCAATCGTCTGATAGTTCAATCGTCAGATCTTAAATAGTCATTTCAGTGAAACGTCGAGTGAGATTAGTAGTGACAGAGTCGTCTTTATAACGCGTGGTGAATCCACTGCATTAAACGAGAGTCGAACTTACAAGCAGTGCAGGTTTACTGTGAGTAAATCTAGGTGAAGTTGAAACGCACATTATAACGTGTCTACGAGATTAGCTGTGAACAGTTAGCGGTCGCCTATAAGCTAATTCTATTGTGCATTGCTACAGTAAGGAGTGTAGAAAAGTTGAACAATTTCGAGGAAGTATTTTGGAAGTTATTGACAATTTTAGACGACTGACAAAAGTGATTTTCTCGCCACAGGAGAAGCACTTTGTATAGCCAGAATCTACGCCACGGCTGACACGGCTAGTGAAATAGGGAGACTTCAGATTGCTCTTGTGACACAACGCTACAGTATTATGGAACAGTTTAATATGGCAGTTTGTTCTTCTATTACCATAACCGAAGAGAAGATGGAAGGCTAAAGGACTTAATGCAATTGGGACATATTTCAACGGAGTAAGATAGCAGCATGGAACTTCGCTAATTGCTATTCCATACAAGCGGACATGTGGTGAATAAACATCTACACCCATGTTTCGTGATTAAAGGCTGAATACTATCAAACAGCAATGGAAATGATTTCATACTCACTGAATATGAATATTTCTTCGGAAATTTCTACAAAAACTTCATGGCGATTTTCAACTGGAACTTCAGGGATTTTTCAAGAGAGGTCAGGGTTGTCCCGACTCACAAAGAAGATTATTGCCGGAAGGATGTCGTTCGTCTTCGTGAAGCAGTTTGATTCTCCGAGGGTGCTGTTTCTTGTTTCGAGGATGGAGCTCAGCTTTAACTTGGTGAAATGGATCCATCAACAGTCTTCTTTGGGGAATTTTCCTCTGGAACGTCAATCGGCAGATAAGGTAGTCGTGAATGTTTATTGTATTTGAGTTTCTTAGCAATATTTGAGCAACCATTTTTCCCATATTTTTGTCCTCATGTATTTTGCCCTATATTCTTGTTTGAGATTCTTATTCTCAGTACATCTTGATGAGTTATGCCTTTTTCGACGATTTATTAAGACATTGTTATGTCATGGGCATAGTTAAATGATTTTGGATCAGTTGAGACTGATATTTAGATTTTTCAGTAATTTGCTTATTATTTTTGTAGTCACGATTTGACTGTAAGTTAATGATTTTTATGGCAGATTTAAATTCAGACAGCGTGTCACTTTATTAAAGTAATTCTACCCCAGTTTAATTACTTTGACCAATTTTCTGTCATCATCAAGAAGGAAGAACATTTAAATGATTTTAGAGCGTTAAAATCCAGTACGTTGTCGACGATCTTGGAAATACTAGTCGGTATTTGAAATGATTGCAACACAGACATTTATCGTCAGTCATGAACGACCATTGCATCATAGACAATTTTGTGAAAGATGAACTTTAATTATGAATTATTGAATGCATTAAATTCGTGAACTTTTGTTAGGATTTTTTTCTCAATTAGAGATTTATATAACGATGTTTGCATTCCCCAGTCTAATTGGATTCTATTCGACTATTTTGCAGCTTAGTCGCACTTTGTTTGATGATAGTATTTTTATACTACAATTCTTTGAAGATGTTAATCTTAAATTTTGATAGACCAGACAGGCGAATATAAGCGTATTCACTATTAAATTTGTTTGTGATTGGCAAATTTTTATTTCATTTCGATTCATGAATGAAATCCACGAAGGTTAAATGACAACAGTTTTGAAACAATTAATGATTATAAGAATTTTTAAGTGGAACTATGAATGTATAATCGATAGTGCAGCGGACATGTTGAAAGTCGCTGATGTATAATGCCCTTAAATAAATGAAGGAGATTCCCACAGTAATTAATGATGATAAAGATTGTGTTAGTGGAGGTTTTTGTAAAGTCTGTGGAAGATTTTGATGCCGTATATTTTAATATATGATGAATTTTGGGCCTAATTTTTAGTGCAGTTTGTGCATTATTTTGTAAGCGAAGTATTTTCCGCTAGAGTGTATTGTCATAGTTCGTTGAAAATTAATCAAGTGAATTTGCTGTTATAATTAACAAGAGTTTTGAAAGAATTTGAGATAAGATTTTGAATGAAGATTACCGTCACAAATAATAATAATTATTACAACCTTTATTAAACCAGATTGTGACATTTACATGTATAACTAACCTTCATTGGTCGATTATATTAAACACGATTATGAATTTACCAACCGGATGAACATGTGGTTCAATGTATTTCTTAAATTAATAAATTAAATAATTTAAATGTTGATATTGTAAATAATAATGTATATATCTTTGACAATAATGTGGAACGAAAATAATGTTAAAGGCGTGTTTAAAATTTTTGTAATTATCTTCGATAATATTATAAACAATTTCTAATTGTTATAAATAATTTATGTGATTTTGTTATAAACATTTAAGAGTGTGTTTTATACTCTAAACTATACTGATTAAACATTTAGATGATAACTTAACAAGTTTAGGGATTGTCAGAATAATCCAGTGGTATGTGAGTTAAGCATTTGAAAGATTTGCGTCAATATATATATATATATATGAGTTGTCTTGTAGACATTTAAAGCTTTGAAAGGAGCTGAATTCTTACGCAGTGTGGCGGGACGAGTGAGCCCCATTTGACAGGCATGCGTCAGGTTGAAGGGTAGACCAGCTGGCTCGACATCTGGTTATCAGCGGGCGAGGTCGATACTCTGGCCTTGCGCCTATTAATACAAGTGTGATGTTTATTAAAAGAAACCAAATGCTCTATATATGTCGTATCCTGACTTCCTTATCCAATCCAAATGTGTTTTGAATGTTACGTTATTTTGAGCTCGTGGGAGCTAACATATTGTTTGATAACTTTGCAAGTCCTTTAGGAGGACATAGTCAGATTGACATAGGCTACTGATAGCCACATTTATTTTGTTGAGTTGTTAAAATCATCCTTTTTATTTGAAAATAAAGCTTTTGTACAGTTCAAAGTTCTCGTCTTCGTTTTGGTTCATTTTTAAATGTCATGGTCAAGATTATTGTGGGAGCATACTTTAAAGATCCTGTTGTCAACCCAATCCCCGAGATAATTTTTAAGAGGTAAGTAAAAGTAAGTATGAAACCCCCGTCTATTTTGGTGTGTTCCACAATAATTTTCTTGGTAACTTCTGTGTTCAAACCTCGGTAGTATCTGTCAGTGCCATTTTCATTGATGTAGCTGAGCCGGTGCGATTGATTGTTGGCAATCCGATTGAGGGGGCGGATATCTGACAGCCTACTATCCGGGTAAACGGGGACAGTACCAATTTGGATACCTTGCTTAATTTTATTCATTTTTATGTTAAGTCTGGAACAGTTGATAACCCTTAAGTTACTAATAATCTGCTGAATATTACTTATGAAAAATATTGTTAACATCTTTCCAATCGGTTGCTGGATATTTTTGTGGGAGTGATTTTGAAAAATTGGACGGAAGTGGATCGAAACGATCGAGGTGGCACCAGCTGGCACACTTCCGTTCGATCGAACGGAAGTGTGCTCGAACGGAAGTGTGCTAGCTGGCAGTGGTGGATCGAACGGAAGTGTAAGACGCACTGTCAACTCGATCGATCGATCCAGCTGGCAGTGGTAAGAGAAACAATGAGCGCGCGGTGTCGGAAATTGATACCATGACGTACTCTCGGCCATGTGGAATGTATATGACATACTGAACGGTTAACGCTCATGCGAACTCTGGTGTCAAGTGATTGAAACAAAGCACAAGGTACATGTTCGAAGTCTTCGTTTCAGTATTTAAATGGTAAAATGCCTTAATATCAAACTTGTAAGTAGTCGGCATTGCCGGTATTATGTTTCTGCACAATGGCTATTCAAATATTAACCCACATAACGGTAATACAGTCTCAATATAATATAATCGTTGTGTTTATACGAGAATTGAGCAAGCCTTCATGAACTATTGCTGAATACATTCTCTTTACTCACAAGAGGGCCTATTCATCAGGCATTTTAAACTCAATTTCACGCAGTAACATTATCGAAACAAGCAAAATATAAATGAAACCTAATTCGGTCATGCAGTATTATTGGAACGTGGAAATAAGTCACCATCTTGTGCACAATATTTGCGTAGTCGAAATAGCCGTGGGGTTAGCGCCTATGACTGTTAATCTAGAGATCTCGGGTTTGAATCCCGGACGGGGTAGATATTTTTCTTCCAGATTGTAATTTTAAACGATATTTATCATATCAATATGACTCATTTTAACAGAATCCATATGAAATTACGTGTCGGTCTGTGAATCAAGAGGACCTGTTTATAAGGAATTTAAGGTTATAAGCGGTGTCGCGTCTATTAATCTAGTTGATCCATATCGTATTCTTTATTTAAGCCAGGGGCCGATAACCTAGATGTTAGGCCCCTTAAAACAACAATTATCATCATCATCATCATCTTTATTTAGGCTAATGCTGGTGTAAGCTACAAATCATCTAATAAAATGAGTTCTGTATTATAAACTACAATATCTGTAAAACACTCCCTTTTACAATAGATTCATATTTGTGCCAATAATAGTATAAAATGCAGGTGTATCAACAATTTCACGAGAGGTTTCTGCTATGTAAGATGTTACACATCATATGCGACTACTGTAAGGCTCGTAATTTTTTTCGGTATGATTTCGAGGGTTCTAATTTTATATTTAATCAGTTTTTTTGAAATAATTAGTTAATAGGCTACTACTCTATTATGCAAGTTTGCTGACAGTTAACCTTTTAAGCTCGTGTGTCGATGACTTCCAACATTAATACATTATGTTTATTCCAAGATTAACGTGTTTTAACGGAAGCAGACGATTCCAGGATGATATCTCCATAGAGTTAAGAAAATCCATGGCCTTGAACATAATACTAAGGGTACTTTGGGTAGGCAATTCGCAGAACGTATATCAGGCACTGTGTTTACAGGAACATGGTATCATGCAAGTCAACATGTACTCGAATGAATATGATTGTCTTTCGGAACTTGATTTAGGAAGTAAGTATCGAGATATTTCAAAAAATATTCAGTGAATTTGAAGTTGAGTTCATCAGACGGTGGCAGCTCTAACAGGATAATCTACATACAAGCTTACCCACTCTGATTCTGTGAAATTCCCACATAATTTTGACTTTGGGTTTCCAACCACTACCCGTTTAGTCTCTTAACACCGATATTCTTCAAGAACGAAATATTGAAAGAGATATTGGATGAGACGCTTTAGTTAGGCTAAGAACCGGTAGCAATCGGTAAGGCCATGCATTTGTAGCGAAATATATATGAGTAGAAGTATGTGGCCAACTCAACAAATGTGAGTGCTATGGGTGTGTAATACACTAGCAATTTAAGTAGAATTTTGCGAGGTAGTGAAGAAACCATCCTTGAATCTGCATTTCGGCAATCAGGGCCTGTATATTATAGCTTGATTTCAGTTCAGTGCCTCTCTTTGTGAACTCGTCTGGCTGCGTGGCTCAGGGGTAACGTTCTCGCTTGCTGAGCCCAAGGTTGCAGGTTCGAAACCTGGCGCAGTCAGCTGGCATTTGAGGGTGCGCAAATGCGAGGGAGCCGTGTCAGTACATTTACTGGCACGTTAAAGATCCCATTTGGGGCAAAATTCCGGCACCCCGGCGTCTCTAAAAGCCAGTGTAGTTAAAAGGGACGTAAAACCAATAACATTATTATCATTATCTTTGTGAACTAAAAATAGTGTCACGTTCAGTTCTATTGCGAGATGACTCGAGGGAGCGGCAGCGACTATCTTAAGGACCCGGCGGTTGAAACACACTTCTTCTTATTACTATTATTCTTCTTATTCTTCTTCTTCTTCTTCTTCTTCCACTTATTCTTCTCCTCCTCCTCCTTCTTCTTCTTCTCCTTCATTTCCCGTTTCCAGTTCCCTGGGTCGTGTTGCGAATCAAGGACCTCCACAGTTGTCTATCCCTCCACCATTCATTTCCGTCTTCAATTCCTCTTTTTCTTTTGCTCCTCTTTTCTCTATGCTTTCCTTCACCGTATCTATCTACCGCCTTCTGGGTCTTCCTCGTGGTCTTCTTCCTGGTATTTTCCCCATAAATATTCTTTTTGGTGCTCTATATTCTTCCATTCTCATCATTTATGTCCGTACCACTTCAGCTTACAGGTCTCTATCTTGTCTTGCAGTTTTGGGAACCCAGTTCTCTCCCTAATGTCCACATTTTTTTATTTTATCCCTCCGTGTCATCACAATTATTCCTCTAAGGAACTTCATCTCGACTGCTTGGATTCGGCTTTCATCGCGTTTTGTTGTGGACCAAGTACCTGCTGCATATGTCAAAATTGGTGCGTAATACATTGAGAATATAACTTTCTTGCATTTCTCTGGGACTTCCTGGTTCCATACTAAACCTCTCACACACTGGTAAAACCTATTAGCTTGTTGGATTCTCTTTCCAATTTCTCTATTTATTGTACCATCTTCTGTGAGTATGCTCCCCAAATACTTAAAGCTTTTTACCATTTCCAACGGATTTCCATTGACTTCAATATTCTGTCTTCCTTCTCTCTTGTTTCTTGTCATCACTACAGTCTTACTCTTCTCCACACTTATAAGGTGCGTTCAAAAAGTAACGAGCCGGAGGCTGTAATTCGCAAACCGGTGAGGACATCGGCTAATCGTGGCGTGTGTAACGAGGTGTGGTTCCGACCAGAGCGTGGAAGGCCACAGCCCGTCGCTAGAGTGCACGCGTGCACGTCACGTGACGATACAAAGCGAGCAGCAGCGTGCATCAATCGTCGAATGCTGCCAGTCGCATTGCAAACAGTGACATGGAGGCGTCAAACGAAGATCAAAGAGGTGTCGTTGGGTTTCTGACAGCGAAAGGAGCAGGGGGAACGGACATTCATCGCCGAATGTCACAAGTATACGGCGAACACTGCATGTCCCTTGCAAGGGTCAAGGCGTGGCACAAGCGCTTCAGGGAAGGACGGGTGTCGTTAGCCGATGATGCCCGGTCTGGGGCACCCCCCTGCATTACCGATGACAACGTCCAGCTGGTTGATGCACTCATTACCCAGGACCGCCGAGTGATAGTGAACGCCATAGCCGCCGTGGTCGGATTGAGCGTCGGAAGTGTGCACACCATCATGAAGGAACGACTGCACATGTGGAAAGTGTTTGCCCAATGGGTGCCCCACAGTCTTCAACCACACCAGGAAGCATGTCGAATGGCCTACTTTCTTGGTCTTGGTAGGACTATTGATGCATGCTGCTGCTAGCTTTGTATCGTCACGTGACGTGTACGCGTGCCCTCTAGCGACGGGCTGTGACCTTCCACGTTCTGGTCGGCACCACACCTCATTACACACGCCACGATTAGCCGATGTCGTCACCGGTTTGCGCATTACAGCCTCCGGCTCGTTACTTTCTGAACGCACCTTATATTTCATTCCACTGCTTTAAAATAATTATCCACAAAATATCCCACTTCGAGTATTCCGTAAGAACAATATTTACACTGCGAGGTTATGGATTGCCCACTTCTAACCGTGCCTGCTTTTGGGAGCGCAAGTTCAGGCGCTGAATGCTTAAAGAGATACATGGCCTGACTCTGCCAACAAATTGTATTACTGCTTGGTTAATATACAGTTATTTCCCGAGGGTCACCACTTCGATACGATGCGGGAGGACAATATCGACCCTACAGCGCACAAGTTAGCGATGGTCTAGGATCACAAGGTTTTTGAACGATCCCCTCGGGTAGCGGCTGCCGGAAACTAATTAAACTGCTAGGAGTTTACTTCTTAATTGTTGAGCTGCACGAACTTCTTCGCATCGCAACGTAAAGTCTCGCCTTTCATCCATCACATCTGGCATTCTCAGTAGGTCTGCTGGACCAGAGAGATGAAACTGTGGATTGTTGGTAGTGGTAATTGGTTTAAGGAAAGGTACGCAAAGGCTAGCTGCCCATAATATTATACGGATCAAAATGAAAATGAAAACTCGGCAATTTTTCTAGGTTTGTGCCGTGTCTTGTGTGGGGTTTCGCCTAGGACACCAAGCTGGTTCATCAGTGGGCTCTTGGTATCCCCGCCCGCACCCCCACAGGAGTAGCAAACTGCGCGCTACCTCCCTTTTCATTTTCATTACCTGCACCTCCTTACTGCGAGAACTAAAAGCTCAAGCACCCATAACCTCCCTATGCAGGCTTCCACACAAGACACGGCACAAACCTAGAAAAATTGCTGAGTTTTAATTCACTGGCCGTGAAAGCCAATATACAATACTAGCAGACCCGTGCGAGAACTCTCGAATGTGTATAAACCACCCGCCTTGCTTCACTGTTATGCGGGCTTCTATAAATATGTTCATTTGTTTAAACGCACTTCTTAAACAAATTGTGGGTTGTGGGCGCCCCATGTGTACAGACTACCCGGCCGGCTGTAGTGCTATGTGGGTTATCGTCTTGTTTACTTGTTTAAAAGCACTTTATAAATATTTCCGTTGATTTTTTAAAGAAATGCACGATTTTTTCTGTACTATTGAGACGATTTATTAGAATTTGGTACAAACCACACCTTCTAACTCCCTCTGGTTTTAGGAGCTTGAGTTTTGTGAAACATACACTTAGCGTATAGCTATTAAGTTCCTAAAATAAATCAGCAACAGAATAAGGGTAATGGTGTTAAAATAAACATTTGTGGATGTTTGCCCTGTTTGAGAAGCACAATGTGACGGAAACGTGTCCGCACTGATAGTGACAGAAGGTCTGCTTGCTCCCGAGAAAAAGACAGCTTGGTTGAATGCCAAGTTTCTTTCTCCTTGTCTCCACTGTCTCCTCCTTGTAGTGAGGGACTAAAGATAGAATCTGCCGCCAGGGGGCAGCTTGTGAAGAGCTGACGTCACACAGAGAAGAGAAGAGAATTGTATGAGCCGCAGGTTTAATGCCTGCCTGCCTGCCTGCGTTCAATGAAAATACCATTAAGCAGCGATAGGGAGTTCCCTGCGTTATTTCCGCTGTCCTCCTTTGAAAGGTCTTCTAATATTTCCCTCTCTCTCTCATTTCCCCACCCCCACACCACCCCCAAGCTAATGCCACGAGCACAGTAGTCTACTCTAACGCAGATTTTCTTTGTCTTACCATGCAGTCGCGTGAAATACGATATTACAAGGAATATTAAAAATGTTTGAGTTATCTATTATTATTATTATTATTATCATCGTGTTGGAGGCCATTTCTCAGTGTTGCCTTAGTAATCGAAATTTAATGTTTTTCAGTTGGTCAATACGATTGTACCCAATTGTACTGAGTGGTTCCCTAATCCTGAAAAAATGTACATGAGATTAATTAGTAATTTATTAAGACACTACAGCACGGTTGTCAAACCTGAAGCATTATATGCTTCGGAGACTTTGACTATGAACAGGTGGGGACTAGTCGACCAGTTGGTCAAAATAGAACGCGCGGTATTGAGAAAAAATTTAGGCAACAGATGGGTTGAGGGGCACATACGTTTGAAGTCGAACGAAGAGTTATATAGAAAGATAGAACCAGTCACGTCAACAATAAAAAGGAAAAGGTTGTTGTTCTATGGACACATTTTCAGAATGTCCAACGATCGTCTAACTAAGAAAATTTGTAATTTCGTGAAACCAAAGAAGAAAAAATTGGCATGGTTCGAAGAATGTAACAAAGACCTTATAGAAATTGGAATTCCGGACTGCAAAATTATGAACAGGTGTGAATTCAGACACCTAATCAAAAATTACCAGGGATTTAAGGTAGGGGCAGAACCCAAAAGACGGAGGGGACCTCTTTCAGAAGATCGGAAGAAGGCGCTGAGTGATGGGCTCAAAAGATACTGGCAGGACATCAAAGCTGGCAGACGATCTAGAACGAAACATTGATTTTGATTGTTACTCCGTAGTCCATAGTGGCTCAATTCGAATGTAAAAAAAAATATTTAATAATTACTATATAATATAATAATAATTTAACAAATATGATTTGAGTCGTCCAGTTGCAAAACTCGTTTAATCCACTTGTGAATAAGGATCATGTCATAAAATTATTTATGTAGTTATTTTATTTTGTTTAATTTTATTTTGTTTTGTTTAATTTTATTTCGTTTTATTTTGTTTTGAAATGTTTTGTTTTATTTTGATTTTCCAGAAAACAAACACACAACCAAAAACACGGAGCAAAAAGCAAAATTCAAAAAACTGCAAAAGCATAAAACAAAAAAACAAGATGTTCAGTAAAGAACATATAGCCTACTTTCTCCTAAATGCATGGGTATTGTTATAACTCTTTGTCCTTTTCAAGGAGTATGATTGAAAGTTGGTTGTAGTAGCTTGTTGAAATACAACGTGCTATAGGGATATTAAACATGAATATGAGGTGCCCTTTGCTAGTGCTACCTCTGTACCAAATTTCGTTCAATTCGGTTTCGCCGTGTTTGAATTGATAGGGGGAATCGATTTGCACACATACTTGGCCACCATCTGCAAACTATTGGGCTGATGTTCCTGCAGTTTGGTCAGAATATGTTTCCCACATAAAGATATGGTGTTGCAAAATTTGGTAGAGACTAGATTATTAGGTTGGTCGTAATTACATTTCAGCTTTTAACATTTGGGTGGCCGCGATTACGTTTCCGTCAAGATAGCGGTGATATAAAACATGACACTGAGGTGCCTCTTGCTAGTGCTACCTCTGTACCAAATTTCGTTCATTCGGTTCCACCGTGTTCGAATTAATAGGGGGAATCAATTTTGACATAAAGATGGCCGCCATCCGCAAACTATTAGGCTAATGACCTATTAGATTGGTCAAAGGATGCTCCCTCCATTAAGGTATGTTGTTGCAAAGTTTGGTAGAGATCGAATGGTTATGTTAGTCGTAATTTGATTTAAGCTTTAAACATTTGTGTGGCCACTATTACGTTTCTGTCAATATGGCGGCGATATTAATCATGACACTGAGATGCCCTTTGCTAGTGCTATCTCTGTACCAAATTTCGTTCCATTCTGTTTCACCGTGTTTGAATTAATAGGGGGAATCGATTCTGACACAAAGATGGCCGCCATCCGCAAACTATTAGGCGAATGACCTATTAGATTGGTCAACGGATGCTCTCTCCATAAAGGTATGTAGTTGCAAAATTTGGTTGAGATCGGATGATTAGGTTAATCGTAATTTGATTTAAGCTTTGAACATTCGTGTGGCCGCCATTACGTTTCAGTCAAGACGGCGGCGAAATAATACATGACACTGAGGTGCCCTTTGCTAGTGCTACCTCTGTACCAAATTTCGTTCCATTAGGTTCCTCCGTGTTCGAATTAATAGGGGGAATCAATTTTGACATAAAGATGGCCGCCATCCGCAAACTATTAGGCTAATAACCTATAAGATTGGTCAAAGGATGCTCCCTCCAAAAAGGTATGTTGTTGCAAAGTTTGGTAGAGATCGGATGGTTATGTTAGTCGTAATTTAACTTAAGCTTTGAACATTTGTGTTGCCGCCATTACGTTTCTGTCAATATGGCGGCGATATAAAACATGACACTGAGATGTCCTTTGCTAGTGCTACCTCTGTACCAAATTTCGTTCCATTCGGTTTCACCGTGTTTGAATTAATAGGGGGAATTGATTTTCACACAAAGATGGCCGCCATTTGCAAACTTTTAGGCTAATGACCTATTCATTTGGTCAAAGGATGCTTCCCCTATAAGGGTATGTTGTTGCAAAATTTGGTAGAGATCGGATGATTAGGTTAGTCGTAATTTGATTTAAGCTTTGAACATTTGTGTGGCCGCCATTACGTTTCCGTCAAGATGGCGGCGATATAAAACATGACACTGAGGTGCCTTTCGTTAGTACTACTTCCGTACCAAATTTCGTTCCATTCGGTTGCACCGTGTTCGAATTAATAGGGGGAATCGATTTTCACACAAAGATGGCCGCCATCCGTAAACTATTACGCTGATGACCTATTGGTTTGGTCAAAGGATGCTCCCCCCATAAAGGTATGTTGTTGCAAAATTTGGTAGAGATCGGATGATTAGGTTAGTCGTAATTTGATTTAAGCTTTGAACATTTGTGAGGCCGCCATTACGTTTCCGTCAAGATGGCGGCGATATAAAACATGACACTGAGGTGTCCTTTGCTAGTGCTACCTTTGTACCAAATTTCGTTCAATTCGCATTCACCGTGTTCGAATTGATAGGGGGGGACAGACATTCAGAGTACACACACTCACACACACACAGACACACACAGACACACACACACACACACAGACTCACACACACACATACACACACAGACACACTTTTTTCGCCCTGTGTTGATCTCATAAGTCTACTTTCATTTTTTGCAAAAATCGAAAGTAGGCTAACAAGAAACAAAAAGCTAAAAGCAAAGTTCAAAAAAAGCAAAAGTAGAAAACAAACACAAAACCAAGAAAGGAAAGGAAAAAGTAGAAAACAACGAACACAAAAGATACGGGAGGAAAAGTCCAGAGAAACGTTTCTCATGAAAATGATTCTTATTCACAAGTGGATTAAACGAGTTTTGCAACTGGACGACTCAAATAATGTCCCGGCTAGCTCAAACAAATTGCCAGCGTTTCGCCCCAGTGGCTTGCAATGGCCCTCTCAGTATGTACTAGCCACGCGTCTTGGTGAGGTGTACCATAACCAACTGAAGAGCCCATTGGTACACTGGGGCGAAACGCTGGCAATTTGTTTCAGCTAGCCAGGACATTTTATCATATTTGACAAAATATATTAGCTCAAACGGACAATTTACAACATGTTTTTATTCGAGAACATTCGACTCTATATCGATGCCAAGGTAATGTTTTATTGCTTTGGAAAGGGAGTTTGACTCCCATAGTGCATTGGCATTGCTCGTGACGCGGGTATACATGTATCGGGTGTCTTGCAATGGCATTCTCAGTATGTACTAGCCACGCGTCTTAGTGAGGTGTACCATGCCAGCTGAAGAGTCCATTGGTACACTGGGGCGAAACGCTGGCAATTTGTTTCAGCTAGCCAGGACATTTTATCATATTCATTAAAATATACTAGCTCAAACGGACAATTTACAACATGTTTTCATTCGAGGACATTCGATAATAACAATTCATAATTAATGTTTAACCTTCAAGACAAGTGGAAGATTCAACCTCCATGGCTTCAGGAGGTATATAATTGTCCATTAGAATTCAGTGTTCAACCAACACAGTTATGTAGAATTATTATTATTTGTATTATTATTATGGAAAAGGAAACATTGTATTATTATTATTATAATAATAATAATAATTATTATTATTATTATTATTATTATTATTATTATTATTATTATTATTATTATTATTATTAAAGGCGTGTTCTAAATAGTGTCAATGCCTTTAAAGTGTCACTAGTCCTGCTGCCTCCGAAGAATATGGATAAGACATCCCACACTATCAGATTATATCAAAGGAATAAATTTGAGGATCCACCTCACCTACAAGTATAAGCAGAAAATGAAATCAAAGTGTTCGCCTGACATAATAGACGCAATGCAAATAATATTAAGAAATTGGGAAGTTTAACGGAATATCAGAAATTCATGGCACAATCTACCTTAAAGATGTTCGGTAGTGGAGGATCAACCCGCGGTGTGGATTGGAACCAGGCTCCATTCTAGGGAAGGGTAGTATACCAGCATTCGCCTATTGCTGTCTCCTCGTCCACAGCAACATGCCCGGAATAGGCACTGCAAGCGCTAGCGGACCATCACGTCCGAACAGCTGAGCCGTGACATCAGAATCCTATCTTGTCGTCCTTGACTCGTCAACATATGCTTATGCACGTTCGGCATTTTAATGGTGTAGCCCACAGTCTTTTAGTAGATTATTGATTTGACTGTCTCGAGTAAGTATGTCTACCCCTTATTATTCCCGTTTTTCCAACGGGGTCGGGGATGAGATGCGATGGAAGTCTTAGTGGCGATGGTTTTTACGGCCGGATGCCCTTCCTGACGCCAACCTCATGAGAGGAGTTAATGAGAGATGAAATGAATGATGGTGAATGAAATTGGGCAAGGATGTGGAAGGAAGCGGCCGTGGCCTGTCAGAAGGTACCGTCCCAGCATTTGCCTGGTGTTGAAAATGGGAAACAACGGAAAACCATTTCAAGGACGGCCGACGGTGGGGCTCGAACCCACGCGTCTACCGAGTCAGCAGAGAGCTTGGCCCCATGACCTAACACTGCGCTTTAGCCAGCGTAGCCACTACTGACTGTCTCGAGTATAATGAAATATTTTGTTGCTAATTTTAATGTTCCAAGTATCCGTGTGATATATAAGGTGCGTTCAAAAAGTAACGAGCCGGAGGCATAATTACAGAAACCAGTACCTGTATGTTAGAAGTATTGGCCCTGGCTGTTGAGGCACTTGTCCCACTGTGACACGAGGCGGTGAATGGCTGTCTCATAAAATTACCTGGGCTGCGATGTGAACCAGTTCCGCACGTACAGCTGGACGTCGGCGTCCAAGGTGAATCGTTGGCCACGCAGAGCCCTTTTCAGGGGACCAAACATGGCGTAATCAAAGGGAGAGAGGTATGGACTGTATGGAGGTTGGCCGAGAACCTCCCATTTGAATTACTGAAGGAGTGCCGCGACTGTGTTGGCCGTATGAGGTCGTGCATTGTCGTGGAGCGACCATGGCTGCTATGGCGTTCACTGTCACTCGGCAGTCCTGGATAATGAGTGCATCAACCAGCTGGACGTTGTCATCGGTAATGCAGGGGTGTGCCCCAGACCGGGTATCATCGGCTAATGACACCCGTCCTTCCCTGAAGCGCTTGTGCCACGCCTTGACCCTTACAAGGGACATGCAGTGTTCGCCGTACACTTGTGACATTCGGCGATGAATGTCCGTTCCCCCTACTCCTTCCGCTGTCAGAAACTGAACAACACCACTTTGCTCTTCGGTTGACGCCTCCATGTAACTGTTTGCAATGTGACTGGCAGCGTTGGACGATTGATGCATGCTGCTGCTCGCTTTGTATCGTCACGTGACGTGCACGCGTGCCCTCTAGCGATGGGCTGTAACCTTCCACATTATGGTCGGAACCACACCTCGTTACACACGCCACGATTAGCCGATGTAGTCACCGGTTCGCTCATTCCAGCCTCCGGCTCGTTACTTTTTGAACGCACGTTATAGTATTTACAGATATGCCTGGCCTGTTTCAAGCACTAAGTTCATTGCGAGTTGATCGTTACATCTATTAAGTCCTTGACATCATAGTCGCTCATAACCACTTCACAGTTCAACATATATGTCCTCGGACACTCCCGGCACTAAAAGCCATACGCAAATAAACCAATAAATAAGAAAATAAGAAAAGAATAAACTAACTTGTTGCAATACGTTCTATGAAAAGGCTATAGATTAACGTCTCTTGCTTTAAACTACAGACAACAGTTTAAAGTGGGGCAGACAGCAGGGGCTCCTGTGGACTTAATTCCCCATGCAACTCGCTCACGTAAATAGATTTGAATTACAAATAGCTTATTCTGAGCATTAAGTCTGACATCTAGGAGATGCAATTATTTAATGGAGACAACTTAATAGTGAAATATGGCAATAAGAGGCGTTATTATTTATGAAGATAAAAATACTACCTTCATAATCCATGTTATCATATGAGTCGTCAAGTTACAAAACACGTTTAATCCACTTGTGAATAAGAATCATTTTCATGAGAAACGTTTCTCTGGACTTTGCCTCACGTATCTTTTGTGTTTGTTGTTTTCTATTTTTTGCGTGGTGTTTTTGTTTTGTGTTTGCTTTGTGCTTTTGCTTTTTTGAATTTTGCTTTTTGCTTTATGTTTGTTGTTTGTTTTTTTGTTTTCTGCTCTTACTTTTATTTTGAATTTTGCTTTTTGCTTCGTCCTTTTTGTTTTGGTTTTGTATTTTTTCTGCTTTAGCTGTTTTTTAATTTGCTTTTTGCTTTGTTTCTTTTTTTTCTACTTTTTCTTTTGTGTTTGAATGTTACTTTTTGCTTCGTGTCTTTTGTTTTTGGTTTTGTGTTTGTTTTCTGGAAAATCAAAATAAAACAAAACAAAATAAAACAAAATAAACAAAAGAAAATCAAAATAAAACAAAACAAAAAACAAAAACCAATTTAAAACAAAATAAAACGAAATATAGTAAAACAAAACAAAATCAAAAAATTCACAAAACAAAATAGATCAAAATAAAGTAAAGTAAAATAAAATAATTAAATAATAGTACATTATGCAACGAGCCTATAATGGCAATAATTAAGACACGAGTATGTTTATAAAACGAGAGTATGCGAGATTTATAATTTCAATACGAGTGACTTAATTACCATTATAGGCGAGTTGCATACGACTGTTTATGTTCGACGATAATAATTATAACTATTTTATGCTCGAACATAAATATTCATAAATATCTGTCGAGATTTCGCCAGTTTCATGTACTGAAGAGAGCGCATGTGACGCAGAGAAAGCCTTGTATTTGACCATGGCCTCCTCGATTACCCCACTATGACACTAAGCAACACAGTGAAATTTAAATTAGAAGGCCTTGGATTTCAGTGCAGGTGCGATGATATCCTTATCTAATTGGTCAAACAACTGTTTCTTGAGCTGAGTTGGTGGGAGAAACTGTTTTATACTGAAAAATATTGTTATCATGACCATAATTATGATACAGTTTTATGACATATAATAGTCAGGGTCGAACATAAATATCTTTACGACATGATCCTTATTCACAAGTGGATAAAACGAGTTTTGCAACTAGACGACTCATATCATTCTTCGTCTCACTAGAAGGGCCTCTGCATATCGTACAGCGATGCACAAATTATCTATGTATGTCAACCCCTTATTAATCCCATTTCCAACGGGGTTGGGGATGAGATGCGATTAAATTCCACGTGGCCGATATTTATACGGCCGGACGCCCATCCTGACCACAACCTCACGAGAGGAGTTAATGAGAGATGAAATGAATGAAGATGAATGATACTGGGTAAGTTCAATTTCAAGTAGTTCCAACTATGGCTACCAGACGTCACTGACAGTGACACTGTCACCCTGCGGTGAACATCGGAACTTGATATAGCATTTATAAACAAAATAACCTACAAATTTAGCTATACGCTACCAATTGTAGTGGTAGGTTCTTTTTCATACCAAAAATCTATGACATGGGCCAGCCAGCTTTACTTCCTCTCCGATGGAAGGCATACTGAAGGATTTTAATGCTCTTAAAAATCCGACAACTTCGGCAGGATTTAATGATGATGATGATAATTGTTGTTCTAAGGGACTTATCGTCTAGGTTATCGGCCCCTAATGATTTGGCTGATAGTGAAAATGATAATGAAAATGTGAACTATATCTAAAACTAACTACTAACTTATTTACTAGAAGAAGAAATGGAAAACAAAAGGAGAATAATACAAATAAAGGACAGGAGGAAAATAAATGCCCTCAACCCTCGAAGAATGAGGATTGAGGGACTTGGAATGAGGGAGAGCCATGAAAGGCAGATAGGAAAGTGAAAGAGGAGAGGATCCGCCCCAGGGACAATGGAAAAAAGGGGGGAAACCGGACCCAGCTCAGGAATCCCTCGGGGTCGCCAACTCCCGAACTCACCAGCCGTGAGCCCTTGAGGGTGTAGCACTATCGAGGGTGCACCAGAAGTGGTGGGGCTACATACACCCTGCCTCCTTTAGGGCCTTTTGCAGAAGGCAGGAGATAACATGAAAAGAAAAAGAAGGCTGACCCCTCGCAGAAGGAGGGTATCAGAAAAGATGTGACAAGGGCCAATTTAGGCGGGAAAGGAAGAGACTCCCTAGGCCTTGGATAATCTAATACCATCGAGGTCAGAAGAGAACAAGAGTTGACCAAGTGAGGTGGGCTCGAAAGAAGTCGGAGTGGAGCCCGGCACAAGTAATTGGATGCAATGCCGGACTCAGCTGGGGCTCCGTGGTCGCCAACCCACGTCCCACTAGATGTGAGCCCCTAGGGGGTTGTCAACAAGAGCCAGGTCTGTTGTGCATGGCTGACTGGCCTGTCAATGCAGTACGATCCCTGTACAAGGTAAAGTTGTCATTGTCCAGTACACTTTCTGTGGTAAATTTATAAATGTACAAGCTGTACCCGGCATGCGTTGCAATGCCAATCAAAGAAAGTGTTGGCGTTGAAATTCTGTTTCTTGAAGTGCTTTTGGATACACAACATGTTAACTGCCTCTAAGCTATCGTAAAATGGATTTTCTAATTTAGAACCATTCGTGGAAGCGTGCACAACAACTTTCAAAAGTTTCATCGCTGTCACTCATTTGTTGAATCTACTCGTACGCTACCTGTTGTGAAATGGATTTACTAAGTCGAAACCCTTCCCTGGCGTGTACACAATAACTCATCATTGATTCATCGCAATCGGATGAATAGTATATGAACGCATACCTGATTTTGTTTAAACGATTCACGCTCCGTCACTCATTTGTCGAATCTACTCGTGTGCTACCTACTGTGAAATGTATTTACTAAGCCAGAAACCTTCCTTGGAGTGTCCACCATATTTCACCCAAGTTTCACCGCTAACGGCAGAATGGTATATGACCTTATACGGGACTTTGTTGAAACGCTTCGCGCGTCGTCCCTGATTTGTTGAATCAACTTGTGCGCTGCATATTGTATAGTGGATTTACTAAGCCAGAAATTTTCCATGACGTGTACACAACATCTCACCCAAGTTTCATAGCTACGGACGAATGGTACATGAATGCATACGGGACTTGGTTGAAACGCTTCGCGTGTCGTCGCTCATTTGTTGATTCTACTCTTGCGCTACATATTGCAATATGGATGTACTCAGCCAGAAACCTTCCCTGGAGTGTACACAACATCTCACCCAAGTTTCATCGCAATCGGATGAATAGTATGTGAACGTATACGGGACGTTGTCGAAACGCTTCGCGCGTAGTCACTCATTTGTTGAATATAAACGTGCACTTCGTATTGTAAAATGGATTTACTTAGCCAGAAACCTTTCCTGGAGTGTACACAACAATTCACCAAACATTTATCACTATCAGACGACTGGTATATGACTTTATACGGGACTTTGTTGAAACGCTTCGCGTGTCATCGCTCATTTGTTGAATCTACTGGTGCGATACCTATTGTAAAATGTATGTACTAAGGCAGAAACCTTCCCTGGAGTGTACACAACATCTCACCCAAGTTTCATCGCTATCGGATGAATGGTATATGAAATTATATGGGACTTTGTTGAAACGCTTCGCGCGTCGTTGCTCATTTGTTGATTCTACTCGTGCTCTACCTATTTTTAAAGGGATTTACTAAGCTAGAAACCTTCCCTGGAGTGCACACAAAATCTCAGCCTAGTTTCATCGCTATCGGACGAATGGTATATGAACGCAAACGTGACTTTGTTGAAATGCTTCGCGCGTCGTAGCTCATTTGTTGAATCTACTCGTGCGCTGCCTATTGTAAAGTGGATGTACTAAGCCAGAAAATTCCCCTGCAGTGTACACAACATTTTACGCAAGTTTCATAGCTATCGGACGAATGGTATATGAATGCATACGGGACTTTGTTGAAACGCATTGCGTGTCGTCGCTCATTTGTTGAATCTACTTGTGCGCTATCTACTGTGAAATGTATTCACTAATTTTGAAACCTTCACGTAAGTGTACACAACATCTCACCGAAGTTTCATCGCTATCGAACGAATGGTATAAGAACACATACGGGACTTTGTTGAAATGCTTCGCGCATCGTCGCTCATTTGTTGAATCTACGCGTGCGCTACCTATTGTAAAATGGATTTACTAAGTTAGAAACCTTACTTGGAGTGTACTCAACATCTCACCCAAGTTTCATCGCAATCGGACGAATGGTATATGAACGCATAGGAGACATACCCACAGACAAACTATCACGTTACATTGATTTTTATATATATAGATTATTATTATTATTATTAATATTATTATTATTATTCACAACATTTCTCTTATAAAGAGGCTCAAGTTTTGGAAGAAATTAGAATCGTTGTGAATAATTTACCTCTTTGCTGAAAGCTAGGTCATCTAATCTTATTCTACAACGAGCGAAATAGCTCATGATACTGCTTATTCCCTAGCATCCAGTAAGTGAATCGTGCAGTTGGGAGAATTCATTGTCACAGTCCCAGAGCATCTGTGAGACATATATGCTAATTAAATACCAAGTTATGTAAGAGCACGTCGTTAAAACTTGTTGAGATAAGACGGTAGCCAGGGAGTTCTGTCGCCGTAACAAACAGTAAGCAATTTCACTGAAAATATTATTGCCGCTTGGGTAGAGAATTCATGCCTCGTATCTCACAGGAATACATTATTCCGAGCTTACTGTAGCAGTGTTCCACACTTTTCTCAACCTCTCTCTGACACACAGGTGAGATTATAGAACGTTTACCAATGTGTTCTATAATTAACTAGCAACCCGCTCCGGCTTCGCCCGGGAACAGTTATGAATGCTTTACGTGATAAGCGCTTTTTTTTTCCAATGTCAATGAACAACCACCAATATCCGTTTTACGTCTCGGCATGATGGGTTAAAATCACTGACTGGACTATTAATTATATTATCATGGAGATGCATGTGCAACAAATTATTGTCAGACGTAGTTTTAGAATGGCGAGGTGCATGAAACACAAATCCCCCTTCCGTCCAATCTTAACTTGACTGTGTTTCATAGTTGAAATGAAGAAAACCCGAGTTGCACTTCCAGGGAAACTCCAAACACAACCACCCTTCTTAGAAGTCTTAACCCAACACGACTCAAGGGTTTGCTGCTGTCTGTATCTGGGACAATAGGTTCGCCCGCTAGCTAGGCTGTAACAGGGATGATAGACTCGCCCTTAGCTAGCTCGTAAACTGTCGCCTCAGTAGTTGAATGGACATGGTTGGAAGAATTTAAAACGTAAAAACACTTATAGTGGGCGATGTATTTTGGATAGACATATGCTCTTGCGGACTTTTTTGTAGAACTGAACAATTCTTACACTCATAGTATTTAGATATTTTTAACGGTAGGCCCACGAAAGCTTACAAAGCGCTCGGACGGAAGGTTTTCTTTCGACTTTTCCACTGAAATCGTTACTGCTCGGCTTCTACTGATCATAAATACATTATTTTCTACAGAAATCATCCTCGATATATCCTTTACAGAATGGTGAAAACCGCATCAAAATCCATCCAGTGGTTCTCGAGTTAACCCGTAACATCCAAGAATAGGGGACTTTGTGTTATAGGCTACTAAGTAGAGACTAGCAACCCACCCGGCTTCTCCCGGTGTCTTTAACGGTTTACCCAGCGTAAGCTTAAAATGCGCACGGACAGCAGGTCCCAGACGCAATTCAGAAAAGACGAGGTGAACAGCGAAACTCCAAACACATATACTCTTCCCTGACATCCTAACTCGACACGATTCGACAGTTTGATGATAGCTAGCTCGTAAACTCGCCCGAAGCTAGTAATTTAAATTTCCACTGAATGGAGATTGTTGGAAGAAATTAAAACGTTAAACCACTCATAGTGGACGATGTATTATACATAGAGATATGTTGTCCAGGTCTTTTTGTAGAACTTTTTATGCTGAACAAATCTTACACTCATAGTTTATAGATATTTTTAACAGTTTACCAGCGTAAGCTTAAAAGGCGCTCGGATGGCAGGTTTTTCTTCGACTCGCTTCACTGAAATCGTTACTGTTCGACTTCCTTTGGTCATAAATGAGCGTTATTCAGCAGAAACCTTCCTCAAGAAATCCTTTACAGAATGGTGAAAAACCGCATGAAAATGTCTATAATTCCTATAATTACACAAATTCTTGCTTTTCACATAAAAAAGACATCATATTAACATTGAAAATCCATTCAGTGGTTCTCAAGATTACCCGTTACATCCAAAAATCTACGATACGATCAGGAAAAGGAGGGTTAATTTCTTTGGACACGTAATTAGGATGAATAACCCCAGACTCACAAAACAAATTTTCAGTCATGCATACAAAATCAAGAATGGTAATGAATGGGTACAAAGTATAACAAGAAGTTCCGTGAAGAACTATACAGCCTACTTTTCATGCCAATGATTATTCTACAGAATATGAACCTATATAGAATAATGACGAAATTAAGTTGGTAATATCGAAATATCTAATTAGTTCAAAATATACCTGGCGTAATGTAGCCTAATATAGCACTACAGTTGGCAGCTCTGGTGACTGAATATATTCTTAGTTCCATTTCTTAAGGTACAGAATACAAAATTTGGTTGAAGTCCAATAGATGTTACATGCAGTTAGACACTGGATCTATCAGCACGCGTAAAAGGATGTTGCCAACAATGGCATGCGTGTGCTGGTCAGAAATAATCTGAAATATTATGATATCTTGTTGTGCCAATTTTGGATGAAATCCATTTGTTAGTATAGAAGTTACATGTATTTTAAAATTGGACATATCAGCAGGTATAGAATCATGTTGGCAGCACTGCCTTATATTAATTACTCCAAATTAATCTAGAATGTCAGGTGCTATACGTGTGCAAAGTATATAGCTCTTGGCTTTCATACTTTCTGATATATTGATATTAGGGTAAAAAAAATATAGACAGCATTTATTAACAGTTGGCAGCCCTGATTTCTCTTAACAATACTTATAGTCATATCTGTTATGGTACACATAGCACATACGAAATTTGGTTGAAATCCAACTGATAGTATAGAAGTTACATGTATTTAAAAATTGGTACTATCTGCAGGTTTATAATCATGTTGGTAGAACTGACGTATATAAGTTACTCCAAATTAATCTAAAATGTCAGAATATACGTGTTCATAGTTTAAAGCTGTTGGGTTGCGTACTTTCTGATATATTGGTATTTGGATAAAATAAATAAATAGAGAGATCAATTATTAACAGTTGGCAGCCCTGGTGGCTCTTAAGAATACGCGCAGTCATATCTGTTTATGTACAGATATTACATACAAAATTTGGTTGAAATCTAATTGATAGTGTAGAAGTTATATGCATTTAAACATTGGACCTATCAGAAGGCTTAAAATTATTTTGGCAACACTGTCATGGTTGGACTCCTGGAAATTAAACTGAAATAGTCTTATCTAAATGTGTGCCAATTTTGGAATAGCTCGCATGCATACCTTGCAAGATATCCAACATGGAGCTCAAATTTCTAGTGCTTTATTTCAGCAGTTGGTAGCACTGACATCATTTTCAAATATGGGCGTGAGATATTCCGGTGCACATCTTTACTCATACTAAATTTGGTTTTGATTGCTGCAGCCGTTTAGGAGTTGATAGGGGGGGGGGGACACACACAGCCAGACAGACAGAAGGACAGACAGACAGAAGGACAGACACACATTTTCCCGGATCGATCTCATAAGTCTACTTTTTCGTCATTTTTGCAAAATGTGAAAAGTAGGCTAAAAAGGGAATTGGAAAAGATGGAAGTAACAATAGTTATTATTCAGGACAGACCACTTTTCAGAAATATGATAAACAAGAAGTTCCGTGAAGAACTATACAGCCTACTTTTCATGCCAATGATTATTCTACAGAATATGAACCTATCTAGAATAATGACGAAATTAAGTTGCTAATATCGAAATTTCCAATTAGTTCGAAATACTGTATACCTGGCATAATGTATCCTAATAGAGCACTACAGTTGGCAGCCCTGATGACTGAATATATTCTTAGTTCCGTCTCTTAAGGTACAAAATACAAAATTTGGTTGAAGTCCAATGAATAGCATGGACGTTACATGCAGTTAAACATTGGATCTAACAGCGCGCGTAAAATCATGTTGGCAACAATGTCATGCATGTATTGGTCAGAAATAATCTGAAATAATATGATCTATTGTTGTGCCAATTTTGAATGAAATCCATTAGTTAGTATAGAAGTTACATGCATTTTAAAATTGGACCTATCAGCAGGCTTAGAATCATGTTGGCAGCACTGACGTATATTAGTTACTCCAAATTCGTCTAGAATGCCATGTACTATACGTGTGCAAAGTTTAGAGCTATTGGCTTGCATACTTTCTGATATATTGATATTAGGGTAACAAAAATAGGGACAGCACATATTAACAGTTGGCAGCACTGGTTGCTCCTTAGAATACGCATAGTCATATCTGTTATGGTACACATAGCACATACGAAATTTGGTTGAAATCCAAATGATAGTATGGAAGTTACATGTATTTAAAGTTGGACCTGTAAGCAGGCTTAGAATCATGTTGGTAGCACTGACGTATATAAGTTACTCCAAATTAATATAGAATGTCAGGTACTATACGTGTGCATAGTTTAAAGCTGTCGGCTTGCATACTTTCTGATACATTGGTATTTGGATAAAATAAATTAGGAGCATTTATTAACAGTTGGCAGCCCTGGTAGGTCTTAAGAATACGCTCAGTCATATCTGGTTATGTACACATACAACATACGAAATTTGGTTGAATTCCAATTGATAGTATGGAAGTTATATGCATTTAAAAATTGGACTTATCAGGAGGCTTATAATCATTTTGGCAACACTGCCATGTTTAGCCTCCTGGAAATTAAACTGAAATATTATGATCTGTACGTGTGCCAATTTTGAAATAGCTCCCATTCATACTTCCCAAGATATCCAACATGGAGCTCAAATTTCAATTGCGATTTTTTAGCAGTTGGAAGCACTGACATCATTTTCAAATATGGCCGTGAGATATTCAGGTATAGATCTTTACTCCTACCAAATTTTGTTTCGATTGCTGCAGCCGTTTAGGAGTTGATAGGGGGACACACACACAGCCAGACAGACAGACAGACAGACAGACAGACAGACAGACAGACAGACAGACAGACATTTGCCCGATCTCATAAGTCTACTTTTTCCTCATTTTTGCAAAATGTGAAAAGTAGGCTAAAAATGTCAAGGGTTTCCAGGAGAAGGAAAAGAAGAAGCGGGTTAACATCTGGACGGAAGAGAGAAGAAGGAGACAAAGCGGAGTAATGAAGAACTACTGGAAGGCAAGAAAGGGCAAAGGAAATAAGAGACAGTGCATGCAATGGGTTATTTTATGCGGTCCAAAGATGGCCACAATCAAGGAAAGAAGAAGAAACACAATAATAATAATAATATTAATTCAACTAGTATACGCCTCTCTTTCCTTTCCCTATCTCTCTCTCCCTCAGAAGTGCTAAAATAGCTAGGGATTCACTGCTCACCAGGCATGCTGTAACTGCATGCATGAGACTTGCAGATGATAAGGTGGATTTCCGTGTGGGCAGTCGGGTCGAGTCAGCATCTTTCGTGTTACTCTTAAAACAGGGATGTAAAATTACTATTTCACAAAAAGATACCATTTCTGACTGTCAAACCTTGAATGAAAACACTATTATTCAGAAAGATGGTATATTGGGTTTCACGGCCAGTGAATTAAATCTCAGCATATTTTCTAGGTTTATGCCGTGTCTTGTGTGGGGTTTCACCTAGGAACACCAAGCTGGCTCATCAGCGGGCACTTGGTGTTCGTGTCCGAACCCCCACAGGAGTAGCGAAATGCGCGCTACCTCCCTTTTTATGAAGCGCACCTGCGCCTCTTTACTGCGAGAGCTAAAATCTCAAGCAGTCTTAACCTCCCTATGTAGGCTTCCAAAAAGATGGTATATTGGCTTTCACGGCCGGGCACGAACACCACGATTCCGCTGATGAGCCAGCTGGGTGTCCTAGGCGAAACCCACATAAGACACGGCATAAACCTAGAAGAATTGCTGAGTTTTAACTATTATTCAGGTTCGTGCGATAGAATATGATTTGAAGAATGGATCTCAGGGGAGTTTATGCTCGTGAGCACTTTTTGGTTCGAATGACGAGAGCATCAAATGTAATTTGAAAGGCTCGCGAGCATCAGACTGAGGACGCCTGCTATATAAATAAACAACGACAGCAGAATAGCTCTTCGATTGAAAATATATGAACGACTGAGTGGGGGTGTAGGGAGCACTGGCGAACGTAACACATATACAGTTGTCGATGTACCGTTATCAGTGGCGCCAACATTGTCATTTGATAAGCAATGTTGGCATATTAAATCCTGCCTCAATAAACAGATATCACAGTTGGGGGATTTTCATGAAATGTGAGTCTCGTTGATGAGATTGATGAGCTGACGGAGTGGAAACTCAGTCTCTCCGGCAGCCATTAGCGGCTTGCGACTGTTCAATACTCGACACATTGATAACGAATTTACTGGGATATTTTCATTAAATTAACATGACCTGATGTCAACAATCATGGAAAACTCTCCAAATTATGGTCATAGAAATGTATCGTCCACCTTCACAGCCTAGCGTGTTATGGCAGAAATATTATTATTAATAATAATAATAATAATGCAACCTGACTAAAGACATATACTGTACAATAAGAGATCGATATCCTTAAACGCCAAATTTAGACATTACTGCACTGTTATTCGGCCAGAGGCTCTGTATGCGGCTGAGACTCTAATAATGAACAAGAAAGGTCTAATGGAAAAACTAGAAGCTAAAGAAAGGAAGATTTTGAGGAAAATCCTGGGTCTCATCAAAGAAAACAGCGAGTACAGAAGGCGTCACAACCACGAATTGTACATGCACGTGGAGAAGATCAGTGACACGATTCGAAAAAGAAGGATTGCCTTTTATAGCCACGTGACACGAATGAGCTCTGGCAAGATATCAAAACGGATATTGACCTACTTTCAAGATAAGAAAACCAAAGGGGCATGGTTTACGGAAGTTGAGAAAGATCTTCGTGAAATGGAAATTTCCCCTAAAGATATCCAGGAGCGTGTTCCGCTTCAGGAAAAACTACGTACGCACAAACGTTTCCAAGAAAAGCCGAAGCTGAAGGCAGGGAAGGCGTGGTCCCAAGAGAGAAAAGAACAACACCGGAGACGAATGCGGGAACACTGGACGGTAGTTAGAGCTCGGAAGAAGAGACAGTTGAACTGACGTGGTCCCTAGTTGGCCGAATCGAAGAAATAATAATAATAATAATAATAATAATGAATGACTGAATGATCCAAACCTTACCTGGCCCGGACGTCTAAATCTTGGCGAGGGTGGGTTTATTTCTTGATAATAAACAGTGTACATACTGTACATTGTAACGGATCTTTCGTCCGTTTTTAAGCCTCTCATCATAATCACGACAATTTGTTTGTATTTAACCAAAGGGCCTGAGTAAAAACCACCAGCCCGGCTTTATTGTTTTGCGGGCTTGACGCGACACAGTTCTGGCAGGGGATATCGTCTTGTTTATTCGTTTAAACGTACTTTTTTTTTTAAATGTAGATATTTATGGAATCAGAGTACAATTCGTCACTGTTGCAGATCTTTCTTTTGAATGCTCATTTGTTAGGATTGGTTACTTGTAAACATCCCATGGGTGTAGACCAACCGCCCGGCTTTACTGGTATGCGGGCTGGATGCTTCACAGTTCTGACAGGGGCTATCGTCTATTTATTTAGCGTATGGCTTTTACTATCGGGAGTGTCCTAGGACATGTTCCACTCGCCAGAGACTGTAGCTGCTTCAATGCGGACACCCATGGGGTGAGATACAAGTTCCGTTCAATTTCAAGTAGTTCCAACTTTCGCTACCATATCTCCCCTAGTGGTGAACGTTGGAACTTTGATAGAGCGTTTCAACGAAATGTAACCTACAATTTAGCTTCATCCAGATTATTGACTTACTTCACGCGTGCATAAACTCCTGTGCATTTTTCGTTCAGAATCGGAATGTTTCGGCATCGCTCGGGACTCCTAGAGCAGCAAGGAAGCACAGATAATAGTCATTCCACATCCAAGTTTTTTAACATACTTTGATCACTAGGAATCAAATATGGAGGAGGTTTAATGGTCTGGTATTTTAAATATTAGTGCTCTAGTATTAAGGATTGCGCATATCAAACTTTTATCATTTCATTTCTGTTCTTGTCTGTTTTGTTGTTTATGTATTGGATTTTATCAGAGAAATTGTATATTTTGTACAAACTACAACCCTAGCATACCTTATGGTAGGCCTACAATAGGCTTCACTGCACTTAGGAGATTAAATAATAATAATAATAATACTAATAATAATAATATTAATTGTCTAGAAACTTGCTTTAAGTACATTTGAAACATACCAGGTGCAGAATGAATGCATTCTAATCTGCATTTAAGATCTAAATGAAATCACTCGACATTCAGCCATACGCGTTGAGATGGGCACAAATAACTTATAATTTCGTAGATAAAGTGTACCAGTTGTATCGAGCCTGCTCAGTAACCTAAAGGCCTCGGATTCAATTTTTCTTTTTTCATATTTCAGAAATGAAAGTTATGTTCCCCTATGTTCTGCGTTGAGCCTCGCCATATTTGGCTGATACAGTATTCAGTTTAAAAATAACCCATATGGTTTCACGTAGTCAATGCTTATATAAGTATTTATTTTATTTTAAAACATACAATTGTTTCGAGACATTTTGACCGTATCTTCAGCACTTAACATGAAAGGAAAATCCGCAGCCTGCTTCCAGTCGACCGACCGGGTCAGGGAATGGAATGAATGAAGCCCCCATCTAGTGGCGAGGATATGAACTGTGCCGGCTGCCGAAGCCTGTCGCACTCCCCTGGGGCAATGATTAAATGAATGACAGATGAAATAAAATGATAGTGGAGAGTGTTGTTGGAATGAAATTTGTGACAGGGAAAACCGGAGTACCAGGAGAAAAACCTGTCTGCCTCCGCTTTCTCCAGCACAAATCTCACATGGAGTGACCGGGAATTGTACCACGGACCCAGCGGTGAGAGGCCAGCGTGCTGCTGCCTAATCCACGGAGACCTATATTCAGCACATAACATAATAATGTGAAACATTTCCAAGACATGCCCATTTTATAATTTATAAAAACTTTTTAAACTAAATAATAATAATAATATCGTATGGCCTCGGGTGTCGGGTGCAAGCTTTGTTAATTGACGCCAAGAGGGCAACTTGCATGTCGAATTTTATCGCTCCTTGAAGCGCTATGAAAGTCAAGGAGGTTAGATATCTAAGCTCCTTGACACTATAGCGCTTTCTAGTAGAGGAATGAGGAACTTTATGTTGGCAGAAAATCCCGAGATTCATTTTCCCATTATGAACACGGCCTACTGATTTTCAAATGGGTTCTTTAACATGCCAACATCTTATGACATGCGTATCGTGATTTTTGTCGCCTTTCAAAAATCACTTACCACGGCCAGGAGCGATCCTGCAAGTTTGGGGTTGGCAGTCCGACACGATAACCACCCACTCACCTTTTTAACAAAAACAAAAAGTTATTTTCTTAATATAAATTATAAAATGGGCATGTCTTGGAAATGTTTCACATTATTATGTTAAGTGCTGAAGATAAGGTCCAAGGGACTCGAAACAATACACTGTCTTAAAATAAAATAAATAATTTGATATATGGATTGGTTTTAAACTATAATGTAAGTCAATACGGAACAAAAGGAAAATATAAAAACAATTATGACGTTTTTTAAAACTTATCTGATACAATATTGGCCCAAAATCCTACCTTGCCTCTTTCAATGCGCATGCGCAAGTTCATACAGAACTTGGATGTGGAGTGTATCGTATGTTGCTCTTTGCTGCTCTAGGAACCCGAGCGTTGCCGAAACATTCCGACTGTGCATGAAAAATTCACAGGAGTTATGCTCGCGAGTCGTAAGTAGATTATTGCTTTAAAAACGATTAACTACCAAGCGCGTGTATTCCATGGATGTAAGGTAAGCATTGCTTATCCAAGTAAAATAATGACGGGTACAATAATTATTTACTTTGGTTATAGTGATATTCCAGTCTCTGTGTCCTGTATTGTTTTAATGAACCCATTCACACTTCGTTGTTCTTTTTTGCCTACTGCGAGTTCCTTGCGGAGTCGCTTGCAGCAGCACAATAGCGTGACATTCCCTCTTTTGGTATTTCTTTCCCTCTTTTGGTACTGCAGGGTGAGTGAAAGCGAAGGCTAGGAAGCAATTCCTTAAGTTACATACCTTAGGCCGAAAACAAGAAGCGGTCAGTTTTCAAAGATAGTGTGTTTACTCGCCCATTATAGTTTGAAAAAGCGTGTCAGTGTGTAACGTATTTTTCGTGGGGTTTTATGCAACTGGCATAAGTCAGTAGGAAGCCATTCTATATTTATTTACGCGGCAAATTGTTCAGCCAAGATAATTTTTCATGTTAATTTATTATTATTATTATTAATTTATTATAATTATTATTAAGGTATTTTCGGAGCATTTTATAAAAATTATTAGCATTCAGATAGGTTTTCTATGTCTTAGAAAACGCTATCAAGCAAATTATTACGAACGACGATATCATAGAAAATTATCTGATTACGGAATTTTACGGAGTTTTTGTCAGTTAGGGTATTTGAGAGAGATGACTCACTGGGATTTCAAGTACACGCTGAATCTTGTCGAGGAGCATGACGCAATCTTGGGTCGCAAGGTCTAGAAAAGGCGAATTGTGGAAACGGAAATCGACTTCTCCCTCCCGCGGAGTGTAATGAGGAAGGAGTGGGGATCTAGCGCGTAGGGTGCAGCCAATCAGTGGCGACGACGTAAGCTAGATGTCGGTACCATGGTGGGGGAGCCAACAGGTGCATATATCGTTCGACGCGCCGTGAAACAAGAACAATCTGTGTAGTTCTTGCCGAGTGTGGATATACGCGGGAATCGCTCCGATGTTCCGTGGAAGAGGACTATCTGTGAAATACTTGAGGTGTACGGTCGCAAGTGCGTGTCGCTCCGATGTTCAGTGGAGTTAGCGACGAACTTTTGTAAAACTTGGTTGTACGAGTGTTTGGGTCCGAGGTACGGACCATAGAATTATCTAATCTACCAGAATATAATCAAATTCCGACGGAGATGACGACGTCCAGGAGACTGTGGGAAGCTCACAACATCTTCAAGAACGAGGGAAATGCTTTGGCAATTTCCAGTGGTAAGCGCCAATGACGCAGAAATACGCAATCTCTCATTTTCTTTGTTCTACATTTCATATTTCAGTAACTTCATAGCTTGGAAATAAGAGTAAAATCAATTTATCAGACTCCGTTTTCACGTAATTTTCTATCGGTAATATTCAAATCACAACGCTCCAATTTAAATTTTATACTTATTATTATTAATTTTGCTATTCTTGTTTTATATAATAAATTCATTTCTTTTACAATGCAATCTTTGCTTTCAGTAGGTAGCATTAGATATAGACCAATTCCTTCTCCTGATACAATTGTTTGTTGGGTTAATGATCAAATCATACCACGATCTGAGTGAATAGAGTCTTGAAGGTGTTCTGCCAGAGCTAGACGTTGTTAAATACAAATTTAGATTTCAACATTGCGTTGAGGTCTTGGCGCCCATTAAAACAACATAGCTTAGGCAAAGGTAAACAGTTACATTTCTCACCCAACAGTTAGGAGCTAGCAAAACGTCTCATTTGTACGCTCAACGTGGAGCAAAGTAAATAACGTTTCACTTGTCGCCGACAACTTGGGGCTGAAAACCTAATAACATTTGTGGAAGGAGAAGGGTATATATTTCTGTGCCTGTATTTTGGGGGTTATTTGTCTGTATCAGTGTATATCATTATGGGGGATGAGAAAGAAAGACAGATGAGGTTACGTAGTGGTCATCAACGGGAGAGTGATGATACGAGCAGTATGTCGAGTGATGGTAGTACCGGGGTAGCGGAGGTAAATCCCGATACTGAAACAGGGAGTGTAGGCGGCCAACCAGAATTAAAAACTTTACTTCTCGAGTTTATGTATCAGAACAAAGTTAGTAGTGATGCCTTAAATGCAAAGTTAGAACAGAATAACGCTAAATTAGAACAAAACAGTAGGGAAAATAAAGAAAGTACAGAAGCTTTAAATGCAAAATTAGAACAGAATAACGCTAAACTAGAACAAAACAGTAGGGAAAATAAAGAGAGTAATAGGGAATTGAGCGATAGTTTAAACGCCAGATTAGAACAAAACAGTAGGGAAATGAGTGACAAATTCGAACTGATTAGAGGTGAGATCCGGGGGGTGATGGAAGAAAAGGCTAAAGAGATTATTGCAGATGTAGACAGAAAATTAGGAAAAGTACAGGAGGAGTTGGAAATTAGAATCAGTACACAGGCTGAAAATTTAAAAGAACTAGTGCAACTGGAAACACAGCAGGTCAAAAAGCAATTGGGGGGAGAAATTGACAAAATTCAGGTAGCTACTAAAGAGGTTAAGGAACAGCTGGGGGGTAGAATTGAGAAAGTCCACTCACAAATAGTTGCAGAAGTAAATGATTTAAGAGAGAGTAATAAAGAGAGCATTAGCAAGATTGAGGAGAAACAAGCAAAGCTATATGATAAAGTAGAAGAATCAGAAGGAAACATTAAATTAACAGTAAACAGTATTGAGAGGAAGGCTGAGGAGAAAATCGCAGAATTAGAGTTAAAATTAAAAGCTAGGATCAGGCAAGAAAATAGTCAGAATAGGCCAGTTTTTGTGAATAGCACACACAGGGAGGTAGAACTGGGTAAGTTCAGCAATCGACAGGGGTGCCCAATGGAGTTCATGAACACTATAGAAAATAAATTCGGGGAGAGGTTGGAAAATGGTAGTATTGAGTGGTGCCAGGTAGTTGAAATTTTAGAACAAGTGTTTGTGGGGGAAACGAGGAATTGGTTTGCTGTCTACAGAGACAAGTTTACTGATATGAATGATTTTAAAATAAAATTCTGTGAAAAGTTCTGGAATGAGGTTATTCAGTCGCAGCATCGTGAGGGAGTAGTGTGTGGTAAATATAACCCTAAAGGAAGCTCCACCATGACCGAATACTTTTTAGGGCAGGTATTAGTGTGTAAATATCTGGATGGCTTGAAGGAGGAAAGTGATGTGGTAAGGTTGCTACTTAGGCACTTTCCCTATAGGATCAAGGAGGCTGCTTGTATCCAGAATGTAAAGACTATATCACAAGTAGAAAGTTTGTTAAGCACATTTGATGCACTAGGGAGAGGGGGTTATGAGGACAATTTCAATAGGAACCAGGGTAATAATAATAATAGACCTAATGAAGCCAGGCATCAGGAAGTTCAAGGGAACGGTGGCGAAGGGGCCAATGCTCAAAATAGAAATAATAATAATCAGCTAAATCAGAACAGAGGAAATGGCTATGGTAATCAGTATCAAGGGAGGAACAATGATTACAGGGGAAATCAAGGGAGAAACAATGATTTCAGGGGAAATCAAGGGAGAAATTATAATGAAAATAATTACAACCAGAATAGGGGTCAAGGAAGAGGACAGCCTAGTGGTAGTAATATACAGCCAAACAATGACAACACAACTCAGAACAACCAGACCAGTGCAGTAGTAACTAGTACTACGGCCAGCTGTAGCGGTTCTTTAAACGCGAACCAGGCTGCGAAGTAAGGTCAGAATCTCAGTCTGTAGCATGCCCTGTCCATACAATTATACAGGAACCCTATGACCTAAATGTAAGAAATGAATTATTACATGAACTAAATGATGAAGGTATTATTCAGGAAGTGGTTAGTAAGAGCCCCATAGTTAAATTTAACGTGTCCGAGGCGTACACAGATGTTTTAATTGATAGTGGTTGTATGAAGAGTTGCATAAGTAGTGCATTTTATGATAAAATGAAAGGAACTGGAGTAAATTTTGAGGAGATGCCAATTAAAAGCACTTTTGTTATCACAGCTGTTGGGAAGAGGTCTAAAGTAATTTCTAAGCAAGTTTTAGTAGACATTAAAATTAATAATCATGTAGAGAAGCAGATTTGCCTTGTAATTCCAAATTTAGTATTCAGTGTTATCTTGGGTTCAGAGTGGCTAAGTAGAGTGTCTGGTAACTTATGTTATGATGTAGGGAGTTTGAAATTTAAATGGGGAGATTCTGAAGTAGAAGTAGCATTCAATGACCATATTCAGAGGAGTAGTATTGTAGGTGTGATTTGTACTTTAAATGAGATATCGCCAGCCGTAGAGCGGGGTTCTCCATGTTTTGTGGGCAGTGTGATTACGAACGGAAGTCTAGAGGACTCGTTACGTGAGGCTGCATTTCAGGGAAATATAGAGGATGAACAGTGTGTTCGGCTCTATGATGTGTTATTGTGTAATAGGAGAGTTTTTGACGATCGCATTGGTATGGCCAATTGCTATACACATTCATTGAACGTTATTGATAGGTCAGTATTCACAGGACATAGATATCCTGTACCTTTCGCTTATCAGAGTGCAGTTGAGGCACAAATTAATCAGATGCTTGAAGATGGGATTATTGAGCACTCGAACAGTCCATATGTTAATTCTTTGATCACGGTACCCAAGACCGACGGCACTGTTCGTATTTGTTTAGACGCTCGTTTGGTTAACAGTAGAATTAGTTCAGATCAGCTGAAATCTATGTCAATAGAGGAATTAATGCAAACATTTGAGGGGAAGAAGTATTTCACTTGTGTAGATTTGAGTTCCAGTTTTTGGCAAGTGCCACTTATGTACGAAGATAGACCATTTACAGCTTTTAGTCATAAATATAACCTTTATCAATTTTGTAGAACACCTTATGGGTTACAGAGTAGTTCAGCAGCTTTAATTAGGGCTTTAAACATCGCATTAGGGGATGACACAGGAGAGTTTGTAACCATTTACATTGATGATATGGTAATTAGTTCACGCAGTTTTGAGGAGCATCTATGTCATTTAAATATAGTTTTTCAGAAGTTAGATCAGGCAGGGTTCACTTTGGAGCTGTCTAAGTCGTCATTCTGTCAGTCAGAAGTGACATTTTTAGGTCATAGAGTGTCGATTAGAGGTGTAACACCAGAGGAAAGTAGGGTTAGCATGTGTGGACAGTAGCAACAGGGCATCGTTACAGACACTGAGAAATAGGTAAGCAGAGCAACGTGATGACGTTCATTTAAGGGAGCCACTTGCAAGGTTGGAAGAAGGTGACGCAGGAACATTTATAGTTTCCAAACGTATTGGAAAAACAGCATATGTGCTGGAGAATAGTGAGGGAAACAGATTATACGGGACGTATAATATACATAGTCTACGAAAATATGTGTCATAAAGTGAGTGTGTTTAGCTGGCGAGCCAGCCTATCAAATGAGTAAGTGTGGTGTCTGGTGCGTGGAAGATCTGGTCTTAAGGCAGGCGTATCAGAAGTCACACAGGGGGGTAGTATGTAAGTAAATGAGAGTTTTTAAGGTACAGGGAAATATGACGGGATTGTCGGATGCTGTTGAGCACTAAATTGTCTCGATGCACCAAGGCCATTTTGGCAGCGCTGATGGGTTCCCATTTATCTCCAAGAGATGGGGGAGCGCTTGAATAGGGCTTGTTAGCTTAAGGCGTCCACGAGATAAAAGATGGGCCATCAGAATGCGAGACAGTCCTTCATGAAACTCATACATATCAGCACACGTGATTTCTGTTTACGGCCTCGCCATGTAAGATTTGTAAGTGTGTAATTTAAGATAATTTGTACAATGGTATTATGTGTGTGAGGAGAAATGGTCTGTGTTGAGAACTAGTATTAAGTAGAATATGGTTAACGGGAACTTAACAAGACAGGGCGATTACGGCACAGAAATATTTGGTGTTATATGTAATGCGCATTTACTGTTTTTTTTTTTCAGAAGTCAATATTCATTTAATCTACTTTAAAGAGAGATTAAGTATTATGGTCACGAGGCGCTGCCACAGTAGTGTGATCGTGTGCTCAGTGATAAGTGGAATTAAATGTCACCATAAGGAGGGGACCTCCAGTGAAATTAGGAAGTTCTATGGTGATATAAATATATCAGAACACCTTCAATGCGTGTGGTATGACATCATAAATACATAGTGCTCACACATTAATTATGTCTATTTCTCCAACATAGAGAAATTTGAGAGGCGGAAATATCCGTGGAACACTATTCCATATGTAAAACATTGGACTGGTTGCAAAGTGCAATCCATTGTGACAACAAACTTTGACGCAAAGTGCGTGAAGAAAAATATGAGTGTATATATCTGTAATTTAGGGTGATTTCATTTATGTAATATGTATTTTGGATGGGGTTTATTAACGTGTCTGGGATAATCGGATAATGGACCGTCGTCACGGTAAATCATCCGATGATCCGAGGCGAATATGTAACGTATTTTTCGTGGGGTTTTATGCAACTGGCATAAGTCAGTAGGAAGCCATTCTATATTTATTTACGCGGCAAATTGTTCAGCCAAGATAATTTTTCATGTTAATTTATTATTATTATTATTAATTTATTATAATTATTATTAAGGTATTTTCGGAGCATTTTATAAAAATTATTAGCATTCAGATAGGTTTTCTATGTCTTAGAAAACGCTATCAAGCAAATTATTACGAACGACGATATCATAGAAAATTATCTGATTACGGAATTTTACGGAGTTTTTGTCAGTTAGGGTATTTGAGAGAGATGACTCACTGGGATTTCAAGTACACGCTGAATCTTGTCGAGGAGCATGACGCAATCTTGGGTCGCAAGGTCTAGAAAAGGCGAATTGTGGAAACGGAAATCGACTTCTCCCTCCCGCGGAGTGTAATGAGGAAGGAGTGGGGATCTAGCGCGTAGGGTGCAGCCAATCAGTGGCGACGACGTAAGCTAGATGTCGGTACCATGGTGGGGGAGCCAACAGGTGCATATATCGTTCGACGCGCCGTGAAACAAGAACAATCTGTGTAGTTCTTGCCGAGTGTGGATATACGCGGGAATCGCTCCGATGTTCCGTGGAAGAGGACTATCTGTGAAATACTTGAGGTGTACGGTCGCAAGTGCGTGTCGCTCCGATGTTCAGTGGAGTTAGCGACGAACTTTTGTAAAACTTGGTTGTACGAGTGTTTGGGTCCGAGGTACGGACCATAGAATTATCTAATCTACCAGAATATAATCAAATTCCGACGGAGATGACGACGTCCAGGAGACTGTGGGAAGCTCACAACATCTTCAAGAACGAGGGAAATGCTTTGGCAATTTCCAGTGGTAAGCGCCAATGACGCAGAAATACGCAATCTCTCATTTTCTTTGTTCTACATTTCATATTTCAGTAACTTCATAGCTTGGAAATAAGAGTAAAATCAATTTATCAGACTCCGTTTTCACGTAATTTTCTATCGGTAATATTCAAATCACAACGCTCCAATTTAAATTTTATACTTATTATTATTAATTTTGCTATTCTTGTTTTATATAATAAATTCATTTCTTTTACAATGCAATCTTTGCTTTCAGTAGGTAGCATTAGATATAGACCAATTCCTTCTCCTGATACAATTGTTTGTTGGGTTAATGATCAAATCATACCACGATCTGAGTGAATAGAGTCTTGAAGGTGTTCTGCCAGAGCTAGACGTTGTTAAATACAAATTTAGATTTCAACATTGCGTTGAGGTCTTGGCGCCCATTAAAACAACATAGCTTAGGCAAAGGTAAACAGTTACATTTCTCACCCAACAGTTAGGAGCTAGCAAAACGTCTCATTTGTACGCTCAACGTGGAGCAAAGTAAATAACGTTTCAAGTGTTTGTGTAAAACAGCTTTTTATATTCTGTGTTAAAACGTGTGATTGATTTACTGTGGTGGGCCGTCATTTTTATAGTTCAGCGATGTAATGTTGTATAATGCAATATAAGGGAGTAGGGTATGCAGTAGACGTTTTTGTTTACACTAGTAGGCGTGAGAAATCTGTAAAAGTATGGCACCGGGAGTTGGGCCTAGAGATGACAGCGTGTGATGTGCGGTAAATTTGAGAAAAAAATATTAATTTTATTAGGAAGTCGTCCAACTCCTCAATTGAGTAGGCCTATTAACACGAAATTGAAAGCTTGTATTCGCTATTTTAACTAAACGTATAACATTTGTCATTGATTTCAATTGAGATAGATTTACTTTGTAAGTTCAAAATATCCCAAACTTCTACTACTTGGTCTTCAAGAAAACCATTGCTTACCCTAAGTAAATTTCCACCACACGCCACTGACTACTGCTTTCATAACTACAGGATGAGATGGCTGCCTTGGCACGTAAACCCACTGTGACGCTACCTCCACTTCCCTCCTTCCCGAGGTTCAACCTGCAAGACCACCTTCAAAGAGACGAATCATCCCGTATTGTAATAGATCTGCTTCTACCCATGAATGACGTGATTCGCCGCTGTGTGCATTGCGGATGTGTAAGTGTTTATCTCTCTAGCCTGTGGTTAAATTATCATTCAAGTGTGCTTAATTAATTACAATAGCCTCTGGCAAGAATAAGATACGCACTAGTTCGTAGCCAGGGAAGGGTAATTGTATGGAATGTAATACATTTCTGCGATGCAGAGGAAGAAAGCAATTTGTTTCATTTTCCATTTTCCAAAGCTACAAAGCGAGCTAGCAGAAGCTATCGGCATATCAGTAGCATTCATAAAGAAAGTAGGAGTTTTCAAACCAGTCCATTCGAGTGGAACAAGGATAATCATCCAAGATAAAAATCCAATTGTTAAGAAATGCATTATTTTGGATAGCACGAGAAAATAATAGGTATTAGACATTTCTTTTATTAGCTTCACGAAATTATCCATTTCATCTTGCTATAACCTACTTTAAAATTTTGTTAAAAGAAAAATGAAAGTAAGTTTATGAGATCTACATGGGTCTAAAGTCCAGATGTCTGTGTGTATGTTGAATATGTGTGTGTTGTTGGTCCCCCGCCCCCCCCCCTCCCGCTCCCTCAGTGGCGTAACTAGGGAGGGGGGGGGGTTTATTAGGAGGATCAATCGCCCTCCCCACAGAGGCAAATAACGAAAATATTAAGTTTGTTGAAGTTTTTAATTTTAATCTTCGGATTGATGAGAAATGATTGGATTGTGCAAGTTAATACATTGTAAACATGTTTTTAACTAGCGGACCCATGTGTATAGACTACCCATCCGGCTCTAGTACCATGCGGGCTGTACGCGACACAGTTATGGCAATTTATTTGTTTAAAAGCATTTTATAAACAAATAAATATATTTCCGTTGACTTATCAAGAAATTCAAGATTTTTCCTGTATTATTGATACGATTTGGAAGATTTTGGTACAAACCGCACCTTCTAACTCCCTCTGGTTTAGGAGCTTGAGTTTTGTGTAACATACACCTTAGCGCAGCGGCTTCGGTGGCGTAGTTGGTAGCATGCTGAGCTTTTATGCCCAAGATAGCGGGTTCAAACCCGGCCGAAGCCACCGGATTTTTTAAGAGCGTTAAAAATTCCTCAGTATGGCTTCCTTCGGAGGGGAAGTAAAGCCGGCGGTCCCATGTCATAGATGTATGGCATGTTAAAGAACCTTCCACTAATTACACCTGTGTGAAGCTAAATTGGATAGGTTAAGAATGTAAACAACGCTCTTAGGTTTCTACGTTCGTTGCCAAGAGCCGACTGCGGTGACGTCTAGTAGCTAAGTTCTGAACTTGGCCTAGTAGTCGTTGACGGTGGCGCTTAGCGGCAGAAGTAGGAACTATTTGAAAAATTCTAAGTTGCAGTCTGTATTTAAATTAAAAAACAGATAACATACACTAATACAGTCATCACAATTAACACCGGTTATCAGACAGATTCTACACACACCCAAAGTACATGGGGCTACATGACCGCGTTGTCGCAGCCCCTAAACTTAAGAACCAACCAACACCTTAGCGTATTATGCAATAAGATGTTACCCTAACTTAACACTTATTGCGAATGTGCAAAATGATCAGCTGTTCAGTTAAACAGAGGGGATGACGGTGAGACGGGTGTGGCACTGTCTTTCCTCATCCCTTTCCTGAAATACACCACTTGCCAATTGCCATTCTGTTAGTATCCCAGTGTCAAGAGTCTTTTGGAACAAGTATAATATTGTGTTAAACTGCTTAGATGGGAACTAGGGTTTGTTAATAGTCTATTTATACAATGTCGGGGGAATAGAATGGATCAGATGATTTCGTTGAAGAAAACTGAACTTAGTAATTTTATATCCACAAAATAACATTGTTGTTGTCTTAAGTCTTTTTGCTGGTTTGAAGCCACCTTCCATGCTTTCCTGTCCTGAGCTAATCGTTTCATCTCTACATACGACCACGGCCACCTCATTCCCACCGGGTGAGTTAGCCGTGGCCGTTACGGTGTGGATGCAGGCAGTCGCTCACATCCGGGAGGCGAGGAGGTTCGAATCCCCCGCCGGCAACCTTGAAGATGGTCTTCTGTGGTTTCCCATCTTCCTTCCAGGCAAATGCTGGGGTAGGTCCCTAACTATAGGCCACAGCCGCTACCTTCCAATTCCTCGTCCTTTACAATCACACATTCCTCCCCAGACAACACTCCACACGGACGGTACTTGTAGCTCACCCAATGGGTGTCCGTATAGAAGCAGCTACAACACTCTGGCGAGCCGAACATGTCCTCGGACACTCCTGGCTCTAAAAGCCATACGCTAAAAATAAAATAAAAACATTCCCAATCCTCACATGAATTACACTTACACACACACACTAATACAGCCTTCACAATAACACAGGTAATTCAAGTGTGGAGCTAGTCGCCGGGAACTGAAGGTGCGCACCTCTCTGCATTGTACACAACGGACGTCAACAATGCCGACAAGTATTCGTGAGGGGGGTATCTAATCCGTACGGTGCGGATGACATTATCGGGATTTCCAGAAGGGTGCGCTCTCTCTCACGTCATTATAAGTGGGCCGTTCCTTCTTGACCGGTACGTATTAGGTGCGCAGTGGTATCTCCACGCACAGTGAGACATCATACCGTCGTGATCAATGCAAATAAAGAGCGCAATGTTTCCTCGGTAGCGCGTGTACATATTCAGTTTTCTCAGTGTACTACTCGGGTTTTAACAAGAATTCTCACGCGCTTACCACCGGCCACGAATGACCGGCCCATCTATACTAATATAATAAAGCTGAAGAGTTTGTTTGTGTGTTTGTGTGTTTGAATGCGCTAATCTCTGGAACTACCAGTGGGATTTGAAAAATTCTTTTTGTATATGATAGCCAGATTCAAGAGGAATAGTTTAGGCTATGTAGCATTAGTCTACATCTCTCAGGTAACCTTAAAGATTGATATTTGTTCAGTAAGTCGGAAGAACAAGCGCTCCCGAATAGCTTCAGTAATACCTACTGTCGACCAAAGTATTATGTGCACTCGAGTTTGAAGGTTGTTTGTGAAGTAACCAATAGACCTACATAAAATGCAATAACATCATCATTTTCGTCGTTCTATTTTACGCTAGGTCATGTAGGTTTTGAATTTTTAATTTATATTTTAATATTTTTTATCGCAGTTGGAACACAAAACGTGCACGTTTTTAAGCATGTTTCAACCATGCGTCACATTTACGAATTATTATCTCAAAAACCCGTCATCAGATCGAATCCAAATTTTGACACAATATACATTGGAATGTTGTATAACTGGTTTATTAATTTCAAAATTGTATGTGTCCAAGAAACAAAGTTGTTATCATTTTTGTAAGGTAACTTTTTCTCGGCTCGGGGTGGTTGGAAAATGTAGTTCTTGGTTGCGATGCAATCGTTATACATCAAAAAGTTATGCTGTATGACTGTGAAATACGTAAATTAATTCACTTATTTTATATCGGTTTGTATGTCTACGGGGAAATAACACATGTTTCACCTGTTAGCCGCTCCGGCAAAAGCTGTACAGCGTTGCCGAAATGGTGCCCACACGCATCATGGCGCGTCTCGCTCGGAAGTGATGGGCTCCATCTCAGCAACGCTGTACAACTTTCCGTGGAGCGGCTAGCTGGTGAACCATGTGTTATTTCTTCGTACAAATACAAACCGATATAAAATACGTGAATTAATTTGCGTATTTCACAGTCATACAGCATAACTTTTTGATGTATAACGATTACAACGCAACCAAGAACTACATTTTCCAACCACCCCGAGCCGAGAAAAAGTTACCATACATCAATGATAACTTTGTTTCTTGGACACACAAAATTGTGAAATTAATAAACCAGTTATACAACATTCCAATGTATATTGTGTTAAAATTTGGATTCGATCTGATGACGGGCTTTTGAGATAATAATTCTTAAATGTGACGCATGGTTGAAACACGGTTAAAAACGTGCACTTTTTGTGTTCCAACTGCGATAAAAAATATTAAAATACAAATTAAAAAATCCAAACCTACATGACCTAGCGTAAAATAGAACGACGAAAATGTTGATGGTATTGGATTTTATGTAGGTCTATTGGTTACTTAACAAACAACCTTCAAACTCGAGTACACATAATACTTTGGTCGACAGTAAATCTATTGTTGCCTGGCGATGCGGGCTGCATCACCTCGCCCCTTCCAGTGTTCTGGCGCAGAATTGAGAGCTGCTTATAAATTGCAGTCACGGGGAGTAATTAGTGCAAAAAGTTGTCTTAGGCCCCTTAAAACAGTTATCATCATGACAATAGTATGCCTCTGTATAAGGGCGATGGTGTTGGTGCAGTATACTGAGGTTATCAGCTGCAATAAGCGTTCGTGCTTTCCGATCCTTATCCTTGAGCGCACTAGTTCTGTAGTAGTATTCATTATCATCCATAAGACAAATAAATCCACCGGGCGAAGCCGAGCACTACTGCCAGTCTGTAATATACATGGGTTTTTTTTTAGTTTTGGCACCTTAGTTATAACTGGATTAATAACTCACTTAGATGGTTCCAAGTTTCACAGGCCCTCGAAGTAGTCCCCACCGTTGCGTACAACGTGTTCCCAGCGATGCGGAAGTCGTTGGATCCCGTTGGCACTGCCCAATCTATTGATGGTACGAAGAGAGCGCTCGGCAGCCTGCTTAACGTCTTCACTGGTACGCAAGCGCTCCCCTTGCATTGTCATCTTCATCTTCGGGATGAGATCATAGTCGCAGGGACTGATGTCGGGAGTATATGGGGGGGGGGGGGGCGTGATAGAGGACCATGTGAAGGTAATGCTGATTCTTGCCATGATTGGGATGGTGTGATCATTCACCATACTGTTCCCCGAGGGCAAACCGTTAATGCGGCGTACTATTGTTCGTTTCTGTAAGACCATCTCCGAGGAGCTCTGAGAAGGAAACGGCGCCACCACATGGTTACACCACCATTCGTTCTGCATGACAATGCTAGGGCACACACAGCAGGCGTTGTGTCGGTATTGTTGGATCGCTGGGGCTGTACATAATTATTTACAACTTCATACCTGTTATATAAAAACGATTATTTATATAACAAAATCAACTCGTCTATTTTGTTTAGCAAACCTTGTGATTTCCGAATCGATGTTTATAGTGATGTCACGATGAATGTGCAGCAATGCACGGATAGGTATTTGGGGCTTTTTTTCGCACCCAAAAATTTTGCCGACGTCCAAACTGCAAGCTTGGTTGGCAATTTAAGTTGTGACTTTCTCCCTTTGTCGGTACCAACTCGACTTGCCGAAACTGTAACGTACCTTGATACTTTTCTCGAAGCTCGATGTAAAAGTCGCAAAACACGCCGTTGCAATTTGTACGAATATTTTTGGTGCGCTAAACGCATCAAATTTCTATCCATGTAGCTTGCAAAAAATTGGTCTAATTTTGTACGTTTGGTTATTTTGTGATTGCGTTTTTAGTGATACCATTTTTCTTAACAATTTCGATTCGCTGACCCCCCAGCCAAACTGTAGATCCGCGCCTGCTACCAGATCGTGCTGATATCTCGATTTTACATTTCGAGTGACATTTCCCCTTCTTCCTGTGGACCCTTCATATGTTTTAAGTATAGTCAACATTGTCAAACTTCACTGGACGTTGTTACACTATGAACTGGGAACGTGGGCCCCTTTCGGAAATGTGGACGCTCCAAATCTGGTATGCGCACTCACTCAATAATGCCCGTCCATCCGATGCGGCTGGTGTGTGCGGTGCGATGCGTCCGGTGCGGACAGGGGTGCACTTGCCTCAAGGCGGAACGGGTGTGATTTTTGGTTACTGCAAGTGAGATCTTTCGGGTTAAATGTTACGTCCAGTGGTTTGGATTATACGTAAATGAAAATGGAGGTCCCGAAGCTTACGATAAATGAAAAAGTAGGTCCCTAAGCTTACGATCGTGAGGTTAAGATTCACGTAAAAGCTACAAGCTTCCAAGTAAAGCAATAGATTTGTGTGTTAGCTGTACAGTTCGCTGAACAATCACCAGTTAGGTACAATAGGATGAGGGGACTTACTAACGAGACTATTGTCGTGAGGGAGGACTGCAGACTACGAGAGGGGAAACAGAATGCGAATTGATGATGATAGTGCAAGGAGGCATTTGTAGCCTACAGTATTTTACATCCTCAATTTATTGAGCTTTGTTGAGGTGAAAAGCCACTTCTTTATTTCGTTCTCATATCCAATACCGATATACAGTATAAAAATCTAATACTGTATGTCTGCTTGTCGTTCTGTTAGTCTTCCAGGCACAAAATCGGCTGATTAGGCTGGATTTTGTAAAAACATAGGTTCCTTTTACCTGGGATTAACATAGGGCTAATGTTTCCAAATACGTATGTATGTATGTCTACCCCTTATTATTCCCGTTTTTCCAACGGTGTCGGGGATGAGATGCGATGGAAGTATTTGTGGCGATAGTTTTTACGGCCGGATGCCCTTCCTGACGCCAACCTCATGAGAGGAGTTAATGAGAGATGAAATGAATGATGGTGAATGAAACTGGGCAAGGATGTGGAAGGAAGTGGCCGTGGCCTGTCAGAAGGTACCGTCCCAGCATTTGCCTGGTGTTGAAAATGGGGAAACCACGGAAAACCATTTCAAGGACGGCCGACGGTGGGGCTCGAACCCACGCGTCTACCGAGTCAGCAGAGAGCTTGGTCCCATGACCTAATGCTGCGCTTTAGCCAGCGTAGCCACTACTGTCGGTAATGTTTCCAAATACGTATACGAAATGAAAATAATTCAAATCGCTATCGTGAAAAGCCTAGGCCTTATAATAGTATCCAACACTATATTACTGTATTAATTAATTAGTTTATTTATTTATATTTATTTAAGTGTTTTTTTTTTTTGGGGGGGGGGGGAATTTGGCCAACTATGGACCGCAAAGAACTTAAGACTTTTTGGCCTTTCTTCTTTTATCCTCCCAGAACCTCCTCATGCGTTCGCTTCTTTTTTTTCTCTCTCCTCATCGTAAATGATCCGTTTGAGCCTCCTCATTATTGGTTTCTCCTGAAATGCTTTTATACTGTCTACTCTCCTTCTAAACTCTCTTCTGTTGTGGACTACCTGTAGTGTGATTCCAACTTCTGCCTGTGGTTCCAAATTCTGCCGCATCCCTTTTCACCGCATCTACCCATTTAGATGTGGTCTTTAACCCGCATGATGTAGTTGAAGATCATTTTGGTCAGTCTGCATTCATCCATTCTTAGTAGGTGTTTGTTTGTTTATACATGTATTTAATTATTATTTTATTAACTATTTATTTATTTATTTATTTTATTTATTGATTCACTGATTTTCCTATTTACCTATTTTCTTATTTATTTAAGTATTGTTTTTTATACATTTATTTATTATTTTTTATTTATTTAATTTATTTATTTCTTCTTCTTCTGTCGATTTTGGCCTACTGTGGACCGCAGTGAACAATCGGCCGACTTGCCAATCTCTGTTTCCCCTCAAAGAATCTCTTCATGCGTTCGCTCAGTCTCCCCCTTCTTTTTTCAGACCAGATGACCTTGGTTTTTGAGCTAGGTTTTCCTGAAACCCTTTAAATTTATCAACCTTCCTTCGGAACAATCATTTGTTGAGAATATCTTCTTGAGTGATGTCAACTTCTTTGAGATCTGCTCGTGTTTCCTCAACCCATTTTGTGGTGGACTTTAAATTGCTAATGTAAGTGAATATCCTTTTGGTTAACCTAATGTTGCTCATTCATGTGAGGTGGCCATACCATTTAATCCTTCTCTTACGCATCGTTTCCGTAAGTTTCTCCGCCTGGTTGTACAAGTCACTATTCTTCCGTCTCCTCCAGAAGCCATCTGCTCTCTGTACTGGTCCCAATATTTTCCTGAGGATTCTTCGTTCTTTCTTTTCTAACTCCTCTGTTTCTCCTTTTTTGTTTAAAATAAGATATTCAGAACTATAAAGAGCTTCCAGTTTAATCACCGTGGCGTAATGTCGAAACTTTTCTCTGAAGGATATGGATTTCTTGTTTTAAATGTATTTATTTTAGTTACGTAGTTAGCTTATTTGAAGAAGCCTCCGTGGATTAGGCGGCAGCACGCCAGCCTCTCACCGCTGGGTCCATTGTTCAAATCCCGGTCACTCCATGTGAGATTTGTGCTGGACAAAACGGAGGCAGACAGGTTTTTCTCCGGGTACTCCGGTTTTATCTGTCAACAATTTCATTCCAGAAACACTCTCCACTATCATTTCATTTCATCTGTCATTCATTTAATCATTGCCCCAGGGGAGTGCGACAGGCTTCGGCATCCGGCACACTTCATATCCTCGCCGCTAGATGGGGGCTTCATTCATTCCATTCCCTGACCCGGTCAGTCGACTGGAAGCAGGCTGTGGATTTTCATTTTTCAGTTAGCTTTTTTGTCTATTTTAGTATCCAGACACGTAACCGATCTCGAGGCACCTACCCCAATCCCTGACTCTCATAATTACCGTTGCACACTCTACTACAGGCATTATTGAAGCACAGGTTATTAGACAAATTGAACAGTACACGGGCCTGCTGATCAATATCTCTCACTCTTAGGATGATTTAAAAACAACATTATCAACAAAAAACGTGGCAGGGTAGGCTTAAGAATAAAGATAATGGTATGTCTACTTACACACCTTTCCTGCGAGTGCAGTGAAATATCGAACCTCTCCGGAAAGACGCTGCACACTGTGTCATTCCGTTTAACGACACCAACATTCCATTGTCATCCATATGGAATGTCACTTCTTTTTTAAATTCCATTACCTTTATCGCACGCCTAGGCCTACATATAACACACTTTACCTCTGAGTGCAAGGGAATACTGAATTCGTCGGGAAAGATGTAGCACTCCGTGGGTCGTCGCTTTATCGTGAGTGTCATTCTGTTAAACCTGCACGGATCATTGACGTGGCCATCCTGCGCTAAAAGAGCTGTCAAACAAGTATTCCCACGCTCTTGCTGCGGTAGACGTGTGAACTCCGAACTAATTGGGTGTTTTATAAATCTACTGTGCACTGTATATCGTATTTTGTTGTTTGTTATTTGAGTCTTCAGTCTTTTGACTGGTTTGATGCAGCTCTCCATGCCTCCCTGTCCTGAGCTAATCGTTTCATCTCTACATAACTACCACACCCTACATCTGAGGCAATCTGTTTAACATATTCTAACCTTGGTCTACCCCTACAGTTCTTGTCCTCGACCCTTCCTTCCATAACTAAGCTTGCTATTCCTGGGTGTCTTAGTATGTGTCCTACCAACCTATCTCTTCTCTTCATTAGCAGTCGCCAGAAACATCTCTCCTCTCCCACTCGTCTTAATACCTCTATGTTTGTAACCCTATCTACCCATCTGATCTTCAACATTCTCCTGTAACACCACATTTCAAATGCTTCTATTCTCCTCTTTTCTGCTGCACCAATAGTCCAAGTTTCACTTCCATAGAGCGCCACGCTCCAGACAAAGGCTTTCAAAAATGACTTCCTAATACCTAAATCTATATTCGATGTCAGCAGATTCCTTTTTTGTAGAAAAGCTTTCTTTGCCTGAGCTAACCTACTTTTTATATCCTCTTTGCTTCGTCCATCACTGGTTATTCTACTTCCTAAGTAACAGAAGTTTTCTACTTCCTTCAGCTTTTCACCTGTCAATTTGATCTCCATAGAGGTTTCTGATTTATTTCGGCTGCATTCCAGTATTTTTGTTTTACATTTATTAATTTTCATCATGAATTCTTTCTGTAAGACGGAGTCCATACCATTCAAAAACTCATTCAAATCCTCAGGCTTGTCGGCCAAGATGACGATGTCATCAGCAAATCTCAGAGTTGAAATTATTTCTCCTTGAATCTTCACTCCCACTTTAAATTTTTCTCTAATTTCCTTCATTGCTTGTTCAATGTAAAGATTGAAAAGTATGGGTGATAAGTTGCAGCCTTGCCTTACACCTTTCTGAATACCAGCTTCTCTCTCATGTCCTTCAACTCGAATGACTGCTGTCTGGTTTCTGTATAGATTGTATATCACCCTCCTATCTCTGTACTTTATTCCAATCGATTTCAAAATGTCAAACAATTTAGTCCAATCAACGTTATCAAAAGCCTTTTCTAAGTCTACAAAAGCCATGAACGTGCTGTAATGCCTTATGTGAAATATTCGTCACGTGAACGTGTATATCTGCACAATACGTGCATAAAGTGCAGGAAATCGTGCACTAGAACAGTGTTTCCCAATTTTTGTGTGTGTGTACCACTTTAAGAGATGAGAATTTCTCGCGTACCACCTAATGGTTGGGAGATAGGGTAACTATAACCCCCATCACACCAAAAGATGGATTGTAAATTGTGCTTGTTAGAGTTAGACTGTTAGAGTTAAAGTTCACATGAGCCGTTTTTGAAAAAGTTTGCCTTAGTTTTGAATCACAATTCATTTCATAAAACTGCCCCTTATCTTTGGCCTTAAAGTCCTCCGACAACATATCATTGTTTTTATATTTGTAAATTTTATATATTTTTATTTTTTTATTTTTTTATTTTTCGTAACGTCACCGCGTACCGCCAGTGGTACCCGTACCACAGTTTGGGAAACGCTGCACTAGAACAAGACAAAAGCTTCGAGTGAAATTTCCAGAGAGACGCATTCCTATTAATCAGACAATAAAACAACTGGCTAAAAGAGATTCAAACGTAGAGGTTCACTAAACAATAAGAATAGACGTACAGGTCGTTATTTCCTTATTGAAGCTAAATTAGCCGGAGTAACCGGAAACTTCATAGGGAGATGCCGATTATATTTGGCAGCGGATGGGAAACATTTTCAGCATTTACTATAAACATGGTGGGTAAAAATGCATGATACTGATTTAAAGCACCGGAATTCTGTCGTACATATGCGCGCGCGGTCGCCGGCAACTGAGCCATCACTGGCGGAGCGCGTGAGTGAGAATGTCCTTGCCAAGCAAATATAAAGACCCTGTAGTATTAACAGTACTCTTCATACGAAAGTTAATTCAAGTCATTTTGCGACAGGGTTATTGTTTTTGCTTAATTTTTTTTTTTGTTTGTTTTCATGTTCCAGTAATAGGAATTGACCGACTGAAATGTTGCAATACCAACTTACAAAACAATATAGATCTTCGAAACACAGTACTCTCTAGATATAGCGCTTGTGCTGTCTGCCTTGCGTTGCTTCAGAGATGTCCATCATGACATTTCAGATACACCCTGTACAGTATAATATTAATTTGGATTACACTGATACAGCCAGAATGGGAGCGATTGGAAATGCCATGGTTACGGACTGTTATTAGGCCCCAAACATTTGTCGATCCTGCAATACGAGGAGATAGCAACATTGAAATATCGATAATCGTGCTTGCTGAATGACCCAGAGGCCAGACGGTGTCGTACCAGCCTGTGGCAGTGCGTGATGTTAATATGCATGTTTTGCCTCCAGCTGTGCGTGTTATGTCACAGACAACAGGTGTACAAGTTAATTTTCCTTCAGTTCAGGATTAAATACCTCAGTGAATAGTTGTTCTCCATTCCATCAAGCTTGTAAACAATTCAACTGTGCAGCTCCGCTAAAGGACAAGTATCAGTCCTAATTAGATGACGTTATGAGGGGAATTTAATAAATGAATCCCTACAGATGATACAAGTACCAGACCCTGGCTTTTTCATCATCATCATCGTTGACCAACCTCCCCACAGGGGCTCACAACTTGTGGGGCGTTGGTTGGCGACCACGGGACCCCAGCTGAGTCAGGCATTGTTTCCACTTACTTGTGCCGGGCTCCTCTCCGTCTTCTTTCCAGTCGATCTCCCTGGGTCAACTCTTGATCTTTTCCGACCCCGACGGCAGTAGGGTATCTAAGACCTAGGGAATCTTTCGCTTTCCCGCCTTAATTGGCCCTTGTGACATCTTTCCTGATACCCTCCTTTTGCGAGGGGTCAGCCTTCTTTTTCTTTTCAAATTATCTCCTGCCTTCTGCTCAAGTCCTCAAGGAGGCAGGATGTATGTAGCCCCACCACTTCTGGTGCACCCTGGATATTGCTACACCCTCAGGGGCTCACGGCTGGTGAGTTCAGGAATTAGCGATCCCGAGGGATTTCTGAGCTGGGTCCGTTTTGTCCCCTTTTTCCTCTGACCATGGGGCGGGCCCTCTCCTCTTTTCCTTTCCTATCTGACTTTCATTGCTCTCCTTCCATCCAAGTCCCTCAATCCTCATTCTTCGAGGGTTGAGGGCATTTCGTTTCTTTCTGTCCTTTATTTGTCTTATCCTTCGTTTGTTTACCATTTCTTCTTCTAGTATGTGAGTTAGTAGTTAGTATTAGTTATAGTTTATATTACATCACATCTTCACTATCATCCAAACCATTAGGGGCCGATAACCTAGCTGTTAGGTCCCTTAAAACAACAATTATCATCAACATCATCATCATCATCATCATGATGTTGACCAAGTCCAGTTTCCCGGGTGTGGTATACGAGTCCCCTCCATCTCTATCGATCCATGAACCATTCTTCGTTCACAATCCTCTTCCAATCCTGGCCTCTCTCCTGTAAATGGTTCTTCACCAGATCTGTCCATTGTTTTCTAGGTCTGCCAACTGGTCTCCTCACTCCTAGGTCTCTTTCATAATCCTTTCTTGCAGTTTTATTGGTACCCATTCTCTTCATGTGGCCGAACCACTTCATTCTAGCCTTCTGGATATTTTGTAGTATAGAGTCTTTCATTCTCACCTCTTCTCTGTCTTTATCATTCCCGATCTTGTCTTTCCTGGTCTTCTGGATCATAGTACGCAGGAACTTCATTTCTGCTGCTTGGAGTTTCGAATTGTCCTTCCTGGTTAGTGCGGTGATTTCCAGGCTGTATGTGAGGATTGGTGTGTCGTAGGATTTGTACCATGTCACCTTGGTTTTGAGTGGCATTTGTTTATCCCAAAGTAGTACCCTGGCTTCTTATTTGTTTAAATCTACTCATCATTCTGTTACATCAGGCATCTTAGCCGATTAATTCAGAGGATTTGAATGGGGGTTTAAATGGTATGGACTCAGTCTTGAGGAAACGAATTATTTATGATTTTTTTTTAGCGTATGGCTTTTAGTGCCGGGAGTGTCCGAGGACATGTTCGGCTCGCCAGATTTGTAGCTGCTTCGAGACGGACACCCAATGGGTGAGCTACAAGTACCGTTGGTTAGGAAAGTGGAAATGAAAGGTCGAGGAGTTGGAAGGTAGCGGCTGTGGCCTATTGTTAGGGACCAACCCCGGCATTTGCCTGGAAGGAAGATGGGAAACCACAGAAGACCATCTTCAAGGTTGCCGGCGGGGGGATTCGAACCTCCTCGCCTCCCGGATGTGAGCGACTGCCAGCAGTCATGCCGTAACGACCTCGGCTAACTCACCCGGTATTATTTATGATGAAAATCATCAATATTAAAACACAAATTATGGAATGCAGCCGAAATAAATCAGAATTTCAGTATTTCAGGCTATAAAATCTGTGTCTGAAATTGCCTAAGTGTAATGGATCTGATGATCGCTTGACGATCGAAACTCGTGATCCAAGTTTATTCGGTGGCGTAGTTGGTAGCATGCTGAACTGCTGTTCCCAAGATAGCTGGTTCAAATCCGGCCGAAGTCGTCAGATTTATTGAGAGCGTTAAGATCGTTCAGTATGACTTCCTTCGGAGGGGAAGTAAAGCCGGCGGTCTCCAGTCATAGATTTATGGCACGTAAAAGATCCTTCCACAGACTAAACTTGTGTAAAGCTAAATTTCCAGGTTAGATTTCGTTTGAACGCTCTATCAAAGTTTCAACGTTGACCACTAAATGTCAGTGACATCTGGTGGCGAAAGTAGGAACCACTTGAAATTGAACGGAACTTTTAGCTCTCCCTATTGGTGACTGCTGGAAGCAGCTACAACATCTGGCGAGCCGAACATGTCCTCGGACACTCCCGGCACTAAACGCCATACCATAAATAAATACTTTAATTAATTAATATCATTTTTTTTTTCAGGATTAGGAAATCACCCGTCACAATTGGGTACAATTGTGTTGACGGACTGAAAAACACCTGCACTGAAAATGGCTTCAAATACCATAATGTTTAGAGTTTCTTTTTAATCTTGACCCTTCCAAACGATTTTGTATTCAAATCAAATATTTCCTACAGCCGACATTTTGATTGGTTCTGAGGGAAGTGTTACGAAGTTTGTTCAGTTCACAAGTCGAGTGCGAGGAATAGATGCCCAGTGTACTGGTATTTTGGAGTATTTAATACCGCTACGCTATCTGGTATGATTCCAAGTTGCAGTACTTAAATTAAAAAACAGATAACACACACTATTACAGCCATCACAATTAACACCGGTTATCAGACAGTTTCTACACACACACAAAGTACACGGGGCTACATGACCGCTTTGTCGCAGCCCCTAAACTTAAGAACCAACCAACCTATCTGGTATGAGAAATATCACTCAGGCTTAGAAGATGATGAAAGAAAGTTGTTTATTTTACCAACAATGAAACCCGTCACACACAAAATATCATTCCGGTAGTTTATTAAATTAAGGAGACAACAAGTAGTTCCGTGAGGAACTAAATAGCCTATTTGCACATATCCCACTTATGTTAATTGCCTCTATCAACATACAACATTTCAGTTTGTTTGCTGTAATAGATTCGTAGATATTGAGAACCGTCTATATATTTCGGATGGTCGCCATGTTGGATTTTATATATGTAGGCCATAGAGTTCTGTAGTATTAGATGAGGATTATTGCGTAGGTTCATTATTCAAACGTTGACTTTGATCGCATGATTAGGACAAAATAAATAAAATAATAATGTTAACATTTTGTAAACAATTGAACAAATTTAGATGCCAGTGGATTAAAATGAATATAAATAATTGCTGTACCATGTTTCAATGCGTTCGGATGGCTAAATCGCGAGAAACGTCTATTTAAATGTTTCAACTTTGCTTGGCTGCCATCTTCGTTTTGTAGTCAACAGGCCTTCGAAAGACACATATGTGAGATTCTGGTAGTGCCATTTATCACCGTACAAAATTTCAGGGTGTTATCAGTAATAGTTTCGGAGATATAGAATGCCGATGAAATATTTCACACAGCTGCCATGTTGGATTTGTACTATGACCTTACCGAGATGCCAGCCGTTAAGAAGTTATTAGAGGGGGACTTACACATACCGACAATAGGTGATCTAATGAGCCTATTTATTTATCACAAAATGAAAATAGGCTAAAAATGGAACACATTAAAGGAAAAAACATAAAGCTAAAACTCGTATAAAAATTGATTTATCTTTAAAATCATAAAACGGGTTTCAGGAAACGTTTAACAACCATTTGTTAAAAAACATCTTGTCGTTTACTTATTAATCCGATCAAACGTTTCTCAAGAGAGCATTTATTTACTTAATCGTAGCTTTGATGCCATTTTACTGTGTTGCATTATTTACAATTGATATTGTAACTTTCAGTCGGTCAACACAAAACAATTCATCGGCTTCGGTGGCGTAGTCGGTAGCATGCTGAGATTCTATGCCCAAGATCGCGGGTTCAAACCCGGCCGAAGTCGTCGGATTTTTTAAGAGCATTAAAAATCCCTCAGTATGCCTTCCTTCGGAGGGGAAGTAAAGCCGGCGGTCCCATGTCATTGATTTATGGCATGTTAAAGAACCTTCCACTAATTACACCTGTGTGAAGCTAAATTGTATGGGTTAAGAATGTAAACAACGCTCTTAGGTTACTACGTTCGTTGCCAAGAGCCGTGGCGTCTGATAGCTAAGTTCTGAACTAGAAGTCGTTGTCGGTGGCGTTTGGCAGCAAAAGTAGTAACTATTTGAAAAATTCAAAAGTCTGCAGTCCTTACATGAATTAAAACACAGATAACACACACTAATACAGTCATCACAATTAACACCGGTTATCAGACAGATTCTACACACACCCAAAGTACACGGGGCTACATGACCGCGTTGTCGCAGCCCCTAAACTGAGGAACCAACCAACAAAATAGTTCCAATTACTGGAATATGCGAAAAATAATCTCAAATGAATTACATGTGATTAAGATATGTATATACAGTATATTGGTTAACCGGTGTTAATTGTGATAACTAGGGCCCGGCTGTTGATGACATGTCATCTTTTTACTGAGCTGTCTAAAACAATGCTGAAGTACATAGAAACTCCGGACGGGCCACCCCGTCTTCAAACATGTCATTTTTATTTTGCATATTTTTTGCATTTTTTTGCTATTTTTCCATTTTAAGAGCATTTTCTTAAGTTTGGTAGATTTTTTTGTTCATATTTTAGAGAAATCAGCCTTTTAAGTTTTTTTTTTTTTTTTTTCAATTTAGTCTTGTCACAGCTTTATATAAGGGAGTTAACGTCTCTCAGAGTTAAGAAGAAGCTAGTAGCTATGAACATAAACCTTTTGATAAGTGCTAGAAATCTATTTTGATTGACTTTTCAGTTTGAGCTTCTGATGCCATTTCTGAAATATTGGTGAGTTTATTATTATAAGGTCATTTTCTCCATATTACAGTGCATTTTTCGAATTTTTGAAATATTGGTGAGTTTAGTCTATTATTATATCATTTTCTGCATTTTATAGTGCATTTTTCGATTTTTAGATCATTTATTACCGTCATTTTTGAAAATGTTAAGTGCATTTTTTAAACTTCTTTACGGTATTAACATCCTGGCCCTGGTGATGACTGTATTAGTGTGTGTTATCTGTTTTTAAATTCAAGTAAGGACTGCAGACTTTTGAATTTTTCAAATAGTTCCTACTTTTGCCGCCAAACGCCACCGTCAACGACTACTAGTTCAGAACATAGCTACCAGACGCCACCGCAGTCTGCTCTTGGCAACGAACGTAGGAACCTAAGAGCGTTGTTTACATTATTAACCCATACAATTTAGCTTCACACAGGTGTAATTAGTGGAAGGTTCTTTAACATGCCATAAATCTATGACTTGGGATTGCCGGCTTTACTTCCCCTCCGAAGGAAGGCATACTGAGGGATTCTTAACGCTCTTAAAAATCGAACGACTTCGGCCGGATTTGAACCCGCGATCTTGGGCGTAGAAGCTCAGCATTCAGTATATTGTTATGTACTATTGAAGAAGGAGAAAACTAAGGGATGACATGTTTCGCTCGTCAAGTGAGCATCATCAGATCCAAATCTACAAGACAAACAAGGCGTGGTGGAGCAGCGGTCAAGCTGTTGGCCTCTCACCAAGGCGGATCGGGTTCGATTCCCGGTCACTGCATGTGAGATTTTCGAAGTTAAATGCCATGTCCTGTGGTTCGGATTCCACGTAAATAGGAGGTGCCGTGGCTCATGATCGCGAGATTAACAGTCATGTTAAACTACAAGCTTCCTTCCAGCTTCCTTACAAGACAAACTGCTCTACAAAACACTACCAAACCCACAGACATTATCTGGCCTCCATGAACAATAAACAAAATACTCGTCACTAAAACTTAGTGTGGTAACTATTAAACGTTAAGCACCCGGAAAAATAAACTGTTTATTTTAATGTTGCAAGAAATAAAAATGACGATCCTATCAACAAACGTTTTACGAAACGCGGATGGTAAGAAAACGTTTAGACGATTAAACTTTCAATAAGGAGTTCTAGTATGAGCCTTAAACACCAAACCATTAACTCATTGAGAGCAGGTGTAAGCAGTTTATAGATAGTGTTAACAGCAACCTATCTCCTTTCACAGAACTCACACACAAACAAATAAGGATAAAATACCTCTCGCATCAACTCGACAATGGCGGCTTCGGTGGCATACTTGGTAGCATGCTGAGCTTCTATGCCCAAGATCACGGGTTCAAACCCGGCCGAAGCCGTCGGATTTTTTAAGAGCGTTAAAAATCCCTCAGTATGCCTTCCTTCGGAGGGGAAGTAAAGCCGGCGGTCCCATGTCATAAATTAATGGCATGTTAAAGGTTAGGAATGTAAAGAACGCTCTTAGGTTTCTACGTTCGTTGCCAAGAGCCAACTGGGGTGGCGTCTAGTAGCTAAGTTCTGAACTAGGCCTAGTAGGCGTTGACGGTGGCGTTTGGCGGCAAAAGTAGGAACTATGTGAAAAATTCAAAGTTGCAGTCCTTACTTGAATTAAAAAACAGATACACACACTAATACAGCCATCACAATGAACATCGGTTATCAGACAGATTCTACACACACTCAAAGTACACGGGGCTACTTGACGGCGTTGTCGCAGCCCCTAAACCGAGGAACCAACCAACCAACTAACTCGACAATGCACGTTTCCGTCGTTCATTTAGATTTCTGTACATCATGGCCATGAGTTCTTTGTACTTAGGTATGTTTCTAAATATTCCTCATAATAATATTAATATAGTATGGCCTCGGTGCCGGGTGCAAGCTTTGTTAATTGACGCTCAGAGGGCAGCTTGCATGTTGAATTTTATCTCTCCTTGAAGCGCTATGAAAGTCAAGGAGGTTAGATATCTAAGCTCCTTGACACTATAGCGCTTTCTAGTAGAGAAAGGAGGAACTTTTGTGTTGGCGGAAAATCACGAGATAAATTTTGCCATTATGAACATGGCCTACTGAATTCAACTGGGTTCTTTAACATGTCACCAACGTATGACATACGTACCGTGATTTTTGTCGGCTTTCGAAAATCACTTACCATGCCCAGGAGCGAACCTGCAAGCTTGGGGTTGGTAGTTCGACACGATAACCACTCACCCACTGTGGCAAACATTTTTATTCCCCATTATACCATGGGATGTGTGTAGTTGTGTGTGCATTCTAAATTTGGACTAACATTTCCAACAAGCAGTCGTGCCATTAAATTAGGCACAATAAAACCTGCTTCAAGGAATATCGACAGTGGGATTCGAACCCACGTCAGTAGTCCTCAAGAGGTTGGGTGCACCCCGCTTCAAACGCCATGCTTTTAAATAATCTGTAATTGATCTTGAGCCGTTTGTATATACCCTTATACCGCGCTCGGTGACGAATGGCCTACATGACAGCAGCGAGATAATCATAATTGAAACTTCCACTCTCTGGCAAAAATACAACAACTGTGCGAGAATCCTACCCGCTAGTCAGTCACCTGACAGTACTGTAAGGCAACTGCGTTAACCGGAAATCGACGAAACCACGAGAAACAATCCATGCTAAATCTTTCCAACGCATCTTCCAAAATATGTCAATCTTGATGTGCCCCTGTCAAGTTCATCAGATTCACAGGAAATAATTTTCATCTCTTTTCGTCTATTCGGTATTTGATGAGCTAACTGATTGTTTATTTCTCTCCAGACTCAACAAGTTTGAAGGACAGATCGTTGTTGGATCATTTACCTATGTCGGAAAATTTCCATCGGTCTTTGGGCTGTCTTCACCCACTCTTTACTAACGATTAGTTAATTAATTCGTATTTAACTTATGTAAGAGAGTTAATGCGTAGTTATCGTCGATGCATTTCACGAGGCTATTCGGGTTCGTAATTACTTAAATACGCTTTACTACTCTCGCGCATGCGTAGACTCGCTTTCACCCTGGAGAATCATGGCGGACAGAATAAGAAGCGTGTAGTACTACATTGCTTGCGATCCTGCCTTGAGATTTTTCGGAACATAATTATAAAGCAAAGAGGATATAAAAAGTAGGTTGGTTCAGGCAAGAAAAGCATTTGTAGAGAAAAAAAGGAATCTGTTGACATCGAATATAGATTTAGGTATTAGGAAATCATTTTTGAACGCCTTTGTCTGGAGCGTGGCACTTTATGGAAGTCAAACTTGGACTATAGGTGCAGCAGAAAAGAGGAGAATTGAATCATTTGAAATGTGGTGTTACAGGAGAATGATGAAGATCAGGGTTACAAACGAAGAGGTATTAAGACGAGTGGTAGAGGAGAGATGTTTCTGGCGACTGCTAACAAAGAGAAGAGATAGGTCGGTAGGACAAATACTAAGACACCCTGGAATAGCAAGCTTAGTTATGGAAGGAAGGGCCGAGGACAAGAACTGTAGGGGTAGACCAAGGTTAGAATATGTTAAACAGATTGCCTCGGATGTAGGGTGTGGTAGCTATGTAGAGATGAAACGATTAGCTCAGGACAGGGAGGGATGGAGAAGCTGCATCAAAACAGTCAAAAGACTGAAGACTCAAACAACAACAACAATTATAAAGGAAGGGAAATACATAAGACCTTATTCATGGCAAAAAGCTTAAAATGATATAAACAAAGTATTTAGGAGAACTGTCAGTCGTGTGTATGCATTGTTTACTTAGCTAAATAGGATACACCCTCTCCGTTGTCTTCGTAGCGTTAGTGGTTGCGTTTCAGTCTCGGAGTTCATTATGCAGAGTTGGACGGAGTTCGAATCCCATTTCGGATATGTTGTTTTTAAATTTTCGTTTTCTTCTTTCTTGTAATAGTAACATGTATGGTCTTTTATAATTTCATTGTCATAAACATATTTTATATTCATATGGTGTAAAGTTTGTGTGAAACTTGGAAACAAACTAATTCTTCCGCCATTGCAAGATGCAAGAGATGGAATTCAGATTTTTCCCTCCACTTTGAGGATGCATTAGAGAGTTGAGTGATCAAATTTGGCCATTTAACGTAATTGTTTGTTAGTGATGAGTTAATGCTTGCGCAAAGTTAAATAACCTTTCATTAATTATGAATTAAAAGATAATTGACGTCGATGACAACGGCTGATTATTATAGGCCTATTGTAATAAGCTTTCTACGAACTTGGAACGTCATGGCCATCAGCCTGGCAGGTCACCTGGAAGTCTACATAAGGTACTATCTATGCTGAGCTTCTATGCCCAAGATTGCGGGCTCAAACCCGGCCGAAGCCGTTGGATTCTTTAAGAGCGTTAAAAATCCCTCAGTATGCCTTCCTTCGGAGGGGAAGTAAAGCCGGCGGGCCCATGTTATAGATTTATGGCATGTAAAGGAACCTTCCACTAACTGCTGTACTGTTTGAAGCTAAAATTTGTAAGTTAGATTTGATTAACGCTCTATTAGTTCCAACGTTAGCCGCCAGGTGCCGGCCGTGGTGGCATCTATTAGCCAAGTTCGCAGCTAGGAGTCGTTGATGGTAGCATTTGGTAGAAAAAGTAGGACCTACTTGAAATCGATCGTCTGCAGTCCTTACCTGAATTACAGATAACACACACTAATACAGCCATCACTATTAACACCGGTTATCAGACAGATTCAGCACACACATAAAGTACACAGGGCTACATGACCGCGTTGTCACAGCCTCTAAACTGAGGAACCAACCAACCAAGGTAGTATTTCGCAACATTTGCCCTGGTTGCACGGCGAAATAGTAACGATCTGGCCTGCTGTGTCCAAGGCTGCCGGATTGAATCTTGGCGCCGTCACTTGGCATTTGAAGCTGTGCAAAATACGAGCGAACCATGTCACTAGATTTACTGGTGCGTTAAAGATCCCCTCCGGAGGAAACATTACAGCACCCCAGCGTCCCCAAAAGCCTCAGTAGATAAAAGGGACGTAAAACTAGTATCGTTATGTAAAACGTTAAAGTGTATTTTTTAACAAAATTCAAGCTATTAAACCAGAGAGAGTTAGAAGGTGCGGTTTGTGCCTAAATTCTTACAAATGGTCCCAATAGTACAGGAAAAATCTTGCATTTCTTGAAAAGTCAACAGAAATATAAGGCTGGAATGCGCAAACCGGTGACGACATCGGCTAATCGTGGCGTGTGTAACGAGGTGTGGTTCTGACCAGAGCGTGGAAGGTCACTGCCCAAGGGGGCACGCGTGCACGTCACGTCACGTGACGATACAAAGCGAGCAGCAGCATGCATCAATCATCCAACGCTGCTAGTCGCATTGCAAACAGTGACATGGAGGCGTCAAACGAAGAGCAAAAAGGCATTGTTCGGTTTCTTACAGTGGAAGGATTAGGGGGAACGGACATTCATCGCCGAATGTCACAAGTGTACGGCAAACACTGCATGTCCCTTGCAAGGGTCAAGGCGTGGCACAAGCGCTTCAGGGAAGGACGGGTGTCGTTAGCCGATGATGCCCGGTCTGGGGCACCCCCCTGCATTACCGATGACAACGTCCAGCTGGTTGATGCACTCATTACCCAGGACCGCCGAGTGACAGTGAACTCCATAGCCGCCGTGGTCGGATTGAGCGTCGGAAGTGTGCGCACCATCATGAAGGAACGACTGCACTTGCGGAAAGTGTGTGCCCAATGGGTGCCCCACAGTCTTCAACCACACCAGGGAGCATGTCGAATGGCCTTGGTCATCTGCAGCGCTATGCGAGGGAAGGAAGGAAGGAAGGAAGCTTGTAGTTTAACGTGACCGTTAATCTTGAGATCATGAGCCACGGGACCTCCTTTTTACGTGGAATCCGAACCACGGGACATGGCATTTTACTTCGAAAATCTCGCATGCACTGACCGGGAATCGAACCCGGGAATGGGTCCTGGGCGATGAATGTCCGTTCCCCCTACTCCTTCCGCTGTCAGAAACTCAACAACACCTCTTTGCTCTTCGTTTGACGCCCCCATATCACTGTTTGCAATGCGACTGGCAGCGTTGGACGATTGATGCATGCTACTGCTCGCTTTGTATCGTCACGTGACGTGCACGCGTGCCCTCTAGCGACGGGCTGTGACCTTCCACGCTCTAGTCGGAACCTCACCTCGTTATACACGCCACGATTAGCCGAGGTCGTCACCGGTTTGCGCGTTCCAGCCTTCGGCTCGTTACTTTTTGAACGCACCTTATAAACAAGACGATTATCCCTGCCAGAACTGTATCGCGTCCATCCCGCATAACAATAATGCTGGGCAGGTAGTCTTCACACATGGTAACAAATGTGTAACAAATTTTGTGTGTGAAAACTACCCGTTGGTAAGTCCACTTTTGGGCAAAATGGAGTTATTGTCAGAAAGGTGTTAAGAATAGCATTATTGTTTACAGTAGATAATTGGTAACTCCATTCAGAGAGTACAAAAAGGATTATGCAAGTTTACTGGTTTCACTAAGTCCATGTTTTCATAAATGTAGTCTGTAAAAATTAAGTAAAGTCACTTACCAATTACTTGCTGTAGTATTTTCTCCGCCTTGCGATTCAGTTCTGTATGAAAATATCTAGCAGCCTAATTGAAATGACTTCATTATTTTCATTTTTATGAAGGCCATTGTTGATTAGGCGGGCTTTTACTACTTTGTCGTGATTGATTTTCCCGCGTTTAGAGAATTATTGAACAAAGAAATATGTGAAATAGTGACGGTGTTTACAATGACCATTCATAAGAAAGAGAATTGCCCACAGCAGTGACGAATTGCACTCTCAGTTCATAAATATCGTCAATATGTTGAAAAGTGCGTTTAAACAAAAGAAAATAGGACGATAACCCCTTTCAAAATTGTGTTACGTCGAACCCGCATAACAGGAAAGCCGGATGGGTGGTTTAATAAATATAAGATTGCTCGCATAGGCCTTCTAGTTATTATTATTATTATTATTATTATGAAAATCCACAGCCTGCTTCCAGTCTCCGACCGGGTCAGGAATGGAATGAACTGTGCCGGCTGCCGAGGCCTGACGCACTCCTCTGGGGCAATGATTAAATGAATGACAGATGAAATGAAATGATAGTGGAGAGTGTTGCTGGAATGAAATTTTGACAGGGAAAACCGGAGTACCCGGAGAAAAACCTGTCTGCCTCCGTTTTGTCCAGCACAGATCTCACATGGAGTGACCGGGATTTGAACCACGGACCCAGTGGTGAGAGGCCCGCGTGCTGCCGCCTAGCCACGGAGGCTTCTTATTATTATCATCATTTTTAATTTATCATAAATATGCTACAGCTCAGTCTACAAGATACCTACGGATTTCACAATCAAGTATCCTGTAATCCTTGGTTGGTAGGTTGGTTGGTTGGTAGGTTGGTTCGTTAGTTTAGGGGCTGCGACAGCGCGGTCATGTAGCCCCGTGTACATTGGGTGTGTGTATAATCTGTCTGATAACCGGTGTTAATTGTGATGGCTGTATTTGTGTGTGCTATCTGTTTTAAATTCGAGTAAGGACTGCAGGCGATAATTTCAAGTAGTTCCTACATTCGTTACCAAATTATAGTCTACCGTCCACGACACCTAGCTGTGAACTTGGCTATTACTAGATGCCATCGCAACCAGCGCCTGGTGACGAACGTTGGAACTTAGAGCATTAATCAAACCTAACCGACAAATTTTGTTTCACACAAGTTTACTTACTGCAGGGTTCTTTCGCATGCCACAAATCTATGACATGGGCCCACCGGCTTCACTTCCCCTCCGAAGGAAGGCATACTGAGGGATTCTTAACGCTCTTAAAAATCCGACGACTTCGGCCGGGTTTGAACCCACGACCTCGGGCATAGGAGCTCAGAATGCTACCAACTATTCCACCGAAGCCACCCCTGTAAACCTTACTGAGATAAAAAAAAAAGGCTTAACAATCTGACACGTATTATTATTATTACTATTAGATTATTATTATTATTTATATCATTTTATGGAGCGAGAATGGGAAATATTGAGGAAAATCCAGCCCACTCAGAATCACTACAATCAGCGTCATAACTAGAACATAGAACTGGAAGCTCTTACCAAGTATCTACTTCAGCAGTTTTATTAGGCTTGTGCACCAATTTCAAGGAAGAAAGGGCATGGAGTCTTCCACCAAATATCGTAAGAGAGAACTCAGAAATTACATTAGGCAACGTAAATACAAATGCAATTTTGAAAATATTGTTGGCTTCCACGTAAATGTATAGAGCAGAGTGCTGCGTAAGCACAAAGGAGGGAAGGAGCAATGGAAAATGAATTTATCAGACTCAGATGGATTGTACAGAAGCAGAAAGAGCGACAGAGTAACCCACAGGATTGCTTGGTATCTGTGTACACGTACGTGGTAAAACTGATGTAGCTCATTCGTCACAAACCGCCCTGTCCAGAGAATGTCACATTCATATTTACCTCGGGATTAGATCTAGTATAAATTATTTCTGACATACGGGAAGAAAATAGCGTATCTCTCTTATATAAAACAAAGTGTCCTGACTGACTGACTGACTGATTCATCATCGCCCAGCCCAAATTATTAAAGTTAGAATCATGAAATGTTGGGGATATGTTCGTTGTACTGTATGTCCAAAACGTTCACCAAGGAAGGATTTTTGGATATCCAGGTTCTAAAGGGGTGTTAAGGGGGTAGGCCTGCATTTCATTGAATAACAATATCTCACGATTGGTTTCATTGGGGGATGTGATACTCGGCTATTAACTAATCGTTAAAAATAAGCAGACACGTGTCTAAGGTTTTTTCGATGTGGTGTATATTATAAGGTGAAAGGGGAAAAATGAAGCCGTAGAAGATTTCGATTTGTGTAATTTTCTGATGTGTACATTTTTCATAGGAATCTAGGTCAATAGATTTTGTGTTTAGTCATAATTATTTATTTATTTATTTATTTATCGCATGGCTTTTAGTGCCGGGAGTGTCCGAGGACATGTTCGGCTCGCCTGAGTCTGTAGCTGCTTCCAGCGGGCACCCTTATTAGGATGAGCTACAAGTTCCGTTCAATGTCAAGTAGTTCCAACTTTCGCTACCAGATATCAATGATAGCCTACCTAGTTGTGAACGTTGGAACTTTGATAGAGCGTTCCGACGAAATCGAACCTAACAATTTAGCTTTACACAAGTTTAGTCTGTGAAAGGATCTTTTACATGCCATAAATCTATGACATGGGACCGCCGGCTTTACTTCCCCTCCGAAGAAAGGCATACCGAAGGATTTTTAACGCTCTTAAATAATCCGACGACTTCGGCTGGGTTTGAACCCGTTATCTTGGGCACAGCAGTTCAGCATGCTACCAACTACGCCACCGAAGCTGTTTAGTCAGTGTGTTTAATATACATCATTTATTTTATATTTACGTTTGTGGTCTAACACCGTGTTGTGATTTTAACTCGAATTGTATACATGCGATACGACGAGACGTTCGTGATATGTGCCATTGTTGAGTTGTATTGTCTTTATTGTCTGATTGTTTACGGTCTTTACCAAATTATTATCATTATTATTCAAAATTAAATGATAAATAAGGCATAGCATTCATGATTGAGACGTTGCTAAGTGTACTCTTTACAATTACCGGTACAATATTCACGGGCGAATATTCACGAGAGTGAGAAAGAACCGCAGGTGTCGCACTCAGGCGCAAATCCCATTGCGAGAGTAGACGAGTAGACGGAGCATCTTGGATGTTTTCGTCCATCGCCTGTCCTCCTTTGTTGCAATCAGCAGGCAACGACAACACGGCGAGCGCTCCCATACTATTGTCGCGCTTCGCTTTCTTAACCAGTTCACTGTACTGCAGGATTTCCTGAATGACTACAAACAGAACTATCAATTCTTAAGCTTGAAAGATGAAACGCATAGCTTCTTATTGCTCAAAGACTCTTTTTAGCCTATTTTCAATTTTGAAAAAATAGGCTTATGAGATCACCTTTTGTCCGTGTGTGTGTGCGTGTGTGTGTGTGTGTGTGTGTGTTCGTGTGTGTGTCCCCCCCCCCCTAATAAAATCTAAACGGCAGGAGCGATTTCAATGAAACTCGGAAAGTTCATAGCACTATTCCCGGCGACCTCGACCGTGCCCTTCAAATTTTGTTACGACTCACCAATCGTGCGAAATATTGCACCAGCATTCAATATCTCCGAAACTATTACCGATATTACCCTGACATTTTCTATGGTGATAGAGGGAACTACTATAAGTTCACTTATGTGACTTTTGTAAACCTGGTTACTACAAAACCAACATGGCGGCCAAGCGAATTTGCGACTTTTAAATAGACGTTTCTCGCGATTTGACCAACCAAACGCAATGAAACTTGGTACAGTATATGTTTATATACATTGTAATGCACCGACATCTAATTTCGTTCAATTGTTTACATAATCACAAGATGGCGGATGTGCGAAATATTTCACCGGCATTCTATATCTCTGAAACTATTAGCGGTATCTACCTAAAATTTTGTACGGAGATAAAGGGCACTACTGGAAATCCATCTATAAGACCTTCAAAAACCGGTTAACTACAAAACGAACATGGTGGCCAAGCGAATTTGAAAATTTTAAATAGACCTTTCTCGCGATTTAATGTTCCAAGCGCACTGAAACCTGGTACAGGAAATATTTATACACATTGTAATCCACTGGTATCTAATTTAGTTCAATTGTTTACATAACCTCAAGATGGCGGCAGTGCGAATTTTAAAATTAAGTTTTTATTTCTTGTGATGTAGTCATGCGATCGAAGTGAAGGTTTGAATAATGAACCTATGCAATAATTTTCCTTTAATGGTACATGACTCTATGGCCTATACATTTAACAATCCAACATGGCGACCATCCGAAATATTTAGACGATACTGAATATCTACGAATCTATTTTAGCAATCAAACTGCATTTTTAATGTTCATAGGGGCTATGAACTTAAGTTCACCTATAGGACTTTAAATAACCTGGTGATCACAAATCCAACATGGCGGTGACGCGAATTATAAATATTCACATGGACGTTTCTCGCAATTTAACCATCCGCGTGCAGTGAAACTTGGTACAGTAAATCTTTATCCGAATGTTAATCCACTGGCATCTAATTTATTTCAATTGTTTCCATAACCTCAAGATGGCAGCTGTGAAATTTTTTAAAATCTCCTTGTTTTTTCTTGTGTCCTAATTATGCGATTGAAGTTTGAATACTACACGTTCACAATAATCTGCATGTAACAGTACATAACTCTAGGAACTACATAAAATCCAACATGGCGACCATCCGAAATATTTAGTCGGTTCTCAATATCTACGAATCTATTACAGCAATCAAACTGAAATTGTGTATGTTGATAGTGGCAATTAACATAAGTAGGATATATGAATATAGGCTGTATAGTTCTTCACGGAACTACTTGTTTTTCTCGAATTGGCCTACTTAGGACCACGTTTATTCAACTGGAGGGTCTTGATCTTCGCACAGTATCGACGCATTTTCTGCCGGTGTAACTCCTTTCTTTCAGAAGTCTATAGGGTACCTTTCTTCCGAGGTTTCTCCTGAAAACCATGGACTTCCTTCAAAGCTCGCCTCACAGCCTGTCTGTCATGCGGATCTGATATTTCCAGTTAGTTCATATCCTTCTCAGTTTCCGTCAACCACGTTGTACGAACCTTCTTATTGTGCTAGAAACTGAGCAAACGATTGGTCAATCTTGTGGAAGGTAATCTCGCACAATCAGATAGCTTCTCGATATGTTCGTAGAACTCGGAGTTATGTCACCTACGAAATTCTTCATCTACCTTTACAGGACCGAGCATCTTCTGGAGAATTCTCCTCTCTCTAATTTCCATCGTCTCCATCAGACCCCTTCGGTTTAATGAAACACACTCCATGGCATAGGCTATAATGCTTCTTGTCTAATGACTGACTTATGTTTCAATATCAAGTTTAGATATAAGCACTTCTTGTTGGTCGTAGTTGTTAGCATGCTGAACTGCTGTGCCCAAGATAGTGGGTTCAAACCTGGTCGAATTCGTCGGATTTTTTAAGAGCGTTAAAATCATTCAGTATATTCTTCGTCAACTGATCGGCCATTAGCTTGTCACGGTGGGTGAGTGGATATCTTATCGGTCTACTAACCCCAAGATTGCAGGTTGGCTCCTGGCCTTGGTAAGTTATTTTTGAAAGGCGACAAAAATACGATACGCATGTCATACGATGTTGGCATGTCAAAGAACCCATTTGAATTCAGTAGGCCGAGTTCATAATGGCAAAATTAATCTCGGGAGTTTCCGCCAACACAAAGTTCCTCATTTCTCTACTAGAAAGCGCTATAGTGTTCAAGGAGGTTAGATATCTAACATCTGGGTAGTTTATTAGCTGAGGAATAACCCACCCACCAAGGGAAGATGATTAAGAGAAGGAAGTAGATTTGGGATTGGAAAAGGATAGAAAAATAGGAGGAGAGTCCCACAAAAGTTATAAGTTTAGCTTTAAACACACTTAAAGGTGGTTGCCACCGAAAATCCGCTTTCGGATACCTAAAATGAGTAAGGACTTGGTCTAAGCTGACGAAAAACACAGATAGAACTTGGGCGGTTTGCGACAGAGTGGCTTTCGTATAATCCCTCTCAAGCATATATAAAACTACTATGGGGAAGAGTGATGTTCTGGCAAGACAAATAGTAAAAGCTTTATTGAGTATGAACGAGGGCATAAACTTAGGAAGAGCTAGGAAAGCCAGGATCTTGCCTAACTGTAGTATCAGAGGAATGATGAATCCAAAAACAAATATTTAATTTATTTAACAATTCAAAGAAGTTTGAGGAAATTAACAAGCGTGTAATATAATTTGGACAAACATAGTTCATTTGAACTTTTTAACAAATGGGGTCGCAGACCTCTCAACATTAAATGTTTGCTCCAGGCAATTGATAATTTACAAGGTTTCAAACCTTACATGTTTCTAAAATCTTTATAAGATTTAAACAAATAAACAATGAAGTAATTAAAGTTTGAACGTGAATTAGAGTACAAAGAGTGCACCTTAAGAAATTCTTGAGAGAATGTTCTAGAGAAAGTGACAACTTCGAAAATAACAATAATGAAAACATGAAAAATAAGATAGAAGTTCCTACAACTTCTTATATTTATACAGAATTATTATATGAGAATTATACAAAGAGGGCAGGTCACTTACTGTGAAACCTGAAGAAAGTGAAAAGGAAAGTTCTAGACTTCCCAAGTTTGAGCAGGAATCACTAGCCAAATGGGACAGTTTCCATTTCGTGAAACCTGAACATGACTCGCTCAAGAGTTTAAAGAATTGTTTTCCCTGATTATAGGAAAGGAACAGTGTGATTTGAAACTTGTATCACACAAGCAATTATGCAGAATTTAATTAATGTTAAACTAGCAAAGTTGGAAGGGCACCTTGTGAGTGACACCTTATAGAAAGTTACAATTGTATTAATAATGGTGGTTAGTAGAAGGTTGAGGAAAGATCATTGGGATATAGGATCAATGTTCATGGCCGTATTTAATGTAAACGGACGAGCGCGACGCGGTAGAAACGTGGAGCAAGCACTGGTTATCACTGTAGTCTATAAAGATGGATGCAAAGTTCACTATAGAAACACTGAAGTTTATGAGAAAGAAAGTTATTGCAATTATGGAAATAACTGATTGCACTATATAGGTGAGAGTCTATTTCTTGAAAAAGTTGTGATTTACAATTAAATGCGCCATAGAATGTTCCAACGGGGGAAGAAAGTTCGCTATTGCAGTAATTTAAGGAAGATTCCTCATTTTAACTAGTATTTTCACAAGTGCGTGAAAAATACTTGACGGCAAGACTCGCAGATAGAGTACAAGATCTCGAAGGTTCCAGAACGACCTTAGCAGAAAAATGGGGTTGAGAAAATCCAACGGAGGAACTAGCTTTATAATTATAAACAGCGGGTATTAGATAATATCCCACGTAGCGAGAGGATTTCTCAATTGAATAGCTTAAGAAAAGCTCTTTTTTAGTAAGGTTGGCTTATACAAGCAAAAGCTCAACATGGCAAATCCCACGAAGAATGATTTTTGCCCCAAAGTAAATAATTTCACACTGTCTATAAAATATCATTAAAAGCACTTGGAAGTTAAAACCATGAAGATGAGGTTAAAACTTTTAAATGGTACTTATCTTGATTTCATGTTGAAGTCGAAGTTTCCGTTGATGACTACCTAGCCAACATGGCGTAGAAGAGTGTGTGCCTCTTGGTTTGAGGAAGCTAGCTTGAGAGGAGCTTTAACTGATCGAGTCAACTGCCGACTGAGAAGTGAGACCTGCTCAACGGAGCACGGAGAGACCAAGGAAGGGGAAAAGAGTGGGGGGTAGGAGACAAAAGGAGAACATATAAGCATTGCCAACTTTAAAACAAAAATTTGATCTCTTGCTGAGCCGGTCTTCAAAGAGTTGATAACAGATGATACTAGCGCAGCATGGTGAATAAAGAAGTAGACGTAGTCCTCTTGCTCAAGGAGAAAATAGCTGGCGATGGTAACAGGATCTGGTGGCCAAATGGATAAGTAAGTCCTCTAGCACCAGGAAGAATTGAGGAGCTTCAGAGATTCGCTGCGAGATGACGCTAGGTGGGTCATAGAATATATATCTGGAACAGACTCATACAAAATATAAGCGACCTGAACCCCTAAGAGAGAACAAAAGATCACTGTTGGTGTTTGACAAAGAGGAAGGAAAGAACATGCAAAAGCATTCAAAATCTTAATCTCTCGTACCGTGTATTCCAAGAATGCACCAACATCTAACCTCCTTGACTTTCATAGTCAAGGAACAACCAAATTCGACATGCAAGCTACCCTCTGGGTGTCAAATAACAAAGCTTGCACCCGGCTCCCGAGGCCATACGATATTATAATTATTATTATTGGCCATTTCTAATTTATTGACTCTCAAATGGTATTATAACGCCATTATCTTTTATTGAAAATATCCGATGGGTTGCAACACTGCAACCTTATAACTGGCGCCACTGATTCATAGCAAGCGAAATATAGTAAAATGCCTGGGAAATATATCATGCAATCTGATTCGAAGACACAGGAGTTCTCTGTAGAATATCGATTAAGTCGGATTTTACAGGGAAGTAATCGAAATGTAAAACATGTAGGCTACAAAAATTTAATAGAAAAATGGATGTACTCAATATGGATAAGATTTGGAAACTGGCGTGCTAGGCAAGGTTTAGAGTGAAATCGTTTGGTATTGCTTACCACACTAAGCCAGTACAGCAGGAATGATCCTATTAGTTGAAGTTTCCACAGCATCGCCGCCAGGCACTTGCTGTACTCGGCCATTATTCAGCACCGCTCATACCTCAATAGTGTACCCGATTGTCATCATGTGGACCATGTGTTCGTATCCCAACTAACTCACGGTCTTTCGAGGTATGGGACGTTCCTGCCCACCATACGACCACATGCTCAGGATTTGAGTCTACCAGGTAACTACTCTACAGGAAATACACAACATTTTCCTAAAGGTAACACATTTACTGGTCTAAAATCAATGGCTACACAACAAATACAAAACAAAGGACAATTTACATTTAAATCCCACAAATAAAATAGGGTTGTTCTGTGAGCTTTCTTCGTAAAATAGTGCTACACTGCACTCAAATCTAATTCTAGCATCCTGTCAATGATATTTTCAGACTTCCATGGGTTTCCATAGTGTTCAACAACTAACACAACTTTAGTTAATGGGATTATCATAACACAAAAATCACATATCACATAAAATGATACTAATAAAACATTTTCCCATTTCTTATGGCATTTACCTTGATTAACATGAATACATTACTTTCTGCAATCATTAACAGTTTTTTTTTTTTTGCGTGAATCGTCTTCCTTCCTTCCATGCATATGAACGCCTTAGGAAAAGTGGTACTTAATTTTATAGTTTCACCATATAACGATTTTCTGGGTCTTGTCGGGCTTATCATTGTTACAAATGTGTCATGTTCTGGGAAAAACACATACCCGTCTGCATAAATTAGCAGGAATGGCAAAATGCACTCTAAAAGAAGATGCCTACATTATTTTGGTTCAGCTTTTCTCCTCAGAGAATAATTGAGCCAAATATTATCTGATTTCTATGATTCAACAACGTATGTGAGTTGCAACCCACCGTTCACTTCAATTGGCATCATCAAAATAATCATATCTTACTTGCATATTTAAATATCGAGATTTCTCAGTGTCCTAGTGTGACTAATTTACAAGGGACCGGTCAGACGACCTTCCTCCCCCTTAGCAGGCACTAAAATTCGTTCCAGCTGGCTCTCCAAGATGGCCGCTACAGAAATGGTTTACCATTCCCCTCTCTCTCACTCTGTCAAGATCAAGGTCAGGTTTGTTTACAAAGTGCAGACTAGAGTAACACTGAGTGTGGCTCCTAAATAATTGAGTCAATTAAATATTTAACATCTATCCTTATAGTGTCTTGGGCTCAAACTGGCTCCTTAATTAACATTCATGGCTGGGGTGGCATTCTAGTGATAGTCTTGCCGTTCTATGGTGACGACTAGTGGCTTTTAGACGCGCATCATAGTGAAAACCCAATGACTTTCACCAGCAGCTGTCAATAAAATATAAGGAAACCTGCGTTCCTAAACGACGAATATGATCCTCACCTCACAGGGTGGGTCATTAACACACACATGCTCACAGCGTCTCGACGGACGTCAATAGTGGCATAATTCAAGCAAGCGTTGGATACAGACAGACTCTGTCCAATTCGCTGCGACATAATACAGTATGCACAAGGGCGATACTACTCGTAGATTTGGCCAACTTCTCACCTAACGTGCAAGCTATACTAGTTGTCCCCGCTATATTTATTACGTAAATCACTGGATTCTACGTTAATTCTGCACGCTTACAAGCGGCTCAAACAATACTTCACATATATGACTCCATTATTAAGGCACCCGCGTTCTCTGTCATACCACTTAAGCCAAAGCTTTACATAGCTCCTAACACAAATGTATCAAAATTTACTGGCTTACTTTACTTTAATGGTCCTCAAACAATAATCCTAAGGATTGACCATATCAAATATTCATTCATATTTCACTGACACTGAAAAAGCTCTCGTATTTCTTTATATTTCACGTTATACTCTCACTGTTTACCAAATACAGTATCTTTACATTAGACATGACACTATTTGAACACTATTTAGGCCAAAAATGCCTATTACTTTACTGTTTGCCGACCCATAATATTATTTATTATTATCATTTAACGTTACCGTTACATCCATCACTATTTTTGCCTGAATGGCCTCAAACAAATCACCTTCCAAGCCATATTTTATTCAAGACGAGTGGTGAAAACTCGTTCAGTAAGTGACTATTACATCTTACTCAAAGTGATAAATCGTTACATGGTGAACTACTTAGTTATAATTACATTATAAAAAATGGGTACTCACTTTTTTCCTCTTTGCTGGATAGTGCCAGCGCCTCAGCTGTAGCGCTACCATGACGCTTGACTTAAGCCATCATGTTATCCTTGACACAACACTTAGATTCATACACTTTCCACATGATACACATATTTTTATCAGTGGTTTTTATCATTGCAATACACTGCATATTAATCACTATACACATGAACACTTTAAAACACTATTTCATAATTTATATACATTTATCCACTACTTCACATGTTGATCCTTAAATTGGACTTCTCCTACGCCTGATCTCAGAGATGCGCTGCAATTATGACAACCGCTGGTCTCCGTGACAATCTAACAGCGTTTTACGGACGTTCCATCCTCATTCCCTGCAATCTTGTTCAGCTCACTATCCAAATTAGGTGGCAATGGTTTCCAAGCTCCCATCATTGTATTGTTTCTGATGATGCTGTCATATATAATTCAGACACTACCTCCCGGTATAAGAACTGTTCAAACATTATAAGTTCCTTTTCGCTGTGGCGAATTTATATTGGCGTCAGATAATAGGTAAATATCTGTAATACTTTACTTTCGACGCACTTCATGATTATTTATGAAGCTTTTATAACTTGCTTCTATTGTTCTCCAACGGCGACGCGTTGATACTTTAACATTTGGCGCGCTACTAGCAACGTCTTAGTTACGTGTGTACTGTAGAAGACTGGTGATGAACTGGTGACGAACTGCAGAAGACTTGTGATGAACTTAGAAGAAGACTGGCTTGGCTTGCCTCGCTCCCCCTATATAAAGGATTCTTGTACGAAATATTCCACTGGACACATGAGAGCGACTCCTTTCTTGAAATAATACCTCTTCAGCCGAAATGACATCTACCTCTTGTTTATTTAGGTGTGGAGGTTACAAAAACATTCGCGTGCCGGCGATCGCTTCGGCCAATTAATTACAATTAATTGCCTTATTTCAGCGCGTGGGCACGCTATCATGGTACTTCCCCGTTGACTGGTCACTAAGTCAATGCTCTTGAGCGTAGGGTAGGTTGTGATGCATTCATTTGGAAATAAAGGCCTTAATTTAGGTGAAAAACCATTCCTAAATTACCTCTCCGTGAATATATTCACCTGGGTGTATATTTCAATGCATTTCAATGATCCACTTAGCTGTAATCAATTAATTTCCATGTGCAGTCGATCCCGCCATAGCTTGCACCGTTGTCAAGCGGTGGATACCCGAGTCATTAATTCTGAGCTGTCTCTCCGCTCCAGACGTAAGTAGTTCGGTAGGCGCCTAGACTACTCCGCCCACTTGCTAAGGGTCATTTGTAAAACTTCAAACTGGCCTTCTCTCACTTTCGTATGCTCTGAAAATGTATATTTCCTTGCATTTGGCTACAGTTCTTCCCTTAAATTGCTATGATATTCACCTATAGATCGTGAAATCACGCTACATTCTTATATGTCAGTATCCCTCTCATTGCTCTTTGGGTTCCCAATAATTGCTCCCCCGCAGAGATCAATGGTTCGACTCTAGGCATAACCATGTGCCTGGTCTTTTCAGATGAGACCTGAGTTCGATGCCAGACTGCCGTGGCCAGTTGGGCACAATAGCTTCTATATTATTACAGTCATAAATGAGACTGATACATTGGTAAAAGCTACATTTTACGCACTGACAAATGTCAGCACTTTTAGCCTACTTTTCTCGTTTTGCAAAAATGAGGAAAAAGTAGAATTATGAGAACAATCCGGGAAAATGTGTGCCTGTCTGTGTGTGCCCCCCCCCCTATCAACTCCTAAACGGCTGCAGTTATCGAAACCAAATTTGGTAAGAGTAAAGATTTATACATGAATATTTCACGGCCATATTTAAAATTGACTTCAGTGCTACCAACTGCTTAAAAATCGCAAATGAAATTTGAGCTCTATGTTGGATATCTCTGAAGTTATGCATGCGAACAATTCCAAACTATTTAGATAATAACATTACAGATTAATTTTCAGAAGTTCATACATGCCAGAGTTGCCAACATGATTCTAAGCCTGCCGATAGGTCCAATTTCTAAATGCATGTGACTTCTATACTATTGATTGGGTTTCAACCAAATTTCGCATGTACTATGTGTACTACTACAGGTATGACTGGGCGTATTTTAATGAGCCGCCAGGGCTGCCAACTGTTAATAAATGTTCTCTTCGTGTTTTAACCCTTATACCAATATATCAGAAAGTGTGCAAGCCAACAGCTCTAAACTTTGCACACGTATAGTACCTGACATGCTGCATTAGTTTGGTGTAACATATATACATCAGTGCTGCCAACACGATCCTAAGCCTGCTGATATGTCCAGTTTTTAAATGCATATAACTTCTATACTAACAAATGGATTTCAACCAAATTTCGTATGTGCTTTGTGTGCCATAACAGTTCTGACTATGCGTTTTCGTAAGAACCATCAGGCTGCCAACTGTTAATAAATGCCCTCTTTATTTGTTTAATCCTAATATCAATACATCAGAAAGTATGCAAGCCATCAGCTCTAAACTTTGCACACGTGTAGTACTTGACATTCTAGATTAATTTGGAGTAGCTAATATACCTCAGTGCTGCAAACATGATTCTAAGCGTTCTGATAGTTTCAATTTTCAATTGCATATAACTTCTATACTAACACATGGATTTTATCCAATATTGGCACTATAACAGATCGTAATATTTCAGATTAATTCTGAGCATCTCATACAAGACATTGTTCCCAGCATGATTTTACGCGCTCTGATAAATCCAATATCAAACAGCATGTCACGTCCACACTATCCATTAGACTTCAACCAAATTTTGTATTGGCATTCTATACCTTAAGTGATGGAACTAAGAATGTATTCAGAGTCACCAGGACTGCCAACTGCAGTGAGTACTCAATTAGGCTACTCAATTTCAGTACTTAGAAATGCAGTACCTACATAGAAATGTTAGTATTACCAACTTGATTGCGTCATTATAATAGATAGGTCTATATAGATTGGCATGAATCTTAAATTTTAAGAAAAGTATGCTCTTTAGTTCGTCCAGGAACTACTTGTTATTCAAGAGATGACAACAGATCTCCTCGTTGTGTAGTGCCTAGCATCCTTGAGTGCCGCTGCGGAGGTCCGGGTTGGATTCACATCACTGCAAAAAATATAATTCTGGTCTGAGGGCTGGAACGGTGGTAAACTCAGCCAAAACTAATGCAAAACTGAGATAAGGCGGGTTCTATTCCTACCTCATCCATCCTACAAGTGGTTTTCCATGAATTCACTCTTCTATTCCAATAAAATGCCGGCATGGTTCCTAACTTAAAGCCACGGCCGCCTCCCTCCCAATCGTCATCTTAATTGCAAATACACACACTAATACAGCCATCACAATAACACAGATTATCATAGAAATTTCACACACACCAAAATACACGGACCTACAGTACATGACCACGATGCGGCAAAGTCCCTAAAGAATCAACACAACAACGGAACGGGGTTTGCTCAACCTCGTGAGGCAGAGCTGAGAAGAGGTGGCTTCGATTTCTACCTCAGACATACTAACCTTGTAGTTTTACAATGGCCGTTTATCTCACCATCATGAGCATGGGACCTCCATGTTTACGTGGAATCTGAACTACAGGATGTTATATTTCACTAAACTCGCATGCACTGACCGGGAAACGAACTTGGTACACCTTGGTGATAGTCAAGCAACTTGACTTTAGGCACCATCACGCACCTTTCAGCCATCCTAGAAATTGTTTTCCGTGGTTTCCCACTTCTACTCCAGGTGAAGGCTGGGATGGCGCCTAAATTAAGACCACAGCCGCCTCCTACCCAATTACAAATACTGTACACACACACCTGTACACAGGTTATCATACAGTATCAATACAAGCCGGACGTTTGTTTTAGAGTTAGACGATTACCCTTGACTTTGAGCTTGCGGGTGAGCCTGTACACAGTCACTCTTTAGCCCTATCGCTTCAAGACTGTCACCAACGGTCTGATGTAATGGAATCCAGACTTGAGCACGTGACGACACCACCGTGCAGACAGTACAGTCTACGTCGAAGTATTGTGTGACGCGGAAGAACACGTTACATAGTTACGAACAGAACGTCATTATATTTGCAACGACTGTACTTGAGCAGTAGCATGAAGCTGCTTTGTCAATCATCTGACCGCATGGAGCAAGTGACAATAACACAGGTACTGTAGTAACTCGCCTCCAGGCTTCCATTAGGATTTTTCACTCGTCTAACACAAACGTCCGGCCTGTACCTGACCACGATGTCATGAAACCCCGAAATGAATCATAATCACTGCTTTTTTCAGGGGGTGGGGGACGCGGGGGTTCGCGTACCCCTTAAACTAGCTTGCCACGGTGGGTGAGTGGTCGGTCTACCAACCCCAAGATTGCAGGTTCGCTCCTGGCCGTGGTAAGTGATTTTTGAAAGTAGGCAAAAATACGACACGAATGTCATACGATGTTGGCATGTTAAAGAACCCATTTGAATTCAGTAGGCCGTGTTCATAATGGCAAAATTAATCTCGGGAGTTTCCGCCAACACAAAGTTCCCCATTTCTCTACTTGAAAGCGCTATAGTGTTCAAGGAGCTTAGATATCTAACCTCCTTGACTTTCATAGTGATTCAAGGAACAACGAAATTCGACATGCAAGCTACCCCTCTGGGTGTCAAATTACAAAGCTTGCACCCGGCACCCGAGGCCATACGATATTATTTATTTGAAAACTGTTTAAGAAAAAATATTGGTACATTTGTATCTAGTCCAGCAAATATAACTTCCGACTTGAATGTTCATCGATCAGCTGGCGTCAACACGCTGATCACAACAGCTGGAGGAGATTTCGAGTAATCTTCGATTTAAATCGATCTATCGAATCAGTTTCTTTTGGTCGGCAACTCGGCACTCCGTTCTTATAAGCACGCAGGCTAGTCTTTGGAGGCGGGTAGGTTGTTATTTTAAAAGCTGAAAGTTAATTATTCGAACGCAAACAATGACCGGACTTTTCAAATTGCAAGATCATGATGTTTTGTCGACTACAACTAAGAGTACCCCTTAAATGTATTTTAGAAAATAAAGCACTGAATTCATAATCATCAACAACAACAACAATGTATATTGGTTCCTATGTGCCGTAATGAAATAAGCTGGCTCCTGCGAACGCATCCCTCCAATTGAGAAGCACCGCTCCAATCAATCAGCTGATGGTAATGGTATCGTATCTCACCAGAATATGGCATCATAAAATAGCTAATTACTACTCGCAGGGGGGAGCCAATTAAGGCTCCTCCTCGCAATCTCGGCGTGAGCGCGCCCGATTAGTGACGTCACCACACTTTTATGCCCTACTAACTAGGCGCCACAGCCTTCATCAACAACATACTGTAGGATAGTACATTGGATGCCGATGATGATGATGATGATGATGAGGATAATTGTTGTTTTAAGGGGCCTAACATCTGGGTTATCGGCCCCTAATGGTCTGGGTGATAGCGAAAATATCAATGAAGTGGAAACCATAACAAAAATTAAGTGAGAAGGAAAATACCTACAAAAAGGAACTCAGATTGAAACAACTCACAAAATGGAGAGCGGTAATACTTACAAAAGGGAATTTAGAATGAAAATACAAAAGGAGGAGATTAAAAAATACGCACAAAATGCAATTGAGAATCAAAATACTTGTAAAATGCGCACCCTACAAAATGCAATTTAGATTGAAAATACTTGCAAAAAGCGGTTTAGGTTGAAAATACAAAATGTAATTAAAATTCAAAATACTCACAAAAGTCCCATCCCCTATATTGCAAGACTAACTAAAAAGCAATTTAGATTTTCAATCCTTACAAAATGCAATTTACATCAAAAAGACTTACAAAATGCAACGGAGATTGAAAACACCTACAAAATGGAGGGTAGATGCAAAAAAAAAACTAATTGGAATTTAGATACACGGGGAGCCAATTAACAAAAACAGTGCGGGAATCTTAAAAAGAAAAGGCAATATAATGAAAAGAAAACAAGAGGTCTGACCCCTCGAAGAAGGAGGGATGAGGAAAGATGAGACATGGGCCAATCAAGGTGGGAAAGTGAAAGACTCCCTAGACCTCGAATACCCTATACCGTCGGGGTAGGAAAAGAACAAGAGTTGACCAAAGGAGGTCGACAGGAAAGAAGACGGAGAGGAACCCGACACAAGTAAGTTGAAGCAATGCCGGACTCAGCTGGGATCCCGTGGTTGCCAACCCACGTCCCACTAGATATGAGCCCCTGGGGGAACATTGGATGCCGAAGACCAACTCTTGCTGTAGTGGCTAGCATTCCTAACTGTCACCCTTACGAGAGGAAAGGAAAGAAGTGTGTTGTTTTACGTGATCAAAAGCCACGAAACCTTCTTTTTACATGGAATCCGAGCCAACGGACGTAATATTCCACGTCCAAAATCCTATATGCATTTATCGTAAATCAAACCCCACCTACCTTGCTGGGAGGCAGCATCTTCCCCACTGCGTCATCCCGCTCTCCAGGTCTAAAGTCGAATGGCAGTGATTTGGTGATTGGTTATCGTATTTATTAAATTAATAATTATTATAGTAATATGCAGCGGAATGCCTCACTATGAAAAAAAAAATGTCTGGTAGAAAAATTGGAGATCAAAGAAAGAAAGAAAGAAAGAAAGAAAGAAAGAAAGATCTTGAGGAAAATTCTTGGCCCGATTATAGACAAAGGCGAATTTGAACTCTGAAGATATTTATTTATATTTAGGCTAGATTTATTTATTTATGTTATTTACTCATTTATTTACTTAATCGATTGAGCCCCTTTAGGAGGGCGATTGAACTTGAATACATGATTTCCCCTTGTGGCGTTTTCCCGCTTCTCTTCCCAAAGTCTCTTCATCCTCATCCTCAGAATGCTCCTACCTCCGCTTTTATAGATTTATTTATTTATTTATTTATTTATGTATTTATTGATTTATTGATTGATTTACAAGATTAGAAGAGGTTAAAACACAAAATTACTGTTTACAATAGTACTTCAATTTAATCAATAATGAAATGAAAATCCACAGCCTGCTTCCAGTCGACCGACCGGGTCAGGGAATGGAATGAATGAAGCCCCCATCTAGCGGCGAGGATATGAACTGTGCCGGCTGCAGCCTGTCGCACTCCTCTAAGGCAATGATTAAATGAATGACAGATGAAATGAAATGATAGTGGAGAGTGTTGCTGGAATGAAATTTGGACAGGGAAAACCGGAGTACCCGGAGAAAAGCCTATCTGCCTCCGTTTTGTCAAGCACAGATCTCACATGGATTGACCGGGATTTGAACCACGGACTCAGCGGTGAGAGGCGGCGTGTTGCCGCCTAAGCCACGGAGGCTTACTTCAATTTAATCAATAATATACCTTCCAATACACCGGGAGGAACATGTATATCGGGGGTTTAGGGCTTTGTAGTATTTATTACAGTTATCTTACAATCATAAATAACACATCAAATGAAAGAGTAACTCACACAGTTCGTCATACAAGTGTTCGTACCTGTGCGCACCGGTTCCTCCGTCTTCCGTTAGAAGCGCTAGTAGCCAAGATGGCGATTAGGGAGCAGAAACCTCTTTGTGTTTTACAGTTTGCAAGGACTGAACCTGTAGTTACAGGGCAACGTGCGTATTAAGTTACGGATGACAGAGGTTGTTTTGCATGGCCTCCAGGTTCACCCGATCTGACGCCATGCGATTTTTATCTTCGAGGGTTAGTAATGGATCATGTGCATGTGCTTCCGCTACCAGCTGACCTAACCGACTTAAGAAACAGGATTGAAGCAGTTGTTGCAACAATATTATTCCAGAGACACTGAGCAAGGTTTGGTACGAACTCGGCTATCGACTCGATGTGTGCCGTGTGACGAATGGTGCTCACATTGAACACTTATAGGACAAACTGTTTGAGTTGCTATTTCATTTGATGTATTATTTATAATATTGTAAATTAACTGTGATAAACGCTACAAAGCCTTAAAACCCCAATATTAATTTTGATACATCCTGTATTTCTTATTCTTGGGAGAATTGAGTGCTTTGCATACACTGACAATGATGTCTGAAAATATGTCATGTGTAGTGATAGGTCTTTTTTCAACACACACTGCACATAATACAGTATCCTAAAAGGAGAACGACAGTGTTATTTAACGGAGATGGTCACAATCTAAATGTAGGCTGGATAATCCATTCGGGTTTAATATACAGTGGAGTCTCGCAAACTCGGCCTAATGTGGACCGAAGGGTGGCCGAGTTCGCGGAAATGCCGGGTTTTCGGGAAATGTGTTAAAAAGAGGAAATAAGCTGTTTGTTTTGGTTTAAAAGTAATGCAATGCAGTACATTTATTTCTTTTTAACAGAAACACAAGTTTTGAAATGATTAAGCCACTACAATTACAGCACTTGAATAAGTACAAAACAATTCCCGTAAGCAAATAGTTTCTTCACTTAACTTAATGAAAATTACCATTTACTTTTTTGCAGAAAAGTAAGTAATGTTCTTTTGCTTTTCGCTTTGAAACCTGTTTCTTGAAGCCTCGTCACGAAGACGGCAAAGAAACAGAATTGCGGAGAATGCGCAATCAAATAAATACAACGCTCTGCGCGAAAACCGATTGTTTACTTCTTACTGCCAACAGTTTGTCCATTTACAGTACTGTACAGTACAGGTCGTCGTTACTCTTCTTACTATGTACTGTACTGATATCGCGTCAGGAGATGGCAGTCCAACACGCTGTGACGGGGTCTTGCAGTACGCATGCGCGGCCCTCATATTCCTAACTTAAATACACACATCAAAAAAAGTTTTGCATCACCTCGGTTCCAAGAGTTCCGGAACCGTTAAATACAAAGGGAATAGAGATCAACACAAACAACATTTCAGCTCGTTTTATTGCTCATGAGACCCACACATTGCATGTTGTACCATCATACAGCTAGACTTTCAGCATTTGTGGTCCAGATTGCAGTACACACCACTACCTCTAATACCCAGTAGCACGTCCTCTTGCATTGATGCATGCCTGTATTCGCCGTGGCATACTATCCACAAGTTCATCAAGACACTGTTGGTCCAAATTGTCCCACTCCTCAACGACAATTCGGCGTAAATCTCTCAGAGTGGTTGGTGGGTCAAGACGTCCATAAACAGCCCTTTTCAACATATCCCAGGCATGTTCGATAGGGTTCTTGTCTGGCGAACATGCTGGCCACTGTAGTCGAGCGATGTCGTTATCTTGAAGGAACGCATTCACAAGATGTGCACGATGAGGTCGAGAATTGTCGTCCATGAAGGCAAATGCCTCTCCAATATTCTGCCGATATGGTTGCACTATGGGTCGGAGGATGTCATTCAGGTATCGTAAAGCCGTTTCGGAGCCTTCCATGACCACCAGTGGCGTACGTCGGCCCCACATAATGCCACCCCAAAACATCAGGGAACCACCACCTTGCTGCACTTGCTGGACAGTGTGTCTAAGACGTTCAGCCTGACCAGGGTGCCTCCAAACACGTCTCCGACGATTGTCTGGTTGAAGGCATATGCGACACTCATCGGTGAAGAGAACGTGATGCCAATTCCGTGGGGTTCATTCAGCATGTTGTTGGGCCCATCTGTACCGCGCTGCATGGTGTCGGGGTTGCAAAGCTGGACCTCGCCATGGACGTCGGGAGTGAAGTTGCGCATCATGCAGCCTATTGCGCACAGTTTGAGTTGAAACACGACGTCCTGTGGCTGAACGAAACGCATTATTCAACATGGTGGCATTGCTGTCAGGGTTCCTCCGAGCGGCAATCCGTAAGTAGCGGTCATCCACTACAGTAGTAGCCCTTGGGCGGCCTGAGCGAGGCCTGTCATCGACAGTTCCTGTATCTCTGTACCTCCTCCATGTCCGAACAACATCGCTTTGGTTCATTCTGAGACGCCTGGAAACTTCCCTTGTTGAGAGCCCTTCTTGACACAAAGTAACAATGCGGACGCGATCGAACTGCGGTATTGACCTTCTAGGCATGGTAGAACTACAGACAACTTGAGCAGCGTACCTTCGTCCTGGTGGAATGACTGGAACTGATCGGCTGTCGTACCCCCTCCGTCTAATAGGCCCTGCTCATGCATGGTTGTTTACATCTTTGAGCAGTTTTAGTGACATCTATGAACAGTCAAAGGGACTGTATCTTGGATACAATATACACAGTCAACGTCTATATGCCGGAGATCTGGGAACCGAGGTGATGCAAAACTTTTTTTGATGTGTGTATATCGGCTTCGCGCATGCCAATCGCTGTTATTGCAGCACACGACACGCAGCCAGTGAAAGAAGGAATGTGCTGAGTGAGTGAAACACGTAGTGACTAACTTAATGTTTTTGGAATGCGCGATACGCAGTGAGCGGGTAGACATCTGCAGGTCAAACCCAACTGCCAACTCCTGGCGCGATATCAGTAGGTCAACTTGTTTCGCGTCGTATTTAACTGTCGATAATTCCATTGATGGAGAAGACGAAAAAAAAAAAAAACATAATAACGCTCTGTGCGGAAACACAAAACCAAACAAAAATCATGATTGTTTTTTCTCCTGTCAGGGTGGCCGAGAAATCCGGAGTGCCGGGTTACAGAGTGCCGAGTTTGCGAGACTCTACTGTACTGTAGAACTGGGATTGATTTATAACACGCTGCAATTTCACTCCACATGGTAGATGGGCTATGACTCGGCAACCAGAAGCTTATGAATTACCAAGTTAAGAAGTGCCGAAAGACGCAAAAAGTATTAGAATTAGCTTTCTAATGAAATCTACCTAAAATCAGCGTGGTATAACGGGGAAATAATGGTTTAGATAAGGGGCATCCAGCCTTTGCACGCTCGGCGTGCTAGCTATAGGAATTTTGGCGTAGTTGGTAGCATGCTGAACTGCTGTGCCCGGTCGAAAACGTCGGATTTTTAAGAGCGTTAAAATCCATCAGTATGCCTTCCTTCGGAGGGCAAGTAAAGCCGGCAGTTCCATGTCATAGATTTATGGCATAAAAAAGATCCTTGCACAGACTAAACTTGTGTGAAGCTAAATTTCTAGGTTAGATTTCGTTGGAACACTCTATCAAAGTTCCAACGATCACCACTAGGTATCAGTGACATCTGGTAGCGAAAGTATGAACTACTTGATATTTAACGGAACTTGTAGCTCACCCTATGTGTGTCCGCTTGAAGCATATACAGTTTCTGGCGAGCCGGACATGTCCTCGGACTTTCCCGGCACTAAAAGCCATACGATAAATAAATAAATAAATAAATAAATAAATAAATAAATAAATAACCACTCCTGCCTCTCTTGGCTGGGCTGCCTGCCCTGACTACCGGTGGTGCGACAGCTCTTCGCCGCGTCTGACCAAGTCAAGTTGGGATCACTAGCGCATCGGACGTAATGTAAACAAGCACAAACATGAACACCAACACAATGTTCGTCCAATGCTTTTTTGTCCGACACATCTACATTGTGTTTTACTCGATTCTCCACGTACCGCTACTTGTGGATTACGTGCTTAGCATTAAAAGGTCAGAAATACTGATAAGGCAACATGGCACTCATTTTAGGCATTAACAACTTTGGTCACATTCTCCTTCTTCTTTGTTCGATTTTGGCCTACTTTGGACCACGGGAAACAATTGACTTGCTGATAAGTCCTTTTTTCTGCTCCAAGAAACTCTTCATCCTTTCACTATGGATTCTCTTCCTTTCTTCCGACCAGATGTTCTTGGCTCTTCTCCTTTGCTTTTCCTGGAACCCCTTGAATGCATCAATCGTACCTCGAAACACCTCTCTTTTCCAGATCTCATTTGGACTGACCCCAACTTCCACCATATCCTTTCTTATTTCATCTACCCATTTTGTAGTCGCTTTTATCTTGGTGATGTAATTAAAGATCTTCTTTGTTAGTCGACTATCGCTCATTCTCGTAAGGTGTCCATAGAACTTCAATCTTCTCTTCCGTATGGTATCTGTGATTTTTTCTGCTTGTCCGTAAAGATCTTTGTTTCGTCTCTTCCGCCATGTACCATCGTTTCTATTTTCGGGTCCTAAGATCTTCCTCAAGATTTTTCTTTCTTTCTTCTCCAGTTCCTCTAATTCACCTTTCTTGTTCAGTATCAAACATTCTTAACTAGCCTATACAATCCCTCAGGCTTGACGACCGTGATATAGTGTCTTATCTTCGCTCCGTAAGATATTGTTCTTTTGTTGTACCTATTCTGAACATTATAATTAGCCTATTTTCATTTTATGAAAAAGTAGGATTATGAGATGTGTGTGTTTCCCGTAATAACTTCTAAATGGTTGGAACTCGGTAAGTTCATAGTACTATTACGGTCAATCCCGACCGTGCCCTTCAAATTTTATTACGTCTCAACAATCCAACATGGCGGCTGTGCGAAATATTTCATCGGCATTCTATATCTCCAAAACTATTACTGATATCACCCTGAAATATTGAACGGTGATAAAGGGCGCTACTAGAAGTTCAAAGACCTGGTAACTACAAAATGAACATGGCGGTCTAATGACCGCACAGTAGAACACCAAGTCAAACCATGTGCTCACTAATGTGTCGACATACATTGCAACACTGCTCGCTGTTGCTATGGAACCTGTTACCCTTCTCGTCTCAAATCCTCACCTCACCCTTCAAGCGGATGACAGCTTTCATCGTTCATCTTTTGTAAATCAGAGGATAACTGATACTCTATACAGGGCGTTTCAGTGAGAGATTAGCTTGCCACGGTGGGTGAGTGGTTATCGTGTCGGTCTACCAATCCCAAGATTGCAGGTTCGCTCCTGGCCGTGGTAAGTGTTTTTTTTTTGAAAGGCAGCAAAAATATGACACGCATGTCATACGATGTTGGCATGTCAAAGAACCCATTTGAATTCAGTAGGCCGTGTTCATAATGGCAAAATTAATCTCGGAAGTTTCCGCCAACAAGTTCCTCAATTCTCTACTAGAAAGCGCTGTAATGTTCAAGGAGCTTAGATATCTAACCACCTTGACTTTCATAGTGATTCAAGGAACAACGAAATTCGACATGCAAGCTACCATCTGGGTGTCAAATTACAAAGCTTGCACTCGGCATCCGAGGCCATACGATATTATTATTATAGTGAGAGATTGCCAAACTACCGGCAATCCGGGTCGCCTCACTGAGCACATCGACATAGGGAACATGTGGTCTCCGAGGACACCCAAAGGTGCTATGGACGTAAACATGTGTAACACGAAAAAGGCATCCTGAGTAGTTATTTATGTGTATTGCTTGTTGCCAGTAAATGTGTACACTAGGCTATTATACAGGTAGCCAGTGAACGGTTGAACACCCAGGTGACCAATGCTGTGTTTGTAATACCTCTATCGTTCGGAATGTTGCTTTGTTATACAGAATCTCGTACGTCGTTGCCATGCTTGTATCGAAGTTGATGGCCGACATAATGAGCAATTTTTATGAGTTTGTACACACTTATGCAGTGACTCTAGTCCCCCCAGGGGCTCACATCTAGTGGGACGTGGATTGGCGACCACGGGACCCCAGCTGAGTCCGGCATTGCCTCCACTTACATGTGCTGGGCTCCTCTCCGTCTTCTTTCCTGTCAACCTCTCTTGGTCAATTCTTGTTCTCTTCCGACCCCGACGGTATTAGGGTATCCGAGGCGTAGGGAGTCTTAATTGGCCCTTGTCTCATCTTTCCTGATACCCTCCTTCTGAGAGAGGTCAGCCTTGTTTTTCTTTTCATGTTATCTCCTGCGTTCTGCTCAAGGCCCTCAAGTGTGTAGCCCCACTACAACTAGTGCACCCTGGATATTGCTACTCCCTCAGGAGTTCGGGAGTTGGTGATACCGAGGGATTCCTGAGCTGGGTCCGTGTTTTCCCCTTTTTCCACTGACTATGGGGCGAGACCTCTCCTCTTTCCCCCATTCCCATCTGCCTCTCGTAGCTCTTCTTCCTTCCAAGTCCCTCCATTCCATTCTTCGAGGGTTGAGGACATTTCTTTTCTCCCTGTCCTTTATTTGCCTTATCCTTTATTTGTTTACCATTTCTTCTTCTAGTATGTAGCAGTCTGTAGTTTGTATTAGTTATAGTTTTCATTCTCATCTCATCTTTCACTATCACCCAAACCTTTAGGGGCCGATAAACCTAGGTGTTAGACCCCTTAACACAACAATTATCATCATCATAACTCTAGTGCGTTCATGACATGGTCGTCAAATACAATGCCACCTGTGTAATAATGTGCACATTTACTGTCTACAAACATAACTAATACCTCAGGACACCCCAGTCGTGTTACACTCATGTTTACGTCCATAGCACCTTTGTGTTGCGGCATCCATTTGGAACGCTCTCACTGAAACACCTGTATAAATTAGCCTATGTATAACAAGTAGTTCCGTGAAGAACTATACAGCCTATTTTCATATATCCAACTTATGTTAATTGCCACTATCAACATATACCATTTCTGTTTGATTGCTGTAATAGATTCGTAGATATTAAGAACCGACTAAATATTTCGGATGGTCGCCATGTTGGATTTTATATATGTAGGTCCTAGAGTTATGTACTGTTACATGCAGATTATTGTGAACGTGTAGTATTCAAACTTCAATCGCAAAATTAGGACACAAGAAAAAACAAGGAGATTTTAAAATTTTTCACAGCTGCCATCTTGAGGTTATGGAAACAATTGAAATAAATTAGATGCCAGTGGATTAACATTCGTATAAGGATTTACTGTACCAAGTTTCACTGCACTCGGATGGTTAAATTGCGAGAAACGTGCATGTGAATATTTATAATTCGCGTCACCGCCATGTTGGATTTGTGATCACCAGGTTATTTAAAGTCCTATAGGTGAACTTAAGTTCATAGCCCCTATGAACTGTAAAAATGCAGTTTGATTGCTAAAATAGATTCGTAGATATTCAGTATCGTCTAAATATTTCGGATGGTCGCCATGTTGGATTGTTAAATGTATAGGCCATAGAGTCATGTACCATTAAAGGAAAATTATTGCGTAGGTTCATTATTCAAACTTTCACTTCGATCGCATGACTACATCACAAGAAATAAAAACTTAATTTTAAAATTCGCACTGCCGCCATCTTGAGGTTATGTAAACAATTGAACTAAATTAGATACCAGTGTATTACAATGTGTATAAATATTTCCTGTACCAGGTTTCAGTGCGCTTGGAACATTAAATCGCGAGAAAGGTCTATTTAAAATTTTCAAATTCGCTTGGCCGCCATGTTCGTTTTGTAGTTAACCGGTTTTTGAAAGTCTTATAGATGGACTTCCAGTAGTGCCCTTTATCTCCGTACAAAATTTTAGGGAGATACCGCTAATAGTTTCAGAGATATAGAATGCCGGTGAAATATTTCGCACATCCGCCATCTTGTGATTATGTAAACAATTGAACGAAGTTAGATGTCGGTGCATTACAATGTATATAAACATATACTGTACCAAGTTTCATTGCGTTTGGTTGGTCAAATCACGAGTTTGGTTTTGTAGTTACCAGGTTTTCAAAAGTCACATAAGTGAACTTATAGCAGTTCCCTCTATCACCATAGGAAATGTCAGGGTAATATCGGTAATAGTTTCGGAGATATTGAATGCTGGTGAAATATTTCGCACAGCCGCCATGTTGGATTGGTGAGTCGTAACAAAATTTGAAGGGCACGGCCGAGGTCGCCAGGAATAGTGCTATGAACTTTCCGAGTTTCATTAAAATCGCTCCTGCCGTTTAGATTTTATTAGGGACACACACACACACGAATCACACACACACACACACGCACACACACACGGACAAAAGGTGATCTCATAAGCCTATTTTTTTCAAAATTGAAAATAGGCTAAAAATACAGTTTTCAATTCAAAATCTATGCGCGGAAACCACTTGTATACAATTGAAAATATGTACTCTTGTTAACCCTAGATATATGGACACGCCCCCATTTCCACATTCCCACAGGCACAATCATTATCATCATCGTAAATCTGTATAGGTCTATCCCTTTGGCACACATTCAGTGCCCCCGCATGTGAGTTAATCCCACTCACATCTATCATGCTGGACAGAGTTCCAATACTACAACATCACGTTCCATTTATTGTTCACACGCTCCATTATTCATTCTTCAAGAAGATATTCTATCCACAGTTTACTGACCACCTCGGGATGTAGGGGTTAACATTCATGGCTGTCACCCCGGAGGTCCGGTTTCGATTCCCGACTCTACAAATAAATGTTATTCTGGTCTGAGGGCTGGAATGGGGTACACTCAGCATCGTGAGGCAAAACTGAGAGGAGGAAGGTTCCATTTTTTCACCTCAGCCAACTCGGAAGTGTTTATCCTTGGTTTCCCACTTCTGTTGTTGTTTGATTCTTCAGTCCTTTGGCTGGTTTGATACAGCCCTCCATGCTTCCCTGTCCTGAGCTAATCGTTTCATCTCTACATAGCTACCAAACCTTACATCCGAGGCAAGCTGTTTAACATATTCTAACCTTGGTCTACCCCTACAGTTATTATCCTCGACCCTTCCGTCCATAACTGAGTTTTTTATTCTTGAGTGTCTTAGAATGTGTCCTACCAACCTATCTCTTCTCTTCATTAGCAGTCGCCAGAACGTTAGTTAGTTATTGAGGTTTTAAGAGGCGGAACAGCGAAGCCATCTGCCCCAGGCACTAGAAATAACTCACCTCTCCCAATCGTCTTAATAAATAACCCCTGACACTACAGTCCATGAAGGGCCTAGGCCTACCTAGCGACCGCTGCCCAGCCATTTGGCCTGCAGATATTGGGGTGACGCGTGATCAGCGCATCGGGTCCCCTCGGCCGTTAATCTTGGTTTTCGTGATCGGGGCACTGCCTCACTGTCAGACAGCTACTCAATTGTCCTCACGAGGCTGAGTGCACCCCGTTCTATCCCTCACGTCAGTTTCTAAAATCCCTGACGGGACCGGGAATCGAACCCGGGGCCTGCTGGTGAGAGGCAGGTGCGCTACCCCAACACCACGGGGCCGGCTCAATCGTCTTAATATCTATTTATGTTTTGTAACCTTACCTACCCATCTGATCTTCATAATTCTCCTGTAACACCACATTTCAAACGCTTGAATTCTCCTCTTTTCTGCTGCTCAAAGTTTCACTTCCATAAAGCGCCACTTCTACCACAGATAAATGCCGGAATGTTTCCTAACTAAGGGCCAAGACCATCTCCTTCCCATTCCTTACCTGAAATAAAAATACACTCACTAATATATTCATTACAACAAAACAGGTTATCAGACGAATTCCACACACACCAAAATACATGAAGCATCATGGCCACGATTTCGCGAAGCCTCTAAATGAATTAACAACATCACAGTTTTTCGATTCTTTCCACCTCCTAATCCTGTTGTCGTCGTTGTTTTATTTGAGGGGCTTAGGCATCGTGGTCATTTAGCCCCGTGTACTTGCGTGAGTGTGTAATGTTGTCTGATAACCTGTTTTATTGTGATGGCTGTATTAATGTGTGTATTTGTAATTTAGGGGATGATTGGGAAGGAGATGGCCGTGGCCTTAACTTAGAAACCAACCCGGTATTCGCCTGGCGTAGAAGTGGGAAACCACGGAATACCACTTCCAGGATGGCTGAGATGGGAATCGAACCCACCTTTTCTCAGTTTTGTCTCACGAGACAATGTAATATGAACAAGTAGTTCTGTGGCGATCTAAACTACTTTTCTTAAAATTTTGGATTCATACCAATGATTTCGTCTAGAATAATGACGAAATTAAGTTGGCAATACTGACATTTGTAATTAGTTCGAAATGTACTTGAAATAGTGTAGCCTAATAGAGCACTATAGTTGTCAGCCGTTGTGACTCTGAATATATTCTTAGTTCCATCCGTTTACAGGATGCACATACAAAATTTGGTTGAAGTCCAATGGATAATATGGGCGTTACATGCAGTTAGACATTGGATCTATCAGCGCGCGTAAAATAATGTTGGCAGCAATATCATGTATGTGTTACATAGAATTTATATGAAATATTATGATCTATTATTGTGCCAACTTTGGATGAAATACTTTTGTTAGTATAGAAGTTACATAGTTTAAAAATTGGGCCTCTTAGCAGGCTTAGAATCATGTTGGCAGCACTGACGCATGTCAATTGCTCCAAATTAATCTATAATGTCAGGTACTATACGTGTGTGAAGTTTATAGGTGTTGACTTGCATACTTTCTGATATATTGATATTAGGATAAAAGAAATAGAGAGAGCATTTATTACCAGTTGGCAGCCCTGGTGGTTCTTAAGAATACGCATAGTCATATCAATTATGGCATCATGAGATAGACATATTTGGGTGTCCCGTACTTTAGACGGCCTGCATTCTCCAGTATGTTAGCATTGGAGGATACGGAATCCATATGGACAGCGGAAAACAGCGATGTTGCACTAGTTGAAACTCAGCCATCATTGAAGTGGTTTTCCGTGGTTTCCTACTTCAACTCCAGCCAAATGCTGGGATGGTTGCTAACTTAATAAAACCACAGCCACTTTCTTGCCAATCCTAACCTCAATTATAAATACACACACATACAATACTACTACAGACATCAAAGTATGTAAACTATAATACAGATTAACCGACAAACTCTACAACAACCAAGTATAGTGGGTAGATATCCACGATGCACGAGCCCTTAAATAATAATAATAGTAATAATAAACGTGTAAAGAAATTTAAATACCTGGGTGAGGTAATCCAACAAAATGGCCTAGAACAGGAAGCAATTAATCTTAGAATCTGGAAATTAGACCGAGCCTATCACCTGACGAAAATTCTCTATAATAAGAAGTCGCTGAGCATTGGAGCCAAGTTAAGACTCTACAGCACGGTTGTCAAACCTGAAGCATTATATGCTTCGGAGACTTTGACTATGAACAGACGGGGACTAGTCGACCAGTTGGTCAAAAGAGAATGCAGGGTATTGAGCAAAGTTTTAGACAACAGATGGGTTAACGGACACTTACGTTTGAAGTCAAACGAAGAGTTATATAGAAAGATAGAAACAGTCACGTCAACAATAAAAAGGAAAAGGTTGTTGCTCTATGGACACATTTTCAGAATGTCCAATGATCGACTAACTAAGAAAATTTGGAATTTCGTGAAACCAAAGAGGAAAAAATTGGCATGGTTCGAAGAATGTAACAAAGACCTTATAGAAATTGGAATTCCAGACTGCAAAATTACGAACAGCTGTGAATTCAGACACCTAATCAAAAATTACCAGGGATTTAAGGTAGGGGCAGAACCCAAAAGACGGAGGGAACCTCTTTCAGAAGATCGGAAGAAGGCGCTGAGTGATGGGCTCAAGAGATACTGGCAGGACATCAAAGCTGGCAGACGATCTAGAACGAAATATTGATTTTGATTGTTACTCCGTAGTCCATAGTGGCTCAATTCAAATGTAATAATAATAATAATAATAATAATAATAATAATAATAATAATAATAATAATATCGCATAGCCTCAGGTGCCGGGTGCAAGCTTTGTTATTTGACACCCAGAGGGAAGCTTCCATGTCGAATTTTGTTGTTCCTTGGTGCGCTATGAAAGTCAATGAGGTTAGATATCTAAGCACTTTGACACTATAGCGCTATCTAGTAGGGAAAGGAGAAACTTTGTGTTAGCGGCAAAATCCCGAGATTAATTTTGTCATTATGAACACGGCCTACTGAATTCATACGGGTTCTTTACCATGCCAACATCGTATGGCATGCGTGCCGAGATTTTTGCCGTCTTTCAAAAATCGCTTACTAAGACCAGGAGCGAACCTGCATGCTTGGGGTTGGTAGTCCGACACGATCAGCACTCACCCACCGTGGCAAGCTAGCCCTTGAATGAAACAGTAACAGCCAACTAAGGCCATTTAAATATTTTCCATTTTCTTTTCTATAATATTTTGTCATTGCTCCATTAAAAAGTCGAGCCATAGAGACAACATATGAACTATGGCTGGTCGCGTCCACTCGTATATTCCATCCTACGCACAGTGGATGATGTGTAGGCTGGCGTTGACGTGCCCCAATAAATGGTTTTCAAGCTCATACTCTGTAATGGACGAAGCTGAGCCGTACATCACGGGGGTAAGGTCAGAGTTCAGAGTCTCGTGCTTTTAACAAAAGACTGTAGAGAAGCAACAGTGTGGAAGTATTCTGACCGTCTCGTGTTAGTTTCTACAATATGTTTCACTTGGCCCTCTCTCCCATCCCTTTTCATAGTTTTCATTAATTCATTCTCCATAAAAATAGTCAGCCAATCCATATTTTGATTCATTCTCCGTTCCCCACCTCTCTCTCTGCATTCTGTTCATAATCGAGAAAAGAGATACACAAAATTAACACTACAGATTCCTATACACTGAACCATGAAGTTCAATAAATCTTTTGTTTGCACCGCTTCCCGCCTCTTCAACACCTTCCGTTTATATAAGTTCGTCAACATTGCAAGCACTACAGCTCTCAAAAGACGTCTTTCATACTGCTTGTTGGAGCAGTAAACCTCTCACATCTGATTGAAATGAAAATCCACAGCCTGCTTCCAGTCTCCGACCGGGTCAGGAATGGAATGAATGAAGCCCCCATCTAGCGGCGAGGATATGAACTGTGCCGGCTGCCGAAGCCTGACGCACTCCTCTGGGGCAATGATTAAATGAATGACAGATGAAATGAAATGATAGTGGAGAGTGTTGCTGGAATGAAATTTTGACAGGGAAAACCGGAGTGCCCGGAGAAAAACCTGTCTGCCTCCGTTTTGTCCAGCACAGATCTCACATGGAGTGACCGGGATTTGAACCACGGACCCAGCGGTGAGAGGCCGGCGTGCTGCCGCCTAAGCCACGGAGGCTTAAATCACATCTGATTACTGCAATATGTTAAAATACTATTATTAGTTCAATTAGCCTATAACATCAGGACAATAGCTGACAACCTGACTACTTTAATAGCTTTTCTTGTATATGGTATTTGTTTTTCGGGCTGATATTGTGTTGGTTGGTTCTTAAGTTTAGGGGCTGCGACAACGCGGTCATGTAGCCCCGTGTACTTGGGGTGTGTGTAGGATCTGTCTGATAACCGGTGTTAATTGTGATGACTGTATTAGTGCGTGTTATCTGTTTTTAATTCAAGTAAGGACTGCAGGCTTTAGAATTTTTCAAATAGTTCCTACTTTTGCCGCCAAACGCCACCGACAACGACTACTAGTTTAGAACTTAGCTACCAGACGCCACCGCAGTCGGCTCTTGGCAACGAACGTAGCAACCTATGAGCGTTGTTTACATTCTTAACCTATACAATTTAGCTTCACACAGGCGTAATTAGTGGAAGGTTCTTTAACATGCCGTAAATCTATGACATGGGACCGCCGGCTTTACTTCCCTTCCAAAGGAAGGCAAACTAAGGGATTTTAACGCTCTTAAAAAAATCCGACGACTTCGGCCGGATTTGAACCCGTGATCATGGGCATAGAAGCTCAGCATGCTACCGACTACGCCACCGAAGCCGCCTCTGATACTGTGCCTGTAAGTACTATTTTGTATATAATTTTTCCATTATTATTATTATTATTATTATTATTATTATTATTATTATTATTATTATTATGTCCGGCAACGTGGCTAAATGGTTAGCATGATAGGCTTCGGCCCGAAGTGCCCCGGGTTCGATTCCCGGCCGAGCCATCAGGGATTTAAATCTCCTGGGGTTAATTCCAGCGGCTCGGGGACTGGTTGTATGTGACGTATTCAACCTCAATTCATCCTCATTACGACTCGCAGGTCGCCTACGGGCGTCAACTAGAAACACCTGCACTCGGGCTCTCAGGAGGCCACACGAACATTACATTATTATTATTATTATTATTATTATACTCTCTTTTTATTAATATCATTGTTAGACTATTATTATTTAAATTGTGAATGTAAGTGAAATGATTTATTTTGATAAGCCCAAATATTATTGCATGTAGGGTGCGACTGTAAAGGAGGTCTTAATCTCTAAGTGTAGCCGTGGAAATAAAGTCAATCAATCAATCTCTCCCTTCACGATAATCTATCAGTTACGCAATAATCACAGTCAATGTGAACATTCAATTGTCTTTATAAAAGGGAAACCAAATAAGACTTATTGTACTTAAACTCTATCCCAGCCATGTAGTTTTTGCTTTATTTGCTTCTTCTTGTGATCTTGTGGTAGGCGCTACAGTCCATGCAGGTCCTTGGCCTTCATCTGATTTTATCCAAGGACATCGTAAGCTATCACAGTAACCTACTCTGTTTTCGAGGTAGGTGAATTAACACTACACCCAACCCAAAACCTGGAGAACTAGGGACTCTTCTGTCAGGGTTATTATACCACACATTTGCCGAGGAAGCCTCGCTTTAAGGCACCAGGTTCTTGTCATTAGAGGTAGAATGTGCTGGTATTACTGTCAATTTAGCAGCCAAAGCATTTCGTAGGTTTTTGTGGCTGTACCTGCTCGACATCAGTGCGCCCCCTAAGGCTATATCACCAACCATTCACCCTCCTCCTTTACTCGGGCTTGGGACCGGCACTAGTAAATACAACAATATGCACTAGGAGAAGAGCTTTGTTTCATATGCACTTACTTGGGAAAGCACTAAATACCACTTCCAGGTTGTCTGACGTGGGAATAGAGCCCACCATTTCTCAGGTTTGCCACCAGACCAGAATTAAATTTCTTGTCAGAGGTGGGAAACGAACCCAGATCTCCAGAGTGACAGCCAAGAGCGCTAACTGCTACACCAGTGGAATAATTTAACTGCCTTATAAGCAGTCTTACAGCCCTAAATTATAAACAGTAAGTCGTAGAAAGTATGGAAATTGTCATTGAGTCTAATCATTCGCCAAGAAGCGATAGTAAATTTTCCTCCTCACGCATTGAGCACACATTTATTTGGACACGTCCTTAGCTTGACTACCTCGGAAATCTCTACATAGTAAAACACCAAGTCCCCGATTCTTGGATGTAACGGGTAACCTCGAGAACCACTGAATGGGTTTTGATGCGGTTTTCACCATTCTGTCGAGGATTTCTTGAGGAAGGTTTCTGTAGAAAAACATACGTTTATGACCAAAGGAAGCCGAGCAGTAACGATTTCAGTTAATCGAGTCGGAGAAAAACCTGCCATCCGTTCGCCTTTTAAGCTTATGCAGGGTAAACCGTTAAAAATATCTATATACTACTGTATGAGTGTAAGAATTGTTCAGCATGAAAAGTTCTACGAAAAAGTCCGGGACAGTACACTCTATCTTTAATGCATCGCCCACTATAAGTGTTTTTACGTTTTCATTTTTTCCAACAAGCTGAATTGAGTGGAAATTTAAATTATTAGATTCGGAGCGAGTTTACGACTAGCGAGCCTATCACCCCAGCTTCGGCCAGCATCAAACTGTCGAGTCGTGTTGAGTTTCTTTTCTTTATTCATGTCAGAGGTATCAACTTTACACACAAAGGATATGAATAATGAATATTGGATATCTACATTTCTACCATACATATAGGCTATACAGGTCTATTATACAAACAAATCACATATTGAGCACAAATTTGTGAGCTAGATGATTTTTGCCCAATATTGGGCGACGCCAATAGCGATGGGGGAGGCTGCAATCAAATCTTTCATACTGCACTTTGAAGGACATAAGTCACGCTGACATAAATATTGGATTCAAGGAGAAATAATTTCAACTCTGAGATTTGCCGATGACATAGTCATCTTGGCCGACACGCCTGAGGAATGAATGAGTTTTCGAATGGTCTCCGTCTTGAGGAAATAATTCATGATGGAAATTAATAAATGTAAATCAAAAATATTGAATGCAGCCGAAATAAATCAGAAACCTCTATGGACATCAAATTGGCAGGTTAAAAACTAAAGGAAGAAGGAAACTTCTGTTACTTAGGAAGCAAAATAACCAGTGAAGGACGAAGCAAAGTGGACATAAAAAGTAGGTTAGCTCAGGAAAGGAAAGCATTTCTACAGAAAACGAATCTGTTGACATCGAATATAGATTTAGGTATTCGGAAGTCATTTTTGAAGGCCTTTGTGTGGAGCGTGGCACTCTGTGGAAGTAAAACTTGGAGTATAGGTGCAGCAGAAAAGAGGAGAATTGAAGCGTTTGAAATATGGTGTTACAGGAGAATGATGAAGAACAAATGGGTAGATAGGGTTACAAACGAAGAGGTATTAAGACGAGAGGAGAGATATTTCTGGCGACTGCTAATGCAGAGAAGAGATAGGTTGCTAGGACACATACTAAGACACCCAGGAATAGCAAGCTTAGTAATGGAAGGAAGGGTCGAGGACAAGAACTGTACGGGTAGACCAAGGTTAGAATATGTTAAACAGATTGCCTCAGATGTAGGGTGTGGTAGCTATGTAGAGATGAAACGATTAGCTCAGGACTGGGAGGCATGGACAGCTGCATCAAACCAGTCAAAAGACTGAAACCTCAAACAACAAAAACTCCACAGTCACAGAGTGATGACTTGCTTGAGAAACCCCACTTCCGCAGATTTACTCTTGTTCTGTCTACTCCTATACGGAGTCTGTTAAGGGCTTTCCAGGTTTTCTCCTGGCGTCCACATGGTAGACTTTCCTTCGGCTCAATCCAGTTGGAAAGGTGGCGAGTTCTTTCTTTCCACATCTTGATCCTAGCATTCTCTGCTTTCTCTTGAAGCTTACTGATGTGCATGTTGAGTTAAGACTTCAGAGAAGAGTATATGTGTTTTTAGAGTTTTGCTGTTCACCTCGGCTTTTCTGAATTGCGACTGGGATTTGCTGTCCGTGCGCCTTTTAAGCTTACGCTGGGTAAATCGTTAAAGATACCAGGCGATGCCCCGGGTTGCTAGTCTCTACTTAGAATACAACAAAGTCCCCGATTCTTGGATGTCACAGGTAATCTCGAAAACCACAGTATGGATTTTGATGCGGTTTTCACTATTCTTTAAAGGATATCTCGAGAAAGGTTTCTGTTGAAAATAATTTGTTTGTGATGAAAGGAAGCCAAGCAGAAATGATGTCAGTGAAAAAGTCGAAGAAACGCCTGGCGTCCTTGCTTTTTTTAAGCTTACTATGGGAAAATCGTTAAAAATATCAATATACTATGCGTGTAAGAATTGTTCAGCATGAAAAGTTCTACAAAAAATCCCGGAGAGCATATCTCCATGATAATACAGAGTCCGCCAGAAAAATGTATACACTCTTTGTCAGACGATATCGGGATATGGACATTGTCAACTGTTATCATTGTTTTTAAATGTTGTAATATGGTCTTTCGCTCAACAGATGTCGGTACTTACATCACGATAGTGGGAAAACGAAATGGCTGGAGCACGCTTGACGTTCGAGCAGCGAAAGTACATTCTGATGTGGTTTATCAGGTTTGGTAATGCCGTTGAAGTGCAACGTCAGTGGAGGAGCGAGTTTGAAACAGAATCCCCAACACGCCTAGCAATTAAACGCATTACTGGGAAGTTTGAGACACATGGAACGATTTGTGATATTCACAAAGGAAGATCGGGAAGAACGTTTACAGCTACTAGTCCTGCTTTGTCGGTTCACGTGTTGGAAAGGTTTGCTAATTCTCCACAGAAGTCAGCTACGCAATGTGCGCGGGACGTGGGGATTAGCAGTACAAGTGTACGACGGATTTTGAAAACAGCTAAGTGGAAAGTTTACATCCCACGATTACTGTATGCGGTTATTGAGGATGATCCCGATCGTCGAATGCAATTTTGCGAATGGTATCAGCAAATGGTCACCCAAGATGAACAATTTCTGACGAAGTTAGTGTGGTCTGATGAAGCCCAGTTTAAACTTAATGGAACAGTGAATCAACATAACTGTGTCGACTGGACTCCGGAGTATAATCAATAGCCCAGTCAGTGATTTTAACCTATCATGCCGAGACGTAAAACGGATATAGGTCGTAGTTCATAGACATCGGAAAAGAAGAGCTTATCACGTAATGCACTCATAACTGTTCCCGGGAGAAGTCGGGGCGGGTTGCTAGTTAAATATAAATAAAGACTGAACCTTAATATGAATATCACTGGAGTTACAGTGCATCAACAACGGGATATGGATCAGGAGAGATTTATTTAGTTGAGTTGAAAAAGTGTAATCTAGTTTTAGTCGTTAGATTGATCCTCGTTTGTTGATCAAATCCCGTCAAATAAATGTAGCGATGCTACAGGTGATCCATTCTGTGTTGCGATGTTGGCTCTATCTCGTAAAGCGAGTTGTACAGATGATAAACCCTGACTCAATCTCGTTGTGTGGTTCCTATAAAGTCTCCGTACAACCCGAGTCGCTATCACCGCAGCGCTTGGAGCAGTGCAATGACGCCCCGTCGCCATAACGCAGATTGCCTCCTCACAGCAAGTCGCGTGACCTACATCAAAGTGTTTTCCACCTTAAACTACCGACAGTAATGGCTACGATGGCTAAAGCGCGGCGTTTGGTCACGGGGCCAAGCTCTCTGCTGATTCGGTAGACGCGTGGGTTCGAGCCCCACCGTCGGCCGTTCTTGAAATGGTTTTCCGTGATTTCCCATTTTCAACACCAGGCAAATGCTGGGATGGTACCTTCTGACAGGCCACGGCCGCTTCCATCCACATCCTTGCCCAGTATCATTCATCTTCATCCATTTCATTCCTCATCCCGACGCGCAGGTCGCCCACGGGCGTCGACTAGAAAGACCTGCACGCGGCCTCTCAGGAGGCCACACGATAAAAAAATATTTAAAAAAACTAAACCAATAATGAAGTTCCTCCAAAGGAGGACACAAGTTCTTATACAGACTATGAGAACATAAGACATTTCTGATGTCTGTATCCACGGAGAATCAATCCCTACGCTAGGACGAAATAGTTTCCCTCGGCCAGTCTCCAAGATTTTACAAATATCACCAAAAATCTATTTTCCATCTACCTAGGTATACAGCTATAGTACCGGCTTCGGTGGCGTAGTTGGTAGCATGCTGAACTGCTGTGCCCAAGATTAGCGGGTTCAAACCCGGCCGAAGTCGTCGGACTTTTTGAGAGCGTTAATATCCTTCAATATGCCTTCCTTCCGAGAGGAAGTAAATTCGGAAGTCCCATGTCAGATTAATGGCATGTAAAAGATCCTTCCACTAACTAAACTTGTGTGAAGCTAAATTTCTAGGTTAGATTTCTTTGAATCGCTCTATCATAGTTCCAATGTTCACCACTAGGAGTCAGTGACATCTAGTAGTGAAAGTTAGAACTACTTGAAATTGAACGGAACTTGTAGCTCACCCCATGGGTGTCCGCTTGAAGCAGCTACAGCCTCTGGTGAGCTGAACATGGCCTCGGACACTCCCGGCACTAAAAGCTATACGCTAAATAAATAAATAAAAGCTATAGTGTTTCTGCATTACACGATCTAATAGCTAACGTTATATAGGGAAGAACTATTATTGAAAATGAAAATCCACAGCCTGCTTCCAGTCTCCGACCGGGTCAGGAATGGAATGAATGAAGCCCCTATCTAGCGGCGAGGATATGAACTGTGCTGGCTGCCGGGGACTGACGCACTCCTCTGGGGCAATGATTAAATGAATGACAGATGAAATGAAATGATAGTGGAGAGTGTTGCTGGAATGCAATTTTGACAGGGGAGACCGGAGTACCCGGAGAAAAACCTGTCTGCCTCCGTTTTGTCCAGCACAGATCTCACATAGAGAGACCGGGATTTGAACCACGGACTCAGCGGTGAGAGGCCGGCGTGCTGCCGCCTAAGCCACGGAGGCTGCAGAACTATTATTAAAATATTTTATTTGTAGTTATTTAAATTTAATTATTTTAGCCAAATTTTAATTTATTAATTTCATTTTTTTAATCTTTTTATTTTTTATGTTCGACCCTGACTATTATATGTCAGAAAACTGGACTATAATGAGGCTCATTATAACACTATTTTTCCTTATGAAACAGTTTCTCCCTCCAATCAGAGCTCAAGAAACAGTTGTTTGACCAATTATATAAGGATACCATCGCACCTGCGCTGAGTTCCAAGGCCTTGTAATTTAAATTTCACTGCGTGACCTAGTGTTACAGTAGGGTAATCGAGGAGGCCATGGTCAAATACAAGGCATTCTCTGCGTCTCATGCGCTCTGTTCAGTACATAAAACTGGTGAAATCTCGACAGATATTTATGAATATTTTTGTTCGAACATAAAATAATTATAATAATCATCGTCGAACATAAACAGTCGTATGCAACTCCCTATAATGGTAATTAAGACACTCGCATACGCTCGTTTTATAAACATACTTGTATCTTATTTATTGCCATTATAGGCTCGTTCCATAATGTACTATTATGTTCGACCCTGACTATTATATGTCAGAAAACTGTACTATAATGAGGCTCATTGTAACACTATTTTTCATTTTGAAACAGTTTCTCCCTCCAATCAGAGCTCAAGAAACAGTTGTTTGACCAATTAGATAAGGATACCATCACACCTGCGCTGAGTTCCAAGGCCTTCTAATTTAAATTTCACTGAGTGACATAGTGTCATAGTAGGGTAATCGAGGAGGCCATGGTCAAATGCAAGGCTATGTGTGCGTCCCATGCGCTCTGTTCAGTACATAAAACTGGCGAAATCTCGACAGATATTTATGAATATGTATGTTCAACATTAAATGGTTATAACTATCGTCGAACATTATCATTCGTATGCAACTCGCCTATAATGGTAATTAAGACACTCGTATGAAAATTTCGCTCGTTTTATAAACATACTCGTGTCCTAATTATTGCCGTTATAGGCTCGTTGCATAATGTACTATTATCTGCGAGGTGACTGCCTAGAATGCTACTTCCCCACGAGATGGTTTGCTGTCGCCTTGTTAGTGATGATCGCACGTACAACAGTCTGCGGTTGTGTGTGTATCTGTGCTTAGCTGTGTTGTACTGCTTCCGGCTCGAGGAAGCGCCTCATTAACGTGTTGTGAGTGGCGTACACAAGAACATTCACACATACCACACCTTAATGAATCTCACACTAGTAATGAGGAGTCGACACCACTTCTACAATCACTGTTATCATGATCATTTAGTACCGAAGTCAATGATGCAATAGTCATAATAATAATGTAGGTTTATCCCTTATTATTCCCGTTCTAAATGGGTCAGGATGAGGTGCGATGAAAGTCTATGTGGCTGATGGTTTTTATGGCCGGTTTCGCTTCCTGACGCCAAACTCATGAGAGGAGTTAATGAGAGATGAAATGAATGAAGATGAATTAAACTGGGCAAGGATGTGGAAGAAAGCGACCGTGGCCTGTCAGAAGGTACCGTCCCAGCATTTGCCTGGAGTTGAAAATAGGGAAACCACGGTAAACCATTTCAAGGATGGCCAATGGTGAGACTCGAACCCACGTCTACCAAGTCCACACAGAGCTTGGCACCATGGTGGGTAGATTATTAGCTTGGGAATAACCTAACCCCCAAGGGAAGATGATAAAGAAAAAGAATTGGGTTTCGGACTGGAGAAAAAGGATGGAGAAATAGGACGAGAGTCCAACAGAAGTTATAATTTTAACTTTAAGTATACTCAAAGGCAGCTGCCACTGCAAATCCGCTTTCCGATACCTAAAGTGGGTAGGGACCTGGGCGAAGCTAACAGGAAACGCAGCTGGAACTTGAGCTATTTGCAAGAAAGTTGCTATAGCGTATTCCCTCTCAAGCATAAATATACCTACTATGGGGAAGGGTGGTGGTCTGGCAAGACAAAGAGTAACAGATTTATTGTGTATCCGTTCAAAGGAGTTTGTTTCTAAACAAGTATTTTGAAGAATACAAATAATTTGAATCAGCCGTGATATTTTAGTTCTTGAAATTGCAGAATTTCTAAAGGGCGACCGAATGCTTCCAAGAAGGATAGGGATAAAGCAATTATACCCTTGGGAATAATTTTGGTAAGAGTACCAATAGTTGCATTTAGAAATGACTAAGCTTTTACCCAGCAAGGCGCCGACTAAAAGTTTAGACAATGAGAAACACTTACATTTTGAAAAACCAACCATAAGTGGTAGAGAGAATCTCCACAAGCAGGAAGCTGGCGTAGCGAGCTGTGCTTGCCTTACTGGCCAGTTAGAATTAGCTATCAAAGCTAACAGAGACTTTAATAAGTTAATAACTAAGAGTTCCTGCTCAAATGCAACAAGTAGTGAAAACCTTATCAATGGATTTATTTTCATTAAAGAGGGCATAAACCTAGGAAGAGTCAGGGAAGACAGGATCTTGCCTAACCGTTATGTTTGAGAAATGATAAATCAAAAGAACAAATCTTAATTTATTTAACAATGTAAAAAGAAGTAGTTTATGTAATAAATATATAATTTTGATTTTGTAAACAATTGGGGTCGCAGACCTCCTAAATCATTTAAAGCTTGCACCAGGCAATTGATAATTTTTTGGTTTCAAACCTTTTATATATCTGAAATCTTCGTAAGATTTTGAAATAGCTAAGATTAATAAATGGGAAATTTAAAGATAATTGACGTAATTAAAGTTAAAGAATAAATCAAGTACAAGATGTGTACTTTAAGGATTTCTAGATAGGTATCTTAGAAATATGAACAAATAACAACTTCGAAAGTAACAACAAAAATAACAGGAAGAAATGAAATAGAAGTTTCAATAACTTCTTGTATTAATACAGAACTACTTTTGGCGATTATACAAATAGGGCAGGTCACTTATTGTGAAACCAGAAGAGAAAAATTGAAAGGAAGTTTCTAGAACTCCTATGTTTAAGTAGGGATCACGAGAAAAAATAGGGCAAATTTCCCTTTCGTGAAACCTAGAGATAACTCACTTTTGAGTAAAAAGAATTGGATTCCCTCGTTAGAAGGGAGAAACAATATACTTTAAGGCGTGTAAGGACACGAAGTTTTACAGACATTAATTCGTTGTACGTGGAACAAGTAAGGGAGGACACTTATTGAGAGTGACACCTCATTGTGTAACGTTAATTAATGCCCCATGTTGGTAGCGACAAATGTAATGGTTTCTATAGCCCTCACTTTTGCGTGACAAGTGTTACGGTTTGACTTTGCCTAAGCTATGTTGTTTTAATGGGCGCCAAGACCTCAACGCAATGCTGAAATCTAAATTTGTATTTAACAACGTCTAGCTCTGGTAGAACACCTTCAAGAATCTATTCACTCAGATCGTGGTATGATTTGATCATTAACCCAACAAACAATTGTATCAGGAGAAGGAATTGGTCTATATCTAATGCTACCTACTGAAAGCAAAGATTGCATTGTAAAAGAATTGAATTTATTATATAAAACAAGTATAGCAAAATTAATAATAATAATAATAAGTTTAAAATTTAAATTGGAGCGTTGCGATTTTAATATTACCGATAGAAAATTACGTGAAATCGGAGTCTGATAAATTATTGATTTTACTCTTATTCCCAAGCTATGAAGTTACTGAAATATGAAATATAAAACAAAGAGAAATGAGAGATTGCGTATTTCTGCGTCATTCGCGCTTACCACTGGAAATGGCCGAAGCCTTTCCCTCGTACTGGATGATGCTGTGAGCTTCCCACAGTCTCCTGGATGTCGTCATCTTCGTCGATGTTTGATGATATACTGGTAGATTTGAAGATTTTATGGTCCTATCATCGGAGCCATACCCTCGTACAACCAAACTGGTTAAGTTTTAAACAGATAGTTCTCCACTCCACGGAACATTGGAGCGACCCACACTTGCAACCGAACTAGTCAAGTCTTTCACAGATTGTCCCCCACTCCATCGGAGCGACTCCCGCGTGCAAACATACTCGGCAATTTCTACCCAGATTCTCCAGGCTCTACGGAACATCGGACGATATATGCCCCTGTCGGCTCCCCACCTCGGTACCCTTCCAGCTTACGTGGTCTCCACTGATTGGCTGCTCCCCACGCTCTCTCTCATTACACACGGCGCGCGGATGATGAAGTCGACTTCCGTTCTAACTATCCGCCTTTTCTTGACGCTGCAACCCCGCTTGCGTAATACTTCTTGACAAGAATCAGCCCGTATCTGAATTTCCAGTGAGTCATGTCTCTCATAATATCCTAACTGACGAAACTCCGTAAAATTCCGTAATCACATAATTTTCTATGATATTGTCGTTCGTAATAATTTGCTTGATAGCGTTTTCTAAGACATAGAAAACCTATCTGTATGCTTATAATTTTTATAAAATGCTCCGAAAATATCTTAATAATAATAATAATAAATTAATAATAATAATAATAAATTAACATGAAAAATTCTCTTGGCTAAACAATTTGCCGCGTAAATAAATATAGAATGGCTTCCTACTGACTTATGCCAGTGGCATAAAAAACCCTCGAAAAACACGTTACATATTCGCCTCGGATCATCGGATGATTTACCGTGACGACGGTCCATTATCCGATTATCCCAGACACGTTAATAATCCCCATCCAAAATACATATTACATAAATGAAATCACCCTAAATTACAGATATATACACTCATAATTTTTCTTCACGCACTTTGCGTCAAAGTTTGTTGTCACTATGGATTGCACTTTGTAACCAGTCCAATGTTTCTCATATAGAATAGTGTTCCACGGATATTTCCGCCTCTCAAATTTCTCTATGTTGGAGAAATAGACATAATTAATGTGTGAGCACTATGTATTTATGATGTCATATCACACGCATTGAAGGTGTTCTGATATATTTATATCACCATAGAACTTCCTAATTTCACTGGAGGTCCCTTCCTTATGGTGAAATTTAATCTCACTTATCACTGAGCACACGATCACACTATTGTGGCAGCGCCTCGTGACCATAATACTTGATCTCTCTTTATAAAATATGAAATTAATATTGACTTCTGAAAAAAAAAAACAGTAAATGCGCATTACATATAACACCAAATATTTCTGTGCCGTATTCGCCCTGTCTTGTTAAGTTCCCGTAGACCATATTCTACTTAATACTAGTTCTCAACACAGACCAGTTCTCCTCACACAAATGAAACCATTGTACAAATTACCTTAAATTACTCACTTAAAAATCTTACATGGCGAGGCCGTAAACAGAAATCACGTGTGCCGTTATGTATGATTTTCATGAAGGACTGTCTCGCATTCTGATGGCCCATCTTTTGTCCCGTGGACGCCTTAAGCAAAATTACCCTGTCCAAGCGCTCACCCATCTCTTGGGGACAAATGGGAATTCACCAGCGCTACCAAATTCTGGCCTTGGTGTATCGAGACATTTTAGTGCTCAAGAGCATCCGACTATCCCGTCATATTTCCCTGTACCTTAAAAACTCTCATTTTGCTTACATACTACCCCCCTGTGTGACTTCTGATACGCCTGCCTGGAAGACCATCTCCTCCCACGCACCAAATACCACACTTACTCATTTGATAGGCTGGCTCGCCAGCTAAACATCCTCACTTTATGACACATACTTTCGGAGACTATGTATATTATACGTCCCGTATAATCTGTTTCCCTCACTATTCTCCAGCACATATGCTGTTTTCCCAATACGTTTGGAAACTATAAATGTTTCTGCATCACCTGCTTCCAACCTTGCAAGTGGCTCCCTTAATGAACGTCATCACGTTGCTCTACTAGCATATTTCTCAGTGTCTGTAACGATGCCCTGTTGCTACTGTCCACACATGCACATATTAAAATACCGTCCTCTGCTTTAACCACAGGATAATCCCTACATAAATTAGTGTCCCTCGATAGCATGTCTGCAAGAATGTTATCTTTACCTTTAATATATTTTACTGTGAATTCGTATTCCTGCAGAGCAAGAATCCACCTACTAACTCTGTTAGAACTGAGTTTACAAGTTCTCATATACAGTAATGCATGGCGATCTGTGTGGATCTCAAATTTCCCCCCTACTAAATACATTCTAAATTTCCCTAAACTGAAAACAATACCTAAAAGCTCTAACTCAGTAATCGTGTATCTTTTCTCTGCTGCTGTCAGTCCTCGCGAGGCTAAAGATACAATGCACAGATTACCCTCATCATCTTTCTGACATAATACTCCAGCAATGCCTATATGTGAAGCATCTGTCATAACCACATATTCCTTATCTTTTAACGGATATTTCAGCTCTACAGCTTTCTCAAAACCTTCCTTCAGCGCTCTAAAAGCCTGATCATGCTTGGACTCCCATCTCCACCGAGTCCCACTTTTAAGCAATTCCCTGAATGGTTCTACCAACCCTGAGTATTTAAGAACGAACCTCCTGAAAAAGTTGCAAATTCCCAGGTATGTTTTTAACTGTTTAACATTCTGTGGCACCTCTGCGTTACGTATCTTACTAACCCTACTTTCTTCTGGTGTCACACCTCTACTCGACACTCTATGACCTAAAAATGTCACTTCTGACTGTCAGAATGACGACTTAGACAGCTTCAAAGTGAACCCTGCCTGATCTAACTTCTGTAAAACTATATCTAAATGACGTAGATGATCCTCAAAACTGCGTGAACTAATTACCATATCATCTATGTAAATGGTTACAAACTCTCCTGTGTCATCCCCTAATGCGATGTTTAAAGCCCTAATTAAAGCTGCTGAACTACTCTTTAACCCATAAGGTGTTCTACAAAATTGATAAAGGTTATATTTATGACTAAAAGCTGTAAATGGTCTATCTTCGTACATAAGTGGCACTTGCCAAAAACTGGAACTCAAATCTACACAAGTGAAATACTTCTTCCCCTCAAATGTTTGCATTAATTCCTCTATTGACATAGATTTCAGCTGATCTGAACTAATTCTACTGTTAACCAAACGAGCGTCTAAACAAATACGAACCGTGCCGTCGGTCTTGGGTACCGTGATCAAAGAATTAACATATGGACTGTTAGAGTGCTCAATAATCCCATCTTCAAGCATCTGGTTAATTTGTGCCTCAACTGCACTCTGATAAGCGAAAGGTACAGGATATCTATGTCCTGTGAATACTGACCTATCAATAACGTTCAATGAATGTGTATAGCAATTGGCCATACCAATGCGATCCTCAAACACTCTCCTATTACACAATAACACATCATAGAGCCGAACACACTGTTCATCCTCTATATTTCCCTGAAATGCAGCATCACGTAACGAGTCCTTTAGACTACCGTTCGTAATCACACTGCCCACAAAACATGGAGAACCCCGCTCTACGGCTGGCGATATCTCATTTATAGTACAAATCACACCTACAATACTACTCCTCTGAATATGGTCATTGAACGCTACTTCTACTTCAGAATCTCCCCATTTAAATTTCAAACTCCCTACATCATAACATAAGTTACCCGACACTCTACTTAGCCACTTTGAACCCAAGATAACACTGAATACTAAATTTGGAATTACAAGGCAAATCTGCTTCTCTACATGATTATTAATTTTAATGTCTACTAAAACTTGCTTAGAAATTACTTTAGACCTCTTCCCAACAGCTGTGATAACAAAAGTGCTTTTAATTGGCATCTCCTCAAAATTTACTCCAGTTCCTTTCATTTTATCATAAAATGCACTACTTATGCAACTCTTCATACAACCACTATCAATTAAAACATCTGTGTACGCCTCGGACACGTTAAATTTAACTATGGGGCTCTTACTAACCACTTCCTGAATAATACCTTCATCATTTAGTTCATGTAATAATTCATTTCTTTCATTTAGGTCATAGGGTTCCTGTATAATTGTATGGACAGGGCATGCTACAGACTGAGATTCTGACCTTACTTCGCAGCCTGGTTCGCGTTTAAAGAACCGCTTCAGCTGGCCGTAGTACTACTAACTACTAAACTGGTCTGGTTGTTCTGGGCTGTGTTGTCATTGTTTGGCTGTATATTACTACCACTAGGCTGTCCTCTTCCTTGACCCCTATTCTGGTTGTAATTATTGTTATTATAATTTCTCCCCTGATTTCCCCTGAAATCATTGTTTCTCCCTTGATTTCCCCTGTAATCATTGTTCCTCCCTTGATTTCCCCTGAAATCATTGTTCCTCCCTTGATACTGATTACCATAGCCATTTCCTCTGTTCTGATTTAGCTGATTATTATTATTTCTATTTTGAGCGTTGGCTCCTTCGCCACCGTTCCCTTGAACTTCTTGATGCCTGGCTTCATTAGGTCTATTATTATTATTACCCTGGTTCCGATTGAAATTGTCCTCATAACCCCCTCTCCCTAGTGCATCAAATGTGCTTAACAAATTTTCTACTTGTGATATAGTCTTTACATTCTGGATACAAGCAGCCTCCTTGATCCTATAGGGAAAGTGCCTAAGTAGCAACCTCACCACATCACTTTCCTCCTTCAAGCCATCCAGATATTTACACACTAATACCTGCCCTAAAAAGTATTCGGTCATGGTGGAGCTTCCTTTAGGGTTATATTTACCACACACTACTCCCTCACGATGCTGCGACTGAATAACCTCATTCCATAACTTTTCACAGAATTTCATTTTAAAGTCATTAATATCAGTAAACTTGTCTCTAGACAGCAAACCAATTCCTCGTTTCCCCCACATACACTTGTTCTAAAATTTCAACTACCTGGCACCACTCAATACTACCATCTTCCAACCTCTCCCAAAATTTATTTTCTATAGAATTCATGAACTCCATTGGGCACCCTTGTCGATTGCTGAACATCCCCAATTCTACCTCCCTGTGTGTGCTATTCACAAAATCTGGCCTATTCTGACTATTTTCTTGCCTGATCCTAGCTTTTAATTTTAATTCTAATTCTGCGATTTTCTCCTCAGCCTTCCTCTCAATACTGTTTACTGTTAATTTAATGTTTCCTTCTGATTCTTCTACTTTATCATATAGCTTTGCTTGTTTCTCCTCAATCTTGCTAATGCTCTCTCTATTACCCTCTCTTAAATCATTTACTTCTGCAACTATTTGTGAGTGGACTTTCTCAATTCTACCCCCCAGCTGTTCCTTAACCTCTATAGTTGCTACTTGAATCTTGTCAATTTCTCCCCCCAATTGCTTTTTGACCTGCTGTGTTTCCAGTTGCACTAGTTCTTTTAAATTTTCAGCTTGTGTACTGATTCTAATTTCTAACTCCTCCTGTACTTTTCCTAATTTCTTGTCTACATCTGCAATGATCTCTTTAACCTTCTCTTCCATTACTCCTCTGATTTCTCCTCTAATCTGCTCCATTTTCACACTAATTTCCTTGTTGTTCTTATCTAATTTTGCATTATTCTGTTCTAATTTTTTATTTAAAGCTTCTGTACTTTCTTTATTTTTCCTACTGTTTTGTTCTAATTTAGCGTTGTTTTGTTCCAGTTTAGCATTTAAAGCGTCTGTACTTTCTTTATTTTCCCTACTGTTTTGTTCTAATCTGGCGTTTAAGGCATCTGTACTTTCTTTATTTTCCCTACTGTTTTGTTCTAATTTAGCGTTGTTTTGTTCCAGTTTAGCATTTAAAGCGTCTGTACTTTCTTTATCTTCCCTACTGTTTTGTTCTAATTTAGCGTTGTTTTGTTCCAGTTTAGCATTTAAAGCATCACTACTAACTTTGTTCTGATACATGAACTCGAGAAGTAAAGTTTTTAATTCTGGTTGGCCGCCTACACTCCCTGTATCAGTATCGGGATTTACCTCCGCTACCCCGGTACTACCATCACTCGACATACTGCTCGTATCATCACTCTCCAGTTGATGACCACTACGTAACCTCATCTGTCTTTCTTTCTCATCCCCCATAATGATATACACTGATACAGACAAATAACCCCCAAAATACAGGCACAGAAATATATACCCTTCTCCTTCCACAAATGTTATTAGGTTTTCATCCCCACGTTGGGCGCCAAATGTAACGTTAATTAATTCCCCATGTTGGTAGCGACAAATGTAATGGTTTCTATAGCCCTCACTTTTGCGTGACAAGTGTTACGGTTTGACTTTGCCCTAGCAATGTTGTTTTAATGGGTGCCAAGACCTCAACGCAATGCTGAAATCTAAATTTGTATTTAACAACGTCTAGCTCTGGTAGAACACCTTCAAGAATCTATTCACTCAGATCGTGGTATGATTTGATCATTAACCCAACAAACAATTGTATCAGGAGAAGGAATTGGTCTATATCTAATGCTACCTACTGAAAGCAAAGATTGCATTGTAAAAGAATTGAATTTATTATATAAAACAAGTATAGCAAAATTAATAATAATAATAAGTTTAAAATTTAAATTGGAGCGTTGCGATTTTAATATTACCGATAGAGAATTACTTGAAAACGGAGTCTGATAAATTATTGATTTTACTCTTATTCCCAAGCTATGAAGTTACTGAAATATGAAATATAAAACAAAGAGAAATGAGAGATTGCGTATTTCTGCGTCATTCGCGCTTACCACTGGAAATGGCCGAAGCCTTTCCCTCGAACTGGATGATGCTGTGAGCTTCCCACAGTCTCCTGGATGTCGTCATCTTCGTCGATGTTTGATGATATACTGGTAGATTTGAAGATTTTATGGTCCTATCATCGGAACCATACCCTCGTACAACCAAACTGGTTAAGTTTTAAACAGATAGTTCTCCACTCCACGGAACATTGGAGCGACCCACACTTGCAACCGAACTAGTCAAGTCTTTCACAGATTGTCCCCCACTCCATCGGAGCCACTCCCGCGTGCAGACATACTCGGCAATTTCTACCCAGATTCTCCACGCTCCACGGAACATCGGACGATATATGCCCCTGTCGGCTCCCCACCTCGGTACCCTTCCAGCTTACGTGGTCTCCACTGATTGGCTGCTCCCCACGCTCTCTCTCATTACACACGGCGCGCGGATGATGAAGTCGACTTCCGTTCTAACTATCCGCCTTTTCTTGACGCTGCAACCCCGCTTGCGTAATACTTCTTGACAAGAATCAGCCCGTATCTGAATTTCCAGTGAGTCATGTCTCTCATAATATCCTAACTGACGAAACTCCGTAAAATTCCGTAATCACATAATTTTCTATGATATTGTCGTTCGTAATAATTTGCTTGATAGCGTTTTCTAAGACATAGAAAACCTATCTGTATGCTTATAATTTTTATAAAATGCTCCAAAAATATCTTAATAATAATTATAATAAATTAATAATAATAATAAATTAACATGAAAAATTATCTTGGCTAAACAATTTGCCGCGTAAATAAATATAGAATGGCTTCCTACTGACTTATGCCAGTGGCATAAAAACCCCTCGAAAAACACGTTACAATTGAAAAAAAAAAGACCTAAAGTAACAATTTTATTATTTTTGGTTGTTAGTGAAGGGTTTGTGAAAGATCAAATGGGATAGTGGAAGAGTGTTCATGGCTGTATTTATTGTACTCGGACGAGTGCTACGCGGATGAAAAGGTTGAACAGGCACTGTTATTACTATCGTCTATTGATATAGTTGAAAAGATCACTGCAGTAGCACAAAAAGTAAGTTTATGGAAAGAAAATTTATTGCAGTTATGTAAAAGTTGAGTTTTGGCTTGAGAGAATTATGAGTTGTAGTTTCTATGGGCGGCAGTTAAATACGGCAGAAAATTTCCCACGTAGGAAGACAGTTTATGTGGATTAGAAGTTTATCCCACATAAGTTTCTCAGCGAAGAAAATATTCCCATATCAAGTGGAAAATACATGACAGTATAACTGGTAGATAGAGTGTAGGTTCTGGAAGGTTCCAGAGAAATGATGACTTGTTTAAATTGGGTAGAGGATCCCTCGGCGGAAAACTAGATTATATAGACAGTGGGTATTTTAGAAATATCCCTCGATGTGCGATAGCATCTCAGAAAATCTTTTATTTTGAAAGTTAGACTTGATAGTTCGAGTTTGATCAAGAAGATCTCTTGAAAGCAGTTAATCACATATAGCAATTTTCACTGTCAATAAAATCCAAATAAAAACATTGAGCCTTTTAAAAGCGATTATTATTAGCGTATGGTACAACACAAAACAAACAACATAAACAAACATAAACATAAACAATAGGTAACACATAGGAACAGTACTCAGCTGTTGAAAGTACCAGTGCCATCGCCGAAGTACGCAATGTAGTTGCAAAAGCTCCCCAAGTGGAGCCAGCAAGTTTGTGGATGATATTGTTACGTGTCCTTTATTTGGCTGCTAGGTTGGTGAGATGCTTCCTGTACGATAACGTTCGGTCAAGAGTAACTCCAAGATATTTGGGGTTGGCATTATGAGGGAGAGGGCCTCCATTAAGAGACACTTTCAGGGTAAAGTTCGCTTGCCGATTGTTTAAATGGAAGAAGCAGGTTTCCGTTTTACTAGAGCTGGGCTTCAAGCACCACTTTTCGAAGTATTTGCATAGGACATCCAGGTCTGTATTTAAAGTTCTCTCTATCACATTAGCATGAGCATGTTGAGTAACTATTGCTAGATCATCAGCATAAGCAAACTGACGAGAGCTGGTAGTAGGTATGACCGCAATATACAGATTAAACAATAACGGAGAAAGAACAGATCCTTGTGGAAGACCATTATTGAGTACCCTTATTTTGCGGTGGTTTTTATGAATAACTACCTGGATTATTCTATTTGAAAGCATATTGTTAATCAAACGTGACATTTGACTGCACTTTGTCAGTTTAAAGAACTTGTACACAATACCTTCTCTCCACACTGTGTCGTAGGCAGCTGTTAGATCAATAAACACTGCCCCACTCCTCAATCGCTTTTCAAAACCTGTCTCAATATGTGTTGTAAAGGCAAGCACCTGATCTTGACAATTACGTTGAGGTCTGAAACCAGCCTGCTCGATAGGAATGCTTTACAAATTAGGGGGCTTATTCTAATATAAATAAGTCGTTCCAAGAGCTTAAAACAAACGCTCATTAAGGCGATTGGTCTGTAGCTTTCAACAGAATTCGGAGGTTTACCAGGTTTTACGTTAGCTAGAATCTTAGTTCGTTTGAACTCGGAAGGAAGTTTACTTGATTGAAGGATGTTTGAAAAGAACTGCACTAACCAATTCCTTACATTCTTTCCAAAGTGCTTCAGAAATTCTGGCTGTATACCGTCAAAACCCGGGGCTTTTCCATTTTTCAATACTTTTAGGGCAAGAAGTAGCTCTTGTTCAGTAAAAGGATCAGAAATGTTGGAGGAAGTAGTATAAAGCTTTCTCAACTGAGACAGTTCATCTTTTATAAACCTTTTAAGACACTTTTCAGGCTTGACTTTAGACAAGCTGGCAATGCGACTGGGTACATGATTGGGTGAAATCTCTGGCTTCAGCTGGGGACTGTGTGGTATTCTTCCTAGCTTACTTAGGAGGCTCCAAGCTTTCCTACTCGAGTGTCTGAAGTCTAATGTTTCCACGGTTTCCGTCCATCGGTTTCGTCTAGCTTCATCTAGGTTATGAAGGAGATCATCAGCTACATCCTTTTCTCCATTTCTCTGTTTTTTTTTCTCTGGTAATCTTCATATAGTGCTTCACAAGCCTCATCCCAACCTGGGATAAATTCCTTTCTCATTCCACGAGGAATATGTCTTTTAGCACTTGCCAGAACAGCTTTCATAAACCTAGAGTAGTTATCTACCTCTGGAGGAATCCATCTAATGGTCGGCTGAGAAACTCTCCCAATTAGCTTTACTAAAGTTCCATCGAGGAATCTGCATTCCAATTTCCAGGACTGATGTTGACTATGTTGGAAGTTCATAAGAACACAGGTACATTGGAACCCTGATGATCATTTGATACAAAGCACAAGTCAGGATTAGTTTCTGATCCCCATCTTCCTGACTTAAATGTGGTTAAAACATGAAGTCGGTACTTATCTTTGCTTCATGAAGAAGGCGATGTTGCTGTTGACGGTTGATTCTAAAACTCGAACATGGCGTCGAATTTAAAAGTTTGCCTCTAGAGTAGAGGAGGCGAGCTTTAGTTAAGCTCCAACTGACTGGTTTGACTTCAGACGCACAAGTGAGGCCAGCTCAACGGAGCGCGGAGAGACCAGGGAAGGGAAAAAGGTGGGGGTAGGAGACAAAAGGAATACATATAAGAATAGCCAACATAACAAAAATAAATTTTCTTCATGAAATGGTCTTCAAAGAGTTGATAGCAGGCGTCACTAGCGCAGCCTGGTGGGTGAAAAAGTAGACGAAGTTCTCTTGATCACGGATATGATAGCTGGCGATAGCGACGAGATCTGGTGGCTAGATTTGTAAGGAAGTCCTCTTGTGCGGGGGAAAATTGAGGAACTTCAGAGATTCGCTGCTAGATGACGCTAGGTGGGTCATGGAAGATATATATCTAGAACAGACTTACAGGTAGTGTAAGAAACATATACCAACAAAGAGAAATCAGGAGATCACTGTTGGTGTTTGCGAAAAAAGGAAGGGATGAACTAAAGCAAAGAGAAGCAAAAGCTTACTCTGTCTTACCGTGTGTTCCAAAGAATACACCACATGGCCTAGAGCTGCGCTTTACCAAGCGAAGCTACTGCTGTCGGTAATAATAATAATAATAATAATTCTTTCTTCGTCGTGCCCGACTAAGGAGCGTGATTGAACTTATTTAGCTGATAGCATTGCCTTTCCCTTCTCTCAAAATCTCTTCATATTCTCGCTGTAGCTTCTCTTGCGATCTTCTGACCAGGTTTTGTTGGTGATAGTGCTTGGATGGTCTGCAAAGCGGTGACTATCGACTAATTCTCTGAACTCAGCTCTGTCTAGTACAATGCCATCTGTGATGCATATTTCCTGAAGATCTTTTCCAACTTCAAGCAGCCATGTGTTTTTAACTTTCATTGACAGGATATGCCCGTAAAAATTCATTCTCTTTTCCTAAATATGTTTCTCAGAATGCTGGTATAAGTCTTGGGATTTTCTTTTCAGCCAGAATAATAATAATAATAATAATAATTGTCCTAACCTCATACACCATATGCTTTGAACTAACCTCTCTTTACCAAGAGATCACTTTCCATCACGTCGTGTTATTTGATGCCGCTTTGATTTTAAAAGGCTTAAAAATGGATCTATAAGCATACAGGCTCTTCATTAATTATAGACCTACACGGATTGGTGAAGTATTGGTATTCCAAATCTACCATTTCAAGCTTCAATACGGAACTACTATTTGTCATAAGCACCTGCAAGCTGATCACCGTCACCATCTATTTCATTTCATTTTATTCTGATCTTATAACCTAAATTATATGGTGCACCATATTAGGTTTAATAACGTATCTTATTACTGTGCTACGTTTTATTTTGTTCATTCAATATGTCTTTTAGCTGATGAAGGGGATAATATGTAATTAATCCTCGAAACATGTACTAAAAACAAGTTAAATAATTAATTTTCTTTATAGTATTGATTCAGGCGGATGTACAATTCTTATTAAGAACTATGATAGAGGATACTATAAATATTTTTGTTCCAAAAGCTCACAGAGTAAAATTTCAAAAACCAGATCTGTTACAAAGATTTTTTAAATAAAGCATAAAAGGGTCTTGATAAAACAGCGTTGAATTGAAGAGATGTGTATGTGAAAATATGTATGCTGAATAAGTTCGGTTATAAATGATGGTTGATGTGTGTTTGCCAGCTAGAGAGATATTGTAGAGAGAACTTTGGAAATACTGTAGGTGTGACGAGTTATTATAAAATGGTAAGAAATGTCTTGGTTATGACTTGAATGTATTACACTTGATGAATAATGCCGAATTTAGTCTTTAGAAGTTTTGCATGTAGATAACGAGTGGATCCTTCCATGTATGGAGTTTTTTCATATGATATCTAGAGCCCAGTCTTTGCTGCAATTTCGTGATGTCTTTCAAAGGCTTGAACTGCTTCTTGCCTATTGTTAGAAATAATGGCAAGATAATCTGCAAAGTCCAAAAACTGCAGATGAATTTTGTTTTTGATGATGATGATGATGATGATGATGATTATTATTATTATTATTATTATTATTATTATTATAGTTCATATCCTCCGTGGCTTACCTATACCATATATCGGTCGAAAAGAAATATCTTACACGCACATCTGTCATGGCAATGCTGAAAAAACGGCGTCAACATTTTCTAAGTTTAATTCCTACCAGATGCTACTGTCCCTAACACCTACCGGCGAACGTTGGAACTTGATAGAGCGCTTGTAACCAGTCAAATATAACTTACTAATTTTGCTAAACACTACCAATTGCAGTGGTAGGCTCTTTTACATGCCGTAAATCTATGACATCAGCCCGCTGGCTTTACTTCCCCTCCAAAGGAAGGCATACTGAAGGATTTTAACGCTCGTAAAAATTTGACGACTTCGACTGGGTTTGAACCCACTATCTTGGGCAAAGCAGTTCAGCATGCTAGCAACTTGGCCACCGAAGCCGCTAATTCCTACTATTGGAATCTAAAACTCAGGGTCTCATTGCCAAGAGCACTTCCTGCTGTAGTCCTCTCAGTGCTTGAACGTAGGCTAATTATGTCATATTAGCCTACTTTCGATTTTTGCAAAAAATGAAAGTAGACTTATGAGATCAACACAGGGCGAAAAAAGTGTGTCTGTCTGTGTGTGTGTATTTGTGTGTGTGAGTCTGTGTGTGTGTATGTGTGTGTGTGAGTCTGTGTGTGTGTGTGAGTGTGTGTACTCTGAATGTCTGTCCCCCCCTATCAATTCGAACACGGTGAATGCGAATTGAACGAAATTTGGTACAAAGGTAGCACTAGCAAAGGACACCTCAGTGTCATGTTTTATATCGCCGCCATCTTTACTAAAACTGAATGGCGGCCACTCAAACGTTCAAAACGTAAAATCAAATAACGACTAACCAAATCATCCAATCTCTACCAAATTTGGTAACAACATACCTTCGTATAGGATGCGTCTTGTGACCAAACTACAAGGTCGTCCGCCATACCATTTCAGGATGGCGGCCGTGCGAATTATGCAAACTTTATAATCCATATCATGGGACCCACCAGTTCCGATTATCGAGCCGAGAATCGTTTTAACTGTTCTAAAGGAAGAGGCACGTACGAAATTAAAAGTTTATTTTGTAATACTATAGTGCAGACGTGATTTTAAAAAGCTCAGCTGATTCATTAATAAGACAAGATGGCAGCGGATATCTTGTGCCTGACTTATATTTCACTAATTTGAGTATTGAATGCAATATAGCGTACTGATAAAAAATAAATAAACTTTGTATGAAATGCTTTATATATAAATAATATACTCCAGTGATGAAATCGTTTAGTATAAATCATTATTTGCTAACAAGTTCTATGTAAGTCATTTTAAATAGAACGATATTCGTTGACACAATTAGCTCAGTGGTAGAGCGATAGCCTGTCGCTCAGATTCCTATGGTTCAAACCCGATCAGAGCTAGTTTTTTTGCTTGAAATGTTATATGTTTATTGTTTTGTAATGACTCAGATGTTTTAAAATTAAGCGTTATATTGTGCAAATTATGGTGTAAAATATATATTTAATTAAAACATAATTCGCCAGCAGATTTACTCGAGACATCTAGCTGCCAAAAAGGTAACTTCCAGATTTTATTGAAAAGTTTCTTCTTCTGGCCGCTAGAATGCACTCGCTCTGTTAGGATTATATTGTTCGATATTTCACCACTAGATGTCCCGACTAGTCTACGTGGGGATCCATTGATTACTATACCATTATCATTCTATGCGCATCGAATTTGAAGAATGACAAGTTGATACTACGATACATTTTAACTTTTTATTTTAAAGGGTTTGTAACAGCCTATTTTGCGTTACTTGAAAATGTTATTAAGCGTTATATTGTCCACATTATGGTGTAAAATATATATTTAATTAAAACATAATTCGCCAGCAGATTTACTCGAGACATCTAGCTGCCAAAAAGGTAACTTCCAGATTTTATTGAAAAGTTTCTTATTCTGGCCGCTAGAATGCACTCGCTCTGTTAGGATTATATTATCGAAAATATCCACATAGTTTGTATACACACGTCTCTGTAGGGTCATGGAAAGATTTGTTAATTCAATTAGGGTTGTGAAAGCCATGCACAACCAGACGTGTAAAGACATGCCTCAACTCAAAGTTGGATGTTGCCCACGGCAGGTCGTAATAATAATAATGTTATTGGTTTTACATCCCTTTTAACTACTGCTGCTTTTAGAGACACCGGGGTGCCGGAATTTTGGCCCGAAGGGGATCTTTAACGTGCCAGTAAATGTACTGACACGGCTCCCTCGCATTTGTGCACCCTCAAATGCCAGCTGACTGCGCCAGGATACGAACCTGCAACCTAGGGCCCAGCAAGCGAGAACGTTACCGCTGAGCCACGCCGCCAGTCCGGTCGATTATGTCTCCAGATCCATAACATTCTTGATATACTTCTTATCTTTCTTTCTTTCTTCAATGATGGTAGCAGTTTTTATCTAGGTCGTGGCGTTTGGTAGAGGTAAATCGTTTCTAAGGTCTTCAACAAAGAATAGTTCTATTATACTCTTTGATAATAACAACGAGTTATAACTATACTCATACATTTAGGAGAAAGTAGGCTATATGTTCTTTACTGAACATCTTGTTTTTGTGATATAATGTATACGCTGTGTGTGTCCCCTACAACGATCTCTTACATTAAGGGGAAATTTAAAAAATAGCAATCCATATCCTGTAGACAAATGTAAATGTTTTCTAAGTGTTAATTCCTTGCCCATTTTCTCAGCTTCATAATTATTGAAGCATTGTTCGAAATCATTTGGTTAGTCACATGACAGTGTTAGAAAACTAAAGTATTGCACTTTTGAAGTAAACGTATTTATACAGATTACTCGACAAACGTTTTTGGCTTGTAATTCGTTACGGTTTCCTTGCAGTAATATAAGTGTAAGCCTGTTATTTTTTTCATCACGGATTGCACGTTGTAGCGAGCTACAACGTGCAACCCGTTGTCTATGAATGCACATTGGAAAACTGGGTGATAGGCCTAATGTCTTGTAATAGCACCGCTCAGCACGATAGTGTTGTGAACTCGAGGTCTTTGTGAGACAGCGAACTCCTAAATGTCAGGCCACCCACACAGCCTTGACTTTTCACTCCATTAACAGGCCAATAGGGAGCAATTGACTGTGATTCCAGCTTAGTCACACACCGGGTTCTCATGCAAACACCGCTCTGCACTTGGAACAAGCGCGTAACTAGTAATTTGCTCTGTGAATCAAGATCAAACCGATTCTGACTTATCTAACAAACATAATTGGAAACAGGTGTGTATCTGGGGGCATGTATTGCTATTCATCATGAATTCCTTTTTATGAAATGAAATGAAAATCCACAGCCTGCTTCCAGCCTCTGACAGGGTCAGGAATGGAATGAATGAAGCCCCCATCTAGCGGCGAGGATATGAATTGTGCTGGCTGCCGAGGCCTGACGCACTCCTCTGGGGCAATGATTAAATGAATGACAGATGAAATGAAATGATAGTGGAGAGTGTTGCTGGAATGAAATTTGACAGGGAAAACCGGAGTACCCGGAGAAAAATCTGTCTGCCTCCGTTTTGTCCAGCACAGATCTCACTTGGAGTGACCGGTATTTGATCCACGGACCCAGCGGTGAGAGGCCGGCGTGCTGCCGCCTAAGCCACGGAGGCTTTAATTCCTTTTTATAACTCATTCAAATCCTACTACTTGAGCTATTTGAAATTGATCGTCTGAAGTCCAACCTGAATTACAGATAACACACACTAATACACACATCACAATTAACACCGGTTATCAGACAGATTCTACACACATCCAAAGTACACGGGGCTACATGACTGGGTTGTCGCAGCCCCAAAAATGAGGAACCAACCAACCCAACCAGTCAGACTAGGAAGCAATTCTAGTTCCTACTTTTGCTGCCGAATGCTACCGTAAACGAAACCTAGCTGTGATCTTGGCTACTAGATGCCACCAAAACCGGCACCTGGTGCCGAACGTTGGAACTTATTAGAGCGTTAATCAAATCTAACCTAGACATTTAATATCACACAATTGTAGTTAGTGAAAGGTTCTTTTACATGCCATAAATCTATGACTTGCGCCCGCCGGCTTTACTTCCCCTCCGAAGTAAAGCATACTGAGGGATTTTAACGCTCTTAAAAATCCTACGACTTCGGCCCGGTTTGAACCCGACATCTTGGGCAAATAATCTCAGCATGCTACCAACTACGCCACCGAAGTCACCCATCTGTTTGTGTGCCAAAGCATTGTGCATGATATAAGCCTTCATTACGGTATTTGTTCAACAAAACGATAATAGAGTTTACATTTAAGCAACGAGATGCGATGAAAGGCTATGCGGCGGGTGGTTTATACGGCTGGTCGCCCTCCTGACGCCAAACTCATGAGAGGAGTTAATAAGAGATAAAATGAATGAAGATGATTGAAACTGGGCAAGGATGTGCAAGGAAGCGGCCATGACTTGTCAGAAGGTACCATCCCAGCATTTGCCTGGACTTGAAAATGCGGAAACCACGGATAACCATTTCAAGGACTTCAGTGTGTCGCTTTTTGGGGACGAATGACTGAAATTTCTAACTTCTACAATCTTGCACATATCAGCACTAAATTTAGTCAGCACTTTCATACAGTAAACAATACGTGTCATACAAAGTTTCCAATCAATAGGTTGATTCAAACCCCTCTAATTATATATTGTTTGATTCTTGGTGTGCGATACTGAAAAAGTGCCTTGTGTCACAATTTTTATTTAATTTACTTCAGAATTCGACAACAACGTTTACACACATATATAAATACTACTTAATTAATAATGTTATTTCCTTTTTCGTATATGAGACATTAAAAATGTTTGAATTTCTGGTTGGCTAATTTCAGAAGAAAAAGGAATACAGTCGCAATCAAATGAGTGCAGCTTTTTCTTTTTATCAATCAACAAATACAATTCTTTATAAGTAAGTTTAATTACTTAAACATTTTACTTTAACTTCAGAGAGTTTCATATCAATCAACTGCACTGTATGGAGTTTTCTACAAGAAGCTCTGTAAATATGAAAGTTGAGAGAAAGGCATATAAAGTGTTGAATGTACACTTCAGAATAGTCCTTTGCCAGTGCCATCTTCTACCCATTGTCTTCTTTCTTTCTTTCTTTCTTTCTTTCTTTCTTTCTTTCGTATTTCCTTTTTTGCTCTGGATGCAACGTTGGTCATCCTGCTTCTTGCAAACCATGCAAGAGTTAAATGCCCATACGACAGCTCATTAAAATGTCGTTACAGCCTTTAAAAACGGCGAAACCCGAAATATTCTCCATTTTCGAACAGGTTTGAAGTGATTTTTTTAACAATGATTCAGAAAATCATGATATTTCAGTCATCTTTCCCCTTAATTCAGAAATAGAAAATTGTTATGCCTAACCTAATTAATTGTTCAGTACTGTATATTTCGCGTAATTCATACTTATGGCAGATCATCGAGATCGATGAAAATTAGATGGAAACGTTTCGAAGTGGATCATTTACTACAACACCAGTGTTTCTTTGGCACCAGCAGTCGTAGTTCACTGTTATCTTGCTTCTGATATCGATCGCTTGCGTGTCTCCTATCATCAGGCGTTGCCTTTATTCAGGGCAATCTTTCTTTTACGAGCCTTCAATTATTTATGTGCATGAAGAAAGGGTAAAAGCCTAGCGAGCAAAAACTAAGCTGAAGGTGGCATTGATAAGAAATCTGAGCCCATGACAGTGATTACCTGGACGGCAAGTGCACGAGTCCAGAAAATTTCCCAGAAATGTCGTTTGTTTTACTTGACATGATACATTCGTATGTTTATTTTCCATGACGAAGTTCAAAGCAGTGGTCATATAAAACAACATTAAAACCTTATACAAGTTCTCTGTAACTCAAAAAGTGACATGAGTTGTGTGCAGGTCATACGATATTTCTCATAAATGTATTGGGCAATTCTCATATAAATTTCGGTTTCTGTATACCTTGCAAGCAATGTATCAAGAAAGACGTCTACTTTTCGAACTATCAGAGAGTCCTTCTGTGTCCCTTTCCATTAAGCAATGTTATTAGTCTACTATAATTCTGTCGTAGGAACACATACACCATTTTACTTCCAGAGTTGGCTGCACTGCTCTTCTGTATTTAACGTTTTCGTACGATAAGGCCACATTTTAAAGATGAAATAATTGGCAGCCACTTGGATGTTTTTCCTTTTTGAATTAGTGTATATTTACCAAACACAGACATCAACCAACACTCCGGGAGAACGGTTGCGATTTTTTATTATTATTTAATATTTAATGTTTAATGTTTAATATCTAATGTTTAATGTTTAATATTTAATATTCAATATTTAATATTCAATATTCAATACCGTATTCAATATTCAATATTCAATATTTAATATTTAATATTTATCATTTATTATTTATTATTTGCGTACAATTCCCCTTTAAGGAGAGCGCTAAAAACACAAAAATCTAGCTTTTGGTGGTGGATCTTTTCTTCTTTTTATCTTCCCAAAAACCTTTCATCCGTTCACTCTGTGCCTTCTTCTCTTCATCTGTTCATTTACGCCTATTTCTTTTGGGTTGTGTTCTAAATTCAAATTTCTGGTTTCTGATTTTTTTCTCTACAAATGCTGCGGTCGTGAAAGTCTTCTATGGCGATAATTATTTAATTGTTGTAAGTCTTCCATAGTTTCTTTGTACCAAGAAGTACCCAATTTCGACGTAGAAATTATGTTGAATATTTGTTATTTGTTACTTGTTATTCGTTATTCGTTATTTGTACCGACAGTAGTGGCTACGCTGGCTAAAGCGTAGCGTTAGGTCATGGGTCCAAGCTCTCTTCTAACTCGGTAGACGCGTGGGTTCGAACTCCACCGTCGGCCGTCCTTGAAATGGTTTTCCGTGGTTTCCCCATTTTCAACACCAGGCAAATGCTGGGACGATACCTTCTGACAGGCCACGGCCGCTTCCTTCCACATCCTTGCCCAGTTTCATTCATCTTAATCAATTCCATCTCTCATATCCCGACGCGCAGGTCGCTCACGGGCGTCGACTAGAAAGACCTGCACTCGGCCTCTCAGGAGGTCACACGACAAAAAAAATGTTATTTGTTATTTATTTACTTTATTTATATATTTATTTATATTCAGAAGAATCCGTATACATTTAATTGTTATTTATACTAGGCTTATTCAATAAGATTACACATGTACTAAATAAGGATAAATCCTTTAAAAAAAGGTTGCTTATGTTAAAAATTTTAAACATAACGGGATTGTTGACGTTTTATACAGTAGCACATATTGATAAGCATAAAATATGTATCAGTAATGAGTAGAGCTGGGATTTTTATGTAATATCCAGTGGCATAATATGTGCATAAATATGTTACAAAAAGCTCCAAAATATGTAGCAAAATATGTAGATTGGGCAAAATATGTAATATCATATAATTAATATAAACTTACCATTTTGTCAGTTACAACACATTAAACATGCTTTATATTACATTTTGTAGCACAGTGAACAATTAAGTATTTTTTCAATGTTCTTTAGAGTCATATTATATGAATATATCACACACATATTCAATAGAAACTTATTATTTTCATAACTCAAAGCACGTTTATTCATTAAATTTTGTAGCACAGTGAACTATTAAGTATGTTTCGATGTTGTCTGGGGTCATAGAAAGGAGTTTATCACTTAGGATGTTCTTATATGCAGCGAAAGATCTTTCAACATCACATGATGTAACTGGGGCAAATTTTAGGAGAGGAATTTTCGCTGGAGAAATGTCCTCGGGAGGATCAACGTCATCTCCATTTAGAATTTGGCACACACTGTGAAATGTTGAATAACCAGGATTTCTCTTTAACATTTTTTGCAATTTACTCAATACACTTGCACCAGTTTCCCGATGCACAGCACTTATCATCCTATCGTCCTCTCAAATACCTTTCACTCATAATTACCTTACAGACAACAGCCCCACATTAAGTGTGAAACTTCAATTCAGCAATTTATTTCATATAAAAACAGGAAAACTCTGAAATATTTAATTTTATGTAATATCACTAAGAATATGTAGAATACCCACAAATATGAAAAAATATGTAAAATATGTAATTACATAGAAATCCCAGCTCTAGTAATGACGCACCTGAAACGAGGTATTTCACTAGGGTAGCTGAATGTCTGGGCTGAGCAGCTGGCGTTCGGAGAACCGAGGTTCAAATGCTTACACTGTTAGTAGTCATACTGAGTGTAGTTCCTCGCCGGGGTTTCTTCCTCCCCCCCCCCCCCTTCAATTCAGAAATATCTGAGATGTACCTTATTTGAAAACTCGGGGCATCTAACCTTCACCCTAGTAAATACAGTTATGTTACTCACACAACTCCACACCAAACAGAATCACAAGTTATCGGACAAATTCAATACACACGGGGCCGATGGCCTAAATGACCTAAGTCTCTATATGAAGCAACAACAGTGATGATACGTGGTGCATTAATAACAATTTGGTATCATTAATAGTTAATATCTATTTATTTATTTATTTAGCGTATATCCCTCCCTATATTATTCTGCTACGGTCCCATTCCAGTTTTGTACCGAAAATAAGGTCCCATTAACACCAAGCTACAAATATGTGGTACCTACAGGTTCAGCATATCCCAATTCGTAAGCGAAACGCACTCGCTTATTCTTTAAATGCCTAACAATTACATACGGTAACTACCTTAAAACATGTATATTTACAATGAAATAATGAAAGAATGCAACACGGTAACCATGGTAACAGAATCTCACAGGTCCATCTATTTCTGTAAGACGCAATGCAATTCCAATTATTACATTACTGTGAAAGTTTCCACACGGTTATAAGGTTATCCCTGAACCAAATTAAGCTGTAAAATGCATCAATACATACAGTATAATGCGCTTAAGGGGGTCATGGGGCACTCTAGAATTTTTTCACGCAATTTTCACGTGTGAGTGTGGTACGAAAGGTCTTTTTCACCCGACAATAAAGGGTCTCCGAAAATCACATTTAAAGCCCTTAGATTAACAGTGCCTGTGATATTCCCAGTGAACTAACTTTGCTCTAATATACCTATGAAGGAATGGCGAACCCCTAACCACTGCACCTGTAGCTGAATTGATCAAGTCTGATTATTCATACCAAGGATAAATCAGTCATAGCATTCATGATTGAGATTTTGCTAAGTGTACTCTTTACAACTAGAATATTCGCGGGCGAAGCCGCGACGAGTAATGCTAGTCTATTAATAATTTGCCTGCCCCATGGTGTTGGGATAGCGTGCCTGCCTCTCACCCGGAGACCCTGGGTTCGATTCCCGGCTCCATCAGGGATTTTCAAAACTGACGCGAGGGCTGGAACGGGGAGCACTCAGCCTCGTGAGGACAATTGAGTAACTGTCTGACAGTGAGGCAGTGCCCCGATCACGAAAACCAAGATTAACGGCCGAGGGGACCCGATGCGCTGATACGCGTCACCCCAATATCTGCAGGCCAAATGGCTGGGCAGCGGTCGCTTGGTAGGCCATTGATGTGCTGTAGTGCCAGGGGTTATTAATAATTTATCATGGATGTAAACCAGAGAATGGAGCGTTAACAATAAAGCATGAAGCAGACATATGCCGTAGGTATTGTAACCATCTGACCAAACAAGAATGTAACGGAATAGCCTTGACATTTTCGAGTTTATTATCAGTGCGGATGCAGGAAGAGTAACTTACGTTCTAAGTTCTTGGAGCAGTGTTTCTGGGAAAACATGGACGTTCATCTGTGAGCATCAGATTCAAAGGAGTTCGTTACTGCGTGATGGAAGCAGATGCTGTTGCTTTAGAATTATTTGAGGGGCATGGACACTGTGATCATTATGTCCCGTGTACTTCGGTGTGTATATGTAGAATTTGTCTGGTAACCTGGGTTATTGTGATAGTCTATATGTAGTAGTGTGTGATTTTGTAATATTCAGGTTGGGACTTGGAAGGAAACGACCGTTGCCTTATGTTGGGAACCATCCCGGTATTTGCCTGGAGTAGAAGTATAAAACCACGCAAAACAATTTCCAGGATGGTTGAGGTGGGAATTGAATTGAACCCACCTCTTCTCAGTTCCGCATCACTACGCTGAGTGTAGGGGAGAGTCGGTCAAAACAGGGTACTTAATAAACAAAGTGGCATATCTACTGGATTTAAAGTGAACATTACAAAATAGAAATACATTTTACAAACATTGAAATTCACTTCACGTACAAAAATCACAGTTATACGGTTCATCATCTTCAACATCAATGCCGGAACACTGTTCATGAGCCCATTCACCACACTTATAACACTTGACCCAGCCTTCTTCAGACTTCGAATTAGTGAATAGTTCATTGCAATAAATGCAAGCTGCGTTATTATTTTCTCATTCCTTCTCTGACGAGGTGTTATACTCCTGCACTTTTCTAACTTTCTTCGATTGCTGCTTTACAACATTTGTGACGTCAGAAGGCCTAAATCTGGGAGATTATGACTCCATTTGAAGTTTCCTTTTGGGAGTCTTCTCCGTTTTCATAGATGAAGTTAATTCTTCCTTGTATGGGGAACTTGTCAGAATAGCTGTCTTTCCTCTTCGTCTATCGGTTATTCCTTCCTTTCTTTCAGCTCTCGGCACTGCCTTTATGTCTTTCGGAGAGGCTTGGAAAGCTAACTGACTGAGAATACCCTGATGTGGATGGAACAGGTCTATCTGACTGGTAAGACCGTGATGTGGTTAGAGCAGATGATTTTCCGTTTGATGGCTCAGACAGAGATCCCGAAGACAGGATATTACCTTTCTCCAATGGTGGGTCTGATAAAACGGCGTACTACCCTGTTCTACCCAACTTAGAGGTACCCTGTTTTATCCAACAACACCATGTTAGGAGCAAGTGGAATTCTACAGAACTTAACCCGGTCATTCGTTTTGAAACACCTACTGTACAATTATGTAGTGCAAACAATGTTTAATTTATATTATCCTTACCTTACAGTCTTCAGAATGGGATCTCGGATAAATAAGCACACAATTTACAAGCCGATATTATAACACAACACTGTAAAAATAGATTTTACCCCAGTGAGAACGCACGCTTGCTCCCTACAGATTGCAACTACTCTAAGAATGAAGGTCATCAAGTGACAAAGAGGTTACTATGTTTACCGGAAGATGTCACCACATACCAGACGAGAAAACTATGGTACCCCGTTTCATCAGACTACCCTGTTTTATCAGACTATCCCCTACCCCGTTCCAGCTCGCTGACCAGAATTAAATTTCTTACCTCAAAAGGTACTGTGGAGTTATATTTGAAAACAAATTTTCAAAGTGAATAGATTACTAATGGTAACATAATCTTACAGAATTGAGAAATAAATTGTTTCAAACTATCCTAAACTCAGCATTTTTTTTAGGTTTGTGCGGGGTTTCGCCTAGCAACACCAAGATAGGCACGGACACCAAGAGCCCGCTGATGAGCCTATCTTGGTGTTCGTAGGCAAAATCCCACACAATACACGGCAATAAACCTAGAAAAATTGCGGAGTTTAATTCCTCTGCCGTGAAAGCCAATATACCACCTACTGTCTCGTAACTTCGAAACGACGTTCCTTAGCAAATATAGTTTTAACAGGTCTTTCTCCGTCAGATCACGAAGTTTGGAGATCTAATTCACGTATAGGCTAGTTAGTTATTGTTGTTTTACAGGGCGGAACAGCGAGGCGATCTGTCACCTAATTCACGTAGGCTATATCCTCCCTGTATGATTGGTTGGTTGGTTTCTTAGTTTAGGGGCTGCGCCAACGCGGTCATGTAGCCCCGTGTACTTTGGGTGTGTGTAGAATTTGTCTGATAACCGGTGTTAATTGTGAAGGCTGTATTAGTGTGTGTTATATGTGATTCAGGTAGAAGGACTGCAGACAATTTTTTCAAGTAGTTCCTACTTTTGCTACCAAATGCTACCGTCCACGACACCTAGCTGTGGTCGTGGCTACTAGATGCCATCGCAACAACTATCGGCGAACGTTGGAACTAATATAGCGTTAATCAAATCTAACTTACAAATTTTAGATTCACACAAGTGTAGTTAGTGGAAGGTTCTTTTACATGCCATAAATGTATGGTATGGCCGGCTTTATTTCCCCTCCGAAGGAAAGCATACTGAGGGATTTTTAACGCTCTTAACAAATCCCACGACTTCGGCCGTGTTTGAACCCGCGATCTTGGGCATAGAAGCTCAGCATGCTACCAACTATGCCACCGAAGTCGCCATTGCACAGTGGTTCAAAATCGAAATCTAGGGGGACAAAATTATTTTTACTGTTTTCATCATGAATTAAGTTTAGTGTGAAAGCAACGTATACAATTTGTTTACTTCATAATAAACATCAGTTAAAACCTTTTTTAAGCTACGTCTACACATGCAAGAAATTGTCTATGGCTATCTCTTCAGAACAATTTTCTACCCCTAATTTACTTTTAACAAAGTCACAAAGTTCCACTTTTGACATAATCCTCGAACCCAGTGCTTCAAACAGTTGTAATCGTGTGAGAACTGGTTGCGCGACATCTTCTAAAACGTAAAATAACTAAGTGAGTTGCAAAAAGATGCAAAAAATCTTATAACAGGCGTAAACTACAAGACTTTATCCACATTTTAACATTAAGTAGAGGGTGACGCAGAATGACGCGACATACTAAAAATCTAAGTGAAAATATAATTTTAAAAAGAATAGTTAAATATTATATAATGCAAATATAGCTAAAATTACGTAACAATTACGCCCATTAATAACTGAAACACGTTACAAAGATTATACCTTCAGCTGCATGTTCCATCTTAAAGCATCACACTAAACACAAACACAACCAAACTAAATCACTCTCCAAATCAGACTGCTGGAACAGTGGTGACATATTTACACTAAGATGCGTTTATATCCCAGAATAGTGAGCGGCAATTATATGAGAATGCTGTAAAAGTAATAAATTTTGATTTTTAATTATGAAAATAAATAATTTTGTCCTCCTAGATTTCGATTTTTACCCACTGTGCACTGTATGATTAAAGAGAGACTAGCGAACCCCTATTGTACAGTATGTAGGGCGCTACTATAAAGGAGCTCTTAAGCTCTAAGTATAGCCGTGAAAGAAAATCAAATCAAAACTTTCTGTTTGTTTGTGTGTGTGGATTCCTCAGTTGCAAAGTGAACTTTTACTGAATTTTGTATTTTTTTGTTTCCAGAAACAAGCCATGCTGGTGCGGCAGCTGGAAGAGGAGCTTCGGATGCGTATGCGTAACCCCAGTGTGGAGATGCAACAGCAGATGGAGATGATCTACGCCGAGAATGAACATCTCACGCGCGAAATCGCCATCCTTAGGGAAACCATAAAGGTCAGTTACTAAACAACAATTTAGCTGTTTTGTCGCCAGATCCATTGACTTTTAAATATGAGTGTATCTGAGCAGCACATTTTTACGTTCACATGTCGTACAGTTATATTGACAGAAAATTTGTCTCAGCGCATGGACAAAATGGATACAAGTGCAATGAAGAGTAAAATGATATCTGATCTTATCAGATAATCAGAGCAGAAGTTCCTGTATCAGGTGTTTATGGGAATGTAGCAGACAGTACAGGTAACCAAGACAATAATATTATGTGGAACATTATTAGTATTATTATGTACCATAGATCATTCAAGAAGTATGGTAGGCCTAGTGATAAGGACAAGCCCCAAACAGCCAGAGTTAAGACCTTCGCCAATGATTTGATAGCTAGACTTTTCTTCTTGGAGGATCTATTGGCCACAACAGCCTGAAAATACCACTTCTCAGACTTGCAAGACAAGGAATATGGACCCAGTCAGACCTTGATAGGAACGTATTAAACTATACGGAAACGTCCTTGCACTGAAATACTGTCTCTAACGGGAGATAAGAGGGTTCGAATCCCACCGTTGGTCATCAAAGATATGGTTTTTCGAGCTTTTACCTATTCCAGGTAAAAGCCGGGATTGTACCTTTAAATAAGCCAAGGTCACTTTCAACTTTTTGCCCCTTTTAAAATCATCTGCACTCATATCAACTTCCATTAACTCTTTTAATGAGATAGCGCCAGTAAGGGCATCTGTTAGTAAAAACCATCCACCACATGGAGAATTATTTCATCTTATCCCCGACCTCGTAGAAACGGGATTGATAAGGGTACAGTGGATTTTTCAATGGATTTAGTTGTGTTGTTGTTTCTATTGAGGGGCTTGGTCATAGTGTACTTGTGTGTGTAATTTAGTCTGATTACCTGTGTTATTGTTAGTGTGTGTGTTGGTAATTTATGTGAGGATTGGAAAGGAAACTGCCGTTGCGTTAAGTTAGGAACCATTCCCGGAATTTGCCTGGAGTAAAACTGGAAAAAGACGGAAAACCACTTCCAAGTTGGCTGAGGTGGGAATCGAACCCACCTCTTCTCAGTATTGCCTCAGTGTACCCCGGTCCAGCCCTCAGCCCAGGAATAAATTTCTTGGGAGAGCCGGGAACAGGGCTTGCGCAACAGTCAAGCATGCTGGCAGCTACACCACGAGGTAAAAACATCGTATGGCCTCGGATGCCGTGTGCAAGCTTTGTTATTTGCGCCCGAAGGGCAGCTTACAAGTCGAATTTTGTTATTTCTCGGAACGCTATGAAAGTCAAGGTTAGATATCTAAGCTCCTTGACACTATAGCGCTATCTAGTAGAGAAATGAGGAACTTTGTGTTGGCGGAAATCCCCGAGATTAATTTTGCCATTATGAACTCGGCCTACTGAATTCATATGGGTTCTTTAAAAAGACAACATGGTATGACATGCGTGCCATGATTTTTGTCGTCTTTCAAAATCACCTACCACGGTCAGGAGCGAACCTGCAAGCTTGTTGCCCCCTGAGAGGACGGCCGACGGTGTGACTCGAACCCACGCGTCTACCAAGTCAGCAGAGAGCTTGGCCCCATAACCTAACGTTTTAGCCAGCGTAGCCACTGCTGTCGGTACTTGGGTTTGGTAGTCCGACACTATAACCACTCACCCACTAACGAGGTGAGTATCAAGTATAAAATGAATGCCTAAACATCATATATTATACACGCTTTGCATTTGGAATGATTGATTTTAAACTCTCCAGCCTAATTGGTGATACAATAAAGAGTGCACGAGTTGTGGCAGGCTAAATGGTTGGAAAAGCCAAAAGCCATTTAGAGCCAACTCACCTGGAGTCGCTTATTGATTGTGCACACGCCTGGTACGAGTTACAAACAGTTGTGTGTTTACACCTAACACAGGTTCTTTCAGCAGTCTAATCCAACCCGGCCCAAATACACGCTGCCAATTGTGTTAACTCGCTTAGGAAACCATTTGATGCAGTGGTGATGAGGATGATAAGATAATAGAGATTCCGGAATGGCCTACAGTATATTGCCCTAGGTAATTTCCAATTACCCTACTTTTGACGTTTTGTAAAAATTAGAAAAAGTAGACATATGAGATCGATCCGGGCAAATGTGTGTCTGTCTGGCTGTCTGTGTGTGTGTGTGTGTCCCTATCAACTCTTAAACGGCTACAGCTATCGAAACCAAATTTGTTATCAGTAAAGATATATTCTTGAATATCTCACGTATATATAGATTAATCATTGGCATCTTAACTTTTAATAAAAGTGGGCTCTTTAGTTCGTCACGGAACTACCATAGGCTACTTGTTTTTATTTGCCTTTTTCTCAGAAACTAATTGAAGTACTAATTGAATTATTTCAGGGATGTTCTATAAGGTTAACTTAGGTTTTGGTGAAAAAATTCAATTTTCTCCTTTTTGATATTTGTGGGTTCTCAACATATTAAAAAACATCACAGGAATTTTCTTTGGAGCAATCTCGTTAATCTACACACATCAAAAAAAGTTTTGCATCACCTCGGTTCCAAGAGTTCCGGAACCTTTAAATACAAAGGGAATAGAGATCAACACAAACAACATTTCAGCTCGTTTTATTGCTCATGAGACCCACACATTGCATGTTGTACCATCATACAGCTAGACTTTCAGCATTTGTGGTCCAGGTTGCAGTACACACCACTACCTCTAATACCCAGTAGCACGTCCTCTTGCATTGATGCATGCCTGTATTCGTCGTGGCATACTATCCACAAGTTCATCAAGACACTGTTGGTCCAAATTGTCCCACTCCTCAACGACAATTCGGCGTAAATCTCTCAGAGTGGTTGGTGGGTCAAGACGTCCATAAACAGCCCTTTTCAACATATCCCAGGCATGTTCGATAGGGTTCATGTCTGGCGAACATGCTGGCCACTGTAGTCGAGCGATGTCGTTATCTTGAAGGAACGCATTCACAAGATGTGCACGATGAGGTCGAGAATTGTCGTCCATGAAGACAAATGCCTCTCCAATACTCTGCCGATATGGGTGCACTATGGGTCGGAGGATGTCATTCAGGTATCGTAAAGCCGTTTCGGAGCCTTCCATGACCACCAGTGGCGTACGTCGGCCCCACATAATGCCACCCCAAAACATCAGGGAACCACCACCTTGCTGCACTCGCTGGACAGTGTGTCTAAGACGTTCAGCCTGACCAGGGTGCCTCCAAACACGTCTCCGACGATTGTCTGGTTGAAGGCATATGCGACACTCATCGGTGAAGAGAACGTGATGCCAATTCTGTGGGGTCCATTCAGCATGTTGTTGGGCCCATCTGTACCGCGCTGCATGGTGTCGGGGTTGCAAAGCTGGACCTCGCCATGGACGTCGGGAGTGAAGTTGCGCATCATGCAGCCTATTGCGCACAGTTTGAGTTGAAACACGACGTCCTGTGGCTGAACGAAACGCATTATTCAACATGGTGGCATTGCTGTCAGGGTTCCTCCGAGCGGCAATCCGTAAGTAGCGGTCATCCACTACAGTAGTAGCCCTTGGGCGGCCTGAGCGAGGCCTGTCATCGACAGTTCCTGTATCTCTGTACCTCCTCCATGTCCGAACAACATCGCTTTGGTTCACTCTGAGACGCCTGGAAACTTCCCTTGTTGAGAGCCCTTCTTGACACAAAGTAACAATGCGGACGCGATCGAACTGCGGTATTGACCTTCTAGGCATGGTAGAACTACAGACAACATGAGCAGCGTACCTTCGTCCTGGTGGAATGACTGGAACTGATCGGCTGTCGTACCCCCTCCGTCTAATAGGCCCTGCTCATGCATGGTTGTTTACATCTTTGAGCAGTTTTAGTGACATCTATGAACAGTCAAAGGGACTGTATCTTTGATACAATATACACAGTCAACGTCTATATGCCGGAGATCTGGGAACCGAGGTGATGCAAAACTTTTTTTGATGTGCATTTCCGAGATAAGGGTTATTGAAGTTTGTCAATATTGGCAAACATCTACAAAATCTTCATTCATCTACCTTTGCAGGATTATCTTTACCAGCCATGTCTTGCCATTTTTATTTTTATGCAGATAAGGTAGGCTGCATTATCACACGCCTTGAACTCCAGCATCAAGCGCAAATATGGATGGGAAGGCTGGCTGCCTATGGACTGCGCCTTAACAACCAGAAAACAAAATATCTTGAATATGGCCCACAAACCGATGGCACTGTCCAAATTAGCGATCAAGATCTGCCCAAGACAAATAACTTTAAATATCTAGTGTCGGTTATCACGTCAAATGGTGATGTCACTTTAGATACTCGGGCGAGGGTAAATGCGGCCTGGCTCATATGGAAACAGGTCACTGGTGTCCTCTGCGACAAAAAATGATGCCTAAATACCTAAAGGCAAAAGTTTATAAGACAGTTGTACGTCCGGCAGCAATTTATGGGGCAGAATCCCGCCCAATGACAAGAAAACATGAAAAGGCTCTGCACACGATGGAGATGAAGATGCTATGTTGGTCACTTGGATTGACAAGATATGACAATGTCAGAAATGCAGATGTCCGACAACAATTAGGTGTCATACCAAGTACGGAGAAAGTGAGGGAAGCTCGTCTCCGTTGGTATGGTCATGTTATGAGAATGCCGGACGACTCTGTCGCCAAAATAGCTTTCAAACTGTGGATTGCGACCACACGGACGACCTGCGAAGGGTTGGATCGACAACATTAAGACAGACTAGCGGACCCGTGCGAGAAATCTCACATGTTCATAAGCCACACTTTCCCCAATAGGTTTATAATAAGAGACTTAAGGAGAAATGTTGTTATGTCTTTATTTGAACCTAATGATTATAGAACACTATTTACGTTTCAGGCGTCCCTACGGCCAAAATGCGAACTGAACAACAATGATGTCACGTATTTTTCTACACCAACAGTATTTGCAAATCGCACACTTCTTACAAAAATTGATATTTATGAAATTAGAATTCAATTCGTCACTGCTAATGGCATTTGTGTGCTGAGTACATTGATTGACAGCTTAGCCGTAACACTCACCGGTTATTGGATATTTATGAAATTATACGATTTGAGTAGGCCTACTCATTCCTTTAAATTATTGTTTCTGAAATCAATGCAAAATGATAAATAAAATACCTCGGAATGATAAAATGACATGAAACAGGCGTCACAGCGGCCAAAATGTGAAGTGGTCAGCAATTAGATTTAACTTCAGTCTTCCAAAATTTTCATTTTAACTTTTCACGACTTAATGCACTAAATATGTTTGAAAGGTGCTGAAATTATTTCAAAAAGAGAACCAGTGGTCGTAATTATATTTTATTTTAATAAACTCACAGTAAAACGATTTCTTTTATAATTTCCACTAAAAGGAGCCTTGCTAATATAAAATGCCAGACGTTTCGTTTTTTATTACTTTATTCTACTTTTCGTGTGAATTTAGAGCGGAGGGATCGGAAGTCGTTTTACCTGGTCTGCTCTTAAACTATTTAAAGATTCGTAGACAATGAATTGAAATCACCCGATTTAGAGGGCCCTTTCCAAATGCAATGAAAAAAGAGAAAAAGCACCTAGCTCAGTGAAACCCCGGAATCCCCAATTTTGAAAATTTCAGACGCAATTCCTCATGGGAAAAGTTGTAAGTCCACTGGGGAGAACACGTTACTAACTTGTTAATTAAAGATTTCAGCAGTTGGTCTATAAAATGATTTTGAATTAAACATTGAGAGTGATTCAAATTCATTATTTTAGTCTAATATCTTGCACATATCTGTACATTGGAAGTAAAGGCATTTTTGATTTTTGATGGAATTTTTTAAAATTGTATAATTTAACAGTACTTACATGAACATTTCCATGTGACTAAATTAAAGTAAATTTTGTAAAACTGGCGTGTTAAAATATAACACATATTATATCTAAATATTTCAGCTTTTCTGATTTCCTTCAACAATTCGATTTGAAATCTAGCAGTTCTCAAATCGTTTGACAGAATAGCAACGTCATCGGTAAAAGCTAGACAGTCTACCACGATTCCCATTGATTGTGTTCCCATTCTCAGCGGACTGTAGCCGGTTTTGGTTAATTTCGTTCGCCATGAGCGCCCGCAGAGGGAGGGGGGGGGGGGCGAAGGAGAGGCCATGCCCCCCTCCTCCCCCCAACTAGATTCCCGAGAATATTTCGATTGTTCTTTGTCACACCAGTTTATTTCATAAATTGAAGTTACTGATAGTGAACCTATTTAGATATAGGATTAATTCCACAGTTTTATTTAATTTAGTAATTTGAGATTATTTGAAGATATCTCCAATTATTTAGAAAATCGGTGAACTGGATTAACATTACCATTTTAAATGAACTGCTAGATTTTTATTTCTGCCGATACATGGAGATACAACTACATTTTACCTGTTTCTAAGAAATGAACATTATGACGATGATTCATAAATAAAAGCGAAATGCTATGGTCAAAAACTCTGAACTCAAAAAATCTATTCCTCCCATTCATGACAAAAAAATAATGTACCCAACGGTTTCATAGCAGTCAAATAATGAATATCACGAAGCAAGTATGAAATAAAACGAAAATTGCGGCAGGGGGGGGGGGGGGGGTCATCTCATCCTCATCTAGTGACAGGTAGGTAAACATGAAAATCCACAGCTTGTTTCCAGTCATGCGACTGGGTCAGCGGCGAGGATATGAACTGTGCCTGCTGCCGAAGCCTGTCGCACTCCTCAGGGGCAATGATTAGATGAATGACAGATGAAATGAAATGATAGTGGAGAGTGTTGCTGGAATTAATTTGTGACAGGGAAAACCGGAATACCCGGAGAAAAACCTGTCTGCCTCCGCTTTGTCCAGCACAAATAACGCATGGAGTGACCGGGATTTGAACCACGGACTCAGTGGTGAGAGGCCGGCGTGCTGCCGCCTAAGCCACGGAGGCCAAGTGACAGGTAGGTAATGAAATGAAAAATATTACTTGCCCCGCCCCATCCCTGGAGAGAATTCTGGGGGCGCCCATGGCGTTCGCCAAGTCCTTATGATTTTTTCTAGAACGCAATTGAAAAGCGTCGGAGAAAGACCTTCATCTAGTCGATCTCCTGTCTTGACCTCAAAGGAATCCGGGAGACATCCGGGGACCTTGATCTTGAACTTTGTATCCGTCAGAGTAGCTCTAATTAACGCCAGCAATTTTAGGTCAACCCCGAATTCGTTCAGGATGCTTAGCATGATATCACGGTCTTTCGAGTCGTACGCCATTGAGTCGCCCACGACTGATAAGTACTGTTTGAACCTGAGAGAGCAATATCGGAAGATCGTATTTAGGTTCTGGATCTGTTCCGCTGTTAAGCGACCTTTCCTGGAGCCCCCTTTTTATTCACCAATTTGATGTTCAACTTCTAGACGTTCCAGGATGGCAAGTAAGAAAATTTGTAAGTTACCGGTAGCAGGGATATTCCTCTGTAGTTGTTGATGTCTTTTATGATGCCTTTCTTGTTGAATGGATGGATCAGTGCCGTTTTCCAATCTTCGAGTACGGTTTCCTCATTTCAAATTATGCTATTTGCTATTACAAGATTTCAACTGAATCCTCTGGGGGCATATTTCCACAATTCTGCAACTACTGAGTCTTCTCCAGGCGCCTTATTGTGTTTGAGACGGGCAATGTGGTGCTTGATTTCGTTTTTGTCAGGTGATGTGGAATCAAGGCATCTGAGGATGGCTTCCTTGGTCTCGATGGGACTTTCAGATTGATCGCAATTCAGGAGATTCTTGAAGTAGTCAGCTATAATATGACAATTTTCTTCGTTGAAGTCACCAGTGTACCATCCTGTCGCTGAAAGCATAACGACGGTGGCTTATAACATTTGGGTTTCCTTTTGAAGGTTTTGAAGTACTCTCTAGAGTCATTTCTATTAAGGTTTTGGTCGATCTCTTCAATAAGTAATTTCTGTACTTAAGTTTCTCAATTGGGAGCACTCTGGCTGTTTGTGCCGTTGTGTTTTATAAGTTTCCCAGTCGGTTTCCAATTTCGTCGAATATTAACGCTTCCATGTATCAAGACTTTTCTTCTGAACTGATTCACAGGTATCATTCCACCAGGCATGTTTCATGCTCTTTTAGATTTCTTTATCTTCCTTGCCAGCCTCTATGAGGCGCCTTTTGTTGTGGGAAATGTCACTGTCTCTCGGTCTTGCCTTGTCCTGGAACTTCACAACTCTTTGTTCAAGTTTTATGGTTTCAAAGCGGATGATCTGTTTAGGGTTATTAATGGAGTTTGCGGGGGGATTGGTCTGAATTTGATTACTGACATGTAGTGGTTTGAGGGCACGTTTATGCCCTTCTTGACTTTGAATTCATAATCTCAGGGCTGTTCCTCCTGGAGATCGCGACGTGATCTATTTGGAACTCTCCGATGGATGGTAAGGAAGATAGCCACGTCATCTGCTTTCTTGGTAGATGGCGAAGGTGGGTCGACATAACCTGCAGGTTGTGATTTTGACAAATGGAGACCAATCTTTTGTCATTTTGGTTAGTTTTTTTGTTGATACGGTAGTTTCTAATATTTTTCTTGTACTTTTGTTCTCTGCCAAGATTGGCGTTGAAATCACCCATAAGAAGTTTCATATAGTATTGGGAAATTTTGGCTAGTCTGTCATCCACTGGAAAAAGTTCAACTGATATTCAAGCTAGAATTTCCCAAGCCAAAATTGCATTTAACAGCAAAAAATCCCTTCTGATTTCAAAGAATATATCTATTGAGACCAGGACTAAATTTATAAAATGTTATGTGTGGAGTGTAGCCTCGTGTGGCTCAGAAGCTTGGACAATGGGTTGTGCTGATAAAAGAAGACTTGCAGCTTTTGAAATGTGGTGTTGGCGGCGGATGGGAAAAATTCCATGGACCGCAAGAGTGACGAATGACGAAGTGCTCAAAAACATAAATGAAAAGAGAGCATTTCTCAAAACAATACGGAAACGACTTGACCAACTGATCTATCGCCACAATAACTTCATGGTAACTGTGTTAGATGGCAAAATTCGGGGCAAGAGGGAAAGAGGGCGACCGAGACTGCAATACATCAAACAGATCATAACAGATGTTAATGTCCATTCATACAGGGACATGAAGAGACTGACTGGCGACAGGGAAGAATGGAAGAGGAGGATTGCTGCCGACCAATCTACGGATTGAGAACATGAATGAATGAATGTTATCCAGGAGCTCCCAGGAGGCATCCAATACGTCCTGGTCAGAACGGTTTTATTATTGGTAGAGCATGTACGTTAACTAAGGTGTAAGTCATGTTTGCGCGTTTGATTGTTAATATGGATAATCTGTAATTCACTGGATCGAAGTTTGCGACCGATTTAAGGAATCTGGTTCTCACAGCAAATGCTGTTCCAAGTATCACATATCCCTTTAGGATATTTTTGTTTGTTTTGTTTTTGAGCTCGACTCTTGAAGAAACGGTAACCTTCAGATTCAAAGGTTTCTTCGTCGGAGTACCGAGTGTCTTGGTAGGGCAAGTATGGATATCTGATTTTCGTGTAGGACCTTGGTGAGCGTTTCCAACTTGCCAGTTTGCGTAAAGGAGTTAATGTTGAATGTCGTTAGAAAGGTTTTTGACTTGGCTCTGAGTGTTTGACTTTCAGGATACACCGAGACGCTCCGATTCGTCTCTTGCATGACGCCGAGTCTCCCCCAAGACTCCGAATGAGACTCGTGCGCCGTAACTTGCACGACGAGGAATTCATCTGAGGACCTATCCCTCTGGGGTATTGTTAAACTTGAAATTTATTTTATTTATTTACCGTATGGCTTTTAGTACCGAGAGTGTCCGAGGACATGTTCGGCCCGCCAGAGGCTGTAGCTGCTTCAAGCGGACACCCATAGGGTGAGCTACAAGTTCCGTTCAATTTCAAGTAGTTGCAACTTTCGCTACCAGGTGTCACTGATACCTAGCGGTGAACGTTGGAACTTTGATAGAGCGTTCCAACGAATTCTAACCTATAATTTAGCTTGACAAAAGTTTAGTCTGAGGAAGGATCTTTTACATGTCATAAATCTATGACATCGGACCGCCAGCTTTACTTCCCCTCCGAAGGAAGGCATACTGAAGGATTTTAACGCTCTTTAAATATCCGACGACTTCGGCCGGGTTTGATCCCGCAATCTTGGGCACAGCAGTTCAGCATACTACCAGCTACTCCACTATGCCATCATGCATCTTAATTTGAATTTGATTTGGACGCGTACGCAACCATGTTACAACTAAGGTTGTTAGCCTTAGAGGGTGCCTTTAGAAGGTTTCTGGCTTTTCTGAACTACCAATGTTGGAAATGCATTGGATTCACCCAGCACTGTTTGGTCGGGGTTGGTTATCCAACCTTCCACTGGGTTGCTCGACTTAACAGGGGCACCTCTTGTACGTTACGTGCAGGAGGTGGAGTGAAAAGGCTAGTTGGATTAATGTTGCAGATGGTAACAGCGACAAATTACACTTCGATTTGCCCGACTCGCCAAGACTTCTCCAAGGTCAGTTTCTATTGTTATTATTATTATTATTATTATTATTATTATTATTCAGCCTTGAGAATTATGTGAATAAAATTTAGCCCTAAGTTTTCTTATAGGTTAGGGGGCGTGGTGGCGCAGTGGTCAAGCTGTTGGCCTCTCACCATGGTTCGATTCCCGGTCAATGCATGTGAGATTTTCAAAGTCAAATGCCATGTCCTGTGGTTCGGATTCCCCGTAAAAAGGAGTTCCAGTGGCTCAAGATCGCATGATTAACGGTCACATAAAAATAAAAGCCCTTTTTCTTATAGGATAGTAGCTTAGTGTTTTAACCAAAATTAAAATTAAAAATAACCCCGCAGAATTTGAATCGAAGCTTAACTAATCAGCATGAAATATGTTATACCTGACAATATCTCTACTTAGTATAAAACGAAGTCACCGATTTTTGGGTGTCACGGGTAATCTCGAGAACCACTGGATGGATTTTGATGCGGTTTTCACCATTCTGTAAATGATATCTCGAGGAAGGTCCCAGTAGAAAATAATCTATTTATGACCAAAGGAAGTTGAGCAGTAACGATTTCAGTGACAGGGACAAAAAGAACCTGGCGTCCGTGCGCGTTTTAAGCTTACGCTGGGCAAACCGTTAAAAATATCAATATACTATGAGTGTAAGAATTGTTCAGCATGAAAAGTACTACAAAAAAGTCCGCGAGAGCATATCTCTAACTTCAATACATCACCCACTATAAGTGTATTTTAAGTTTTCATTTCTTCCAACAATCTCCATTCAATTACTGAGGCGACAGTTTACGAGTTGTCAAGGGGTGATCCTATCACCCCAGTTACAGCTTAGCTAGTGGGCGAGCCTATTATTACCCCAGATACAGCCAGCAGCAAACTGTCGAGTCGTGTTGAGTTAAGACTTCAGAGAAGAGTGGTTGTGTTTGGAGTTTCCCTGGAAGTGCAACTCTGCTTTTCTTCATTTCGTCTGTGGCCTTTTCGTTCCGAAAAATACACAGCCAAGCTAAGATTGGACGGAAGGGGGATTTGTGTTTCATACACCTCGCCATTCTTAAAATCGTTGCGCATGCATCTCCATGGCAATATAATTAATAGTCCAAACAGTGATTTTAACCCATCATGCCGAGACGTAAAACGAATTTTAGGCGTAGTTCATTGACATCGAAAAAATAAAAGCGCTTATCACGTAATGCATTCATAACTGTTCCCGGGCGAAGCCGGAGTGGGTTGCTAGTTTACTGATATAATTCAGTATGTAATTATCATGACTTCCAAAGAAATATACATCTGTTACTTATAAATTTTGTTCTGGCTATCCTTTACTACCTAAAAATATTTTACTTGTTTGTATGTGTGATATTTCTAGAGTACAGTCAGCCTGCTCCGAAAATGCGTAGGGTATTTAACGTCCTCAGTCGGCAAAGGCTCATCTAGAGTACAATCCGATTGGCTCGGTTAAATTGCCGTAATTTGCTGATCTGTATGATTGAGAGACTACGGTATGTGGACTGCAAGACAAACAGTTTTAAACGATGGTAATTTGTCTTCGTGATCAGTTGTAACATCAGGTACTAATTTACAGCATTTGCATCACATTGCTTTTCCCATCACAGTTCATTCCTAAGAGATACTGAATTATGTTGGTACTAGCATTACCCCTCGCGGCTTCGCCCGCGAATATTCTAGTTGTAAAGAGTTGTTGTTGTTTGAGTCTTCAGTCTTTTGACTGGTTTGATGCAGCTCTCCATGCCTCCCTGTCCTGAGCTAATCGTTTCATCTCTACATAGCTACCACACCCTACATCCAAGGCAATCTGATTAATATATTCCAACCTTGGCCTACCCCTACAGTTCTTGTCCTGAACCCTTCCTTCCATAACTAAGCTTGCTATTCCTGGGTGTCTTAGTATGTGTCCTACCAACCTATCTCTTCTCTTCTTTATCAGTCGCCAGAAACATCTCTCCTCTCCCACTCGTCTTAATACCTCTTCGTTTGTAACCCTATCTACCCACCTGATCTTCACAATTCTCCTGTAACACCACATTTAAAACGCCTCAATTTTCTTCTTTTCTGCTGCACCAATAGTCCAAGTTTCACTTCCATAGAGCACCACGCTCCAGACAAAGGCTTTCAAAAATGACTTCCTAATGCCTAAATCTATATTCGATGTCAACAGAGTCTTTTTTTTTTTTTTGTAGAAATGCTTTCCTTGCCTGGGCCAACCTACATTTTATATCCTCTTTGCTTCGTCCATCACTGGTTATTTTGCTTCCTAAGTAACAGAAGCCTCCTACTTCCTTCAGCTTTTCACCTGCCAATTTGATGTCCATAGAGGTTTCTGATTTATTTCGGTTGCATTCCAGTATTTTTGTTTTACATTTATTAATTTTCATCATGTATTCTTTCCGTAAGACGGAGTCCATACCATTCAAAAACTCATTCAAATCCTCAGGCGCGTCGGCCAAGATGACGAGTAAAGAGTACACTTAGCAAAATCTCAATCTTGAATGCTATGACTGATTTATCCTTGGTATGAATAATCAGACTTTATCAATTCAGCTACTGGTGCAGTGGATAGGGGTTTGTCATTCCTTCATAGGTATATCAGAGCGAAGTTAGTTTTCTGGGAATATGACAGGCACTGTTAATTTCAGCGCCTTTAAATCTGGTTTTCAGAGACCCTTTATAGTCGGGTGAAAAAGACCTTTCGTACCACACTCACACGTGAAAATTCTAGAATGCCCCTTGACCCCCTAAAGCGCATTATACTGTATGTATTGATGAATTTTTCAGCTTAATTTTGTTCAGTGATAACCTTATAACCGTTTGGAAACTTTCACAGTAATGTAACAATTGGAATTGCATTACGTCAATTACAGAAGTAGATGGACCTGTGAGATTCTGTTACCATGGTTACCGTGTTGCAATCTTTCATTATTTCATTGAAAATATACATGTTTTAAGGTATTTATTTAATTGTGAGGCATTTAAAGAGTAAGTGAGTGCGTTTCGCTTGCGCATTGGGTTATGCTGAACCTGTAGGAACCTCATATGTGTAGGTTAGTGTTAATGGGACCTTATTTTCGGTACAAAACGGGAATGGGTCCTTAGCAGAATAATATAGGGAGGGGTATGCAAATCTACGTGCCCTTCAATGTTATACAGTAGAAGGGAAAGAAAGAAAGTTATATTTTACAGGTACATTACGATCCTCTGCCAATATATTACTGTAGTTAAAACTTTCAGTAAAAAAAACTTCGCATTGCTGTATTTGCTCTGTTAATCAGATGTGCAGTAACTACAGGAAAATTTGAATATGTAGTTCGACACATCAAATTCCACAGCTCACTGACCTGTATCTATAGTTGTTTTTGTTGATTCTTTGCGGCATGTGACATCGTGGTCATGTAGCCTCGTGTACTTGGGTGTGTGTATTTGTCATTTGAAGTAGGATTTGGGTAAGAAGCGGCCGTGGCCTTAAGTTAGGTACTATCCTGGCATTTGCCTGCAGTAGAGGTGGGAAACCACTTCCAGGATGGCTGAGGAAGGAATCGAACCCACCTCTTCTCAGTTTTTCGTCACGAGGCTGAGTGTACCTCGTTCCAACCCTCAGACCAGAATTACATTTCTTGGCTGAAACAGGAATTGAACCCGGGTCTCCGTGGTGACAGTCACGGATGCTAACCACTACGAAACGTTTGGTTGGTTCCTTAGTTTAGGGGCTGCGACAATGTGGGCATGTAGCCACGTGTACTTTGGGGTGTATAGAATCTGTCTGATAACCGGTGTTAATTGTGATGGCTGTATTAGTGTGTGTTATCTGTTTCTTAATTCAAGTAAGGACTGCTGCAGGCAGTAATTTCAAGCAGTTCCTACTTTTGCTACCAAATGATACCGTCCACGACACCTAGCTTGCGGACTTGGCTACTAGATGGCATCGCAGTCAGCACCTGGCGGCGAACTTTGGAACTAATAGAACGTTATCAATTCTAACCTACAAATTTTGGATTCACACAAGTGTAGTTGTGAAAGGTTCTTTTTCATGCCATAAATTTGTGACATGGGGTCACCGGCTTTACTTCCCCTCCGAAGGAAGGCATACGGAGGGATTATTAACGCTCTTAAAAAATCCGACGACTTCGGCCAGCTTTGAACCCACGATCTTGGGCATAGAAGCTCAGCATGCTACCAACTACGCCACCGAAGCCGCCGCACTATGAAACGAGACGGACAAGATGGACAGTTTCTAATATGTAACCTATAAAAATTGCAGAATCTACATTATACACGGAAAAGACACGCATAATGTAGAGCTGATACCAAAATTTGATCCCGCAGTGGAGCCATGTGCGTTGAATCGTGCACAACGATGAGGAGCTGCATCAAATCCGGAGATCGGAGGTTCGAAACCCTGTGCAGACAGCTGTTATCCTCAGTGTGGTTTTCCCCCGGGATTTACCACACTCCTTTCAGTCAAATGTCCGGAAAATACCTCATTTGAAATCTCGGGGCACCTACCGTATTCCTGTCACAAATACAGCCACACACACTACCATATGAAAATGAAAATCCACAGACTGCTTCCAGTCGACCGACCGGGTCAGGGAATGGAATGAAAGAAGCCCCCATCTAGCGGCGAGGATATGAACTGTGCCGGCAGCCAAAGCCTGTCGCACTCCCCCTGGGGCAATGATTAAATGCATGACAGATGAAATGAAATGATAGTGGAGAGTGTTGCTGGAATGAAATTGTGACAGGGAAAACCGGAGTACCCGGAGAAAAACCTGTCTGCCTCCGCTTTGTCCAGCACAAATCTCACATGGAGTGACAGGGATTTGAACCACAGACCCAGCGGTGAGAGGCCAGCGTGCTGCCGCCTAAGCCACGGAGGCTTACACTACCACATCCATTACAGAAATACAGGTTATCAGGCAAGTTCAACATACACCCAAGTATTAATTATTTATTTATTTCAAAATTAACTGGGAAGGATCCACGCTAGCATTATTCGTTTCCAAAATATCTAGGAATTACCCTTGACCGCGGTCTCACTAACAGGAAGCATTGTGTAAACACTAAGCAAAAAGTGGCAGCCAGAAACAACATCATAAGGAAGTTAACAGGCACAACATGGGGAGCACATCCTAGTACTGTGAGAACCTCTTCCCTTTCGTTATGTTACTCCGTCGGGGAATACGCAAGCCCAGTATGGTACAAATCCAGTCATGCCAAAGTGGTAGATGTTGCACTTAACGATACTTGTCGTATTATTACTGGGTACCTCAAGCCCACATCCCTGGACAAGCTGTACACCCCTGACATCCGCCGAGAGGTAGCGGCGAAAAAAAAAAAGGGCAGAAACTGCTGAAGCCCATCCTCTGTTTGGACATCGACCTGAAAAACCTCGACTGAAATCTAGTAAAAGCTTCCTCAGAACAACAGAAGCTCTTGTCAGGACTTCACAACAATCCCAAACCAATTTGAGGCGTGCAAGGTTCTACGGCCCTGGACAATGGTTCCCACCCTCTGAAATACTACCAGCCGGTTTCACAGAGAAATGGAGTACATGGAGATCATTCAACAGACTTCGGTCGGGTGTCACAAGATGCAAAAGCAACTTAATGATATGAGGTTTCCATGTGGAGTCACCATATTGTGAATGTGGAACAACGTAGACGTCCTACCATCTGCTTCAGTGCAGTCAGTGTCCGACAACATGTACGCTAGAAGACCTGTTACATGCAACACCTAATGCCATAGAGTTCGCCAACTTCTGGGCGGCTATACTGTAGTTTGAACAAATTGAAATTTAAAGTTTTGTATATAATATTATGTATTATTAGCCTCCGTGGCTTAGGCGGCAGCACGCCGGCCTCTCACCGCTGGGTCCGTGGTTCAAATCCCGGTCACTCCATGTGAGATCTGTGCTGGACAAAACGGAGGCAGACAGGTTTTTCTCCGGGTACTCCGGTTTTCCCTGTCAAGATTTCATTCCAGCAACACTCTCCATTATCATTTCATTTCATCTGTCATTCATTTAATCATTGCCCCAGAGGAGTGCGTCAGGCCTCGGCAGCCGGCACAGTTCATATCCTCGCCGCTAGATGGGGGCTTCATTCATTCCATTCCTGACCCGGTCGGAGACTGGAAGCAGGCTGTGGATTTTCATTTTCATTATGTATTATTGTATATTCAATTTCACACTGTAAGTGTTTCTGACGCGAATTAATGAATGAATTTATCTATTATCGTATGACATATACATATCAGTAAAATATAAATGGCATTAAAATAGAAACCAGAGTACCGTACTACAAAGATAAGTCCATATGACGTATGTAATGAAGAGCTTCTGGCGTAGCGTTCAGGAAGTCGTGGATTTCTCCAATATAGACTCCCTTGTTGCACTCCATCACAATATGCCAACCATCTGAAGAGGGCATCAGCACATCTACCATGGCTCGTACGAATGGGATTCAAAGTGGACCAAACCGAGGGAGGTTGATCGAATCCTGGAGATTTTCTTGTCAAGCATGGTAGAGTTCTGCATTTTGGGGGGAGAAGGGGGGGGGGGGGGCACTTTCTAACCACTCTTGTTTCCATGAGTTGTTCATGTTTTAAGCCAGCATCGTGTAGTGCTTTTGCTGTGAGAATGGCTGGATGTCTGAATCCAAGCCTATTTCGTTCGATGATCGGAACGTCAGTAAGAACAGGCAGTTGTAGGTCAACAATCCTCCAATATTCCCGAATAAGGGCACTCTTTCTTCTATCTTGTGGGGTACACCCAAGTACACGGGATTGATGAATAACATGTCCCAAGCTCATCAAATGAATTAACAACAACAACCAAATGCTACTACTCTTTCTTAGCATAAACGCAATATCTTCGCAAATTTTAAAAAGAATGCTGCAGCTTCAATATAGATACTTCATGTTTAAAACACGACAAGTTCATCTGAAGCCTCAGGAAGTATGCGAACAATGGCGGCTTCGGTGGCGTAATCGGTAGCATGCTGGGCGTCTATGCCCAAGATTGCGGGTTCGAACCCGGCCGAAGTCGTCGGATTTTTAAGAGCGTTAAAATCCATCAGTATGCCTTCCTTCGGAGGGGAGATAAATCCGGCGGTCCCATGTCATAGATTTATGGCATGTTAAAGAACTTTCGACTAATTAAACGTGTGTGAAGCTAAATTGTAGGTTAGATTCCGTTGAAGCGCTCTATCAAAGTTCCAACGTTCACCACTATATGTCAGTAGCATCTGGTAACAAAAGTTGGAAGTACTTGAAATTGAGCGGAACTTGTAGCTCACCCCATGGGTGTCCGCATTGAAGCAGCTACAGCCTCTGGCTAGCCGAATATGTCCTCGGACACCCCCGGAACTAAAAGCCATACGATAAATAAATAAATAAATAAATAAATAACCAATGGTGTCACTGCCTCCCTCCCCACCACGTGCTTTCCCTCCCTCGATTCATCGCTCGCGCCTGCAGCGTCCTCACTCAGAGCTTCAGTTTTACTAAGCATTAAGCTTTTAGTGCGTTTTTGCTAAAAACCTTGCTTGTGATGGATGCCGTATCTAAAATCCATCACACAGCACCAAAATTGTGTTTCTATTTATTTATTTATTTATTGTTGTTTTAAGGGGCGGAACTACGAGGTCATCTGCCCCTAAATTATGATTCTGCTCTTAAATTTAAGCACACCATCACAGTGAATGAAATGTACCAGATTATGCTAGCTAATATAATTAATGTTGATTAATACATCGTCTCAAATTTGTTAATTATTTCATTTTCCACAAGCATTTCCATGTGACGGTCCGGGCATGGTTTCCAAGAGCCAGCTGATGAGCTTGACTTGGTGCCCCTAGGTTAAACCCCGTAAAACACAAGGTAAAAATTTCGACCAGGGGTTCCCAACCGGTGGCAGTGGTACGTCGGAAACGTTTCAGGTGGTAGGCGTGGGTGATACGATTGTCCACAAATACAGAAGGAGACTTTATCTGCATTTCCTACTCTATCATCAGTTCTTGAAGACAATAAAATATCTCCATTGCCAGATGTGGTTGCTGATATTATTGTTCTCTTAGAAGCCCTCCAAAAAAAAATTAATAGTTATATCTCCGAAGACTATTCCAAATGTAACTGGATCAGAAATCCCTTTTCGGGAACCTCACCAAATGAGTTGAAATCAAAAGAATGATTTATCAATCTAACGGAAAGACAGTTGTAAAGAAAAATCTTTAATCAACTTCTGGATCGGTTGTAAAACCGAGTACCCAATGATCTTCCAGCAGGCTCTGCTACTTTTGATGCCATTTGTTACAAATTATTTGTGTGAAAGTGGATTTTTTGAACTTTGATACATCAAAAATAAACAGAAACAGAATAAGTGTAGAAGAGGACTAAAGAGTGAAGTTAAGTTCAATTACTCCTGATATTGATATTTTAATCACAGGCAAACAACAACAACAAGATTCGCACTAAAAGTAGATTTTGCATTAAGCTGGTTATTTTATTTTATCTTTTTGCTTAGTTTGTACTAATTTTATAAAATTGTAAGTGTTTAGACCTTTAAGGCTAATAAATAAAACTGTAATTTGCAATAATCGTTTTATTTTTTTCCTTTATTATAAAAACGTTATTAATACTGTATACACATATCTCTATAATATATTTCTAAATAAAAACAAGTAGTTCCGTGAAGAACTATGCAGCCTATTTTCATATATCCTGCTCATGTTAATTGCCTCTATCAACATACAAAATTTCAGTTTAATTGCTGTAACAGATTCGTAGATATTGAGAACCATCTAAATATTTCAGATGGTCGCCAGGTTGGATTCTTATTTTTGTACTATTACATTAAGATTATTGTATACGTGTGGTATTCAAACTTCAATCGCATGATTAGAACACAAGAAGTAAAAACGAGATTTTAAAATTACGCACAGCAGCCATCTTGTGATTATACAAACAATTGAAATAAATTAGATGCCAGTGGATCAACATTTGTATAAGCATTTAACGTGCAACGTTTCACGGCACTCGGATAGTTAATTCGCGAGAAACGTCCATTTAAATATTTATACTTCGCGTCGCCGTCATGTTGGATTTGTGCTCACCAGGTTACTGAAAGTCCTATAGGTGAACATATGTTCACAGTCTCTATGAAAATTTAAAAAAAACAGTTTGGTTGCTGTAAAAGATTCATAGATATTGAGAACCGTCTAAATATTTTGGAAGCTCGCCATTTAGGATTGTTATATGTATAGGCCATAGAGTTATGTACCATTCAAAGACAATTATTGCCTAGGTTCATTATTCAAACTTTCACTTCGATCGCATGATTACGACACAAGAAATAAAAACTTAATTTTAAAATTTCGCACAGCCGCCATCTTGAGGTTATGTAAACAATTGAATTAAGTTAGTTGGCAGTGCATTACAAACTGCAAAATCATTTACTGTACCACATTTCACGGCGCTCAGAGAGTTAAATCACGAGAAAAGTCTATTAAAATATTTCAAATTCGCTTGGTCGCCATGTTCGTTTTGTACTTGACAGGTTTATGAAATATACATAGGTAAACTTGTATCAGTACCCTTTATCACCGTACAAAATTGCAGGGGGATATCTGTAATAGTTTCGGAGATATAGAATGTCAGTGAAATATTTCGCACAGCCGCCATTTTGAGGTTATGTAAACAATTGAACTAAATTAGACTTCAATGAATTACAATGTGTGTAAACAATTGCTGTACCAAGTTTCATTACGTTTGGATAGTTAAATCGCGAGAAAAGTCTATTTAAAAGTCTCAACTTCGCTTGGCCGCCATGTTGGTTTTGTAGTCACCAGGTTTTTGAAAGTCTCATAGGTGAACTTCTAGTAGTGCCCTTTATCACAGTACACAATTTCAGGGCGATATCGGTAATAGTTTCGGAGATATTGTATTCTAGTGAAATATTTCGCACAGCCGCCATGTTTGATTGGTGAGACGCAACCAAATTTTAAGCGCACGGTCGAGGTCGCCGGGAATAGCGCTATGAACTTACCGAGTTTCATTGAAATCGCCCCAGCCGTTTAGATTTTATTAGGACACACACACACACACACACACACACACACACGCACGCACACACACACACGGACAAAAGGTGATCTCATAAGCCTATTTTTTTTAAATTGAAAATAGGCTAATTGGCAAGAAAAAATTGAAAAAGAGTCTACATCTGTATTTATTGTGTCTTGATAAAGGGTTGAAATAAAACGAAATATAAGTGCATTTAATATTAAATATGAAGTTTTCTCAGTAATTTAACTAAAATAAAACTAACCACTGGGCAGTTTTCAGACAGTAAATATGAATGTTTCTAAAAAAATTATTATAGGACTGTTGTTACGCCAAAATTTCTAAAACTTTAAAGTGGTACGCAGTTGCTAAAAGCTTGGGAACCCCTGATCTAGACGAATTTCTGGATTTTAAATCACGTCCACAGTATTGCTCGCGAGCAACACACTCCGTCCCGGTGAACTTTTGCACAGCATGTCCAACCACAACCATCCACAAAACAAAACACGCAACAATCGATTAACTCGGAACCTCTATTCAGATTACTTATGATAATATTTAGGTCATCACTGTCGACTCTCTAATCATCGTTAGGCCTCGCTCAAGAAGCAAGGGAGCGATCGTCTCGTTGAGCTACTTCGGAACGCAATTATAAGAAGCAGCTAATATCTGGCTCTCAGTCATTCAGGGTGCGTAGTCTTTCCAAAGACCTCGCGAATAAGAAGCGGAAGTGTCTCCTTTGTTCCTTTATTAGGGCGAGGGCTCTCCACTCTTATGATTCGAAGTAGATCTCGAGAGTGCGTCACCAGCATACACAATGGCTAGAACCCTGCACTACCAGCAGAGTCTCAACGGAAAAGAAACACATTTCCTAACGCAGCTTCGACGTAACTCGTTTGCTATTTCACGTTAATTCACGAGAACTACCCTAACAAGCAAAGGAAAAACTGTGGCACCTTGTTCTTTATTTCTTAGAAATTTTTTGAAATTATCTTCATTAATACTTGACAAAGTAGGGGTCACCCATCTTAGAAAATGAAAATCCACAGCCTGCTTCCAGTCTCCGACCGGGTCAGGAATGGAAGGAATGAAGCCCCCCATCTAGCGGCGAGGATATGAAATGTGCCGGCTGCCGAGGCCTGACGCACTCCTCTGGGGCAATGATTAAATGAATGACAGATGAAATGAAATGATAGTGGAGAGTGTTGCTGGAATGAAATTTTGACAGGGAAAACCGGAGTACCCGGAGAAAAACCTGTCTGCCTCCGTTTTGTCCAGCACAGATCTCACATGGAGTGACAGGGATTTGAACCACGGACCCAGCGGTGAGAGGCCGGCGTTCTGCCGCCGTAAAATTAAGCACATCCACAATAAATTGTGCCAAACGTTGAAGGTCTAAAGGGACCGGAAATATTTCAAATTGTTAGTCTTAGAGAGCTCAATCTATCTAGTAAATCAAATTTAGAGAATCATTTCCGGCCTAAATACAGTTGCGGAAAACAGCCTAAAATCACTTGTTTCTTTACTCGTTTCCTTTTTTATTCAAATCCTAGCCAAATTAACTTATTTACATAATTCTTTCTTTAATGTGTTCCTCGGTGCAATACCCTCTGGCGTTTTTAGAGTTTTTATTTTTAAAATCTTCACACCGGAAGTAGTTATAAGGGCTTTAGTGAAACTCTGCATTGACACACACTAGTGCTCGTAGTGGTTGAAAAGGCAAACTGCTAACCTAAACGGCCAGATATGGTTGAGTTATCGGTGAACAATCATCTTGTCATCATGCCGGTACCTCGTAAGAAACGTTTAGTGTGTCCTTAACGTTTGGAAAAGTGGAAAAAGAAAGGAATAGTGTTCATGGAAGGATGTTTGCAACATTGCTTTGCTTGCCTCAAGGGCTAGAACTGTGGAATTTTTACATCTTTCATATCAAACAATGTAACCTATAACTGTCGGGTTGTCTGGGTTGGACCTTTGGCCTTCAAAACCTAATTCAGTGTGTTCGATCCTGACTCAGACCGATGCCATTTTAGGGTTATTTTTAAAGGCGCCAACCTTGTGTCAGATTTATTCACATATCAACTACCTCTCTTGCCATAATTCATGCGCATCCTAGAGTCTTTAAAGCCATGTCCAATAAAAGACATTTACCTATGTTATTAGCTTGCCACGGTGGGTGAGTGGTTATAGTGTCGGACTACCAACCCCAAGTTTGCAGGTTCGCTCCTGACCATGGTAAGTGATTTTTGAAGGCGACAAAAATCACGACACTCATGTCATACGTTGTTGGCATGTTAAAGAACCCATTTGAATTCAGTAGGCCGTGTTCAATGGCAAAATTAATCTCGGGATTTTCCGCCAACAGAAAGTTCCTCCATTCTCTACTTGAAAGCGCTATAATGTCAAGGAGTTTAGATATCTAACCTCCTTGACTTTCATAGCGTTCAAGTGAACGACGAAATTCGACATGCAAGCTACCCTCTGGGTGTCAATTAACAAAGCTTGCACCAGGCACCCGAGGCCATACGATATTATATTATTATTATTATTATTACCTATGTTATTTATTTATCCCGCATAACAGTAAATCCGGGAGGGGGGAGGGGGGTCTATACACATGGGACGCACAGGTAAACGATCGCAACAAATGACCATTCGAAAGAAAGAGGTGAGATTTCTCTCACATGCCTTCTAGTTATTATTACTATTATTATAATAATTATTATGACATCTTCCCCTTACTATTCCAGTTTGATGGGGTCAGGGAAGAGATACAATGGTTTTACAGCCAGTTGCCCTTTCTGATGGCAACCTCATGACAGGAATTTAAAAAAGTGAATAGAGATCATTGAAATTGGATAAAGAGTTGGAAGGAAGGGATCGTGGTTTGTTGGAAAGTACCGTCCCAGCCTTTGCATGAATTGAATAAGGGAAAGAATAGAAAACAGTTACAAGGACGGCCGAATATGGGGCTCGAATTCCCTTGTCTATCAAGTTTGGATATAGCGACGCCCCATTGCCTTGAATATTTGTTTTTTAAATCGTTATGACCAACTACGGAGCGCGCTTGAACTTATTTTGCACAATGTTCTTTCTTCTTTTCTTCCCAATATCTCTTCATTCGTTCACTGTGTTCCTTTCTGCGTGCTTCTGTCCAGCCTGTATGTCTCCTTTTAGGTTTCTCTTTAAATTTATGTTTATTTATTAGGCTTCTAAATTTTACTCTATCTGGAATGGTTTTCTCAACAATACCCATTTCTTGTAGATCTTCATGTATTTCTGTTAACCAAATTGCGTTGTGTATTATTATTATTATTATTACTACTAATAGTCCCGTGCTGCTCCGAATGAGAGCACACAAACCATCTAAGAACGAATGCCGAAACAGCACTTGCAAGTTGCAGCGGGATAGGGCATCTGGCTCCTGAGTACATGCGTGTTAAAGAACACTTGACTCGCTCCTCCCCTCACTACGGTTGACACACAACTTGGCCAGAATAATGAGCTTGGTGAATTGAATATTCGCAATTATTTTAAGACATGGATGACTGAATCAAGTAAGTTGGAGCTCAATGGATAATACGTAAAGTGCATAGTGACTCAAGCCAACAAACTTCACCGTAGCAACATACTGTATTTAATTTTTAATAAAATTTGGAATGTGACCTTGGTGCAATGATATATTCTCAGTTGCTTTAATACACAGATGATAGAATCAACTAACTTGGGGCTCAATGCCTAATGCGTAATGTGCATTGTGTTTCAAGCCAACAAGCGTCATAATAGCACAATGACGTGTCAAGATATTTCATTTGTAGTAAAAGGTGAAATTTCTTCCCAATTATCGTATTTATTTATTTATTTATTTATTTATTTATTTATTTATTTATTTATTTATTTATTTATCGTATGGCTTTTAGTGCCGGGAGTGTCCGAGGACATGTTCGGCTCGCCTGAGTCTGTAGCTGTTTCCAGCGGACACCCTAAAGGGTGAGCTACAAGTTCCGTTCAATTTCAAGTAGTTCCAACTTTCGTCACCAGATATCAATGATACCTAGTGGTGAACGTTGGAACTTTTATAGAGCGTTCTGACGAAATCTAACCTAACAAATTTTGCTTTACACAAGTTTAGTCTGTGAAAGGATCTTTTACATGCCATAAATCTATGACATGGGACCGCCGGCTTTACTTCCCCTCCGAAGGAAGGCATACTGAAGGATTTTTAACGCTCTTAAAAAAATCCGACGACCTCGGCCGGGTTTGAACCCGCTATCTTAATATCGTAATATGGAAGATTATTATTGATGTGAGGCCGGCCCCGTGGTGTTGGGGTAGCGTGCCTGCCTCTCACCCGGAGGCCCCGGGTTCGATCCCCGGCTCCGTCAGGGATTTTAAAACTGACGTGAGGGTTGGAACGGGGTGCACTCAGCCTCGTGAGGACAATTCAGTAGCTGTCTGACAGTGAGACAGCGCCCCGATCACGAATACCAAGATTAACGGCCGAGGGGACCCGACGCGCTGATCACGCGTCAGCCCAATATCTGCAGGCCAAATGGCTGGGCAGCGGTCGCTTGGTCGGCCTTAGCCCGTCATGGGCTGGATAGTGCCAGGGGTTGACTTTTTTTTTATTATTGATGTGTAACATCTTTCCACTCGATAGCTGGACATTTTTGTGGGAGTGATTTTGGAATAGGGACGGAAGTGCATGGGACGGCAACAATGAGCGCGCGTGATGGCGGAGATCAGTACAACGACGTACTGTAGGCCATGTGGCTATGGGGAATGGATATCGCGTACAGTTTAGTTCAGGATTTGGAGACCCCATTTAAGATATTCATACAATAAATCATCTTCAAGTTATCGTTCTTTGGTGTGAAAATATTCATTATATCATATTTGCTGAACACAATTACGATTTATTAAATATTCATACTTTTGCTGTATTCTTAGTTAATCTAAGCACTCCATGTACTGTCGGCCATGTGGCTAGGTGGAATCTATATCGCATCAACAAACACTCCAAACAACGTAGGAATTCAGTATATTAACACCGACTACAAACAATAATTGAAACTTCGTTGGTCTAAACATATCACTGGGAGACACACATTTAATATACCTTCCGCACACCTAATTTTTAATCGCGCCTATACTTGGCAGTGCGCTGATCGGCAAAACGAGGCCATTTTCAATAACATCACCGGCATGGGTTCACTAACTGGCCGGTGTAGAGCGCAGCTCGCATCAAGTAGGCAGTGGATTGCTTCCGCCACGGCAAATAACAATTATGATTCATTACGGTCAGGATTTGGCACTGGAGTCTTACAAGTAGTTATTTCAATGACCAACAGAGTTCACCGTCAACAAGGGATTTGCGCTCCCGGGACGCACATAATAGGATAACATGTCACATGTTACACATGATATGCGACTCCTGTAAGGCTCGTATAATTTTTATTATTATTATTATTAAGTATTATTATTTATTATTAGTATGATTAGTTTTGTATTAACTTACAAGATAAAATAGGTTTCAATGTAAATTGGCTCAGAATGGTAATAATAACGTAAATAACTTAATTACACATCCACACAGACCACGAAGTCGCAGTAACTTGGGACATCTTGGTCATCAGCTCTGTGTAGTTGGGTGTGTGTTGAACTTGTCTGATAACCTGTATTTGTGTATAAAAATCAAACGAGGAAGGGAATTTAAAAAAAAATACTTATCAGATATCAACCCGATAGACGACACTCCACTGCAACGTGTTTCAGCTATTCAAATAGAGTCTAACCTGACCTCGTAGTTCCGTCCCTTAAAACCTCAATCACTAACTAACTGACATCTTCAGGATATCTGGAAGCCTTGTGACTTCATTACTGCCTGCTAGAAAAGCTAACACAAGTTTGGAAAGTAAACTCGCGTAGAAATTCTTGCAGTGAACTTGGCTTCTTGTTTACACAGAGGAACCAAGGCTAAGCAAACGAGTAATACCATCTGTTTGTCTTTTATGGATCGCAAATTTAAAGTGTTTTGTGACTAGAGTGTATAACATGATTATTCCCCTACCACATTTATAAGGTTGGTATCAGTGTCTGGAGAATTAACCTACAAGAATTGTATTTTCACGATTCACACTGATGGCCAAGGAGGATTTCAGCTATTAGGTCGTGTATTATACTAATATAGTTTGTTTACATCATAAAGTGATGGCATCGCAGTCAGCACCTGGCGGTAAACGTTGGAACTAAGAGCGTTATCAATTCTAACCTACAAATTTAGCGTCACACAAGTGTAGTTAGTGGAAGGTTCTTATTCATGCCATAAATCTATGACATGGGACTGCCGGCTTTACTTCCCCTTCGAAGGAAGGCATATTGAGGGATTTTAACGCTCTTGAAAATCAGATGACTTCGGCCGGGTTTGAACCCGCGGCCTTGAGCATAGAAGCTCAGCATGTTAACAACTACGCCACTGAAGCCGCCTACAAGAACTCTGCTGTGATGATTGTAAAAAGCTGTAACTACAACATACGAAATAGTGTATGTCTACTATTAGTGTGTCGAAAGATCTGATGGTGGTGACTTATCAGAATTTGTAGAAAAATCTCAGGCTGCTCAGACTTTTAAGACACAAATACAACAGATGGCGCAGACAGCAATTAGATGTAGCGTTTAGTGACACAGTCCACAGAATGACATGCAGATGGAACCACAATCTATGAACTCGGAGACTAACAGAGCTCGTAGAAACCAGTTCGAGGAGAGCAGTCAGCGAGAACGGACACCATATAGGACACTGGATTCTATTACCGGCTATGTTAACATAACCTTATTCCACACTAGTGTATTGTATCGTTAGTGTATTCGCCACATTGACAAGATAACCACATTACAATAGGCCACATAAATAACAAAATAGTGGACAACATCATTCCTGAAGTTCGTCACAATAATAAATCTGTAGATAGCAGTTTAACATATTTGAACTGCATTAATTATAACACAACAACTATAGAAGTACTTCAAACCGAATGAGCAATACAATCCTTCAGTATGCCTTCCTTCGGAGGGGAAGTAAAGCCGGCGGCCCCATGTCATAGATTTATGGCACGTAAAAGATCCTTCCCCAGACTAAACTTGTGTGAAGCAATATGTCTAGGTTAGATTTCGATGGAACGCTCTAACAAAGGTCCAACGTTCACCACTAGGTATCAGTGACATCTGGTAGGGAAAGTTCGTTGTTGTTTGAGTCTTCAGTCTTTTGACTGGTTTGATGCAGCGCTCCATGCCTCCCTGTCCTGAGCTGATCGTTTCATCTCTACATAGTTACCACACCCTACATCCGAGGCAAACTGTTTAACCTATTCTAACCTTGGTCTACCCCTACAGTTCTTGTCCTCGACCCTTCCTTCCATAACTAAGCTTGCTATTCCTGGGTGTCTTAGTATGTGTCCTACCAACCTATCTCTTCTCTTAATTAGCAGTTGCCAGAAACATCTCTCCTCTCCCACTCGTCTTAATACCTCTTCGTTTGTAACCCTATCTACCCATCTGATCTTCATCATTCTCCTGTAACACCATATTTCAAACGCTTCAATTCTCCTATTTTCTGCTGCACCTATACTCCAAGTTTTACTTCCACAGACTGCCACGCTCCACACAAAGGCCTTCAAAAATGACTTCCGAATACCTAAATCTATATTCGATGTCAACAGATTTTTAGCCTACTTTTCACATTTTGGAAAAATGAGGAAAAAGTAGACTTATGAGATCGATCCGGGAAAATGTGTGTCTGTCTGTCTGTCTGTCTGTCTGTCCTTCTGTCTGTCTGTGTGGCTGTGTGTGTGTCCCCCCCCCCCTATCAAATCCTAAACGGCTGCAGCAATCAAAACCAAATTTAGTATGAGTAAAGATGTGCACCGGAATATCTCACGTCCATATTTGAAAATGATGTCAGTGCTACCAACTGCTGAAAAAACGCACTAGAAATTTGGGCTCCATGTTGGATATCTTGCAAGGTATGCATGGGAGCTATTCCAAAATTGGCACACATGTAGGTAAGACTATTTCAGTTTAATTTCCAGGAGGCCAACCATGACAGTGTTGCCAAAATAATGTTAAGCCTTCTGATAGGTCCAATGTTTAAATGCATATAACTTCTACACTATCAATTGGATTTCAACCAAATTTTGTATGTAATATCTGTACATAAACAGATATGACTGAGCGTATTCTTAGGAGCCACCAGGGCTGCCAACTGTTAATAATTGCTCTCTCTATTTTTTTTAATCCATATACCAATATATCAGAATGTATGCAAGCCAACAGCTTTAAACTATGCACACGTATATTCTGACATTTTAGATTAATTTGGAGTAACTTATATACGTCAGTTCTACCAACATGATAATAAGCCTGCTGATAGTACCAATTTTTAAATACATGTAACTTCTATACTATCAGTTGGATTTCAACCAAATTTCGTATGTGCTATGTGTACCATAACAGATATGACTATAAGTATTGTTAAGAGCAATCAGGGCTGCCAAGTGTTAATAAATGCTGTCTATATTTTTTTACCCTAATATCAATATATCAGAAAGTATGCAAGCCAACAGCTCTATACTTTGCACACGTATAGCACCTGCCATTCTAGATTAATTTGGAGTAATTAATACAAGGCAGTGCTGCCAACATGATTCTATGCCTGCTGATATGTCCAATTTTAAAATACATGTAACTTCTATACTAACAAATGGATTTTATCCAAAATTGGCACAACAAGATATCATGATAATTCAGATTATTTCTGACCAGCACACGCATGGTATTGTTGGCAACATGCTTTTACGCGTGCTGATAGATCCAGTAGCTAACTGCATGTAACGTCCATTGGACTTCAACCAAATTTTGTATTCTGTACTTAAGAGATGGAACTAAGAATATATTCAGTCACCAGGGCTGCCAACTGCAGTGCCCTATTAGGCTACATTATACCAGGTATAATTTGAACTAATTAGATATTTCGATATTACCAACTTAATTTCGTCATTATTGTAGATAGGTTCATATTCTGTAGAATAATCATTGGCATGAAAAGTAGGCTGTATAGTTCTTCACGGAACTTCTTGTTTTTATCGTAGTCGTACGGATTTTAATGAAGTCATTTTACACATGGTGTCTTCCTATGAACCATTCCCAATATAAAATGAGGTTAATTTTTAGCCTACTTTTCACATTTTGCAAAAATGAGGAAAAAGTAGACTTATGAGATCGATCCGGGAAAACGTGTGTCTGTCTGTCTGTCTGTCTGTCTGTGTGTGTGTCCCCCCCTATCAACTCCTAAACGGCTGCAGCAATCAAAACCAAATTTAGTATGAGTAAAGATGTGCACCGGAATATCTCACGTTCATATTTGAAAATGATGTCAGTGCTACCAACTGCTGAAAAAACGCACTAGAAATTTGAGCTCCATGTTGGATATCTTGCAAGGTATGCATGGGAGCTATTCCAAAATTGGTACACATGTAGATAAGACTATTTCAGTTTAATTTCCAGGAGGCCAACCATGACAGTGTTGCCAAAATAATTTTAAGCCTTCTGATAGGTCCAATGTTTAAATGCATATAACTTCTACACTATCAATTGGATTTCAACCAAATTTTGTATGTAATATCTGTACATAAACAGATATGACTGAGCGTATTCTTAAGAGCCACCAGGGCTGCCAACTGTTAATAATTGCTCTCTCTTTTTTTATCCAAATACCAATATATCAAAAAGTATGCAAGCCAACAGCTTTAAACTATGCACACGTATATTCTGACATGTTAGATTAAGTTGGAGTAACTTATATACGTCAGTTCTACCAACATGATATAAGCCTGCTGATAGTACCAATTTTTAAATACATGTAACTTCTATACTATCAGTTGGATTTCAACCAAATTTCGTATGTGCTATGTGTATCATAACAGATATGACTAAGTATTGTTAAGAGCAATCAGGGCTGCCAACTGTTAATAAATGCTGTCTATTTTTTTTTTTTACCCTAATATCAATATATCAGAAAGTATGCAAGCCAACAGCTCTATACTTTGCACACGTATAGCACCTGACATTCTAGATTAATTTGGAGTAATTAATACAAGGCAGTGCTGCCAACATGATTCTATGCATGCTGATATGTCCAATTTGAAAATATATGTAACTTCTATACTAACAAATGGATTTCATCCAAAATTGGCACAAGATATCATAATATTACAGATTATTTCTGACCAGCACACGCATGGTATTGTTGGCAACATGCTTTTACGCGTGCTGATAGATCCAGTGTCTAACTGCATGTAACGTCCATTGGACTTCAACCAAATTTTGTATTCTGTACTTAAGAGATGGAACTAAGAATATATTCAGTCACCAGGGCTGCCAACTGCAGTGCCCTATTAGGCTACATTATACCAGGTATAATTTGAACTAATTAGATATTTCGATATTACCAACTTAATTTCGTCATTATTGTAGATAGGTTCATATTCTGTAGAATAATCATTGGCATGAAAAGTAGGCTGTATAGTTCTTCACGGAACTTCTTGTTTTTCTGTAGAAATGCTTTCCTTGCTTGAGCCAACCTACTTTTTATATCCGCCTTGCTTCGTGCATCACTGGTTATTTTGCTTCCTAAGTAACAGAAGTCTCCTACTTCCTTCAGCTTTTCACCTGCCAATTTGATGACCATAGATGTTTCTGATTTCTTTCGGCTGCATTCCAATATTTTTGTTTTACATTTTCATCATGAATTCTTTCCTCAAGACGGAGTCCATACCATTCAAATACTCTTCAAATTGAACGGAGCTTGTAGCTCACCCTATGGGTGTCCGCTTGAAGCAGCTACAGCCTGTGGCGAGCCGAACATGTCCTCGGGCACTCCCGACACTAATTGCCATACGATAAATGAATGTCTCAGGTCAATTGAATACCAATCGATTACTTCGTACAAATGCTCTATTAAAGTTAAACATTATGTTACAGTGTACATATGGCCCGCGACCAATCGCCTAAATTAATTAGTGTCCTTGCAGGTGAAATAGTTTGGGTGGCCCAGATCTATATGAGCTACACTCTTTGTACAGTACAACTACCACGTCAAATGAAATATCAGTAGCTTCTCCCTTAAAGCAGTCATTTTCTACTCATATACTGAAAATAGTCTACCATCGCTGTTATATTGTATCCTTGTTTCCTACATACGATTCTAAAATAAAATTCTTATAATGAGAGAAAATTCGTTATCTTCGTTAATTTATCTTCATTGAAATGACGTCCTTTTTTACGTTTCTTGCGGCTTTTACTATTTGTGCCCAGTGACTAAGGGTTTCCTCTTCCGAGTTCATTATTTCTAGTGGTCACGTTCTCAAGAGATTAAAGAATGTGTCAAGGAAAGTAGTAAAGACTACAATTATGGCCAATGAATCACGCTGACAGCCTTGATGTAGCACAGTACTACCCTGCGAGGAGATTCTGTACTTTCATGGGGAAAATTCACGAAAATATGAGTCATCAAAAAAATCCCCTTACTCTTCCTCTTCTGCTCCCGTATCAGGACCAAAGATTTGATTAAATCTGTTATTGTGCAGATGGCTAGCAGGAGGCTTATATCAGGGGTCTTCAGCCTTTTCATTTTCAAGGGTCTCGTGATGGAGTCCTGGGAAATAGGAAACAACGGAAAACCACTTCAAGAACGACCAACGGTGGGGTTCGAATCCACCTGTTTACCGACTCCACAGATAGCTTGGCTCCATGAAGTAGAGTTGAGCCGTAGTGCGTGTATCTACCTGTGTCATTAAATAAATCTATATATATAAAGCACAAAGTTTGTCTGTCTGTTTGTCTGTTATTTATACAAATCTACACCGTTTCACCGATCTGAACCAAAATTTGTATACTTACCTTTTGGAACCCTGCGGGTAACCTTGTCAACTTTAAATTTCGGACAGACCACCCCTGTCCCTGCATTTAGGCCCTTCTGCACAAATCTGCACCGTTTCACCGATCTGAACAAAAATGTGTATACATAACCTTTGGAACCTTGCGAGTAACACTGTCCACTTAAACTTTCCAACAGACCACCCCATTCCCTGCATTTAAGCCCTTTGGTCCAAATCTACATTGTTTCACCGATCAGAACCAAAATTTGTATTCTTACCCTTTGGTACCCTGCGAGCAACACTGCCTGCTTGAAATTGCGGACGGACCACTCCATTCCCTGCATTTAGGCCCTTTGGCACAAATCTACACCGTTCCACCGATCAGAACCAAAATTCGTATACTTACCCTTTGGTACCCTGCGAGTAACACTGTCTGCTTGAAATTGCGGACAGACCACTCCATTCCCTGCATTCAGGCCCTTTGGCCCAAATCTACACCATTTCACCGATCTCAACCAAAATTTGTATATTTACCCTTTGGAATCCTGCGACTAACACTATCTGCTTGAAATTGCGGACAGACTGCTCCATTCCCTACATATAGGCCCTTTGGCACAAATCTACACCGTTTCACCGATCTGACCCAAATTTTACATACTTACCCTTTGGAACCCGACAAGAAACACTGTTCACTTTAAATTTGGGACAGACCACTCTATTCCCTACATTTAGGCCCTTTGGCACAAATCTACACCGTTTCACCCACCTCAACCAAATTTTACATACTTACCCTTTGGAACCCGACGAGTAATACTGTCTACTTGAAATTTTGGACAGACCACTCCATTACCTGCATTAAGGCCCTTGAACTAATCGTGTCAGAAGTTAAGCAACAACACATTCTTCCCCGCCTGTGTTTTTATTTAAAATATGTATTTCTATTTGCTCGTAAGTTTATGTACCAGTTCAGTAGTAGTGGTATCAAAAGGGCAAATTAACTGGATGTTAGTTAGTTATTGTTGTTTTAAGGGGCGGAGCTTCGAGGTCATCTGCCCCTAACCTAGATGTTACGTCAATTATACTACTAATCACCAACACAAAGTCTTCCTCGCCTGTGATTTAGTTTGTAAGTTTGAAGTGTCAATTCAATAGTGATAGTGTATGTATGTCCCCTATGCGTCAATATACCATTCATCCTATTGCGATGAAACTTGTGTGAGTTGTTGTGTGGATTCCAGGGAAGGTTTCTAGCTACAAATTATTTATGTAATACAAAAGAGTGAGGGACTTAACAGGAAGTTTTAAATACCACAGTAACCCAATTGCACAATGCCAGTTGCGATAATGATGATGATGATGATGATGATGATAATTGTTGTTTTAAAGGGGCCTAACATCGGGGTTATCGGCCCCTAATGAAACTAAAACTAGCTACAAAACTTGTGGGCTAGAAGAAGATAAGGACAAAAGAAAGGAATAAGGGAAATAAAAGACAGGAGGAGAGGAAATGCTCTTAACCCTGGATAAATGAGAATTGAGGGACTTGGAAGGAAGGAGAGCCACGAAAGGTAGATAACAATGGGAAAGAGGAGAGGGTCCACCCCAAAGGCAATGGAAAAAGGGGTAAAACCAGACCCAGCTCAGGAATCCCTCGGGGTTGCCAGCTCCCGAACTCACCGGCCATGAGCCCTTGTAGGTGTAGCACTATCCAGGGTGCACCAGAAGAGGTGGAGCTACACACACCCTGCCTCCTTGAGGGCCTTGAGCAGAAGACAGGAGATATTATGAAAAGAAAAAGAAGGCTGATCCCTCGAGGAATGAGGGAGTCAGGAAAGATGAGACAAGGGCCAATTAAGGCGGGAAAGTGAAAGACTTCCTAAGCCTCGGATACCCAAATACCGTCGGGGTCGGAAGAGAACAAGATTTGACCAAGGGAGGCCGATAGGAAAGAGAACTGAAAGGAGTCTGGCACCAGGAAGTAGAAGCTATGCCGGACTCAGCTGGGGTCCCGTGGTCGCCAACCTACGTGCCACAAGTTGTGAGTCCCTGGAGGGGCCAGTTGTGAGAATAGCTTGCTGATTCATCGCGAGGTGACAAGGGAGAACTGTCAATAGCCCGCCGTGTAATCTGCTGTCTCTGCTGACGCTAGCACAGGGCCGTTGCTCTAGCCACTTTGGTGTTGCGAAATACTGAGTGACTCCCCGGCCAATGTAAATAGGACGGGAAACCCCGAACGTGTGTCATCATATTTCGTCATCATCCGGGATCCTCTCAGCTTTGTGCAGCTTGGACCCGACCTCCTTGGACCCGACACCCGAGCAGTACGCCATATGCTCTTACACTAGAAGCATCGTGTATAGGCCTAAGCCGGAAAATAAGGTTGAGACTTAGGAAGAAATCGATGGTAGAAATCCGAATTACCTGTATCAGTTTTAAAATTATACCATGTTCGTTTAGTAGTCTTTTTTGCATTGCCTTATTATTATCGTAAGGGAAAATGGCCTAGATGTTACGCGCATTATACCACTAATCACCACCGCATTAAGTATTTCTCGACTGTCATTTTTAAAATCTGTATTTTTATTACAGTACATTGTGTACATTGTAAGTTTGAAGTGTCAATTCAATAGTAGTTCTCCTTATCATCCTTATCATAAGGGCAAATGACCTAGATGTTACGCCCATTACACCACTAATCACCACACACAATAAGTCTTCCTCGCCTGTGAATTTTGAAATATTTCTATCACGGTAGTATGTAAGTTTGACGTGTCAATTCAACAGTAGTTTTCATTATCATCCTTATCAAAGGGGAGAATGACCTAGATGTTACGTCCATTATACTACTAAGCAACACCAAATTGTCTTCCTCGCCTCTGATTTTTAAAATATATTTTTCTATTAGTTTGTAGTTTCATATACCCGTTCAGTAGTAGTCGGCTTCATTATCATCCTTATCAAAAGGGCAAATGACCTAGATGTTACGCCCATTATACTACTAATCACCACACAAAATAAGTCTTCCTCTCCTGTGAATTTTGAAATATTTCTTTCTATTACGGTAGTTTGTAAGTTTGACGTGTGAATTCAACAGTAGTTTTCATTATCATCCTTATCAAGGGGCGAATGACCTAGATGTTACGCCCATTATACTACTAAGCAACACCACACAGCCTTCCTCGCCTGTGATTTTTGAAATATGTTTTTCTATTAGTTTGTAAGTTTGATATATCATCTTCATCATTAAGGCAAGTGACCCACATGTTACGCCCTTTACTATAGTAATAATCACCAACACATATTCTTGCACGAACCATGATTCTTGTAAATGACTTTTTCTATTAATGTCTAAACTTCATGTGTTCAAAGCAATAGTAGTCATTAGGGGCCAGTGACCCATAATATGCTCCGATCGTACTACTTTTAAATAACTCGACATAAAATCTTCCTTGACTGCGATTTTATGGTAACAATCACCAACAGCTTTCCATTTCGAATTGTGGTTTCTTTTTTTTTTTTTTTACTATTTCAAAATGCCTCCCAAAAAGCGACAATCTATTGGGAAAATCAGCCAACAAACCAAGAAAGTTTGATTATTAAGGGCTGCTGAAACACCTGAGCAGCGTCAAGACCGGCTTCAACAGGACGAAAGAAGGCACGCTGAGCTCAGGGCTGCTGAAACCCCTGAGCAGCGTCAAGACCGGCTTGAAGATCAGCAAATAAGGCAATCTCAGACTAGGGCTGCTGAACCATCTGAGCAGCGTCAATATCGGCTTGAACAGGATGAAAGAAGGCAAGCTGAGTTCAGGGCTGCTGAAACACCTCAGCAGCGTCAAGACCGGCTTGAACAGGACGAAAGAAGGCACGCTGAGCTCAGGGCTGCTGAAACACCTCAGCAGCGTCTAGATCGGCTTGAAATCGAACGTACGCGACTTTTCCAATCTAGGCAAACATTTAGGCAGTCTGATTTGAAATTAGAGGCATTTCGGTACGATCACACTTACGATTATGGAATACACCCCAAAGTAACAATTGGAAAAATGGATGTTGTATGCCATCACTGTCTAGCCAAAAAAAAACAACAGATTGGAGTCGCCTGGAATATGTTGCTCTAACGGGAAAATTAAGCTAGCCGCTCTGAATCCTCCTCCCGAACCACTTCTTTCGTATACGTCAGGAACGACTCAAGAATCTAAACACTTCCTGAAAAACATTAGGAAGTACAATTCATGCTTCCAAATGACTTCTTTCGGTACAACGACAACAGTAAAAGAAACTGGTTTCATGCCAACCTTCAAAGTGCAAGGTCAAATTTATCATCAACTTGGATCAATTCTTCCCTTCACTAATGAGAATCCAAAATTCTTACAAATCTATTTTATGGGAGACGAACGACAACAAGCCGATCAACGTTGTAAAATTATCCCCAGCACCAGAAGGGAGATTGTTATAGCTCTACAGAGGTTGTTGCAAGAGCATAATAACTTAGTAAATATGCTTAAGACCGCCCTGGATCGAATGCCAACGGATGAATATAAGGTTGTCATATCAGCAGACAAGAGACCAGTAGGCGAACATGAACGTCGTTTTAATGCTCCGACCATTGACGAAGTGGCCATTGTAATGACAGGACAAGAATTCGAGAAACGTGACATAATCATTCATAGACGGAGTGATGTTTTGCAACGAATTTCAGAAACACACAGATCGTACGATTCCCTTCAGTACCCATTAATATTTTGGTAGGGTGAGGATGGGTACCACTTTAATCTGAGGCAAACTGATCCAATCAGTGGCGCAGCCACGAATAAAAAGATATCATCTATGGATTTTTATGCATACAGAATAATGATTAGACCAGGATCATCAAACCTTATTCTGAAAAGCGGACAACTCTTCCATCAATTTATTGTTGATATGTACGCCAAGATTGAAAGTGAACGCCTGCTCTACATCCGATTAAACCAAAATAAACTTCGAGTTGATGATTACATTCATTTGCGTGATGCTGTAGCCAATGATGGCAATGTTGTGGACATTGGAAAAATGGTTATTTTACCGGCAACATTTACGGAAAGTCCAAGACATTTGCACGAACATGCCCAGGATGCCATGTGCTATGTTCGGATATACGGATGTCCAGATTTATTTATTACAGTTACATGCAATCCTGCCTGGACTGACATTAAGGAAGAACTTTTCTGTGGCCAGGCACCTACTGATCGCCATGATTTGACAGCGAGAATTTTAACAAAAATTAGCAAAGCTCATGCATATAATAACCATGAGCCATATTTATGGAGAAACTCTCTGTTGGATGTACTCAATTGAGTGGCAAAAAAGAGGCCTTCCACATGCTTACATATTATTATGGCTCTAAAGCAAGATACGTCCAACTCAAGTGGACAGTGTTATATCCGCGGAGATTCCCAGTAATGAACAAGACACCATGCTCTTTGAGATAATTACAAAGAATAAGATTCATGGACCATGTGGAGCTATCAACCCTAAGTCACCCTGCATGAAGGTAGGAAAATGTAGCAAAAAGTACCCCCGAGAATTTACCCAGGAAACCCAAACCGGAGATGATGGCTACCCTCTGTACAGAAGACGAAAACCAGGAAACGGAGGCTATACTACGAATATTAATCTTAAAATAAACAACCATTACAGACAAACTGAGGTAGACAACAGATGGGTTGTTCCATATTCTCCTCTAGTTTCTAAAATGTTCCAAGCACACATCAATGTTGAATTCTGCAATTCAGTGAAATCCATTAAATACATCTGTAAATACGTCAACAAGGGTAGCGATATGGCAGTATTTCAACTTGAAGGACAAACCAGGACTGTCGATGAGTCTACACAATTTCAGTTGGGAAGATATATCAGCAGCAACGAAGCAGCAGAATTTCCCAATTCATGAACGTTATCCACCTGTTGTTCATCTCAGTGTTCACCTAGAAAACGGACAACGAGTTTATTTCACAGCTGATAACGCCCAAGAAAGAGCTGTGCAACCTCCTAACACGACACTAAGAGCCTTCTTTATTTTATGTCAACAAGATCAATTTGCTAGAACATTGATGTATGCAGACGTTCCAAGATATTATACATGAAATAAATCTACCAAAGTGTTCTGCAAGAGAATACAAGGTGCTTTAGTTCCAGGACATGATGTACGTGCAAGTGATGCCTTAGGCCGGGTATATACAGTTCATCCCAACAACGCCGAATGCTATTACATTCGATTACTACTTCACACAATTCGAGGGCCAACATCATTCAAATATCTGAAAACTGTGAACGGAGTAGAATGTCAAACATTCAGAGAAGCATGCCAACAGCGTGGCTTACTTGAAAATGACCAACATTGGGACATAACATTGTCCGAAGCATCCCTCACATCCTTTCCATCTCAACTAAGAAGTCTCTTTGCAATTATAATAACAACTTGCTCCCCATCAAACCCTCAGGCTCTTTGGGACAAATATAAAGAAAGCCTTAGTGAGGATGTACTTAGAGAACAACGAAGAGATAATCCAGCTTTGGATCTGAATTTTTCTCCTCAAATACTTAATGAAGCCCTCATAATGATTGAGGATAAATGCAATGGCAAAACTCTCATACAGCTTGGTTTGCCAGCCACCATACGCACGAATACTGACGTACATGATAGGGACATATTGAGAGAAAGAAGTTTCAACTCTGATGAGTTAAAAAGGTTCGTTGAAGACAAGAAGCCTCTCTTAGTTGATGACCAAAGATTTGCTTATATTGCCATAATGGACTTAATCAATAACGGAAATGGTGGAATTGTTTTTCTTGATGCACCAGGAGGAACAGGAAAAACTTTTCTCATTAATTTGCTACTTGCAGAAATTCGGGCACAGAACGAAATTGCATTTGCAATGGCATCATCAGGAATTGCATCCACACTACTCACTGGAGGTCGAACAGCACACTCAGCTCTGAATCTGCCATTAAATCTTGCGCAGTCAGAAACTCCAGTATGTAACATCAAGAAGGGCTCCGGAAAAGCTGAAATACTAAAAAAATGCAAAGTCATTGTTTGGGATGAGTGCACTATGGCCCATAAAAAAGCTCTTGAAGCGCTTGATCGAACACTGAAAGACATACGAGGAAACAATCAACTAATGGGAGGAGCTGTTATAGTTCTGGCGGGTGACTTTCGCCAAACATTACCAGTTATACCACGATCAACTCCCGCTGATGAACTCAATGCTTGCCTCAAAGCATCGTATCTTTGGAGACATGTTTACAAAATGACACTGACGACCAATATGAGAGTCCATTTACTAGGAGATGTGACTGCACAGAATTTTGCGCAACAACTCCTGCATCTCGGTGATGGTGATTTCACGCCTGATGCGACAACTAATCTCATTTCTCTCCCGTTAGACTTTTGCGAACTAATGCCTTCAGTTCAGGAAATGATGAACGAAGTATTCCCAAATATTCCTGGAAATTATAAAGACCATCAGTGGCTTAGCGAGCGAGAAATTCTAGCGCCTAAAACGAAAGTGTACACAAAATGAATATTCAGATCCAAGATCATCTTCCTGGCCCCAGTACGACGTACGAATCTATCGATACTGTTCTGGAGACCGAACAGGCTGTATTTTACCCTACTGAGTTCTTCAATTCTCTGGAACCACCTGGATTTCCACCACATAAATTAATACTAAAAGCTGGATCATCAATACTGCTACTGCGTAATATCGATCCACCAAAATTGTGTAATGGAACAAGACTCTGTGTGAAAAAACTTATGCCAAATGTAATAGAAGTGACAGTATTGACAGGCCATGCCAAAGGAGAGGATATCTTCATTCCCCGGATTCCTATGATCCCTACTGATATGCCTTTTGATTTCAAGCGACTGCAATTCCTTGTACGTCTTGCATTTGCAATGACCATAAACAAGGCCCAAGGACAGTCACTCAAGGTAGCGGGCCTTAATCTGGAAAGTCCATGCTTCTCTCATGGTCAGTTATACGTAGCTTGTTCAAGAGTGGGCACACCTAAACATTTATCCATTTATACACCAGAGGGAAAAACAAGGAATATCGTTTATCCTAACGCACTCCAATAATTCCCATGTTACCTACATACATGTTAGTATTTATTAAATAACTGCGAAGTGAGATTAAATATTTCTCTGAAGTTCAACCATTACATCGTAGATTAGGCCGTGTTACTTTGCGTGTCATCTGTCTCGGATACTATTTAATCTACTGTCACTGTATTCATTTATGCCAATGATTTGGTTCCTCTTCTTGAGAACCTGTACTGAAACATGTAAGCCAGTCACGTAGAAAATTCACAGCGAGTGTTATGGTATATCGTACATCTGTTTTCTATTTTATTCCTCTCATTCCTTTAACTTATATTTTTTTTCCAATTCGTTGATAAGTTACATTAGCCAGTGGTCGCTCCTATTTGCATCATCACTATGTAGATGTTTTTCGTCATAAGAAGAGACAACTGGATGCTCAGGAACGTTAACGATATATCGACTGTAAAATCTGGAAGCTTCCCTTGGAGGAATCGCTTCGGACATTTATCGTACAGGTGAAACCATAACAAGACGAAACTTTTACCTGATAGCGATCTAAGTGGGAGCTCTTTGGCAAAAAATAATCAAGTCTTTCCCGAAATGTGATTCCTAAAAATAACTTTTTCAATTATTTTCTAAGTTTCATATGTCAGTTCTGTAGTAATTTTCAATATCATCCTTATCATTAGGGCAAATTATCTACATGTTACACCTTCATTGTCATTGGGGCAAATTACCTTGATTTTAAGTCCGTTATATATCTAAACACCACCACATAAAGTCTTCTACGACTGAGATGTCACGATTTCTGGGACCACTAACGACATAATTATCTCGACTCGGACTGAAGACAAATATCATGGTAATGATCATTATTTTACAGAGCCTTCCCATAATGACTTAAGTATAAACATTGTCACTGGGTTTGATAACGTAGGTTTGATAATGTAAGAAATGAATACATAAATAAATACAATTTATCACGTTGAGTGTTAAGGAGTCTTTGATATATTATCATCATTCCACCGGGCGAAGCCGGGTACTACTGCTAGTATGTATATAAAAATAATAAAATGTAATTTTATATAATAATAATAATAATAATAATAATAATAATAATAATAATACCGTAATAATAATGTCATTTTACCGTCTGTATGATGAGAAAATGATGAATAACAATAACAATAATTGTATGTCTACCTTTTATTATTCCCGCTTTCAACGGGGTCGGGGATGAGATGCGTTGAAAGTCTATGTGACGGATGGTTTTTATTGCCCGATGCCCTTCCTGATGCCAACCTCGTGAGAGGAGTTAATGAGAGATGAAGATGAATGAAACTGGGCAAGGATGTGGAAAGAAGCGGCCGTGGCCTGTCAGAAGGTACCGTCCCAGCATTTGCCTGGAGTTGAAAACGGGGAAACAACGGAAAACCATTTCAAGGATGGCTGACGGTGGGGCTCGAACCCACGTCTACCAAGTCCGCAGAGATCTTGGCCCCATGGCCGAGTTCTGCACCTTAGCGAGCGTAGCTACCGCTGTCGGTAATAATAAATATAATAATAATAATAATAATAATAACAATAATAAATACAATTATTCGTTTCGAGTCCCTTTTAACTACTGCACCGTTTTAGAGACGCCGAGGGGCCAGAACTGGCGCCGAAGGGGATCTTTTAACATGCCCCCTCTCATTTGCGCACCCTCAAATGCCAACTGGCTGTGCCAGGATTCGATCCTGCATCCTTGAGTACAGGAAGTGAGAACGTTACCGCTGAGCCATGCAGCCAGCCGAGAAGCAGACGGAGAGTATGTTGGTGGAGGTGGGTTTATTTTAACTGGCGAAATATCGATATCATCTGCCCTTAATGTAGTTGAATTAGCGAATTAAATTTATTAAGGAGTTTGAAGGAAGCTCCCATGACCTATTGGAAAGCACCATCCCGGCAATCGTCTGAAGTTAACAAGTAGTTCCGTGACGAACTAAAGAGCCTACTCTTCTTTAAATTATAGACATCATATATCAACAGTTGGCAGACCTGGCGAATCTAAATATAAGCTTAGTTCCATCTCTTAAGGTACACAATGCGGATGTAAAATTTGGTTGAGGTCCAAAAGATAATATGCATGTTACATGTATTTAAATACTGAATTTATCAGCATGCGTAATATTAGGTTGGTGACACTGCCGTAAATGGGATGCTCAAATTTAAATTGAAATGTTATGATCTATATATGTGCCAATTTTGAAAGAACTAATTTTTTATTTATTAGTATGGAAGTTACATGTGATTCAACATTAAACCTATCAGCACGCGTAGAATCACGATGCAGCACTGCCGTATATCGGTCACTGAAAATTAACCTACATTTGCAGGTACTATTTGTATGCAAAGTTTAGAACTGTTGGCCTGCATACTTTATGATATATTGAGATTAGGATAAAATGTATAGAATGCGCTTTTCAATAGTTGGCAGCTCTATTGATACTAATAAATGCATATTAATATCTGCTCTAGTGTGCAAATCACATACCAAATATGGTTGAAATCCAATAGATAGTATGCAAGTTACATGCATTTAAAGATTGGACCTATCAGCAGGCATACAATCATGTTGGCAACTCTCACATGTATGGGATCCTGTAAATTATCTATATGTGTGTCAATTTTGGAACAATTTCCAGGCATATTTTCAAATGTGGTTTTTCAGCAGTTGGTAGCACTGACGTCATTTTCAAATATGGCAGTGAGATATTCAGGCATAGGTATTTATTCATACCAAATTTGGTTTTGATAGCTGCAGCCGTTTAGTAGCTGATTGGGTGGGGGGAGGGGTGGGGGTGGGGGGAGGGGTGGGGGTGGGGGGTACACACAGACATACAGAAGGACAGACAGACAGACAGACAGACAGACAGACATTTGCCCGGATCGACCTCATACGTCTACGTTTTCCTCATTTTTAGAAAATGTGAAAAGTAGGCTAAAAATGGGTGAACCATGGAAAATTCATTTCAAGCACGTCCGACGGTGATGTTTGAATTAAATTGTCTCCTGAGTGTGGAGGTAGCCTGGCTCCATCACCTTGTGCAGAGCTGTCACGCTTTGTAGCCAGTGCGAGACCACCTGCCTTTTTTTTTTTAGCGTATGGCTTTTAGTGCCGGGAGTGTCCGAGGACGTGTTCGGCTCGCCAGTTTTGTAGCTGCTTCGAGATGGACACCCAATGGGTGAGCCACAAGTACCGTTGGGGAGGAGAGTGGGAATGTACAAGGACAAGGAGTTGAAAGGTAGCGGCTGTGGCCTATAGTTAGGGACCAACACCGGCATTTGCCTGGAAGGAAGATGGGAAACCACAGAAGACCATCTTCAAGGTTGCCGGCGGGGAGATTCGAACCTCCTCGCCTCCCGGATGTGAGCGACTGCCAGCAGTCATGTCGTAACGACCTCGGCTAACTCACCCGGTCACCTGCCATTGATGGTACCTCTTGTACGTGGTACCACTTTGAGGTGGAGCGGCTAGCATTCTTGGCTGACGCCCTGGAGGTTCGAGTTCGATTTCCGGCTCTACCAAGAAATTTAATTCTGGTCTGAGGGCCAGAACGGGGTACACTCATCCTCATGAGGCAAACTTGAGAAGAAATGGGTTCGATTCCCATCTCAGCCATCCTGGAAATGATTTTCCGTGGATTCCATTACCAGTACTTCTACTCTTGGTTGGTTGATTCCTCAGTTTAGGGGCTGCAACAACGTGATCATGTAGCCTCGTGTACTTTGTGTGTGTGTAGAATCTGTCTGATAACCGGTGTTAATTTATTGTGATGACTGTATTAGTGTGTGTATCTGTTTTCAATTCAAGTAAGGACTGCAGACATTTAATTTTTTCAAGTAGTTCCTACTTTTGCCGCCAAACGCCACCGTCAGCGACTACTAGTTCAGAACCTGGTTACCAGACGCCACTGCAGTCAGCTCCCGGCGACGAACGTCGGAACCTAAGAGCGTTTGTCAAATGTTTAACCTAACCTAATTTAGCTTCACACAGGTGTAATTAGTGGAAGGTTCTTAAACATGCCAAAAATCTATGATATGGGACCACCGGCTTTACTTCCCCTCCGAAGGCAGACATACGGAGGGATTTTTAACGCTCTTATATAATCCGAAGGCTTCGGCCGGGTTTGAACCCGCGATCTTGGGCATAGAAGCTCGGCATGCTACTGACTACGCCACCGAAGCCGCCTACTTCTACTCTATGCAAATGCTGGGATGGTTCCTAACTTAAGTCCATGGCACCTCCTTCCATCCTTACCTTAATTACAAATGCACACATTAATACAACCGTTACAGGTAAAACTTCCACAAACATTCAAATACACGGGTATGAATGACCATGATATCCAAGCCACTTAAATGAAACAACAACAACAACAACAACATTTTGTATAAGATATATGGCTGCTGGAACTTGTTGAAGGTAGCGGTACAGTTTATTTTATTTATTTATCGTATGTCTTTTAGTGCCGGGAGTGTCCGATGACATGTTCGGCTCGCCAGAGGCTGTAGCTACAAGGGTGAGCTACAAGTTCCATTCAATTTCAAGAAGTTCCAAATTTCGCTACCAGATGTCAATGACACTTAGTGGTGAACGTTGGAACTTTGATAGAGCGTTCCAACTAAATCTAACCTAGAAATTTAGCTTCACATAAGTTTAGTCTGTGGAAGGATCTTTTACATGCCATAAATCTGTGACATGGTACCGCCGGCTTTACTTCCCCTCTGAAGGAAGGCATACTGAAGGATTTTAATGCTGTTAAAAAATCCGACGACTTCGGCCGGGTTTGAACCCGCTATCTTGGGCTCAGCAGTTCACCGAAGCCGCTAGCGGTACAGTAACTAAGAAGAAGGGGATGAAAGAGGCCCTGGTCTGAGAAAACACCCGTAGCACAATATCGAGGAAGGCGCACGTGTCTCGACTGGTAACGAGCAATAAGTAAGCAGCTTGATAAAGAAAAAGGTCTTTATAAAGTAGATTAGAGCACATTTGAACTACGTGCTGAATGTTCAAATGTTCCTCTTTATCTTCATACGGACGATTAATAAAACTGCTCAAGTCGTCCAGAGCTCAAGTGCGACCAGTGTGGGCTCTCCACAGGTTTAGCGGAAGTAGTAGCTCCAAGTGGCGGCCAGTAATACGAACTAAAACGTAAAATGTAAGATTCGTACCAATGATTGATCCAAATCTGTAACAATACATTTAAGTACGGAATTAAGTTACAATTAATTATACGATTTGCTCGAAATATACCTGAAACATTGTAACCCAGGCCACTCGGGTGCTTTGCGAGCACCAGCCAGCACCGGTAAAAGCACCGGTCGGTGCTCTGCTATAGCGCTGGTGGGACGGGGGGAGGGGGGTGAGGGGGGGGGGGGGGGGTGAGGGAAGGTGATGGATGCAGACACAGCACTGTTGTGGGCAGTGTAGGAGTAGAATGTATAGTGGCAGCGCTTAGCGAGGCGAGAGTCGTGTTGTTGTTCTTTGGTGAATGGAGCTGGGCTGGGCAAATCAGCGCGCGTCAGGTGGCGTACCGGTATGAAAACGAATTATATTAATTATTATTATTATTATTATCATGTCAATTTTGTGTACAGATACAAATAATAGTTTTATTGCCCTCCTGATTTTGCACCAATTTTCAACATTCTTTGTTTATCTTTGGCATCGCTTTGAAGCCACCAATATTCCGATATTTGAAACAATCGTTTTGGCAGTTGCAATCCGAAGTATAGCTTCCAAGGAAGCATCAGACAAACTTGTCCTTGTTTTCTGCTTTGTTAATATTCATAATAGAAAACATTTGTTCACAAACGAATGTTGTTCCGAACATAGCAACAAATTTCAGGGCCAGGGCATGAATTCTCGGGAATTCTTGTTCCTCAACGCCTTTATAAAATTAAATCAAATCACCATTGTGCTACCGTCACTACACGGAGAGGAAAGAAGGGAAAAGCACCGGTGCTGCTCGGTGCGGGACTAGTGGGCACAAGCACTAAGTGCTCGCGTTGGCGTGGCCTGTTGTAACCCAATAGAGCACTACATTTTGTTTGAAATAATTACCTTCTATGGATTCTGTTATACTAATAGTCTACTGTTCAAATGCTCAGAGAGAGTTATTAGGTAGTTGGTGATTTATTATTAATTGTTCCAACCACCCAAGCGCACGTAAAATAGCGGGTTTCAACTCGATGAACCCATTATACAGGGCGCCAGGGAATGTTCTCCGCAGTGGCTACATGCAGCTGCGAGTGGTTGCGTCATCAGTTTAGTTGGCAGCACAGTGTCTTTGATAGGGTGAAGGACACATGTGTGCGCTGAGGGCTGTCGAAATCGTCAATGCGTATAATTAGATTAATGGAAGAGTGCAACAGTATGTTATGAATGGCTGTGGTGAATATAAAGTTTACTGTTTCTTTGTTATGATACAAGCGACAGCCGTGCTGCCAACGTAACTGGTGAGGTTATCGCTTGCAGAAGAAAATTACACCCAAGAAATTAAAACCATAAAACAAATAGCTAATGAAAACAACTTCACACCCAATAAGATAGCTCAAATAATAGGCTACTAAGACATCGGACAAAACATATTTCAGTATAAACGCCAATCAGTAATGTAAGCAAGTTCGCGCATTTCAATTTCGTGTACGCAAACATGTACAAAATCACCCATCTTATAAATAAAAGGAATCAAAATAGCATTCAGAAAAAAAAACAATACGCTTGGCATACATCTTCATAATATCAATTTGAATGAACAAACTCCATACTAAAAATCAGGGGTGTACTTATTAACATGCCAAGAAACAGGGCGTCAAACAAATTACGTAGGACAAACGGGGAGGAGGATGGACACACGTTATAAAGAACACAGAAATACAAACACAGGAAACACTCGGCAGTATGCGAAAACATGTATGACTTCACAAATATAGAAACAGACCTAAGAATCATACACTACGAAACAAAAGGTAGGGAACATGGCATAAAATAAGCCATAGAAATCCATATAGATAAAGTAAACAACCCGGATAATCCAAATGAACACACTTTTTATTGGAGAGTTCATCCCAATTCAAACTATTAGGCAAACCCCAGTCATTAAAAACGAAACAACATAACGTAAGAAGCCAGGCAATGAATAAAAATGGGGGATGATCAATATCATGTGAAAAATGCTAAGCGGGAAGGATGTACGTTGTATCATATTCTCAATAAACCAAGGCCTAAGTTAGGCCCTATCTCAAATTGATCCTATACCCATCCCCTACACGCCCCTTTAGGGTACTCAAGTACATAAATGACACCCTATATATTTGTGTATAAGTGTAATACATTAACTAAGCCTAATTGAGCAGGACCTGATGATGATCGCTTGACGATCGAAACATGTCATCCAATTAAGTCCCCCCCCCCCCCCGAACATTTTTTTAAACATAAAAGTCTGTTATTTTGTCATAAATTTATTTTATGTATTATTTCCGTCAGGTTAGGGTATATAAATACCGTACTTGTTTTCAACCCTAAAGTAATTGGGCACAATTTATGTTGACCGACTGGAAAGCTTTCTTTAATAGAACTTGACAGCACTGAAAAATGGCTTCAATAATAATTCTTCAATCTTAAGTTAGGAACCAACCTAGCATTTGCCTGGAGTAGAGGTGGGGGAAACCACGGAAAACCACTTCCAGGATAGCTCAGGTGGGAATCGAACTCTATTTTTCTCAATTTTTCCTCAGCAGGCTGAGTTTAAACCGTTCCAGCCCTCAAGAATTAAATTCCTAGGCAGGACCGGGGGTCAAACCCCGACCTCTGGGGTGACAGCACGCTAGTCGCTACACCACGTGGTGGTCACCAATTAAAACAAGAAAAATCCCTGCCATTACCACATGCTATCCACAACATGATCAATGAAGTCGTTTACACACCCATTTTCAAGGCCAGAGTTAAGTTTGGCGATCAGATTTTGAACTTGCCGCAACATTCTACGTTGAAATGATGGGGTTGAACTGTAGAGAACGGCTAAACATCTACCACGTCATAAAGCACTTGTGTTTATCTCTCTAACGTCCTGTAAAAGTTTCCAGCTTCCAACTTCCAACTATTGGATAAAAGTCTGCCATGATCGAAGAATATACCATTTTAAGTTTCCAGGTACTGAAGCGTCGTATTGATTCTTTTTTTTTCTTCTTGACAGTCGACGCCTACAAAGTTGCGAACTTCTGAAAGGGAGGCAACAATTCTGAACAAAATTACCCAATTCATCATCAATATGGGCCGATAACCTAAATGTTAGGCCCCTTAAAACAACAATTATCATCATCATCTATCCTCTACAGCTGGAATTCATCAGTGATATAAACAAGCATGGCCAAACAATAAACAACATTCTTCTCGTTGCGTTGTGTTTTCTGATCAAAGAAAAGGAATTCTTGTCCTAGTGAGGAGCAACAAGTATTATTTGCCAAATGATTTTAGGAAATAATTTTCTTTTATGTCGTTCATCTGGTATGGAGATAATTCAAGCTTGGGCACAAACATTTTAATTTTGATTTGTCTCAAAATACATATAAACGTTGGATTCTGATTTTTCTTTTAAGTTAAAACAAGAAGTTCCGTGACGAACTTAAGATCCTACTTTCTTAACATTTAAGATTCATGCCATTGATTGATGTATATGGACCTATCTATAGAGCATCCAGCGTTTAGAAAAGACTGTGGGTCTTATGGGCTTTTACTTTTAACGAACCCCCCCTACACTGGTTTTTACCTCGCCTTTTATCATGAAGGAACTCTGATCATATATATTTTTCGTCATAATAGCTTCCTACAATTATCTGCCAATTGATTACCTTTGTTATTGCATACACGTATCGTTCATATTACGTCTTACTTATCAATAATTTAATCATTTTCGAGGTTAGCACGCTGGAAAGAAGAGCCTCGACCAGTGCTGCATGCTCGCCCGGAGTAGCACGTGCTCAGTTCCGTCGGCAACATAAGTTCTGAAGCACTATCCGTCATTGGTTTATTGTTGAGTGTCTGTTTTATTTTCTGTTCGATCGAATCAGGGCTGCGGACAGTTGGGTTCGAACCCACTGTCTCCCGAATTCAAGCTCACAGCTGTGCGCCCCTAACCGCATGGCTAACTCACTACAATATTACAAATATTAATCTAAACAAAACAACAAGAATAGAATTGAAAGAAACTAAATTATAGCCTAACTAATAACTAAAAAAGTGATGATCAACAGTATTGCTGACGTAAAAATTGTTAACATCGTCAGCATACAGTACATCCGAGTAATGCGTCATATCACAACGAAATGAATGTCGTTATTGGTTCTCTTCGTGTACGGTATCCTTAATACTGGTCCAATCCGTTAACACCTGCAAAACTGCTCCTTCCTGTGCGTGATCTACTTCAGGTAGCTGCTGGGGTTGTGTTGTCTCGCTAACTTATGAAAGGACAGTACTCAAAGCGAACACTGTCGTCATAAGGCTCCACAGTCTTTCCTAAACGCTGGATGCTGTACGGAATAATGACGAAATTAATTTCGTAATATCGAAATTTCTAATTAGTTCGAAATATACCTGGCATAATGTAGACTAATAGAGCACTACAGTTGGCAGAAGTCAACATTTTCCTCTTTTTTTTTTTCAAAATGTGAAAAGTAGGCTAAAAAAGACTCAAAACCTATACACTAGACATTTTAAGCTTATTACTTCCCTGCTAAGTAAAAAGTTACGGGTTCTACATATATTTTCCTTTACATGCGAATGGAAAACCACAGCACTGGGGTTGCAAACAGATAAGTGGTTGGTTGGTTCCTCAGTTTAGGGGCCGCAACAACGTGGTCATGTAGCCCCCTGTACTTTGGGTTTGTGTAGAATCTGCCTGATAACCGGTGTTAATTGTGATGGCTGTATTAGTGTGTGTTATCTGTAATTCAGGTAAGGACTGCAGACGATCAATTTCAAGTAGTTCCTACGTTTGCTACCAAATGCTACCGGCAACGACATCTAGCTGCGAACTTCGCTACCAAATGCCACCGCAACCGGCACCTTGCGAAGAACGTTGGAATTAATATAGGGTTAATCAAATCTAACCTACAAATTTTGCTCCACACAAGTGTAGTTAGTGGAAGGTTCTTTTACATGCCATAAATCTATAACATGGGTCCGCCAGCTTTACTTCCCCTCTGCAGCTACGTGGCAACTCAGCACTTAAGAGTATTGTTTATCCACAGTGCCCTAATATGGTTTTTGTTCTTGACAGGAATCAAAAATATCAAGATAATATATCGTCTATATGAACGCTTAAAGCATTAAGGAGAGAAAATTTAACTTGTAGATCAATGTTAAAAATTCACGAATCAGTATTTTTTAAGCAGTAGTTTTCTTTCATTATATATGCGTCTGTGTGATAACCTTTTGTCGCTTTTAGGGGAGGATGGGGGGAGGGTTCATACTTGGCCATTTGAAAGTAATTTTCGTTTGCGCATTTCTCACATTTTAGGTCATTAATATGCTAATTCTAGTTATAACAGTTTCGAATAATATGATCTTTCTTTGATCTGGGGAATGATGTGTAGTTGTGGCAGTTAGTTAAAACTATAGGGACTAAAACTACTTATCCCTACGTAAAATAAATAAACAAATAAATAAATAAATTAATTAATTAATTAATTCATAAATTAAATCTTCTTTATTTGTATCAGGAGCACCAATCACAAATATATGTCACAAATGGTAAACAGTACGAATCAAATACAAATAATAATTACGATCAGGGTACAGTGGTTTGTTAATAAATACACAAAATACTTGGTAAACAGTGAGAATCAAACACAAATCATAATAATAATAATAATAATAATAGACTAATAATAAGGGTACAGTGAATTGTTAATAAAGACACAAAGTACTCGGCAAACTATTCTAAATCTAATATTAAGTAAGGACACCGACATACAAGTCAGTTGAACAACATACAAACATCTGACTGCCAGGTAACCCACAACCAAATTAAATGTTCTTTGTCCAGTAACGGGCGACGTCAATAGCATTCGGATTGGCAAGTGTTAAATCTTCCATTGTGCGTGTTGCTGGTCATAGTGGGCACTGGTAAAGATGTTGGATTGTCTGTAGTTCCCCACAATCACAGAGGAGAGAGCCACTCGAAAAAAAAACCATTTCTGCAGGTTCATCTGGGTTCTTCCAATTCCAGTCCTTAGTCTGTTGAGCGCCTTCCATGTTGCCCAGCCTTCCATATGGCCCGGAGGAAGGCTTTCTTTTGGGGTCATCCAGCTGGACAGATGACCAGTTCTTTCCTTCCACATTCTTGCCCTAACAGTGTCAGCATTGACTTCAAGGCTGACTGTAGTCCGAAGGAAGCTTTTCCTAGATTTAAGGCGAGTTCGGGCGGGGGAATATCCAAATAGTGGGTGTGTTTGTGATGTGGATGCCTTAAATCTTTCCTTGTTCGCTGCTACCTCCCTGCGTATCTCCCCAGGAGCAATACCAGCTAAGCAGTGGACTTTCTCAACTGGAGAAGGCTTCAAGCAACCAGTAATGATTCTGCTGCTTTCGTTGAGTGCAGTGTCAACTTGTTTAGTGTGTGCTGGTTTATACCACACTGGAGTGGAAAATTCGCCCGCAGAGTAGCACAGAGCTAAAGCTGATGTTCTAAGGGTTTGTGGCTGGGTTCCCCAATTAGTTATTAAATAAATAACTTGTCTAATTCAATGCGTACCATTTCGTTGGAACCCTAGGCAGCTGCCTTGTTTGTCTATACCTAAGTTTTCCCCTGGTGACAGATCTACTGGTAGGTGATACAGTAGTGCCATGTTCATGTAGTAAGGGGCGTTCATCTACCGTCGTAGCGTCTTCGGTGGATTAGTTGGTAGCATGCTGAAATGCTGTGCTCAAGGTAGCGGGTTCAAACCCAGCCGAAGTCATCGGATTTTTAAGAGCGTTAAAATCCTTCAGTATGCCTTCCTTCGGTGGGGAAGTAAAGCCGGCGGTCCCATGTGGTAGATTTATGGCATGTAAGAGATCCTTGCACAGACTAAACTAGTGTGGAGCTAAATTTCTAGGTTAGATTTCATTGGAACGCTCTATCAAGTTCCAACATTCACCACTAGGTATCAGTGACATCTTGTAGCAAAAGTTGGAACTACTTGAAATTGAACGGAACTTGTAGCTCACCCTATGGGTGTCCACTTGAAGCAGCTATAGCCTTTGGCGAGCCGAACATGTCCTCGGACACTCCCAGTACTAAAAGCCATACGATAAATAAATAAAAACTTCCTTCGTAGGGGGGTGTATAGTACGAACATCCACCTTGTATTGTGGGTGGATCTTCCATCGTGAGTTCTGGGTTCAACAGAATGGCAGATAATAATGACATACTTAGCTTCAATGATCAAAACGGGGAACATACTATAGGTTACATATGTTATTTGCATACCACGATAAAGCTATAGAAGATCAGAATACATAATAATATATAAATGCAGTTAACATTTCTTCAATCGTCTAAACATGTGCTTCATATTACCCACTATTACTTCACAGACATTTGCGCACAAGAAGCTTTTATCTAACATTGTCGCACCAATTTCTTCGTTCTCTTACATCAAGGGCACTTTATGTCAACACGATTACTTATTGGGCACGTATTCAAAATTTTAACTCCATCTTGAGTGAAGATCTCCTTATTCGTCTCAAGCACTGATCCATTTAAGTAATATTTCAAGCTCTAAACTACGTTCATGCCGGCACACTTAGTTTTTTTTTTTTTTTTTTTTTTTCGTATGGCTTTTAGTGCCGGGAGTGTCCGAGGACATGTTCGGCTCGCCAGTTTTGTAGCTGCTTCGAGACGGACACCCAATGGGTGAGCTACAAGTACCGTTGGGGAGGAATGTTGGATGGGAGGGTCGAGGAGTTGGAAGGTAGCGGCTGTGGCCCATAGTTAGGGACCAACCCCGGCATTTGCCTGGAAGGAAGATGGGAAACCACAGAAGACCATCTTCAAGGTTGCCGGCGGGGGGATTCGAACCTCCTCGCCTCCCGGATGTGAGCGACTGCCAACAGTCATGCCGCAACGACCTCGGCTAACTCACCCGGTATTTGGCACCTATTCAGAATTTTTACTTCATGTTGAAGGTAGAAGATTTACTTATTCATTCAAGCATTTAACTATGTGCTGATTCAATTTCAATGATCTAGATTAATTATTGGTTACAGGACTTTATTTTTAAATTATTTTAGTGTATTATTTTGATAAGAATTATAGTTTAATATTTGTTTACATTCGCCAATAATATTTTCTCGTTTTTAACTACATTTTGAAGAAAAATGACAAGTGTTTTATTTTCATTTTATTTAATTTGATTTGTAAGGATATCCATTATAATAGTGATTCATTTTATTCAATTTTAACATTAATATTTCTTTTGTTATTAGATTTAAGTACTTTTATAATAGTTTAACTTAATTCTTAATTGATTTCTTGTTTAGCTGAAGATGGCCTCATTGAAGGCCGAAACCTTTCCTATTTATATAGAATTTTATATAAATTGAGTATTGATTTGGCGTATTAGTTGAATAGTTGATTAACTACCGGGTGAGTTAGCCGTGGTGGTTACGGCATGACTGATGGCAGTCGCTCCCATCCGGGAGGCGAGGAGGTTCGAATCCCCCCGCCGGCAACCTTGAAGATGGTCTTCTGTGGTTTCCCATCTTCCTTCCAGGCAAATGCCGGGGTTGGTCCCTAACTATAGGCCACAGCCGCTACCTTCCAACTCCTCGTCCTTACATTCCAACTTCCCTCCTTCCCTCCCCAACGGTACTTGTAGCTCACCCATTGGGTGTCCGTCTCGAAGCAGCTACAAAACTGGCGAGCCGAACATGTCCTCGGACACTCCCGGTACTCAAAGCCATACGCTAAAAAAAAAAAAGTTGATTAACTTCTATCAATACGGATTTTAATGGCGAATGTTTTCGCATTTTATACAGAATGGCAGATCAACTGGTAGTCAGTCCGCCATGGCCATGTAGTAAGGAGAGTTCAACTACCGTAGTAGAGGGGTGTATAGTACGTATTGAGCGTGCAGCTGTAGTACGGCGATCGATGATTGGTGCCTCCACAACTCGTGACCCATATTTTGCAGCCCGCGCTCCCCATTGATGAACTGGAGCCAGCCGCACTCGCGGGTCCAGCTAGAGCGCAGCACCGGCCAGTGCGTGCAGAGCTACCAACTGAGCGGGAAGAGCATACTTTGAAACACCGCTGCCAACTGAACGAATAGAAAACTCGGACAGACCGAATCGGAATATAGCTTGAAACACAGCTTTTCATCATCTGTGTTGCCAACCCATATACTAGATTTGCTGAATATCTTTAGACATCACTAGATTCCTAAGTTACGAAAGGGGGGAAAAACTGTCGCTAACTGGACTTAATAATAATAATAATAATAATAATAATAATAGCGGCTTTGGTGGAGTAGTTGGTAGCCTGCTGAACTGCTGTGCCCAAGATAGTGGGTTCAAACCCGGCCGAAGTCGTCAGATTTTTTAAGAGTATTAAAATCCTTCAGCATGTCTTCCTTTGGAGGGTCCCATGTCATAGATTTCTGGAATGTAAAAGATCCTTCCACAGAATAAACATGTATGAAGCTAAATTTCTAGGTTAGATTTCGTTGGAACGCTCTCTCAAAGTTCCAACGTTCACCACTAGGTATCAGTGACATCTGGTAACGAAAGTTGGAACTACTTAAAATTGAAAGGAACTTGTAGCTCACCGTATGGGTGTACGCTTGAAGCAGCTAAAGACTGTAGCGAGCCTAACATTTCCTCGGACACTCCCGGCACTAAAAGCCATTCGATAAATAAATAATAATAATAATAATAATAAGGTCACATATACAGAATGGGTGACAATAAGCTCATCATCAGTTTATCAGCCTGAAGGCAGGTTTCCTCATGGTCGGTCTCTCCACCTTATCCGGTCTTCAGCAGCACGTTTCATCAGCTCATATGATTTATCAATGTTGAAGGAATCCAGCATCTGAAACTTTCTTCTTCCTCTTCGTATTTTCCCTTGGACTGTCCCTTCTAATGCACTTTTCACCAAACCATCTCCTCTTCTGCAGTGTCCAATCCAATTCATTTTTCTTTTCCTTATCTTCTTCAGCATCATTCTTTGATCTCGTATTTTCTTTAATACTTCTCACTTTGTCCTCCCAACTTATTCTCCCCATTCTTCTCCATAGTCACATTTTGAAAGCCTCTATTCTTCTCTCGTCTTCTTTCCTAAGCATCCAAGATTCCGCTTCATACATTGCTACACTCCAAACAAAACATTTCGCTAATCTCTTCCTTAGGCTTACTTTCATTGCTCCACAAAATAATTTTCTTTTGCTATTGCAATCCTCATATTTATTTACGAAGCACGTCCAGAAAGTAAGCTCCGTTTGGTAATAAAATTGAATTGTGTACAGATACAGAAAAAATATTTATTGCACAACATTCTACACCTCATAAACTACTTTTCCACATAACTGCCGAAATTTTGCAGGCATTTGTCATAGCGTGGCTTAACTTTTTGGATACCTTCTTCATAGAAGTTTGCCGCCGACCCGTAAACGATAGTGAAGACTCCCCTGTAAGATATACTACTGTTTGGCCATCACTGTTAGGCAAATTGCGTATGTGGTCAGGAGAACTCCTAAACATACGCAGTTCTCCTGGTAAGCACGCAATTTGCCTAACAGTAGTGACCAAACAGTAGGATATCTTAAGGGGAGTCTTCACTCTCGTTTACGGGTCGGCGGCAAACTTCTATGAAGAGGTATCCAAAAACTTGTGCCACGCTATGACAAATGCCTGCAAAAGTTCGGCAGTTATGTGAAAAGGTAGTTTAAGAGGTGTAGAATGTTGTGCAATAAATATTTTTTCTGTATCTGTACACAGTTTAATTTAATTACCAAACGGAGCTTACTTTCTGGACGTGCCTCGTATTTAGTGCATATCTTCGTAAGGCTCTTGGAACCCTAGTTACAAATCACTTTCACCGAAAAAGATAAAAAGACCACTGGAAGAAAATGGACGAAAGAACTTAAGAAGGGGCATAGAGAGTTCATGAGGAGATTTTGGGAGGAGATGAAGGGAAAAACACCATCAACCCAAATCAACAAGTCCAAACGCGCTTTTTCGACATCCCTCTTAGGAGATATTCCAGTTCAAATCGTAAATTGAGATATCTTTAAACCTATTTCACATTCCTTCAGTTGTAGCTCTTTAGTCAGTCAACATTCTTTTGACTCAAAACTAGTGCAGACTGAATCAGAAACTTAAAGGCAAGCGTCATCGTACAACATTAAGTAGATTTTTCAAAAGTGTTTCTAAAGGTCTCGGTTGTAACATCTAAGTTGCTTTTTCTAGATGATAAACGACCTTAAAGATCAATAGCAAATATTAACTACTTAGATGCAGTTCGATCTTTGCCTTTCGCTTAAGGCAACGGCAAAACCATGACACAATATAAGCCTTGTCTTGTATTTTGGAGGTCTTCTTTCTACATAATCTACGACGATGCTTTTTAAGAATCCAGCCAACCTCCTGGCTGACTAGCTAACAGACAGGAACAATCATTATAGCAATAAATTAAGTGATTTACTAGTACAATTATCTCATAGAAATAGTGTCTTCTCGTTGGCATAGGAAAGAAGTTGTAATTCCTATTTATCGGCCAGAATATTGTGGTTCTCTCTGCGCCCATTGTGTGTGAGCTGGCCATTGTAAGAAATGATATTGTCTGCTGAAGCTTAATTAAACACGCTACAGCAAGTATTGCCGAGTTTAATAACTCGTAGGCTATTATTAAACCACCGACAACCTCTCTTTGCATGAATATGTATTTGTGTTTGTTGTAACACACACAATGTACAGCAATTAGTTCTCTCTTCCTGATTGCATTTTGCAGGTTTTCTATACAGGGCCTATAGGTTGCATAAACGTAAATACATATGTGCTGTTCGAAGAGCTCTCGGAGCTACAGAAATTAGGTCTGCAGCAATTATAAAGCAGTTCATATGAAATTCAGTCTGAGGCTTGCTGTAGATTTAATTATCAGAAGAGCTCCGGCAAGAAGTAATGTATAAAACGGAGGAAGCAAGTTCGCGAAATATAGCAAGAAATGCGGCATCTTAGCGAAAGTACAGTATATAGTCTACCGTCCACTTGCGAAACTATTCTTGATAGTGAACGACCTCTGCTACATTTTTCGTCACGACTTCTGTCGATTATGGGGTGAGCAAAGCAGGGGCGTAGCTAAGAGTTGCTTCTGGCGTCAATAATATGACATGAAACACTCTATGGCCTAACGGAGTTTACGTACTTGACATTAACGGAGGCAAAACATATGCAAGTCAACAATAACAGCAGACAGTTCTCGCAGTGTGCATATTTGATGAAAGCAGGTTGGTCACAGTGCTCATGGACACACTCTTCCGTTAATCCTTCTTCGAAGCAGTAGGCTACTCCAAGGGTGTTTGAAATACAACAGGAATGTCTTTGGTGTAGCCGCAAATGCACATTTGATTAAGTTGGAGAATCTTGCCGCTAAGAACTGGAAATAAACAAACGATTGAAAGCGTAAGAAGTGATCGCTATGCCATATGTTAATGTCATTGTCAGTAGATACCATAATTGTATCTGTGATAATTTTCACAACATTATTGTATGGACGGAAAAAGAAAACGTCGGGAGGTTGCATAATGTCTGTGCACTTTGATGGAATCAGCTTTTTGATGAATTCAATGCCTTCAAGAGCTGAAGAGTTGTATAGTTCGTCATCTCTATTGGCCGTTGAGGAGTCAACCAAAATAAGGGCTTTAGTTTTGTCTTGAATATCTGGTTGGTTGGTTCTACAGTTAAGGGGCTGCTACAACGCGGTCATGTAGCTCCGTGTACTTTGGGTGTGTGTAGAATCTGTCTGATAACGGTGTTAATTGTGATGGCTGTATTAGTGTGTGTTATCTGTAATTCAGGTAGGGACTGCAGACATTCAATTTTCAAGTAGTTCCTATTTTTGCTACCAAATGCTACCGTCAACGACAACTAGTTGTGAATTTGTTTACTAGATGCCACCGCAGTCGACTCTTGGCGACGAACGTTGTAACCTAAGAGCGTTAGTCAAATTTAACCTATAATTTAGCTTCACACAAGTGTAATTGGTGGAAGGTTTTTTATCATGCCATAAATCTATGACATGGGACCGCCGGCTTTACTTCCCTACGAAGGAAGGAATACTGATGGATTTTTAACGCTCTTAAAAAATCCGAAGACTTCGGCCGGGTTTGAACCCGCGACCTTGGGCATAGAAGCTCAGCATGCTACCAACTACGCCACCGAAGCTGCCTACTGTAGCGGCGTGTGAGACTGTATTAGAGACAGGTGCCCCGGGACTTAAAGTAAGGTAGGTAGGAAGGAAGGAAGATTTTGTTTTACGTATCCGTTAATCATGAGCCACGGGATGTTCTTTTTACGTGGAATCCGAACCACAGGACATGGCATTTCACTTCGAAAATCTCACATGCATTGACCGGGAATCGAACCCGGTCCACCTTGGTGAGAAGCGAACAGCTTGACCGCTGCGCTGCCACCACGCCCGCTTGAAATAAGGTACTATCCTGGCATTTTCCTGGAGGGAGTGTGAAAATAACGGGGAAAAGCCACATTCAGGATAACCGCTATCAGCGCCGGGATTCAAACCGATCCGATCTCTGGACTTGCTGTAGCTACCCGTGCAGCCGCGCTACGCCGGGGAACGAAACAGGCTCATGCGACCAGTCTACTGTAGCAGTTTGCAAGTGTCAAGCGACTTCAATATAAAATTGCTCGTATCTGTGGCGACGTGATGGTAATCTGGAATGAGAGTAGCGTGACGTCACGAAGGCCAGTCGACCTGTCGTTAGGTCCAAGTAGCAGGGAATAGTGAGCAACAAAGGTAAAATACTAGAAACACTGAATGGCGTGTGTGATGTCATTCCTTCAGCATGCAACTCCAATTTGTGTCCCATCCGGTGCACCATATTATGTTGCTTCTATTCACGGACTCAGCGAGGGAACTCACCACTACCGCCTCTATGGGCAGTGTCCTTGAGCCGGGAATCTGGATGGGATGGATACAACTGGGGAGGTGTGATCAGCACTTCGCCCAGGCGGCCTCACCTGCAAAGCGAACAGGGGCCTAATGAGGGATGGGAAGGGATGGAAGATTGGGATGGATAGGCGAGGAAGAGGGAAGGAGGCGGCCGTGGCCTTACTGTAGGAACCATCCCGGCATTTGCCTGAAGATGAAGTGGGAAACCACGGAAAACCACTTCGGGGATGGCTGAGGTGGGAACCGAACCCCCTCTACTCATTTGGGCCACCCGAGGCTGAGTAGACCACGTTCCAGTCCTCATACCGCTTTTCAAATTTCGAGGCAGAGCCGGGAATCGAACCCAGGACCTCCGGTACCATGCTGACCGCTACGCTACGGAGGCGACCTATGGTAGAATATTGTTCAGTGGAAGAGTTCCCAAAATATTCTGATATATAAGGTGTGTTCAAAAAGTAACGAGCCGGATGCTGAAATGCGTAAACCGGTGACTACATCGGCTAATCGTGGCGTGTGTAACGAGGTGTGGTTCCGACCAGAGCGTGGAAGGTCACAGCCCGTCGCTAGAGGGCACGCGAGCACGTCACGTGACGATACAAAGCGAACAGCAGCATGCATCAATCGTCCAACGCTGCCAGTCACATTGCAAACAGTGACATGGAGGCGTCAATCGAAGAGCAAAGAGGTGTTGTTCGGTTTCTGACAGCGAAAGGAGTAGCGGGAACGGACATTCATCGCCGAATCTCACAAGGGTACGGCGATCACTGCATGTCCCTTGCAAGGGTCAAGGCGTGGCACAAGCGCTTCAGGGAAGGACGGGTGTCGTTAGCCAATGATGCCCGGTCTGGGGCACCCCCTCTGCATTACCGATTACATCGTCCAGCTGGTTGATGCATTCATTAACCAGGACCACCGAGTGACAGTGAACGCCATAGCCGCCGTGGTCGCTCCACGACAATGCACGACCTCATACGGCCAACACAGTCACGGCACTCCTGCACAAATTCAAATGGGAGGTTCTCGGCCACCGAAATACAGCCCAGACCTCTCTCCCTGTGATTACGCCATGTTTAGTCCCCTGAAAAGGGCTCTGCGGGGCCAACGATTCACCTTGGGCGCCGACGTCCAGCTGTATGTGCAGAACTGGTTCACATCGCAGCCCAGGGAATTTTATGAGACAGCCATTCGCCGCCTCGTGTCACAGTGGGACAAGTGCCTCAACAGACAGGGCCAATACTTCTAACATACAGATTCTAGTTTCTGTAATTATGCCTCCGGCTCGTTACTTTTTGAACGCACCTTATAGCTTTGTTCAGTTTAATTTATTCTTTATTTGTTTCACCCAACTTTGGGGTACATGAAATCAGTCATTTTTTATTGTTTTGAGTTTTCCTTTTGGCCCAGTATTGCCTCATCCTTTGAGATCTTGCTTCCCTTTCTTCGGCAGAGATGTGGACCGTACGCTTTTGTTTGATTTTAACTTGCAACCGTTGTTTCTTATTTTTGGTGATGGTTTTGGCTGGTTTGCCCATAAGCATGGTGTCTGTAACTTGGAGTTCTACGAGGTCTCTCAGTTTCCTTAAACCAAAGAGGTTTTGTTTTTATTCATTACGAAAGTAATCGAAGATCTTTTTGGTTAGTCTATTTGAATTCATTCGGACTACGTGCCCATAAAATTCAATTCTCCGTTTCTTTTATTGTGTCCGAGAGTTATTCAGTCTTTTGGTAAAGAGTTTCGTTCCTGGCATGGATTAATTTGTCGTTATGGAATTTGGGGCCTACGATTTTGCCTAGTATCTTTCTTTCCTTGACCTCCAGGCTTTCAAGCGGTCCCTGTGTGGTGAGAGACAATGTTTCGGCTGCATATAAGGCTTCTAGTTTAAGTACCGTGTTATTATGTCTTATCTTGGTATTAGTGGATAGCGTGTCGGTCTACTAACCCCAAGATTGCAGGTTCGCTCCTGGCCGTGGTAAGTGATTTTTGAAAGGCGGCAAAAATACGACACGCATGTCATACGATGTTGGCATTTCAAAGAATCCATTTGAATTCAGTGGGCCGTGTTCATAATGGCAAAATTAATCTCGGGAGTTTCCGCCAACACAAAGTTCCTCATTTCTCTACTAGAAAGCGCTATAGTGTTCATGGAGTTTAGATATCTAACCTCCTTGACTTTCGTAGTAATTCAAGGAACATCGAAGTTCGACATGCAAGCTACCCTCTGGGTGTCAAATTACAAAGCTTGCACCCGGCCCCCGAGGCCATACGATATTATTATTATTATTTTTATTATCTTGGTATTCCAGGAGAGAGACTTCTTGTTATAAGTGACCTTCGTAAATTGGAAGGCCAATTCAATTTCATTTCTCCTAGATTCCATTGCCTTTTTCCCTAGCGCATTCCAGCTGGTCAATTCCCCAAGATATTTGAATTCCTTGACGATTTCTATGTATTGTTTGCCCTTTGGAAGCTTTTATAATTATTATTACTTTTTATTATTATTATTAGGCCTCGTTTTCACATTTTGCAAAAAACAAAAAAGGTATATTGATATTACAAGTTTTTCAGTCGGTCAACGCAATTTAATCCCAATTACTGGAACAGGCGAAAAAGAACTGAAAAAATACAGGGGAATAAAAGATGTATTTGTTATGGTCTATACAATAGGGAAAAATCTATAGAATGACATGTTTTTCTCGTCAAGTGAACATAATCAGATCCAAATACACAAGACAAAATAGTTCTACGAATTACTACCAAACTCAGAACTCCACCCACAAACGATCTCTGCCCTCAAAAAAAAAAGTGTGGCATTTATTAATGACTAACTGGAGTACCCGTGCTTCGCTACGGGTCATAAATAAATTAAAATATGAAGGTGAAAGTTAAAACAGGGGATAAGCGTGATGCTGCGTGGAAAGAGAGTAAGGACGGAACATTTTGTCCAGCTACACCGCTCGGTGTTGACCGTGTTTTATAGCACAAATTTAGGTTTTACTCGCTAACCGTTGGAGATACACGAAAACTGATAAGGACCTTTCGGATAGGAAGTAACATTTTAAACCCCTTATATGCCATCAAAAGTTTACTATTTCTTAGCATTCTCTTTTCATGTTACAGAACCTTCCACTAATTACACCAGTGTGAAGCTAAATTATATATAGGTTAAACATTTATCTAACGTTCTTAGGTTCCTACGTTCGTCGTCAAGAGCTGACTGTGGTGGCAACTGGTAACTAAGTTCTGAACTAGTTGGTCGTTGACGGTGGCGTTTGGCGGCAAAAGTAGGAACTAGTTGGAAAAATTGAATGTCTGCAGTCCTTACATGAATTAAAACATATACACACACTAATACAGTAATCACAATTAACACCAGTTATCATACAGATTCTACACACACCCAAGTGCACGGGTCTACATGACCGCGTTGTCGCAGCCCCTAAACTAAGGAACCAACCAACCAACTCTTTTCATTGGAAATGGAAACATGAAAGTTTGAAACCAAAGGGTGTAGTGACGTCAATAAAATGGTCGTCATCTTTAAATAGTGCAAATTATCGAAATCAAAAGTAGCCTATATTGTGCCCTTTTAGCAAGAAATATGCCAATCACAGTATACCAGCGTAGCTCAATTCGGAATTTTCGGGGCAGCGGTAAGTTCCCCCACTCTGTGACTCACATATTTTGGATTAATTACAGGATACACTTGCAAAAATAACAACAAAATCATCTCCTATTTTAACACATTTAATTAATAAAATTAATGGCGCTACAAACACTTTAACAATTTAATTACTGACCCATAATCATCTACTTGTTCCAAATGAACAAGGAATCACAAATATAATAAAACAAATATTGTATTTAAACATATGGTTTCCACATAAACCAACAATTCCTACTTAGTCTTACTTCCATAAAGCATCAACTGTAAGTTTTATATAACTCCGAGCTCTTTTGGCTCCATGCTTTACATAATAATGGTGTCACTCTTGTACACCTCAAATACTATCTTTTATATTTTCTTAATCCTCAAAACAAATGTATAATTACATTTAAAATCTTATGTTAATTATCTAACTCAATATTTTTGGGCATGTTCACACATTCAGCTGTTATCATCTCTCTTTATTTTCACAAATATATTAAGGTAATCAGGAAATCACTTGTGTACTCCAGAGCGTGAAGATACTTGACACAGTCAAAAAAACTATAGTTACTCCCGAAACTTAGTTGCCTTCAATTAACTCGTGGAATCCTACTTCCATACATCATTACAATAGGGATTGTTATTTATCTCTTCTGTCTTATAAGACCATTATCACATAAGAAACTACGATCTGAACAGGCAAACGAAAATATCAATCTACAAGGACCTCGGTTCGACGCCCGGGTCGTTAACAACTTTAAACACTCACGGTGTCTTTACTACATCTTACGAGACGGTTCGGCTCGCCCTTACTCTAAGAGAGCCGGGCCATTAACTCGGGCGCGATTTATGACACGGAGGGTGACGGGCGACTCTCTGTCTAACCCACGTTAGCAGCTCCTTTCCAAGGCTTTCAAAACAAACCTTCACATTATACTCAGTCCTGGGGAGAGACCGGGCTTTTACTGTACTGTATCCATTCAAACAAATATTCTTTGGTTCATAGACCACTTTCGTAACCTTGGCATTTATTAATTATGAGAGGGTCCTCATTGATTGGGGAAGATTAATACACATTCAACGACGAAGAATTAAGGGGCTTTTATCATAAGAGGATTCTGAGTTCGAATCTCTTCACATGCCTCGGGAATCATTTCCTTATAGAGGACTTATACAAGACGCGATTTAAAGTCGGCCGTGGCCTACATGACATACGCTCAATAATACCATATATTAGCTCCCTTTTAACACATACACAATGCCTCGTGATACTACGTCACAAATAGAGGACTTATACAATTATCAATTCACTACAATCAACTACCCTCCATAAGTAATTTGCCAAGTATTTTAACTTCTACGCTTTCCTAGCGTGACATTTTAATATTATTTGCGCTCCTTTGCGCTATGCATATTTTTAAGCCGAAATGTCTTCCCAAGAACTGATAAATCTCATTAGTAACAATTCATATTATTTTTAATTCTTATATTAATCTTTTCCGTTGCCGATAAATCGCTCCCTTTTAAAACATTCCCTTGAACATCATATCTTACACATACATTAAGGCTTTAACGCTCTTATGTTCACATCAATTTATTTGATCTTTATTTAATATTTCCATACTTAGTTATTAGTATTATCTTTATTCTTTACACAAGCTCAAAAGCTATTTCTTTCATATCTCAACTTTACTTTATTTAAATATCTTTCATGATAATTACTGATATTTCGCTTGCTCTTATGACATTCGTTAAATACATTAATATTTTGATTCACATATTTCCTCTACGGGATTTATTCTTTACATAATCATTTATAATTTCTCAAATTTTTATTATTGTTCAGACCGCGTTCTTGTTTATTCAGTATTTATTTCTTAAAACACATCCCTTTTACTCAAAAACTCCGGTGGATTTGTACACAACCATTTCCTGAAACCAAAATAGAATGAAATTCAGTACTCACATGTTTTTAAGATCGTCCCATGATCTTTATTCTTGTGCGGTGTTTCATTTTGGACCCACTTTGAACTTTTACTCCATATTAAAGGAATTCATCTTATGTACAAACACTTCTTGACATATATTTAAGACACTTAACATTGACGACATTTTTATACACTGATGTGTCCCTTTTGAACACATAATAAACAATAAAAAATATTAATCTAACACACAATCTTGATAAATTTACACTTCACAATTCTTGATCACTAGGCCGTATTTCTGAGCCTATCACACGTGACCTCTTAATTTCCCGTTTCCAAGGGTGAAATTTATTCAATGTCGGCTTCCTATCCTGCAGAATACGAAAGTCTCGAAACATCTACTGTTCCCTGGAATCCAAATTCTTCTACTCCTATCCTGGATGACCGGCTATTTATCTAGCTTGAACGGCTTCTTTGTAGATCTGGCTTTTCGATCCTAGCGAAAGTCTATTCGGATCGAGGTCTCCTCAATAACCTCTCGATGACCTATGGATTTAGTTTATAGCAGCTAGTACTTCTCGAGTCTAGTACTTTTAGAATAGTTCGCCTGCTTTCTGGAGATAATGTTTATAGTCTCCGTGCTTCTTTATTTGATCGGTTCTAGCACTCCTACGTTTCTGAAATACGTTCCGAACCTTATTATGTTCTTCCCTTTTTGGGTTCTTTAATTTAGATAACAGTTTATCTTTCTGGTACGGTACTTCCGTACGTTATGATATATTCGTTCGTCTATTTAACGACCTATCGCCTTTAAGTCCGACGTTCGCAGCCTGCTCTGACTATATCTTACGAACTTTCACTATAACTTGTATACAGTCGGGCCTAAATCCTGTAAATAGGATTTTCCTAATATTTCAATACGGCGATACTTTAAATTTCTTCTTTACCACTCCTTATGGAGGCAAGCGAGTTGTTAATACTGCGACGCCTATGGCTATCGGATATTACTTCTGCGGTGTAACACAGCGTTTCTCCCCTCAAGGAGTACTAGTAACTGTCTTCGATGTGACGCAGAGTTACGCCCCTCACGGACTGTCTGGATACTGATGTGCTGTGATGTAGTCTTACGCCCCTCACGGACTGTCGGAATGACTGCATGCGTAGTAACACCCTCACGGGTTGTCAGAATAACTGCATTTACTGTTGATGCTCTAGCGTCACGTCCCCCTGGACGGACTTGTAATGCGTGATGCGTGATTACGCCCCTCACGGGCTGTCGGAACTGCATGATTGGCTTGGTGAAGCCCGAAGCTTTATACTATTTCACTACAAAAAAATAAGACTCTAGTCCTTTCTGTGACCAATTTCTAAAATAATGGTGGCACAAATATAAAAATTATACCTTCCGAAAGCTCGTCTTCTCAATGTCAAATAATCTCATTGCCCCTAAGAATCGATCGTGCAATTCGGAGATATTAATTAATTTCTCATCCTCAATTGTGTGGGTGTTGTATTTCTTTTACTTTCTCCCCTCCACACAGGCCTTGGTAATTCCCCGATGACGTCGTCTTGCGTTTGCAGTTTTCTCCTGCGCAATTATTAAATGGTTTCTCTTTACTAAAAAATCTCTCATTCGAAATGATTCACTGTACTGTACTTGTTTACTCATTATTATACTTGTAAACGGGTTAAATTTAATTATTCCTCTTCTGGCGCATAAGCGGTGTTGTCAATTTCCAGCAACGTAAGGTCGATTTCCGAGTCAGGCTTCCTTGTTTAATCCTGGGAAATTTCCACTCGGTTATTAATACTCATGACTCGCTCCCTTCTGAATGTCAAGAGGGATGATCTCATCTCACGAACACCTGGTCCTCGCCTCTTGCACCATATTAGGCTAGCATCTTAGCTGGATCTTTCTTTAAGTTACATTAGAAACTATACGTTTCTTTCATTTTTTTCCCAAATACATGGATTCGCCCTCATTGGACCCTATGGCACATGGGTTCATTTCACCCTTCCTTAGGATAAATAAATTTTCGAAAAATTTCTGAGGAAATTTATTTTAATTAATTTTGTCTTTCTTTTTCCGTCGAATCCATCATAACGTCGTCCGTATTTACTGTTGCTTTATTTCCTTAAGGTTCCTTCCACTAATTGTGTAGGTTGGGTATGCTCTGTCTTTACCCTTTCTTTCTCCTTTATTACATTGAAATTTTCTTTTTCAATAAAATCAATTACTTCTTTAAAGTTCCTTTCCTCTCTGGTCTGTGTTTAGGTTGGGTCTTCAAAAGGTCCCATTCATTCATTCATTCCCCTAGTGGACGTCTCCACTCAGGGCCATAAATTTCTTGTCACGTTCGGTGTTTACAACTCTCCCCTCGTCTGGCGCATGCTTCTCCAAACTCGAGTCAACAGTTGGTTTCCTTTCTTCTTTTCTCAAGACGGACTTTTAGTCGGTCTGTTCTCTATTCATTTTATATTTTCAACTTAATGACTTTCTGTTAATTACCTTGCGGGTGCAATTAGCTTTACCCGTAACTTAATTCATTACAGTTCTCAGACTTCAAGTCTGTTACACTTCATTTGATTTCTTAAGAGCTCAGTCTAACCTCACCTGACTCGTTCTGGTTTTCTTCCCCCTTCCTCATCTCTCTTTGAGATGGTATTTCAATCACATATTATTATTCCCTCTATTCATCGACGGTTGCAAATGGCATAACCCGTCGGCTTATGATGGAATAATCCTTTTCCTTCACCTCGTATCGAGATGGAATTTCCAAAGAGTATTTCTTTTTTCGACTCTTCCAATTCTTTAGGTCTTTCAGATCTCCTTTCTTTCTCTTCTTTATATCGCTCCCTTTCTTTTTACGGAGCTTCCAGCTGAAATATGCCTGGGCATCCTCTTCCTCCAAGGCATCATATGTTATTCCACCTCCTTTCCTTGTTCCCATGGGGTATCCATTTCCTGGTACACCAACTACCAATTACGGTCTTCCTTTTGGGCCTTCTTCAGAGACGTCTCCTCTCATTTTTTCATTGTTCCCAACAATCTCATCTTTTTCCTTTAGGTTTTCTTGGCTCTTGTTTGGACGTCTTTCCAGTCCTCTTTTCTGTCGTTGGCATTCCTGACATTTTATCATTAATTCAAGGATCTGGGCTTTCAATTTTTCTTCTTCGTCTAATTGTTTCCTATCTTTCTTATCCTGAATTTCTCTTGGGTTTTCTTTTTCACTTTCCTTCGTCAAATCTTGAACCTCTGTTTCCATCGGTGCTTCGTTGACATTTTCTATTATTGTTTCATCTAATTTCTCTGTTTCTTCAGGAATTATCATTTCCGTTTTTTCAACTATCAATTCCTTTGTTATCTCCTGTTCCGAGATTACTTCTTGCTCTTCCAGCTCAACCTTTCCATCAAAATGAGTCTCTTCAGTTTGCAGCTCGTTTTCATTTTGGCTGTCCTCCTTGTCTGGAGTTACGATTTCCTCCTGAATTTCCATATCTTCTTCCGGAAGGATTTCCAAGTTTTCTTCAGTTTCCACTGGAGTCATTATAATTTCTACTTCTTGTTTCTCTTCTCTAATATCAATTTTGGGCTTTTCTGGCACTGTGACTTCTTTTTCTTCTTCAATTTCAGCTTGTTTTTCCACTTCCGTCTGGACAGCTGTTTCATTTTTGACTGGGATAGCCGTTTCTTTTCCTTTGAGGTCCTCTGCTAATATGTATTCATCATATTTCTTTCGGACGGTCTCTAATATCTCTTCGTATTCCGAAATCTTAACCTTTCTCAATTCAACTAACTCCTGAACAGTTATTATATCCTGGTCTTCATATATGCTCATTATAAACTGATGCATCTTACTCTTTTCCTTTCCTATCCAATCCTTCTGTTCTTGCACATAATTACTTTCATTTGGGTTTGGATAAAAGGTATTCCACCAAATATGCTTCCATTTATCATGTATCTCCGACCATTGTTCCCTTATTTCCACAATTTCATCCCTGAAACTTTTTATCTGTTCCCATGAAACTAATTCGATTTTTCCTTCTTTCACCATACGTTCGACAAATTCCTTCTTCGTTTCTCTTAAAGACTCCTTCACATTGGGGATTTCTTTGTACAATTCCTCTAATTCCTGTTTGGGTATCGTATACCAATTTTTACTTGCCCTCTTACGAAGTTTGTCTATCTCCTCCATTTTTTCAGAGATCCTATCTCTTTGTTCCTCAATTCCTTCTTTTATTCTTAATTCACGACCTTTTAAGTTCCAAAGTTCATTCTTCATCCTATAATGCTCGTCTCGTATTTCTACAACTATATCCAAGAATTATTTTACTTTATCCCATTTCGCCATTTCTACCTTTTCCTGATCCTGAATGTCAGTACTATCGCTCTTTTCCCCTTCGTTTTCTGAGCCTACTTGAACCTGCATTTCTACGTGAGACTTCGAATTATCTTTACTCTTATCATCCTTGGTATTAATTACATTTTCCCTTGGAATCGGTGTACAACAATTTTTTTTTCCATTTGGAGCTCTAAACGCTCAACATTTACCCTTTTGTCTGCAGACATGTTACCTTCTCTTCGTGTAACTATGTCTCCAGGTGCACGCATGCTTTCTACAGAAACCTTTACAATTTCATTACTTGGGTACTCTTTCTCACCTGTAGTTTTACCTTTATCTGGGCTCTCGGCCCTTATATTTTCAGAGAGCCTCCGCCTCTCTTCACTTAACAACATCTTTGCCGTTTCCTCCATCTCTTTACTGAAATGCTCCCCTAGGCATTCCTTAAAATCCCTTATGGTCAACATCTTATTAGAATACAGTGGGCCACTAATGCCACCACACTAGTACATGCTTGAGAGATGATACTCTGAATCAGTGTGTCCCAATTTCTTCAAAAATTTACTTTGGTACGGGTATTCACTACAACGTACCCTTTTAATACTTTTATTCAATTTCATAAACCTTTATGGAAGTATTTAAAATTCAAAATTTCGAAAAACCATTTTTTTCAAAAAATGAAAATTTTGATTTTTCGAGAAAACTCGGGTTTTCCCTAAGAAAACTCATCCCTGCGTACTGGGCGCCAAAAAAAAGATATATAATCAGGTGTATGATAAAATCATACAGGCCCCACGTTGGAAAACGGTTTAACAATTTAATTAGAGGCCCCACGTTGAAGCCACTACACAAATCAAAACTACTCCGGTTCCAAATAAACACGGAGTCCCTAAGATAACACAAATGTTATTTAAAAAATGTGGGTTCACATAAACCAACATTTTCTTAATTAGTTTTTTTTTTCATAAAGGTTCCAAAAAAATGTATACTTACATTTAAAATCTTATGTTAATTATCTAACTCAATATTTTTGGGCATGTTCACACATTCAGCTGTTATCATCTCTCTTTATTTTCACAAATATATTAAGGTAATCAGGAAATCACTTGTGTACTCCAGAGCGTGAAGATACTTGACACAGTCAAAAAAACTATAGTTACTCCCGAAACTTAGTTGCCTTCAATTAACTCGTGGAATCCTACTTCCATACATCATTACAATAGGGATTGTTATTTATCTCTTCTGTCTTATAAGACCATTATCACATAAGAAACTACGATCTGAACAGGCAAACGAAAATATCAATCTACAAGGACCTCGGTTCGACGCCCGGGTCGTTAACAACTTTAAACACTCACGGTGTCTTTACTACATCTTACGAGACGGTTCGGCTCGCCCTTACTCTAAGAGAGCCGGGCCATTAACTCGGGCGCGATTTATGACACGGAGGGTGACGGGCGACTCTCTGTCTAACCCACGTTAGCAGCTCCTTTCCAAGGCTTTCAAAACAAACCTTCACATTATACTCAGTCCTGGGGAGAGACCGGGCTTTTACTGTACTGTATCCATTCAAACAAATATTCTTTGGTTCATAGACCACTTTCGTAACCTTGGCATTTATTAATTATGAGAGGGTCCTCATTGATTGGGGAAGATTAATACACATTCAACGACGAAGAATTAAGGGGCTTTTATCATAAGAGGATTCTGAGTTCGAATCTCTTCACATGCCTCGGGAACCATTTCCTTATAGAGGACTTATACAAGACGCGATTTAAAGTCGGCCGTGGCCTACATGACATACGCTCAATAATACCATATATTAGCTCCCTTTTAACACATACACAATACCTCGTGATACTACGTCACAAATAGAGGACTTATACAATTATCAATTCACTACAATCAACTACCCTCCATAAGTAATTTGCCAAGTATTTTAACTTCTACGCTTTCCTAGCGTGACATTTTAATATTATTTGCACTCCTTTGCGCTATGCATATTTTTAAGCCGAAATGTCTTCCCAAGAACTGATAAATCTCATTAGTAACAATTCATATTATTTTTAATTCTTATATTAATCTTTTCCGTTGCCGATAAATCGCTCCCTTTTAAAACATTCCCTTGAACATCATATCTTACACATACATTAAGGCTTTAACGCTCTTATGTTCACATCAATTTATTTGATCTTTATTTAATATTTCCATACTTAGTTATTAGTATTATCTTTATTCTTTACACAAGCTCAAAAGCTATTTCTTTCATATCTCAACTTTACTTTATTTAAATATCTTTCATGATAATTACTGATATTTCGCTTTCTCTTATGACATTCGTTAAATACATTAATATTTTGATTCACATATTTCCTCTACGGGATTTATTCTTTACATAATCATTTATAATTTCTCAAATTTTTATTATTGTTCAGACCGCGTTCTTGTTTATTCAGTATTTATTTCTTAAAACACATCCCTTTTACTCAAAACCTCCGGTGGATTTGTACACAACCATTTCCTGAAACCAAAATAGAATGAAATTCAGTACTCACATGTTTTTAAGATCGTCCCATGATCTTTATTCTTGTGCGGTGTTTCATTTTGGACCCACTTTGAACTTTTACTCCATATTAAAGGAATTCATCTTATGTACAAACACTTCTTGACATATATTTAAGACACTTAACATTGACGACATTTTTATACACTGATGTGTCCCTTTTGAACACATAATAAACAATAAAAAATATTAATCTAACACACAATCTTGATAAATTTACACTTCACAATTCTTGATCACTAGGCCGTATTTCTGAGCCTATCACACGTGACCTCTTAATTTCCCGTTTCCAAGGGTGAAATTTATTCAATGTCGGCTTCCTATCCTGCAGAATACGAAAGTCTCGAAACATCTACTGTTCCCTGGAATCCAAATTCTTCTACTCCTATCCTGGATGACCGGCTATTTATCTAGCTTGAACGGCTTCTTTGTAGATCTGGCTTTTCGATCCTAGCGAAAGTCTATTCGGATCGAGGTCTCCTCAATAACCTCTCGATGACCTATGGATTTAGTTTATAGCAGCTAGTACTTCTCGAGTCTAGTACTTTTAGAATAGTTCGCCTGCTTTCTGGAGATAATGTTTATAGTCTCCGTGCTTCTTTATTTGATCGGTTCTAGCACTCCTACGTTTCTGAAATACGTTCCGAACCTTATTCTGTTCTTCCCTTTTTGGGTTCTTTAATTTAGATAACAGTTTATCTTTCTGGTACGGTACTTCCGTACGTTATGATATATTCGTTCGTCTATTTAACGACCTATCGCCTTTAAGTCCGACGTTCGCAGCCTGCACTGACTATATCTTACGAACTTTCACTATAACTTGTATACAGTCGGGCCTAAATCCTGTAACTAGGATTTTCCTAATATTTCAATACGGCGATACTTTAAATTTCTTCTTTACCACTCCTTATGGAGGCAAGCGAGTTGTTAATACTGCGACGCCTATGGCTATCGGATATTACTTCTGCGGTGTAACACAGCGTTTCTCCCCTCAAGGAGTACTAGTAACTGTCTTCGATGTGACGCAGAGTTACGCCCCTCACGGACTGTCTGGATACTGATGTGCTGTGATGTAGTCTTACGCCCCTCACGGACTGTCGGAATGACTGCATGCGTAGTAACACCCTCACGGGTTGTCAGAATAACTGCATTTACTGTTGATGCTCTAGCGTCACGTCCTCCTGGACGGACTTGTAATGCGTGATGCGTGATTACGCCCCTCACGGGCTGTCGGAACTGCATGATTGGCTTGGTGAAGCCCGAAGCTTTATACTATTTCACTACAAAAAAATAAGACTCTAGTCCTTTCTGTGACCAATTTCTAAAATAATGGTGGCACAAATATAAAAATTATACCTTCCGAAAGCTCGTCTTCTCAATGTCAAATAATCTCATTGCCCCTAAGAATCGATCGTGCAATTCGGAGATATTAATTAATTTCTCATCCTCAATTGTGTGGGTGTTGTATTTCTTTTGCTTTCTCCCCTCCACACAGGCCTTGGTAATTCCCCGATGACGTCGTCTTGCGTTTGCAGTTTTCTCCTGCGCAATTATTAAATGGTTTCTCTTTACTAAAAAATCTCTCATTCGAAATGATTCACTGTACTGTACTTGTTTACTCATTATTATACTTGTAAACGGGTTAAATTTAATTATTCCTCTTCTGGCGCATAAGCGGTGTTGTCAATTTCCAGCAACGTAAGGTCGATTTCCGAGTCAGGCTTCCTTGTTTAATCCTGGGAAATTTCCACTCGGTTATTAATACTCATGACTCGCTCCCTTCTGAATGTCAAGAGGGATGATCTCATCTCACGAACACCTGGTCCTCGCCTCTTGCACCATATTAGGCTAGCATCTTAGCTGGATCTTTCTTTAAGTTACATTAGAAACTATACGTTTCTTTCATTTTTTTCCCAAATACATGGATTCGCCCTCATTGGACCCTATGGCACATGGGTTCAATATATTAACCAGGTAAAGCAGCTACATCCATGCAAAATTTCATGTAAATCGGACCAGTGGTTCTTGCGTGATTGAGTAATACACAGACACACACCATCTCATTTTTAGCCTATTTTCAGTTTTGAAAAAATAGGCTTATGAGATCACCTTTTGTCCGTGTGTGTGTGCGTGTGTGTGTGTGTGTGTGAGAGAGAGAGAGAGGTGTGTGTGTGTGTGTGTGTGTCCCTAATAAATTCTAAACGGCTGGAGCGATTTCAAAGAAACTCGGTAAGTTCATAGCACTATTCCGGACTACCCCGACCGTGCCCGTCAAATTTTGTAAGGTCTCACCAATCCAAAATGGGGGCTGTGCGAAATATTTCACCAGCATTCAATATCTCCGAAACTATTCCCGATATCACCCTGCAATTTTGTAAGGTGATAAAGTGAACTACTGGAAGTTCACCTATGTGACTTTTGAAAACCTGGTAAGTACAAAACCAACATGGCGGCCACGTGAATTTGCGACTTTTAAATAGATGTTTCTCGCGATTTAGCCGACCAAACGCAATAAAACTTGGTACAGTATATGTTTATACACATTGTAATGCACTAACATCTAACTTCGTTCAATTGTTTACATAACCAGAAGATGGCGGATGTGCGAAATATTTCACCGGCATTCTATATCTATGAAACTATTAGCGGTATCACCCTGAAATTTTGTACGGAGATAAAGGGCACTACTGGAAGTTCATCTTTCAAAAGCCGGTTAACTACAAAACGAATATGGCGGCCAAGCGAATTTGAAAATTTTAATAGACCTTTCTCGCGATTTAATTTTTCAAACGCAATGATATCTGGTACAGGAAATGTTTATATTCATTGTAATGCACTGGTATCTAATTTAGTTCAATTGTTTACATAACCTTAAAATGGCGGCTGTGCGAATTTTAAAAATTAAGTTTTTATTTCTTGTGTCATAATCATGCGATCGAAGTAAAAGTTTGAATAATGATCCTACGCAATAATTTTCCTTTAATGGTACATGACTCTATGGCCTATACATTTAACAATCCAACATGGCGACCATCCGAAATATATAGACGGCTCTGATTATCTATGAATCTATTATAGCAATCAAACTGATTTTTTTATGTTCATAGGGGCTATGAACATAAGTTCACCTATAGGACTTTAAATAACCTGGTGATCACAATTCCAACATGGCGGCGACGCGAAGTATAAATATTCACATGGACGTTTCTCGCAATTTAACCATCCGAGTGCAGTGAAACTTGGTACAGTAAATCCTTATATGAATGTTAATCCACTGGCATCTAATTTATTTCAATTGTTTCCATAACCACTAGGTGGCAGCTGTGCGAAATTTTAAAATCTCTTTGTTACTTCTTGTGTCCTAATCATGCGATTGAAGTTTGAATGCTACACGTACACATTAATTTTCATATAACAGTACATAACTCTAGGACCTACTTATATAAAATCCAACATGGCGACCATCCGAAACATTTAGTCGGTTCTCAATATCTACGAATATATTACAGCAATCAAACTGCAATTTTGTATGTTGATAGTGGCAGTTAACATGAAAAATGAAAATCCACAGCCTGCTTCCAGTCTCCGACCGGGTCAGGAAGGGAATGAATGAAGCCCCTATCTAGCGGCGAGGATATGAACTGTGCCGGCTGCCGAGGCCTGACGCACTCCTCTGGGGCAATGATTAAATGAATGACAGATGAAATGAAATGATAGTGGAGAGTGTTGCTGGAATGAAATGTTGACAGGGAAAACCGGAGTACCCGGAGAAAAACCTGTCTGCCCCCGTTTTGTCCAGCACAGATCTCACATGGAGGGACCGGGATTTGAACCACGGACCCAGCGGTGAGAGGCCGGCGTGCTGCCGCCTGAGCCACGGAGGCTTAGTGGCAGTTAACATAAGTAGGATATATGAAAATAGGCTGTATAGTTCTTCACGGAACTACTTGTTATATATTAGTATAGATAAACACTAAAACATGGAAAAGAAATGCGGTATTTATTTTAATATCAGCAATGTCACAAGACTGAGAAATGACGATCCCATCCACAGTTTCCCTCCACAAACTAATGCATGATGGTGTAGCTACTATGATGCTGATACACTTAAGCAATAAATCCCATCCTACTGTAGAATTGTAAATTAAAATTGCAGAAATGACCTACAAGTAGACTACTCTACTGAGATTATGGTAAAAAGATAGAACTACAACATTTAAAAAAACATTGTTTGTTTACTAATAATGCACTGAAGGAACTGATATGGAGAATTGTGGAATATCTACAAACTGTTCTGACAACCGCGCTTCAGTGACATAGAGGGAAAACTGGCAAACTTAGAACTTGAAGCTGCTAAGGTTGGACTTAAGATAAACTCAAAGAAGATAAAGAGCTGAGAGTGAACTCGTCAGTACAGGCTGGCCTCACTGTGGAAGGAGTAGATGTAGAACAGGTAGATACATTTGTTTACTTGGGAAGTGTGGAAGCGAGAATTCTGGGTATACTATGGCCAGATATAATCCCAAACGAAGAGCTGTGGCCAAGGGCTAACCAACAACCTATAGATCGGGCAGACTCTGCGGAAACAGAATGATGCAGTAGAGAGGGGAGCTCTGGACTGGATTCCTCAAGGGGCTCGGAGACGAGGAAGACCAAGGAAGACCTGGAAACGTACCATTGTAGAGGAGGCCAGGAAAGCTGGAAAGACTTGGAGGGAAGTGAAGAACTTGGCAACAAACAGAGCCCGATGGAAATCATTCTTGGATGCCCTATGCTCCGCACGGAGCGAAAGGAAATAAGTAAGTTAGTTCTGACAACCACCTTCCTGAAGTAATAGCAAATCTATATTTTATTGTTTGTACGTTGTTGTTGTTATTGTTGTTGTTGTTGTTGTTGTTGTTGTTGTTAATTTTGAAGTTTGTTTACGTGTTCCACACGAAACGCCTAGCACATTTCACTAGCCTTCCCGTAGTGTCTGTCTAAACAAAAATAAGTTTGTTCTCAACTTCGTTATAATTTGTTGTGCTTGTTCGGTGGTTTCTTTCTCATTAGGACGTGGTCCTTGTGGCGGTAGAGAGAGATGTGAAGTGCAGCACAAGTGTGGCCAGACAGTTCAAGCCGCACTCAACATTCACTTCTCCATACAGTTGCTTTTGGGACTTTTGAGGTTAAGACTTCTAACTTTTGGAGAGCATTTGTCAGACGATTCTTTAGAAGAGAGATACTGATTCATTCAAGAAGTAAAAGAGAAACAATATTAATTTAATGACTGTGACTATAATAAATGGGTGTTTGATCTATTACGTGGCAAGCAACAGCAATCTTGCGTGGCAAAATGCCACCAGTACAGTCACTCCAAAAAGTTTGTTACATCCTCTTATTTAGGTACACTTTCCAACATAACTATAAAAGATCCTGGCCTGGGCTTTTAACTAGTTTAAATATATTTCACTATCTCTAACTTAGTGTAGAATTATCCAAATAACACGAATAGTTTTCTCTTATGGTCATTTGAATTTTGAATTCTATAAACCTCAGTGAAAATGAATGTAAGTGCATGCAAATTCTACAAATGGTTAAATAGAAGTATAATTCTACACATTGTGTATAATCACTCAATAAGCAATCCCTGAAAATTTCAGTTATGTAGCGTTTAGAGTTTCAGAGAAAAGTGTACCTACGTGGTTGTTTCAGAGTAAGCGGTTGTTTATTGACTTTGCTGCAACATTTTCGTGACATTCTAGTGTTTTCGCTCTGTGTTTGACTCTTCGCTCTGGCAAAAAAAAAAATACACTAGGCCTACTGTTTTTTCTTTTTTTCTTCTTCTTCTTTTTGTGAACAGTTTTTGGAACAATTTCCCTGCATGGTTGGTTCCAGCAAAGGATAATTATTTTGCATTCTGTACTGTTTATCGATGCAATGGTTTTTATATCACATGGTGGGAAAAGTGATATTTCGAAACACGTGGGAACAAAGAAGCACCAAGAAAATGCAAAGTGTAGCAAAAAATTAAAAAATTAAAGATTCTGTTGTTAAATTTTAAAATAATGGGATAATTGAAGCATAATTTGCCAAATAATTGAGCTGATATGCACTATTTGCATCTCCTGAGTTTTCCTGATTTTCATATCAAAATCTCCTGATAATTGGTTTTGTAAGGTTGGCAGATAAGAACGTAAATTAACCAAAATACCTAGATATAGAATCTATTGATGTGATTGTTAGTGAAATATATATTATACAGTATATGACACGCAAAATATTACAATAATGCATTTTATAAGAACCTAATTTTATTACACAACAAAAACTATGCTATAGAACTATACATGTGGACTTGTTTTTAGTTCAAATACTACCATCGAAATAATTTGGTGAAAATATATATAGCAAAGGCATAAAACATATTACAGGCCTATTTAGTTTAGCTACACTAATTACTACCGTTCGTCAATATGATGATTTCCATCCAAGTGCTGCAAGTACCACCACAGTTACCAACTTCTCGAGATATACAGCTACACAAAATGGCGGGAAGACATTAAACTGCACTGCCACCTTTCGTAAATTTCCAAAGCCACCGCCGTCTCGATCCTTTTATAAGAGGATTAAACATCCCTTTTCATCTTCCATAAGTCTGCCCCGTGGCATAGCCGTGCTCATTAAATCGTGCACTACGGCCGCGAGGACAGTTGCACCAAATCCAGAGATCGCAGGTTTGGATCCCGGTGCTGACAGTGGCTATCCTGATTGTTGTTTTCCCTGGGTTTTCCATATTCCATCCAGGCAAATGCTGAGATACTACCTTACTTCAAGTCCCGTGGCACCGACCCCATCCCTGCCCCTAACTCACTACTACAGTCATCACATAAATAGACGTTATCAGACAAGTTCCACATACACCCAACTATACGGGGCTGATAACCAAGATGTCCCAAGCCCCTAAAATGAATTAACAACAATCCTTAACTCTCAACAATAATGCAATCATTATTCCTTTAAAACAAGCATGCCGCTCGAGCTTGTGGCAGTTTATTTGTGTTAACACTTTATAGGGCAGAATATTCAAGATATTCTTCTTCTTGTTTCGAATAGGCCATCTAGGGACCACGACGTTCAACTGTTACATTTGGAGTGGGCTTTGATGTTTGCCCAGTAGTTACGCATCCTCTGGCTGTGTTGCTCCCTCCTCTCCTGGGTCCAGAGGGCACCTGTTTTCTTTCTTGGCGGTTTGTCTTGGAACCTCAATTGCTGAAGTACCTTCCTGAGAGATGTCCGGTCTTTTAAGTCTCTTTCCGTCCCTCCAAGTTCTTGCAGATCTTTGCTCACTTCCCTCAATCATGATGACTTGGTCTTCCGCTTTTGCCAATAACCGAGGAGCTAGTTGGTCAACTTGGTAGGATGCATCCTGTAGACGTGTCCATGAAATGCTAGACGTCGTTTCCTAGCAACATCCGTGATTCTTTCACAGTACGTGTAGAGCTCTTGATTAGGTCGCCTTATGTATTAATTCCCTTCCTTAACAGGCTCCAATATCTTCCTCATTATCTTTCTCCAGTGTACTTCGAGTTTCCGTGAGTCCCTTTCGGTTGAATACTAGGCATTCCGAAGCATATAAGGCTTCGGGACGTATAACTGTCTGGTAGTGTCTCATTTTAGTCTTTCGGGAGAGACACTTCTTATTATATGTGTTCTTGGTTAGTTGATAAATTCAAGATTTCTTTTTAAATTCAATTTCATAGTCAAATATTAATTATTAGTTTTAATTCTTGTTTTCATCAACATTTTAATTTTTATATTATTTTATAAGCTTAAAATAGTACATTATGCAACGAGCCTAAAATGGCCATAATATTAAGACACGAGTATTTTTATAAAACGAGCGTATGCGAGTTTTATAATTTCCATACGAGTGTCTTAATTACCATTATAGGGGAGTTGCATACGAATGTTTATGTTCGACGATAATTATAACTTTATTATATGTTTTAACATAAATATTCATAAATATCTGTTCAGTCACTAGAATGTTGTGATCGGGTGCTGCGGTGGGTAGTATATCTCTGTTTCCTAAGCTCTCTGGACAACCGACGCATGCGCTCTGTGTGCTTCAATGCCATATGTTCAGATTGTGCTCCAGTATTCAGTAAAACTGTCACCGAAGTCGTTTCAAAACCACGCGCTGTGTAGAAATTGATTTTGGGGATATTAGGGTACAGTGCCATTTCTTGTTTCAGTTTATTTACGGGAACATATGGACGGTGCAATTTCGGTAATGTATATAGACATGTTGGATTCTGAACGCATGCGCGAAGGTATCCTTATCTAATTGGTCACACAACTGTTTCTTGAGCTCTGATTGGTGGGAGAAACTGTTTCATAATGAAAAATAGTGTTATAATGAGCCTAATTATGATACAGTTTTCTGACACATAATAGTTAGGGTCGAACATAAATAATATTATAACACTATAATCTTAAATTTTATAAGCTTATTTATTTTCAATTTTACAACCATATTTATTTTTTATTAATTATTGTAATTCAATTTTGATTTTTACTATGATTTAAAAAGACATTGTGGGGGTTTGAAGTCATTTTTCAGTGTTGCCTAAGTAAACAAAAGTTTGGTGCTTTTGATTTAAAAAGAATTAATTTTAATTGGTTTAATTGTTTTAATAGTTTTTTATATATTTCAATCACCTTAGATTAAGGAGGTAAAGAGATAATATTTGGTTTTCAGAAATATTAACACTCCACAAGAAAATATCGCTGGAAGATTCAACCATCAGCATCTTGGACAAAATGAAGTGTCCTTATAGTTGGTGGTAAATATGGAGACCACTAACCTTCCTGTATGTTTGACTGACGTATTTTTGTTCTTCCCTTTCCAGGAACTGGAGCTGCGAATAGAGACGCAGAAACAAACGCTCCAGGCGCGAGATGAGAGCATTAAAAAACTGCTTGAGATGCTCCAGAACAAAGGTGTCGGTAAGTTAACGTGCTACAATGCGCATGTTCTCTCTTCCGCACCCCATACTTCTTTCACTTACTGTAACATTGCCCTCCCGCACAAATTTGTATTCCACTCACAAGGAACACTCAACTCGTTCGGGTGGCACGGGGAGCTAGTTGCCATACTCTGTTTTTCTGAAATTAAAACGGTTTTGACCCAGAGTGATATTTAGAGGTATTGTTAAGCGATTGCCTTCGCCTCGGTGGCACGTGGAGGTCTGGTCGCACGTCAGCTAGAGCTCGGACGGTATGTGGTGAAGCTTCAAGGTCACGGTACAGACTGAGTAAGGGGAGCCGGAGCACTGGAGGACAGCACGGCGGACGACGAATGACTGCTGTAGATGTTCCATCACCACTGAAACGAGGCTGGAAATCTGGCTGCCCAGAGTGGTCAGCTTGACCTAAAAGCCTCATCATATTACCGTCCGAGCTCTACTACGCCTGCAACGCTCAACTAGTGGCAAGTCGGCGTGCTATCGAGTAGTGCTTCCTAGCGAGACTACGCGAACAACGAAGCTCGGAAGGAAATGGTGGTATCAGTTTCGATTATATCTATGACACTGGTTTATATTGCTTGCCACGGTGGGTGAGTGGTTATCGTGTCGGATTACTAACCCCAAGCTTGATGGTTCGCTCCTGGCCGTGGTAAGTGATTTTTGAAAGGCGGAAAAAATATCGACACGCTGGTCATACGGTGTTAGCATGTTAAATAACCCATTTGAATTCAGTAGTCCGTGTACATAGTGGCAAAATTAATCTCGGGAATTTCCGTCAACACAAAGTTCCTCATTTCTCTACTGGAAAGCGCTATAGTATCAAGGAGATTAAATATCTAACCTCCTTGACTTCCATAGTGCTTCGAGGAACAACAAAATTCGACATGCAAGCTGCCCTCTGGGTGTCAAGTAACGAAGCATGCACCCGGCATCCGAGGCCATAGGATATTATTATTATTATTATTATTATTATTATTACTGGTATATATTAATGTAGACCTAAATACGCCTTGAATATTTAGAAAACGTGGTGCGTACTTCATTTCTACGCCTTCTAGTAGTATTCTTTTTTTGAACATTATTAATAAAATTTACGGTGCATAACATCTACTTTCCACTTATTCGTGGCAATCGTTTCAGAGATTAATATTATTGAAAGAAGTGACCAAGTTGTTCACGACGCATTTATTTATTAATTATTAATATTTTAGGATTCAGTCGGTCAATACAAAATAATTCCAATTACCGAAATATGTGAAAAATAACCTGAAATAATTTACATAACCCAGTTTGTGTTGACCGACTGAAACTTACAATATTAATTGTTAACTAGTTAAAACCCGCAAAACATGACGGTCATTGGATAGATATTTATTGAAGGATTCTCTTATACAGAATGCATTGTTTAACAATTACTTTTTGACACAGATGCAACTTTAAGGACGTCGAAAGATCGACTTCGCAACATATAACTGGCCATGACTGAAACCTTGATGAGGCAAATAGAAACCTACACGTTCCAGAGTTTCCCCTTGAGTTTTATTGATTGTGATAAAGTACGGTAAGCGAATTGGAAATTGGAAAATTAAAGTGTTTTATTGCAAGATGTTAAATCAAGTCGAAGGATTATAGTTACCTGCCCATTAAGTGATTTGCCTCCACAAATACTTACTCTAAAAGTTTGAGCCATTGAGGCACAACAATATTTCCCCCCTTTTTAATTCTCATAAACAAAGATCTCAGAAAGATGCGGCGGGATCCGCCATTTCTCTCGTGGAAAGGAGCCATTTTGCCCAAGCGCGGGAGCGAAAAATATTACACTTTTCTTTAATAATTTAAAAATATACCCGAACATATATTTTCCTTTTAAAGATACTCTGCAAATCTGAATGCCAAGAGCTCTCGTTAGAATGCAATACGAAGTCGATCGGTAATAATAATAATAATAATAATAGACTAATAATAATAATAATAATATCGTATGGCCTCGGATGCCGGGGGCAAGCATTGTAATTTGACACCCAGAGGGTAGCTTGCTTGTCGAATTTCGTTGTTCCTTGAATCACTATGAAAGTCAAGGACAGGGGCAGATGACCTCATAGTTCCGCCCCTTAAAACAACAATAACTAACTAACTAACTAAAGTCAAGGAGGTTAGATATCGAAGCGTTTTCCCAGTCTTGCGGTAACAAAATCACCTTAGTGTTTTAAATATATAGACTAGCGGGTCCATGCAAGAACTTTCGCATAATGGGTTGTCAGCGCCACATGTGTACAGACTACCCGCTCGGGCCTGTTGCTATGCGGGCTGTACGCGATGCCAGGGGCTATCGTCTTATTTATTTGTTTAAGCACTTTCTAAAACCGGGTGAGTTAACCGTGGTCGTTACGGCATGACTGATGGCAGTCGCTCACATCCGGGAGGCGAGGAGGTTCGAATCCCCCGCCGGCAACCTTGAAGATGGTCTTCTGTGGTTTCCCATCTTCCTTCCAGGCAAATGCCGGGGTTGGTCCCTAACTATAGGCCACAACCGTTACCTTCCAACTCCTCGTCCTTACCTTCCAACTTTCCTTCCCAACGGTACTTGTAGCTCACCCATTGGGTGTCCGTCTCGAAGCAGCTACAAAACTGGCGAGCCGAACATTTCCTCGGACACTCCCGGCACTAAAAGCCATACGCTAAAAAAAAGCACTTTCTACACGTGAAATATGCGGTACTAGTGGACCCGTGCGAGAACTCTCGCATGTGTATAAACCACCCGCCTGGCTTTACTGTTATGCGGGCTTCAATAAACATGCTTATTTTTTTAAACGCACTTATTAAACTAATTGTCGATATTAATGACATCAGAGAGCAATTCATCACTGCTGCTGGTTGCACAATGGGTCGTGTTCGCCCCATGTGTAACTTATAGACTATCCACTCGGCTCTACTGCTATGCGGGCTGTACGCGACACAGTTCTGCCAGGGGCTATCGCCTTGTTTATTTGTTTAATAGCACGTTATAAACAAATACATATATTTCCGTTTACTTTTCAAGAAATGTAAGATTTTTCCTGTACTATTGAGACAATTGGAAGATTTTGGTACAAACCACACCTTCTAACTCCCTCTGGTTTAGGAGCTTGAGTTTTGTGTAACATACACCTTAGCGTATTATATAATAAGATAAGGCATCACTGTCAAATGGCTTCAAAGCTATCTTTTCGACGCATTTAGGTTTACATAAAATATACCAGTACGCTAGACATAATATAGTAGGTGGAATCACAACTGCCATTTCCTTCAGGATTACGTAGTCTCACTAGGAAGCCCAACTGGTCAACGCTCCGGGTTGTCCTCGATGAGCGGCTTCGGTGAGGTAGTCGGTAGCATGCTGAGCTTTTATGCCCAAAATCACGGGTTCAAACTCGGCCGAAGTCGTCGGATTTTTAAGAGCGTTACAATCCTTCAGTATGCCTTCCTTCGGAGGGGTAAGTAAAGCCGGCGGTCCCATGTAATAAATGTACGGCATGTAAAAGAACCTTCCACTAATTAAACTTGTGTGAAGCTAAATTTGCATGTTATATTTCGTTGAAACACTATCAAAGTTCCAACGTTCACCACTAGGTGTTAGTGACATCAGGTAGCGAAAGTTGGAACTACTTGAAATTGTACGGAACTTGTAGCTTCCGCATTGAAGACTGCTACAGCTAGTCAAACATGTCCTCGGACACTCCCGGGACCAAAAGCCGTAAGCTAAATAAATAATCAAATATCTTCGATGAGCGTTGCAGCCGTAGTCTATTAATCGCAGCGCCACCATACCTCCACCTGCCAAGCATAATTTTTAACAGTCCAAAATATCACATTTAACGACCGCGGTGGCCGAGAGTGTTAACGTGCTACCTCGTGCCTCGCTGGCATCGGGAGAGAGTAATTTCAAATCCTACCTCAGCCGTCCTGAAAATGGTTTTCATGGTTTCTCATTTTCACCATCAGACAAATGCCGCGATGGTTCCTTTCAATAGGTCCACGGTCGATTTCCTTCCAAAATCCCTTCGCTGACCCATCCTGAAAATAAAATAAATGGTCATTAATAAAATATCACCTTTTTGTTTTTTGACAAGCACACCACCTCATCTAGATCCCCGTTGCAACCTCAATTAAATCTCAATTTCGAACGACTTGGGTGTTTCTTGTCAGATGTCATCTCTTGTAGCCAAGTGATAATACAGTAATTCTTAAACACTTGCATTTTCTAGTTGTCTTATTTTAGTTTATTTAAAACTATGTAGTTTCACAAAATATTGTAGCAAATAAGGAATATATACTTTTATTTTAGGATTTAAATGTAGCTAGATCCTTAGGCTATATTAGTTAGTATTAAGTTATGTTACCGAGAAAACCTTGCAGTAAATTCCCTCATTAAATTTTAACTCAGTGTCCTTAAGGAGTGTAATGTGTATTTGTATTCACCTGCAAACTCGTGAATAAGTGAACAAGTCTCTATAGCCATTGCATATCTGTACACCTTGATTAGTTTCCTGTCATTTAAATGCCGTATAATCGATGGCGAACCCTACAAATTTCATGAGTGTATTTTGAATGTGTTCTATGAGACATTGCCTAATTTTAATTAATTTATTGATTTAAAAAAATGGCACGGCTATACAGTAGGTAGATGAATGCCACAGAACAGTACAGGGTTCAGCTAACAAGGACATCTCGTGAATAACAATTATCCAATCACGTTGAAGCTTGACGCACATGCTGTTCCGTCACAAGGGAAGCACCTTTGACGTTATTTTATCTCTGAATTAGCTTCCTCCGTGGATCAGTGGTAAGGGCCTGCCTCATGTTAACAAGATTGTGGGTTTGATTCCCAAACAAGGATGTCCGACTTTTGAAGGACGGGAAAGTTCACGGAACTCCAAGTCATATGATGTCGGCGCGTAGTAGACCTCTCGCATCATATTTGATGATTAAAAGACAATATTAAATTACTCGCAGTGGATGTGTAACGTCTAAATTGGTGAGTAGATTGCCTAAAGTGGGTCCAAATGGAGGTCGTCAGTTGATTATTGCCTAATTATTATTATTAGTAATATTTATTATTACATTAAAATAAATTACGCGAACCGGCAAAAACTAAGGACCACTCAAATATCATTTAATTTCCTTCTCAAAGTTCTTTATTCCTTTCTCTTCCTCCACACTTCCTTCGTTCTTTCAGAGTGTTGCACCTTTCTCTCGGCAGTCCATCTTCCTCTCCTGCGTTCTCTCTTTTCTCCCACAAGAACCTTTATGTTAGAACAGGCTGTTCCAGCCGAGCAACTCGCCCGTGAACAGCGGAGTACTCGCCGCCTTACGTGAGTAACCCTGCAACATGCAATACAGCCCTGCTGTGGGGGGCTGCCGTCACTTCACGATGGATACATCAAGACAGGCTGGAAGTGCATGGACTTGTACTATGACCTTCGTCCAGTGACGCATTGGCTATCACCACCAGTCCCTCTACAACCTACTCCGAGCATTACTGCTGAGTACTCGCGTGTACTCAGACTCAAACTCGTGGATTTGGAACAGCCTGTGTTAGAAAGTATTTCCCTGAGTTGTGTTCTGTCTCGACAGTCGTCAACTGTAATTCCTAGCCTCCGGAGTTCTGCCTTCCTCTGCTTCGTGTAACCCCCTTAGCTCTTCAGATTGTATATTTTATCAAAAATTTATTTATTTATTCTTGTTGGATCCATTCTAATCATATGTCCATAGAAACGTAAACGTCTTTCCCTAATTGTTGTTTCGAGGTCTTTCATATATCTCCTTGTTTGATCTTAGTCTGTAGATTCTCTGTACCACTTTTGGACCGTAAATCCTCCTCAATATCCTCCTTTCAATCGTCAGAAGCTTCTCCAGGTTCAACAAGTTTGCCGTCTCCACACCATATGAGATCACCGGTTTTACCACAGCATTGTAGTGTTGTAGTTTGGCATTAAGGGAGAGGTTCCTTTTGTTGTATATAGTCTAATATTAGTGGAGAAATTGAGTTTCTCTAGTTTAAGTCTTCTGTTTTCCATTGACTCTTTATCCAGTCCATTGTTGCTAATGATTTCTCCGAGGTATTGTGACCGTTTGACGAACGCCCTACGAACACACAAGTGCGCATCCGATCAACAGTCGAGCACAAAGACTCAAAAACATCTCGGGGTTAACAGTGGGCATTCTACAAAGGTGTAGAATAAAGAAAATAAAAGCTTTGCTGTTCCCCAGATGCACACTACAGCAAGGATAGAAGGCATATTTCAAGAATCATGAATGACCACAGTATCAGTTAAGATAAAATTTGCATCAATTTAATTGATCCATTCAACCATCCTAATCTTTACAAGGGAGAAAACTAAAACACCATCTGGAAAAAATAACATCCTGCGCTCCCCCTGGGATCCTATACTATTTAATCGCAGGTGTTGAATCACGTTCAAAAAAAATTATGCAACCAAAACGTCAACTTTTAAACATTCCATTGTGTTAGAATACCCATGAAATTAATAGTCCATCATGGTATTCTATTATATTATAAACGATATTTACAGTATTCAAGTTGTGTAGATCACTGATCGTCCTATCACACTTGAATAACATTTTATTTCTGAAGTTCTACACTTTTCCATATTTCCAAAAATCATGGATAATCCTATGGGATATTCTCTTCCATGAAACGAGAAGAAATTCCAAAACATACTAGAATTGTTAATTATACAACTTAATGCAAGTCAGACCAAGTAGAACAAAGATGGATCCATTAGAAACATAATACCATTTATATTTCATTATTCCCACACAATGAATATTCATATTAGAAATAATAAATTATGGATCTGTGATTTATCCTCGATAATAAAATAAATTATGGGATTAATTATTCAGTGATATTAATTGCAACTCAACCTTATTATTCCAACCAATTTCAAACACTTATGGATGATTCGTAGCTATTTCAAAATTTTCATCGGAACATGAGGCCGTATTTTAAATGCCCCATTTCTTTATGCACTTTATCAATTTGGTTTATTCCTTGATATCACAATATGGCAAAAGTATTAGGCATGTTAATCTATCTGCAGGTTTATATCATTCAACCAGAAAATATGTAATTATGGTTAGAGCAAATTAAAGTAGAATCTAGAATTCCATTGATGACAAGATCTAGATAGCGGCGTGGGGTTGCAACAGCGGCACCGCCCTTCTTTTGAGTAATATGAGGCAAAATCCTCCAAATTCCAACATTTCATTATATTCAACAACTATAATTCTTTTACATATTATTTTCACATATTTACCTTCCATCCAGTCATATTTACTGTATTTAATGGATTATCATAATTATTAATGGGACAAATGCCTACGCGCATTCCCAATTCAACTCATCACCCTCTAAGATTTATCATATGAATGTTATAAGTAACTGTCTTCAATTAACCTGTTCAATTATCCGCTTGTCACCATAACAAAAATCCTCCTAATTGATACACCTTGCTCTAATAACAAAACTACGTTACGATTGCTTTATCAATCCAATGTGCATTAATTCATGTTAATTTCTCATATTTGTTTTAAAGAAACATCACCTAAATTATCCAAACTCATCCATTTATTATTATTATTAATATGAAATTCTCATGGATAAATACCATGTTCTATTTTTCATAAGATCCATTAAATTGTTATGAATATTCCTCCTTAATTCCCCATGTAAATTCTCATACATGATCATTCCGCATTATCATTTTAAAGAAAATCCTTAACCACCAGAAAAATCGAATCATTTTACGATAAATGACAATCAGAACTCATCTAAGACGAATTGCATCAAAATGATCAAGAACTACATTTAAATAAACAAATCATCAATAAACTATCTCAAAACGATCGCTAAAAATAACAATGTGCCATAAAATATGCACGGAACTGTACAACAAAAATCAGGATGAAACTCCTGTCTAAATAGAACAGCCGGATGCCTTCCGAAAATATACTCATTCTACGATATGCCCACCGTGGATATGCTATCTCAAAAGAAATAAAATAAAATTCGAAGAGTGGACAACATCAAAAAGATCCATGCTTATGTCCCAATATAATGCAGAAAATAAAGATCTATGGCGTTTAAAACGATTCCTACATGGTTGAATGGTATAGTCTAAGGTCTGATATTCACCGGTACTAGATATTAAGAATAGAATAAGGGGCTCACGTCCATTTCAGATGTTCTTGAAGAAGGTCCAAGTTCCTGCGGAATGCCCTTAGTCTGAGCATAAAATCCCACGCGATCCTCCGCACACGGAAATGTGCACAGATCGACTTCATGGCTCCACTGGTCTAAGTCCCAAGTATCCAGACGTCAGCATCCATCGTACACCCAATTCATATTTAACGCACCATAATACTGGCTCGACTCATGGTAGATTTCAAAATTTCATACCGGCGTATCGCTACCATGACGTCCTGATCGGATTGTCTTAACACCATAGCTTCTGCTATGAAAAGCACGTGTCTAATACTGTCACTGATTTTACGACAATCACTCGGTGTTTTACCGTCCCGAAATACTTCCGAATAGTCACAGTAATGTTCCCGGTTACTTGATTGTAATCCTTCTGTAGTTATCGCAGTACGCTTACACACCTGTTTAGCCTTAATTCCATGTCAATTGCTAGCCAGAAATCTACCCTGGTATGAGGTATTATATTCACATAACTCAAGTAAGGAGTTACTTCCAGCTCATAGCCCTGAATATGCTGTGAGCTCGGGCCATACCCAACACAACTTTGCATTTACAAAAGCTAGTCCCATCTAGTAAAACTATCCTGAGCACATTTGAACAATGCCTCGTTTGTAGGCTAATTTTGGCTTCCAGGTCAGGTACTCGTAACTTAAGATTGATTGAGCCGCCCGCTTATGCACGGATTAACTGCACAAACACGAATGTGTCTCCCATTACAGCTGCCTGCTTGACCCTGCAAATCGTCAGGTGTTAGCATACATACGCGCATCGCCGTCCGCGCATCTCATCCAGCCTGCAACCAACGGCAGAGAAACTCAACTCAGTCAGGCGCTCGCTTCAAATTCAAAATATAGCCGCGACAAAAACAACATCTCCATAACCAGCAACTGACGCTCTTTCACACGGTTATAGTATTTAAACTGTTTCGTGACCTTTACCCTCCCATATTTCGTCTTAACTGTTTCCTTCATGTAGTTCTTGTTGGTGCTCATCATCTCTGTTTTTGGAAAAGAGATGTGTAGCCCTGTTTACCCATCGATTCCTCTCAGTTCATTTATCTGTATGATTGCTTCCTGTTCCGTTTCAGCTAGAATTGCCATATTATTATTCTTTCATTTTTACATCGTTGTGCTCATCTGTTGAACGCGATAGAATTTATTTTGCCAATGATATTTTTTTCTTCTCTCAAAATCTCTTCATCTGGACCGTAAAGATCTTCCTCCGTTCTTATGTCTATGATTTTTTGGTCCTGGTAGTAATTTTCTCAGAGAAATGTACTTATCTGGAGTGTATCTTGTAAAATTTCCTCCGTAATGTCAATTTCTTGAAGGTCTTTTAGGTAGATTTCATTAGAAAGCTAACTATTGCAATGGGTCCCATGTTTCGACTTCCGGAAAATTTCGACATATCTTCGCGTTTCACATCCCCCAGGCCCCAAAACCACCGTCAGTTCAAAAGTTTATATATAATTTATGTATGTATATATATATATGTATATATATGTATATCAGTTTCTTGTGGACACGATAACTGCCGTAATTTTGCACCAATCACATTGAATTTTTTACGGAATATGTATACCAATAAAATCTCGGTCGAGTTTGTTACTGGGCTAAATCGGTCGAAGGGGGGTGAAAATGGGGGGGCTTTTTTTTCGAAAAAGTGAAATATTGCTATAACTCTCTTAATATGTGAAATATCGAATCCATTCAACGTTCATACCATGTGTCGGATAAAGCCCAAAAATTTATGTTTGAAGAGTTTTTTATAGCACCAACCATTGACCAAAGGGGTGGGAAAAAGTGGGTTTTTCGGTAAACATTAATCATATCTCTCTTAATAGGCACAATATCAAAACCGTACAAAATGGACAATATTCCCCTAATAATTACCTAAAACTTTTGTCTGAAAGAATTTTTGATATGACCCACCATTATGCCAAGGGATGAAAAAAATGATTTCGGAATTATAAGAAAATGCCAAGAGCTATCAGTGGTTGCCATGTCAACACTACTAAATTGATGAGGGATGAGCCATCAGACGTTGCCAAGATAACGCACTTGCACGAGATCAGATTCAGATTTCCAACTGACTAAGTGTGAAGCGGCTTCGGTGACGTAACTGGTAGCATGCTGAATGTCTATGAGCAAGGTCGCAAGTTCAAAGCCGGCCGAAGTCGTCGGATTTTCTAAGAGCGCTAAAAATCCCTCAGTATGCTTTCCTTTGGAGGGGAAGTTCCAACGTTCGTTGCGAGTTGCTGGTTGCGGTGGCATCTAGTAGCCAAGTTCACAGCTAGGTGTCGTTGACGGTAGTACCTGATAGCAACATTAGGAACTACTGCTTGAAATTGACCGTCTGCAGTCCTTACCTGAATTACAGACTAATACAGCCATCCCTAAATACACGGGGTTACATGACCGCGTTGTCGCAGCCCCTAAACTGAGGAACCAACCAAAATCTCTGCGGGAGATATAATTTTGCGTGAAGAAGTAACAGACCGTTACATAGTTACACATCAGTGTCGAAACCTTGCATAAGGACAGTGTGACCACAAGTATAAAAATGGACCCCAAATGACAAGAAGGTTACCGTTCCCATAAGACAATAAAATGTTTAAAATAAGCATAAAATGACGAAAAACAAAGTTAATTAAGCTCCAATTATAAAATACCTTCTCGCAATAAATGAGGTCTGATCCTTCTACGAAAACCTGCATATTCTGCCTATTTTCGCCTATCCCCAAGTTTGTCCGGTGAAATCTACCTCCGCCTTCCGGCGTGCCGAGAGGACTTTATCTATTTCACTAAGTCAGTTGTCCTTGACTTTCATTGAGAAAGCAAGGTTGAGAATCATTTTTGGTGATCCTTTCATTGTTAATTCTGAGAATATGGTCGTAGAACTTCAATCGCCTTTTCCTGAAGGTGTCAGTTATCTTTTCACCTTGCTGATAAAGCTCCTGAGACTCCCGTTTCATCCAGATTCCTTCTGAGCAGACTGGACCAAGGATTTCCTCAATATTTTCCTTTCTTGTTTCTCTAAGTCTTGAATGAGAGATCTGCCCCAATTATCAGGGTTTCCTAGGCATATAATGCTTCGGGTTTGATATGTGTTATTAATATTATTGTTTCGTTTCTGCCAACTAAGGACCACGTTATTTAAACTGTTTCCTTTTAGCTTTAAGATTAGCCCGATGATCCTTCAATCGTAGACGGTGTTGTTCTGTTCTCTCATTTGTCCACGCTTTTCCTATTTTCAGCGTCGGTTTAGGTTGGAAACTACGATGTTGGAAAAGTTTTTATTTACTGTATATATCACACGTTACATGCCTATTTGACCACGCGAAGCAATCATGCCTATTTGTTCTTCCTGTTATTCCAGTACTCTTTCATTCCTGCACTAAGGCCCTCTTCCTTTCTTCGGTCCACTTTGGTCTTTGGGCTGTAGGTGCTGCTCTCTCTCTGACAACACTTTCCCTTTGTATATTTTGTGTCGAAAGACGCTTTTGTCTATGACGTCTTCTGGGTCGACCTGTGCTTTTACCGGATCAATTTTGACTTGCATCATCCAGGCCGGTGTATGTATCTAAGAATTTAGTTTTGATTATTATTATTATTATTATTTCCTCATGTAATTAGCTTGCCACGGTGGGTGAGTGGTCAATGTGTCGGTCTACTAACCCCCAAGCTTGCAGGTTCGCTCCTGGCCGTGGTAAGTGGTTTTTTTTTTGAAAGGCTGAAAAAATATGACACCATGTCATATGATGTTGGCATGTCAAAGAACCCATTTGAATTAGTAGGCCGTGTTCATAATGGCAAAATTAATCTCGGGATTTACCGTCAACACAAAGTTCCTCATTTCTCTACTAGAAAGCGCTATAGTGTTCAAGGAGCTCAGATATCTAACCTCCTTGACTTTCATAGAACTTCAAGGAACAACGAAATTCGACATGCAAGCTACCCTTTGGGTGTCAAATATTAAAGCTTGCACCCGGCACCCGAGCCATAGTATATTATTATTATTATTATTATTATTATTATTATTTTTATTATTATTATCATGTAATTCATTTGGGCTGCCCATAGAATGGGGTGATATTGCATGCGTTTGAATAAGTGCAGGTGACTAATAGCAAGCCACTCCAGCTCAACTGCTCACTAGCCCTCTCGGTGATTTAGGCTGTGAATGAGCCGACTGACTAACTTATACAAGATAGCCATTGTGGCGAGTAGGGGAGATGAACAAATCCAGCTCTTACCAAGTAAAGCAAACCAGCCCCGCCTGGTAAGTAAGGACAGGTTGGAGCCGTGGATTGAACTCTACCCGAGTGACCTCGCCTGGAGAGGTCGTCCATGAGTGCTCCCGCGCGATGAGCATAAGCTGGACACCCGTGACTTAGAATAATGGGCATGCAGAAATCTTTGGGTTTCTTTTACTTTGTAATTCAAAAATGTATTTCACTGTATGCAAAACAAGCATAGAAATGATACACGTACACTCTGGAGGCCCCTTCAATGTCATCGTGCTACCGAAGAAATTGGGGCTACTACAAACTTCGACAAATCGAAGAGCCACGTGCATCTACGAGGGATGATCCGAAAATAAGTTTCGTCTTTCTTTCCCAGGGACCCTTTATTGCCAACTGTCAAACACCATGGCATTATGCACCTTGCACCATTTTTTTTGGGCATAGTCGATACCGACATTGATACACTTGTCGTATTACCCATTTAAGACTTGATTGCTGCTGAGCGTGGCGGCGCCAGTGTTTGTTGTTTATTGCAGCAGCTGCCCCGCGGGGCGAAGCGGGGAACACAGCGATGTCAGAATGCATTCTGCACATAAGTCAAGTAGTATTGCGCATTACAGAAGCTCATGTCACCACGGACAGTTAAACGATGACTGAGGCTACTGCAGCTGAGTCTTATCCTACTCGCGCAACTGTACCTGTCAACGAAGCAGGCTGACGTGTGACACAAGTAAACAAAGAATAGTTCCCATCTCGACCGCCGGCAATCAATTCGTGAAAGGGTAATAGCGTGCAATCTGTTTGAAGAAACCACTCTGGTAAAACTCGGTGCCCTGTGATGTGAGGAATTGTCGCACAGCCTGCTCCAGGGTCAGATTTCTCGGAACCCATCTTGCGGACACTTGTCGGTAACCCAACACATCATCGAGCATGTGATGGGCCCGGGCACAACCAATACGTAGTGTGGACGCCACGTCTGCCACCGTTATGCGCCTGTCCTCTAACGCCATGTCCTGTACTCGAACAATGTTTTTTTTTTTTTATTATTCGTGGATGTGGAGCGAATCCTACTTCGATCTTCTTCCTCCACACTCTGCAGTCCTTCCCTGAATATGCAACGCCAGCGACCGACCATTTGACGAGAAATGACCGCTTCACCACACACGGTCTGTAGGCGTTCATGGATGACTAACACTCTAGTCCCATGTGCCCATACATACCGGATAACAGCACGCACTTCCATTGGCGGTCACGTTGTCAGTACACGTCTGTCTGCCATCGTGAGTTGTGTTCTAATGATATCGAGCACACCCGTCTGCTGCTCCTCCCTCTTCGTTGGCCCTCTGCGCATGCGTCATTCCCCTTCCGCTGAACCGCGTTGAACCAGCCACGGGTGAGGATTCTTATGGCGATTGTTTGTGACACCTGGTGTACCATCTGTTTCTGAAATTGTATTATTCCCGTTTTTCCAACGGGGTCGGGGATGAGATGCGATGGAAGTCACTATGGCAGATGGGTTTTATGGCCGGATGCCCTTCCTGACGCCAACCTCAAGATAGGAGTTAATGAGAGATGAAATTAATGATGGTGAATGACTCTGGGCAAAGATGTGGAAGGAAGCGGCTGTGGCCTGTCAGAAGGTACCGTCCCAGCATTCGCTTGGAGTTGAAAATGGGGAACCACTGAAAACCATTTCAAAGATGGCCGACGGTGAAGCTCGAACTCATGCGTCTACTGAGTCAGTGGAGAGCTTGGTCCCATGACCTAACTCTGCGCTTTTGCGAGCGTAGCCACCACTGTCGGTATTATCTGCTCGTGCAATAAAATGACAAAACTTACTTTTGGAACTTCCCTCGTAGTTGGTTACTATCTGTTTCGCGGTGTATTTTAACGCATCCGATGTTCCCTTTTCAAGGTTTGCCCAATTGAATTTGAAGGTGAGATACTACATCTCATGTAACTGTTGACTAAGACTTGAAAATGAGACTGCAGTGTGGATATAAGGTCGAATTTCTTGCACTCCACATCTAGGCGCCTTTTGTCTCTCACACTACTGCGGCCTCACTAAGACAACAGGGCACAGTGGAGCGACGTCCTGGATATCGTTAAGATGACCGTGATCTTAGAAGGTAACACCAGAGCTACCTAGTTGCCATAGTCGAATCCTGACAGGACTTTTGTATAGGTAAATAGAATACAGGGTCTTTCATGTAAAGTAAGAACGGCAAGCTGCAGTTTTGTTATTCGCTGCTGCGGTGGCCTTGGCCGAACTTGTGGCGCGCCACAGCCCCATGCTTTAAGCGTGTGTACAATCCTGTATGAAGTATTACCTTATAAAAGATGCTGGAAGTGTCATCCTTCCTGGGTTATATAGGCATTGTATCTGGTAACCACATTCTGGCTGACGCGAGTGAGTTCTGCCATTGTAATGTTTCTGATTTTTTAATTTTATATTTTTTATTGAGCACTGAGTCAGTAGTATCAAATTTATTTACAATTACGTGAATCTGTGCTAGTGAAGGTGGCACTTCATCAGGAAATTGCTGATCAAATGCATCACGTACCCACCGAACCGACTGGTAGGCTACTTAAAATAAGTTTTACATACAGAAATACGATGTTGTAATGATAACTGTCTCGTGTTAACATCTTAGCTTCAGATCGGCGACTCAACACCTGCACGTTAATTGCAAGGTCAAGTACAGTATATACTATGCGCGGGCTTTCAATACTACAACAGGGGGCCGTGGCACGACTCAAGCTCGGCCAAGGCCACTGCAGCAGCGGATAACAAAGCCGCCGCTCACCGTTCTTACTTTATATGAAAGACCCTGTATAGGGGAGCTATTTTGTAAAGTTATTTCTGTTGCCACCTCAGGTGTTTTCCTTGTGGTGTGGCCACCATGTGTCCACAAGTTACGCCATGGTCGCGGAGTTCTTGTTCACGAAGTTATCTTGTTAGCTCAAATAGAGTAATAGGAACCAGTGGCGGCTCGTGGAGTTCCGTCTTGGGTGTTCCATTCTTTTGGGGGGAAGTGAACAGCCTGATCACCTAAATTAAACAATATATTTACGGTATTCGGGAGCGTGTTGGCACAGTGGCTTAGCTGCTCGTCTTTCACCCAGTGGTCGGGGATCGAATCTCAGTGACAGCTGGGTGAAATTTTCACCTGAAATATCACGTGGCGTCAGGAAGGGCATCTGGCCTTAAATCCCTGGCCAAAACGAAAATAAGCCAGGTTGCCTCCGGCGTCCCCAATTAATGGGGATAAGCCGAAGAAACTGTATGTATATTTACGGTATAAATGACCACCTCCTGGTGAAGCTGCTAATATTTTTGACTGTTACCCCTGAAGTGCGGTTTCAATTCCCGGCTGTGTGAAGTAATTTAATTCTAATTTGAGGACAAGAATGGGGTACACTCAGCCTCGTGAGGCTGAACTCAGAAGAGGTGGGTTTGATTACCATCACAGCCATTCTAGAACCGCTGTTTTCCACTTCTAATTCCAGGTAAATGCCGAGATGATATCTAACTTAATCCCACAGCCGCCTCCTATCCAAACCGTAACCAACCGCCTCCTGGCGTTTCTTAGCTGTCACCGCGGAGGTCCGGGTTTGATTCCCGACTCTGTCAAGACATGTAGACTAATTCTGGTCTTAGGGCTGGAACGGGGCACACTCAGCCTCGTACGGAAAAACTGAAAAAAGGTGGATTCGATTTCCACCTCAGCCATCTTGGAAGTGGTTTCCCATGGTTTCCCACTTCTATTCTAAGGCAAATGCCGGAATGGTTCCTAAATTAAGGCCACGGTCGCTTCCTATCCAAATCCTACCCCAATTACAAATACACACACTAGTACAGTCATCACCATAACACAGGTTATCATAGAGATTCAATACACACACCCGAGTACACGGAGCTGTTTAAAGCAGCTAATTAAAGCAGCAACAGAAATTTAATTCTATCTGAGGGCTGGAACGGGGTACACTCATCCTCGGTAGTTAAAACTGAGAGGAGGTAGGTTCGAGTCCCATCCTAGATTGGTTTTCTGCGGTTTCCCACTTCTGCTCCAGGCAAATGCTGGGTTGGTTCCAAACTTAAGGCCACGGCCACCTCCTCCCAATCCTCGTCACGTTTGCAAATACCGCAGATACTGAAATAATACAACTCAAACAAATCCTATACACACCCCAAATGCACGAGACTAAATTACCACGATTTCCAAGCCACTACTGTATTATTTGAAACAACAAAAACAACGAAATATAAAATGATGGGGCTTATCAATCCTGCATCCAGGGGAGATGACCTAGCTGTTCCACGCCTTAAAACTCCAATAACTAACTAACTAACTAACTAATCCCGCGCCCCTTGCAAGCGATGCTATAGCATTTACTAAACGGATCCCATTCGGTGCGGTCAATCGATTCCGAGGTCTCATGGTGGGCAGATGAATGGTTTGACTTTCATTAAATAAACTTAGACGAATTGTTCCGATATTTTCAGCAAACGTACGTGCTGGAATCGAGCCAGTGGTTAATATCAGAAAGATTGGAACATGAGGAATCTAATTATGTGCCTCCTACCTACGCGGTACAGTAGGCCTATATGACTTATAAAGAACGCAAAAGAACCGAAGCTGCATAAAGAACGCAAAAGAACCTTCTTCTTCCTTCGGCTTATCCCAATTTATGGAGGTCACTGGAGCCAACCTAACTCATTTTTGTTTTGGCTGGGGATTGAAGACCCCCTTCCTGACGCCACGTGATTTTCGGGTGAAAATTTCACCCAGCTGTCACCGGGTAGCTAAGCCATTGCGTCATCACGCTCTCCAAAGAACGGGAAAGAACCGAAGCTGCAAAGTCCAAACTCGAGCGAGGAATAAAAAAATCTAATCTAATAACGGAACAACGCTCGCTACGAGCAGAGTAAGTCCACCGTCAAAAAGTTCAAACATCGCGAGAAACGTAAACAAGATTACATGTATCAGACATGTAAGTTATCTAGCTGGTAATCATGTGAAGATCTCGCGGGCAGGCTATGAGAAGGCCGCTCCCGTGAAAGGGGAGGGAACCAGTCTAACTGGCTCACGCCCCTTGAAACATTGTTGCCACACTGCTTACATAGAACTGTCTCTCACAAAGTGATTATTTGGGAAATATATTCGCCGTACGTGGATCCACCCCGGAAATCATCTTTATTCTGTTATGCTGCACAGTACAGTATAAACACAAAGAGTAATACGATTAGTCAGCTTAACATACACATTATGTTACCAAACCTTCTTTTTATTTCCACTAAAGCGCTGGCCTTTTATTACACGTTTTCCACGTCATTTGGCACTTCCTCATCTAGACTTGGGACACATCAATTCTAGAAACACTTTGTTCATTATTAACATCATAAATCACAGCAGCATTATGCGTACCAGTATTTCCAAGACCAGCTAGGCAAGGGCAAAGAACGGCGTTAACATTTCACTCAGTGTCATTCTGTGAAATATAATGTAGTATATACGTAACAGGCGCAGATCTAGAGTTTGGTTTGGGGGGGGGGGGGTCAGAGTATCGAAATTGTTAAGAAAAATTGTATCACTAACAACGCAATCACAAAATAACCAAACGTACAAAACCAGACCTTTTTTTTTTTTTTTTTTTTCAAGCTACATGGATAGAAATTTGATGCGTTTAGCGCACCAAAAATATTCGTACAAATTGCAACGGCGTGTTTTGCGACTTTTACATCGAGCTTCGAGAAAAGTATATCAAGGTACGTTACAGTTTCGGCAAGTCGAGTTGGTACCGACAAAGGGAGAAAGTCACAGCTTAAATTGCCAAGCAAGCTTGCAATTTGGATGTCGGAAAAAATTTTTGGTGCGAAAATAGACCCAAACTCCTATCCGTGCATTGCTGCACATTCATCGTGACATCACTATAAACATCGATTCGGTAATCAAAAGGTTTGCTAAACAAAATAGACGAGTTGATTTTGTTATATAAATAATCGTTTTTATATAACAGGTATGAAGTTGTAAATATGTACAGTTGTAACGAACATAATAATTGCAATAAAGATATTTTCAGTATTGAATAAAAATTTACTGGCACGTTAAAGATCCCCTTCGGGTCTAAATTCCGGCACCCCAGCGTCTCTAAAAGCCAGGGTAGTTAAAAGGAACGTAAAACCAATAACATTATTATTATTATTATAGTATTGAATAAACTGAAGAAAAAAACCTATTTTTCAGTTAAAATTCTTTAAGTTTTATTTGTCTGGTTATTGTGTTTTCGTTTCTTGAGTTTGCAAAAAAATTGGTCTCCGTTTGGGGGTGAGGGTCATTGACCCCCATGACCCCTCCCTTGAATCCGCGTCTGATACGTAAGTAATTGGATAAAGCTGTAAAATACAACAACTTCCAAAAATGGATGGGAACACAGTCTGTTTTAATGACACTAGAAGGCGAAACAGAGGTTTGCCTAATCACTTCTGCTCTCAGAAAGGATCCATATTCTCGCTTCAATTCTCGCACTTTAACATGCCCATTTATGTAGAGATTTCCACCATTAAAACAGTTGACTCGCCAAAATCCGGACATCTAACTGGTAAAACGCTGCAATTAAGTTGACTCTCGCAGATGGCCTTTAACTCTTTATAGGTTAGTGGTCTATATATTAACCACCTAATGTATATTGTCAATGATGTGGATGGTTGAATCTTTCAGACATATACCAACAAATTGTATATTGGAAGTGTTAATATTATTGAAAACCAAATATTATCTCCTTATCTCCTTGACCTAAAATACACAAAACATTCTTTTTAATAAAGACAATTAAAATTAAAAAGTTTTAAAAATGGTAGGACTAATAAAATTATAATTAAAAATAAGTAAGGTCATAAAAATTAAAATTATAATACTTTTATATCCTTAAGTTTTAGAACAATAAAATGTTAAATAAAATAAAAATAAAAATTAATAATTAATATTAGGGTGAAACAATTAAAACTACAAAGTTAAAAAATTATAATATAATTAGAATTAAAAATCAATAAGTTTATAAAAATTAAAATTATTTTATTTTATAATCTTAATTTTAAGAACATTAAAATGTTAAAGAAAACAAAAAATAAATTAATAATAATTAATATTAGGGTAAAAAAAATAAATTAAATTAAAATATATACAAATAAATAAAAGTCAACCCCTGGCACTATACAGCCCATGACGGGCTAAGGCCGACCAAGCGACCGCTGCCCAGCCATTCGGCCTGCAGGTATTGGGGTGACGCGTGATCAGCGCGTCGGGTCCCCTCAGCCGTTAATCTTGGTCTTCGTGATCGGGGCGCTGTCTCACTGTCAGACAGCTACTCAATTGTCCTCACGAGGCTGAGTGCACCCCGTTCCAACCCTCACGTCAGTTTTAAAATCCCTGACGGAGCCGGGGATCGAACCCAGGGCCTCCGGGTGAGAGGCAGGTGCGCTATCCCAACACCTCGGGGCCGGCATATACAAATAAAAGTTCTTCGATAATATTCTGCCCTATAAAGGGATAAACGACAAGCCTCCGTGGCTAAGGCGGCAGCACGCCGGCCTCTCACCGCTGGGCCCGTGGTTCAAATCCCGGTCACTCCATGTGAGATCTGTGCTGGACAAAACGGAGGCAGACAGGTTTTTCTCCGGGTATTCCGGTTTTCCCAATAACAAATTCATTCCAGCAACACTCTCCACTATCATTTCATTTCATCTGTCATTCATTTACTCATTGCCCCAGGGGAGAGCGACAGGCTTCGGCAGCCGGCACAATTCAAACCCTCGCCGCTAGATGGAGGAGTCATTCATTCCATTCCCTGACCCGGTCGGTCGACTGGAAGCAGGCTGTGGATTTTCCAAGAGTTATACGACAGGCGCTGCTTGACTTCCTCCTGCCTGGTTTTCCTTGTTTCACAGCCCAGTGCAGTGCGGCGCCGCTAGTGCGATTTCAGCTTGCCACGGTGGGTGAGTGGATAGCATGTCGGTCTACTAATCCCAAGTCCGGCTCCGTGGCTAAATGGTTAGCGCGCTAGGCTTTGGCATGAAATGCCCCGGGTTCGATTCCTGGTCGAGCCATCAGGGATTTTAATCTGCTGGGGTTAATTCCCATGGCTCGGGGATTCCTCATTACGACGCACAGGTTGCCCACGGGCGTCAACTAAGACCTGCACTCGGCCTCTCCGGAGGCCACACGATCATTATTACTAACCCCAAGATTGCAGGTTCACTCCTGGCCGTGGTAAATGATTTTTTTTGAATGGCGGAAAAAATACGACACGCATGTCATACGATGTTGGCATGTCAAAGAACCCATTTGAATTCAGTAGGCCGTGTTCATAATGGCAAAATTAATCTCGGGAGTTTCCGCTAACACAAAGTTCCTCATTCCTCTACTAGAAAGCGCTATAGTGTTCAAGGAGCTTAGTCTTAGATATCTAACCTCGTTGACTTTCATAGTGATTCAAGGGACAACGAAATCGACACCCTCTGGGTGTCAAATTACAAAGCCTGCATCCAGCACCCGAGGCCATACGATATTATTATTATTAGTGCGATTTCAAGCCTCAAGCACGGTGCCTCCCCAACCACTCTGCTCAACGAAGAGAATACCATCTTGACACAGTATCATAATGTCACGTGCTACCCCCCCTCCCCTAGTGGCACTTTTGTTAACTGGATTACGGTGGGTTGAAGCAATTAATTAACTTTATTGCGGCCAGAAAGATACACCACTCAACAGCAAATACAAGCAATTAGAACCTTACTCCAGTTTCCTCAAGTCTCTTCCTTACGGAGAGCTCTTGCCCCCTTTCACTTGTCAACAAACCACAGAAGTTAGTCCGTGCTAATGAGTCCGGTGGCCTTGACAGAAACTACCTGCACCTCTCCCTTATGTACACAAACTACAGTTAATTACGATAACCTGCTACACGCTGCTTCGCTGCCCACGAGCCGGGAAACAATGTCACTGGATTTCGTAACTCGCACGGCACTCACACTCGCTCAAAACACAGGCAGTCCCCTGTATGCTTCTCACTCCCTCGCTCTCAAGAGAATCAGCTTCACTAGGGGTTTCGCAAGTCACCACACTTCTGTCGCTCAGGATAAACGCTCGCAATAGCTCGTAAAACACACACTCACTGCTTGACAGGTCGCTCTTATATAGCAGGCCGGTGACTCAATAAATGCTTCTAGACTCATCCAGGGTTCACGGCTTCTCGAGGCTTCCATCGCTGGCTGCGTCACGAATATTCTGGACCATCCCTTTGTCCTAGTAGTCCTGTTGCATAAGGCGCACGCAATACACTGAGGCAGAGCACAGCCCAGGCCTGGGGCAGCGGCGAGCGATGAAACGAACTCACAGCCGTAACAATAATTACAGTATGTTCCGATTTTCCTTGCATTGCTTGGAAAACCAACGATAAAGAAATAGAAATTTATTATATAGAAAATGTTACCACAGGAACAGCAACTTGTACATCACCGACTATGGAAACTTGGCACACTTGATTGCTGACTATCCTACACCATAGTCTCAACCATAATTATAGGAATGGTGCTTCTTGATTGTGGGTGTATCTTTACAATAAAGAAGGGAATGCACATGTATTACCTAATTTGTTCCGTGTTTAATTGCGTAGAATATTTAAATCCAGTTGCAATTACCCGAGTTGGAGAATTAGTTCGTAAATTGAACAGCTTTGGCTTAATCAACACGTTAATTGTCTTTTTAATACCTTTCCTACAGCTTTTTCTGATTGTTCAATTAAGACTCACTTGCTTTCAAATTACAATGTTAAGACACACTTTCGATAGAAAAAAGCAAGTATAGGGTCATTATCTTTGTGCGTCCCTATAAACACGGCAAGCTAAGCCGGCCTTGACTGGCGCAGATCGCGGGCGCGCGTAGACAGTTCAGCCGGTGGTGGCGCGCACTTTTTACACTTTTACCAAACATGTTCAATAATGTGTACTTACAGTGTTGAAAATGTCCTCCCTCTCTTGTAACACACACCTGACATCTTCTGATGAAAGAATGGACAACAATCTCATCTAATTTTTGTTGTATGTTAACTTTTTTATTATTGACGGAGCCTGTTTTCTTGAATCGTTTAGCGAGCCTCCTAATTGTACTGGCATTAGGCATAGTGTAACATGTGGTTACAGTGGTCATTTACCGGGTGAGTTAGCCGAGGTCGTTACGGCATGACTAATGGCAGTCGCTCACATCCGGGAGGCGAGGAGGTTCGAATCCCCCCGCCGGCAACCTTGAAGCTGGTCTTCTGTGGTTTCCCATCTTCCTTCCAGGCAAATGCCGGGGTTGGTCCCTAACTATAGGCCACAGCCGCTACCTTCCAACTCCTCGCCCTTCCCTTCCAACTTTCCTCCCCAACGGTACTTGTAGCCCACCCATTGGGTGTCCGTCTCGGAGCAGCTACAAAACTGGCGAGTCGAACATGTCCTCGGACACTCCCGGCACTAAAAGCCATACGCTAAATAATAAAAAAATAATAAAAAAAAAAGTGGTCATATGTCCCTGTTCATTTTGTGGGTTAGGATCATGACTACTCTTTGCTGGAGGCCTTAGCGTTTGAGATATAGAGATTCCTTGCAATAGTTCATCAGTAAAGGAGAAGAGGGCCATGTTTTATTTATTGAGTTAGTATCTGTTTAGAAAATCTATGGAGATTATTGTATTCTTATTGTATTCTTGGTTAGATTTAATGGGGAGTGATGAAAGGAAATATGGGCTTTTTGGTTGGTTGAAGAGAAGGATGTAGTAAGTTACTTATATGAAAAAAAGTTTTTGGAAATAGAGAGAGAAGAATCGGACGGATTAAATGTTTTTAGATTATAAAAGTGGCTGTTAATTGTGATATGAAGAGGGAGAATGAGAAGAGGTTAAATATATATATTTATAGAAAAGTATCCCTTATGGCAAATAATTACCACCACCCAGAAGACATAAAACGTTACATTTGTCGTACCAACGAGGCGCAATAACTCGCAAAACGTTACAATAGGTCTTCCTGGAAACATGATTCGAAATTTTCGTTTTGTTTCAGACAACTCACTAAAAGATATGAGTCACTGGAGTGGGGCAAGCCAAATGACGCATTAGTTTGCCGCGGGCCACTCTGCCGGCTGGCCAGCCCACTCCGCTGACTCATATCGTTAGTTCACACCTGTTTTGTCATTCATATGGACGTGTATCTGCAAAGCTTAGACGTGTTTCAGTATTGTGATCACTGTGATTGTTGGTCATGCTTAGACACCAATTCACATTGTACGAAATTCGAATAGTAAAAAAGTTGACAACTTTGTGTTCTTGCAGAACAAAAATTAAAATTAATTCCGTTGACAATCATACATTTTTAAAGAAACACAGAGTAATTTTATTGAAGTAATGTACAACTGAGTAGACGGTGTAGTAGTTAAAATGGAAAGCCCCAGAAGGTGACTCGTAATGAACCCAACCTACTATGAACGTTAGTGTCAAAGGAATTCCTCTGTCTGGGATTTACTTCCGGCGTTAAAGAGGTATTCTAGCGCAGTAAACCTCCATGTCATTAACGTTAACGGGTAGGGATATAGTTTCCTCGCTCCCTCTCCCACTCTTCAAGTGAGGGAATGGTTTCGTTGTTAATGAAGTTATGTAATTTACTAAGCTAGTATGTCATTTTGCGCGGTTCCTAAACTCACGATTATAAGCCACGGGACGTCTCTTTCACTGTAGGCTACATGGAATCCTAACCACCGAACGACACTTCACCTCGGAAATTCCACATTAGTTAGTTATTATTGTTACTTTAAGAGGAGGAACTACGAGGCCATCTGCCCCGAATCTGACAGTTAGGAGCGGCAAATATTCAGATATGAATTTTGTGCAATAAAATCTTGTTGAGGCTGTGAGCACATTCCTTATGCCATACCAAGTACTCGAGCACTATTAAATCGAATATAATAATAATAATAATAATAATAATAATAATAATAATAATAATAATAATAATAATAATAATAATATCGTACGGCCTCGGGTGCCGGGTGCAAGTTTTGTTATTTGACGCCCAGAAGGCAGGTTGCATGTCGAATTTTGTTGTTCCTTGGAACGCTATGAAAGTCAAGGAGGTTAGATATCTCAACTCCTTGGCACTATAGCGCTTTCTGTTAGAGAAAGGAGGAACTTTTGTGTTGGCGAAAAATCCCGAGATTAATTTTGCCATTATGAACACGGCCTACAGAATTCAAATAGGTTCTTTAATATGCCAACAACGTATGACATGCGTATCGTGATTTTTGCCGTCTTTCAAAAAGCACTTGCCATGGCCAGGAGCGAACCTGCAAGCTTGGGGTTGGCAGACCGACACGATAACAACTCACCCACCGTGGCAAGATGAATATAAGAAGAAGACTGCAAAAAACAAGCTCTCTCCCTCTGAAGAGGTGAAAAAGCTAGGGATTCGCAGCTCACTAGGCATGCTGCAACTGCTTGCATGACTCATGCAGATAAGATACATTTACGTATGAACAGTCGAGTGGAATCAGCTCATAAAACAGGGATGCCCAATTATATATACCGTAGATTAAAAATATATTTTAGAACATTATACATTCTCTGACTATAAAAACTTGTAATAACAAGTAGTTCCGTGAAGAACTATACAGCCTATTTTCATATATCCTACTTATGTTAATTGCCCCTATCTACATACAAAATTTCAGTTTGATTGCTGTAATTGATTCGTAGATATTGAGATCCGTCTAAATATTTCGGTTGGTCACCGTGTTGGATTTTTATATATGTAGGCCATAGAGTTATGTACTATTAGATGACGATTTTTGCGTAGGTTCATTATTCAAACGTTCACTTCGACCGCATGTTTAATACACAAGAAATAAAAACTTAATTTTATAATTGCGCACAGCCACCATCTTGAGGTCATGTGAACAATTGAACTAACCTAGATGTCAGTGAATTACAATGTGTATAAACATTTACTGTACCAAAATGCACTGCACTCAGATGGTTAAATCGGGAGAAACGTCTATTAAAGTATTTCACCTTCGCTTGGTCGCCATGTCTGTTTTGTATTTTACAGGTTTTTTAAGGCTCATAGCTGAACTTCTAGTAGTACCCTTTATCACCGTACAAAAGTTCAGGGTGATATCAATAATAGTTTCGGAGATTTAGAATGCCGGTGAAATATTTTGCACAGCCGCCATGTTGGATTGGTGAGACGTAATAAAATTTGAAGGGCACGGTAGGGGTTGGCCGTAATAGTACTATGACCGTAGCGAGTTTCATTGAAATCGCTCCAGCCGTTCAGACGTTATTAGGGGAACACACACATACGCCGACAAAAGGTGATCTCGTAAACCTATTTTCTCATAAGGGGGGCGTGGTGGCTCAGCGGTCTAGCTGTATGCCTCTCACCAAGGCGGTCCGGGTTCGATTCCCGGTCAATGCATGTGAGATTTTCGAAGTGAAATGCCATGTCCTGTGGTTCGGATTCCACGTAAAAAGGAGGTCCCGTGGCTCATGATCTCAAGATTAACGGTCACGTTAAACTACAAGCTTCCTTTCCTTCCTTTTTATTTTCTCATAAATTTGAACTGGGCTAAAAATACTATTTCACTAAATGATAAAATCTCTGACTGTAAAAACTTGTAATAAAAATACTATTGTTCTGGTTCGTGCAACAGAATTTGATTTGAGGAATGGATATCACAGGAGCTTGTGCTTGCGTGCACCAGGTTGAGAACGCCTGGCCTAGAGGATCGCTCTCGTGAACAGTTCTGTACTACAGTTACAGCCCTGCGCGGATAAACAAAACGTTATTCGCATCCGCCCCGCATCCGCACGACTGTTAACCGCATCCGCCCCACATCCGCACGACTCTTATCCGCATCCGCCCCACATCCTCGCAACTGTTATCCGCATCCGCCCCACATCCGCACGACTCTTATCCGCATCCACCCCACATCCGCACGACTGTTATCCGCATCCGCCCCACATCCACACGACTGTTATCCGCATCCGCCCCGCATCCGCACAACTGTTATCCGCATCCGCCCCACATCCGCACGACTCTTATCCGCATCCGCCCCACATCCGCACGACTCTTATCCGCATCCGCCCCACATCCACACGACTGTTATCCGCATCCGCCCAACTGTTATCCGCATCCGCCCCGCATCCGCACAACTGTTATCCGCATCCGCCCCGCATCCGCACAACTGTTATCCGCAACCGCCCCGCATCCGCTAACCGCATAGCCATGCAAACTACAGTATATCCGCATGGCGATTTTTTTTTTTTTGCGGATATCCGTGGATATCCGCATCCCCGCAGGGTTTGATCTATAGTGCCAACTCGCTGACGTCACTCATCATCACAAGCTGCCCGGAACATGGTCTGCATGGCGGTTTTGCTGCCTGTATTGCCCTCCAACCGCAAGACTCACCCAGAAATCACTTCACACGTTAGATTAACTTCTAAATCTCAAAACTACGTAACGAAGAACCTTCAGGGAAAATTTCAAATTTAGACGGATACATCAGACATTGTGCTGCTCCAATAGGCTAAACTAGTGACAAAAACAGATTTTCACTCACTGGTTACAGACAGACCAACTCAACTAGGAGCGACCATCAAGCGACACATATCACACCACGAAATTTATTTACCTGACACTACTAATTTGGAAGCCAATGCCATCCAAATCCACATACAAAACGCCACATTCACAATAATTCGCCAAGTAAACCTATATTTCCGCAAGACACAAATTCCATGCTAAATGACGACCAAGTCAGATTGGCAGGAGACCTAAATAGCAAACATCAGAGTTGGGGATCAATTCCTGAAAATAATAACGGGAAAAGACTATTTAAACACAATTCGAACAATGACTATTTTATTCACGTCCCAGACACACCCAATTTTTATTATAAAAGAAATGGCATACTATACCCAGACACGAACGACATTATGCTAGCACGAAACATACCATTCAACATAACGACCATCTACCTGTTATTATACAAGTCGGAGCAAATATCAATTACATAAATACACGTAAATTAATTAACACGAAGAGAATAGACTGGGACCAATTTAAGCTATAACTTGACCTACGGGTCCCGTCCTCACTAACACACAACGACTCGAAGCAGAAATCACTCACTTCAATAATTTATTAATCACAGCCGCAAAATCCAGTACAAAACCCAAAACTGCACTCACAATTTGCCTGGAAAGAGAACTGCACTATTTTGAAACAGCCTGTACATGTTATGCATCGCTTCCCATTTCTTATAAAAAAGGTGCTGCATTATTATTTATCTTGGTCCATCTCATTAAAACAAATGTGAACAGGGCGGCTGCGAGGCTCACGTTAATATGAAGACATTAGTCTTGGGGTAGTCTGCGTCTCTTCGTCTGTAATAAGGAAAGTTTCCAATGTAATAACCATACAGTAAATTTCTCAGTTATATAACTCCGCTTCTAGCTAGCGCTGTAATTACCATCAACCAGTGTTGCCAACATACGCATTCCAATATTCCTCTTTGTTATAGCCTATATGAACAAACCTGAATTAGATAAACAGTATCTATAAATCTCAGCATACTTTAATTTGCAGCAGTTTTAATGCCCTGGCCGTGAAACCCAGCTGAACATCAAGTAGAAAGTAGAAAACGGGGAAAAACCGGACCCAGATCAGGAATCCCTCGGGTTCACCAACTACCGAACTCACCAATCATGAGCCCTTGAAGGTGTAGCAATATCCAGGGTGCACCATAAGTGGATGGGCTACACACTGCCTCCTTCAGGGCCTTGAGCAGAAGGCAGGAAATATCATGAAAAGAAACACAAGAGGTCTGACCCCTCGAAGATTGAGGGATCAAGAAAGATAAGGCAAGGGCTAATTAAGGCGGGAAATTGAAAGATTCCCTAGGCCTCGGATCCCCTAATACCTTGGGGTTTGGAAAAGAACAACAGTTGCCCAAGGTAGATCGACAGTAAAGATGATAAAGAGGGTCTCGGCACCGGTAAGTGGAAGCAATGGCAGACTCAGCTGGGGTCCCTAGGTCGCATAGGCTTCGCAGCTAGTCCAGCTACCTCATAGAATACTTCACTGATAAACTTCAATTTGTCATCAACACGGCCGTGGGAAGCCAGTTCTTGAAGAAAATTAAAAACACCTCGAAATGTGTGAGGGCCTCGTGTGTTGAAGAATGAATAAGTTACCTCATTTTGTAGTTATGAAGTTATTTGGTTCTAGAAATTGCTCAAAGCTAAGAACCAAATAGAGATACCGTCTGACATTTAAGTTGAGGAACTGATGGTCCAATTAGCACACACACTTTGTAACTGGGTGTATGTAGGTAGTAAACTGCAGGGATTTACTTCCCTAATATATATATTTTAAAGTAGTCCATCCCCCTTGTAAGAAAATATTAATAATATTGCATAAATATTCTGTAATTCTGGGCGATAGTTATCCTCCCAGGAGATATCCGATACCTGTTCAGCGCTTGTAAATATGGATCAAAACGTCCTTCTGCATACCTGCTAGCAGAAAAGCAGCTTCAGGCCTCTGCAAAGCGTGGAGTGGACACATTGTGGAGGAGACGGTCATCGTCAGGAACTTCCAGTAGCTTGACAGAACTTAGAGGCGTACAGGTTTGTGATTGTGTTCAAACTTCCTTGTCGTGTGCTTTGAGTGTGATGTAAGTCAACCCACTGTGAGTGTGTGCATTTGTGTATATTTGTGTTCCTACATCACTGCACACGTGATTCACAAGCTTCTCACCTCAACAGCGCTTATGTACTCAATTCCTTAGTCGATTTCATAAAGCATTCCACTGTGAGTTTTTGTACAGTAGATTAGCTTTCCATGATTCAATGTCCTGCACAATTGTGTGGTTGAGGCATATAATTGTTAAGGTTTCGTACGTCAACAGCCGTTCATCTGTGGCAAGGAAGGCCTGGAAATTTGCTCGCGTTTAGAGCCCTTGCACATGTGCAGGAGTCAACCACACACTTACCGCACACTTGTAGCAGAAGTGTGTACATTCCGCCTTAGCAGAGGAATACCTAGCCAAGAACGAGCAACTTAGCCTAAATCAAGTGACAGGAGCTGCCGAACTGGGTCGGACAACACCAAGTATGTTACGTTTGCTTTGCACGCGAGCAACACACTAGGCCCGCGTGTAATTTTGCACAGTGTGGCCATCTGCGTTCTATGGTGACTATTTCGCTCAAGTTTTCATCATTTTGATATTAATCATAAATATCTAAGAATATGTTTGATATATACAAGGGTCCGTCAGAAACTTTGCTCGTGCGTCTTGCAGACAACTGCACATATCCCCCTCTACATTTTCAGTGACGATGCTTAAAATTCGAAAGCTCCCGGATAGTTTTAACTTGGAACTGGGCTTTCCGTTAAGTAAAACCTGGACTCCTTTATTGTTAACTTTTCTAGCGAAGGAAGGAGAAGCTCTAAGCCTCAGGCCTAGGAGAACAACTAGTCAAGACTGACCGACAGGTATCTCTCGTCTCATAGTCGCTGATGTGTGTGAGATTGTGCTGATCGCCAAGCATATTTCAATATCCGAATTTATTTGCGTATAATCCTACTTCACGTGAACATGTCACTACGTTTCAAAACGAAACGTCTTTTAAACGTTAATCTGCCACACGGCATAGAATTTAAAATATTTATTAGGTATGTTTCGTCACAATACCGGCTGCCCCAATTAACCAATAGCGTGACAAATTGGATTCTGCTATTGCTGTTTGGACAACGTGGCTATCAGGCACACGTGGCTGCGTGTGTATAGACATTTTCTGATTATATGTGTTAATGCCGTATCTATAATGATGCATATTTATGCTTGAGGTTAGGATTGGAAACGAGGCGGGCCGTGATCTTAAATTATTCATCTATTAATAGTCCCGGAATTTACCTGGAGTACAAGTGGGAAACCACGAAAAATCACTTCTAGAATGACTGAGGTAGGAACTGAACCCACCTCTTCACGGGTTTGCCTCAAGAGGCTGAGTATTATCCCTACTCTCAGACTAGAGTTACATTTCAAGGCAGGGCAGAGAATCAAACTCAGGACCTTGAGGACCAACGTCACAATACGTACCACGAGATTCCACTGGTTGCAATCTAGGATTCTCATCCATTAATGCTGCCCGTGAATATTTCACAATTCAAGTGGCCTCTGTTTACGAAAAGCTGTTTTACACCTTTAAAGATATAAAGTAGTGACCTATTTCTGGTTGCTTTATCTTCCTATGATAGCCTTCTATTGAACCGAGGAGAAAGGAGGATGACACGTAATGATTGATTGAGTTTTCGATCTATAAAGGAATGGAACATATATTAACTACAGTCAAGTCACGGAGAAGAAATAAATAGTCCAGCAAATCCTCGTCGATGATATTGTAATGTGTCTGCTCTTATGTTAGCTGAGCTACTCGGCAACTCGCAGGCATGCAGTGTTGTGAAAGAGTACTCCTGGCACTACAGCCCGTGAAGGGCCTAGGCCTACCAAGCGACCGCTACCCAGCCATTTGCGTGCAGATATTGGGGAGACACGTGGTCAGCGCATCGGCTCCCCTCGGCCGTTAATCTTGGTTTTCGTGACCGGGGCAATGCCTTACTGTCAGACAGCTACTCAATTGTCCTCACGAGGCTGAGTGTACCTTGTTCCAGCCCTCACGCCAGTTTCTAAAATCCCTGACGGTGCTGGGAATCGAACCCGTGGCCTCCGGGTGAGAGGCAGGCATTGTGAAAGAGTACTGACAAGAAATTTGTGCGTGCATCTTGTTGGTCGTGTTCGATGTTCCCTCGTAAAAAAAGTAAAATCAATGCTGAATAAAAAAACAGAACGAGGGTGTCAGGAATAGAAATAAAAGGGCCATGAAATTCGGAAAAATGAAAAACTTACTATTTTTAATGTTGAAAATATTTCTTAGGAAAGTAGCAAAACTGTAAAGTTTAGCAATTTCTTCAATTGAGCCAAAGGTTCAAGGGCTAAAGGGCCCGAAAAGATTTCAAATTGTGATTCTTAGAGAGCTTTATCAAACCAAAAAACAATTTCGAAAATCACTTCCGTTCTAATTGCACTTCCGGAAAAAACAACCTAAAATCGCTCGTTTCTTTACTTGTCTTTTTGGTGTCTTCCTGATTGCGGTCATTCCAGATTGCGTTAACACCATCAGTAGTCTAGATTGCGGTCACTTTTATTTTAGGGAAAAACTATAAACATCCCAGCGTCCAGATTGCGATCACTTTTCTTGGGAGACTGGTCCGGACCCTACGCACTTGCAGGAGTACCCTAACTTGACCACATCATTGAGGGCAAGGTAGGGGGAAAGCTTCCTTCAAAAATGCCTTCTTATAATTTGAGTCGTTTTGACAGTGACCTTATTTATTTTGACTTATCAAAAGTCACAGATTTCAAATCTAGATTGTTAATAAACCTAATATTTCAAATGTTTGATTTTGTGTGTAGGAGGGGGCTGGGGCAAAAATTGATTACAAAAGGGATTCAGAATCAAACGCAGAACAAATTACTTTTACGAGACGAATTTTTGGAGGTAATGAAAAGATTGTTTTCCACGATATACAGTACCTATTATAAAAATAAATATCTCGCGCCTTAAATGGGAAATGAGGGACAGAAATTAAAAAGTATACCCTGTAAGTATAAAATTTCCCGCTACAACAATTTTGTTCACAGTGAAGGTCGTTGATTCATATCCTGAAACTTTGCTATTCTTAAGACTGAAAATGTTATAATCAGATTGGGAAGGGACTTGATTTATTGAAGCGAAGTTTTATGGGGTGTGCTCAGCTGAACAGTGAACTGTATTCTTTGGATAGGTAGTGAAATATCAGTTTCCCCTTGTTATCCACAAAACTTACGGAAGCTATGAGTCAGTCGGGAAGAACCAAGAACCAAGGACCAGTCTACCAAGAAAAGTGATCGCAATTTGGACGCTGGAATGTTTATAGTTCTTCCCTAAAATGAAAGTGACCGCAATATGGACTGCTAATGAGGTGAACGCAATCTGGAATGACCGCAATCAGGACACAACTGTATTTTTAAATTCAAATCCTAGCCAAATTAACTTCTTTCTTTAATGTATTCCTTGGTTCAATACACTCAGGCTTATTGATTTTTTTAGAATAATCTTCACGCCGGAAGTAGTTATAAGGGCTTAATTGAAACTCTGCATTGACTCACACTAGCGCTCTTAGTGGTAGAAAAGGCAAACTCCTAATCTAATCAACCGGATATGGTTGAGATTCCGGTGAACAATCTTCAGTATGCCACGTGCCATCATACCGGCACCTTGTAAGAAACGTATAGTGTGTCCTTAACGTGAGACCTCGTAGTTCCTCCCCTTAAAACAACAATAACTCATTAACTACCTTTGGAAAAGTGGAGAAAACAAGGAAAATTATTTACAATTGCACCAAAAAAGGAATAGTGTTCATTGAAGTATGTTTGCAACATTGGTTAGCTTGCCTGTGGATTTTTGACTTGGATAACCTGGCCTCGGTGTCATCTGCCTCGTGAACTTGAATGTGTGTCCAGAATTGGTCAAATGACCAGTATTGTCTGTAGTAGTGTATAGTAAGTGAGGCTAGGATTGGAAAGGAGGCGGCCGTGGCACCGCTAGGAACCATAGCGGCATTTGGTTGTAGATTACGCACAGAACACGGAATAAATGAGGAGCTTGTTTCAAAACTGAATATCTCCACAATCATAAATTTTACAGGGGAGAGGAAAAGCATATATCTTCACACAGGATTATCAAACTGGAGCAGGCTAATATATAGTTTGAATGATAGCTAGAAAGAGCAACATACTATCACCAAATGTGCACCTAATTATATATAGTACATAAAAAGTTATTGATTAAAGATTGATAAAAATGAATGGATATACTCAGTTTTTAAAACAAAAATGGTTGTATTTAGCTATGGAAAGCAGGATATTTCATACAATCTCAATTATTTATCCTACTGTAATTCGTGATATTTATTTAGAACACAATATTAATAGGTACAATTAGAAATTAAATGCCTTAATTTAAAAATAAATCATTTAGTTCAATATATTATAAGTGAACAAAAAGCATGTTTTCTCAATGGGAAATATTAATATTTGATATGAATATTTGATCAAAACATATTTTACCATTCAATGCAGCTTAGGCAAATGATACCGAAACTTGTTTCTTTTTTAGATATTCCGTTTTTAAAACAAGCTCCTCAAATACAGTTTTTATCACACGTTCTCACTAAGAAGTTAGTGTCAAAACAATGCGCGTACGCACCTATTCAGTACTCTCCTCTGGCCTTAGTAAAACAACAACAACAACAACCCCTGCTACTATCCAGCCCATGACGGGCTAAGGCCGACCAAGCGACCGCTGCCCAGCCATTTGGCCTGCAGATATTGGGGTGACGCGTGATCAGCGCGTCGGGTCCCCTCGGCCGTTAATCTTGGTATTCGTGATCGGGGCGCTGTCTCACTGTCAGACAGCTACTCAATTGTCCTCACGAGGCTGAGTGCACCCCGTTCCAACCCTCACGTCAGTTTTAAAATCCCTGACGGAGCCGGGGATCGAACCCGGGGCCTCCGGGTGAGAGGCAGGCGCGCTACCCCAACACCACGGGGCCGGCGGCCTTAGTAAAGAATAAAAGAAACGTCCACACCCATCTGCCGTGAAGAGCTACGCCATTTCGTTTTTCTTCTAAGCACTTTATTTTCAGACTGATGGCAAATGATGTTCGGATGGCGAGACCCTTGATTCCAAGGGAAACGGAGAGATAATCGCCCCTTACAACTTGGTAAATTCGTACACTAACGCACACTAATTCTTTTTGTTGCTTATTTTAGGGGCTGCGTCATCGTGGTCATATACACCCGTGTATTTGGGTGTGAGTGTGTGGAATTTGTGTCACAACCTGTGTCATTGTGGTGGCTGTACTAGTGTGTATATTTGTAAATTGGGGATAGGATTAGGTTGGTTGGTTGGTTCCTCAGTTTAGGAGCTCCGATAACGCGGTCATGTAGCCCCGTTTACTTTGGGTATGTGTAGAATCTGTCTGATAACCGGTGTTAATTGTGATGGTTGTATTAGTGTGTGTTATCTGTTATCAGTTCAAATAAGGACTACAGACATTCGATTTTCAAGTAGTTCCAACTTTTGCTACCAAACACCCCCGTCAACGACCAACTAGTTCTGAACTTGGTTACTAGAATCCACCGCAGTCGGCTACTGGCAACGAACTTTGGAACGTAGGAGCGTCAGTCAAATCTAACCTATAATTTATCTTCACACAAGTGTAATTATTGGAAGGTTTAAGATTACGAAGCAGGCAGCCGTGACCTTAAGTTAGGAGCTATCCCAGCATTTGCCTGGAGTAGAAGTCGGGGAGGTAACTACTTCCAGGATGGCTGAGGTGGGAATCGAACCCTCCTCTTCTCTGTTTTGCCTCACGAGGCCCAGAGAATTGAAATTTCTTGGCAGAACCAGGCATCGAACCCGAACCTCCGGGGTGAGAGCCAGGAACGCTAGCCGCTACACCACGAGGTGGCCACGCTAATCTTGCGCTCACCGTGTAATATCGTGTGAATTTCAATTGTTTGATGTGATCAAAGACAAGACGCTCCTGCTCCAATTAGTCCTAGAAAAAAGACTCGAATGAGATGTGCGTTGCAACAAACTAATAATATTGTGTTTTCTTGTCAATTTACATAATAATAATAATAATAATAATCATAATCATAATAATAATAATAATAATAACTGGCTATACGCCTTCAACTGCTGAGCCAAGAGAAAGTGCCGTACTACAAATATGCTCCTGAAAGTGTACTGGAAAATGACAGCTTTACGTTGTACTGGGATCGTACTGTATTGACAGACCAATCAGCTGTGCCCAACAGACCTGATTTGGTTCTTGTTGACAAATGCATGAAGCACACTACCTTCATAGATGTGGCAATCCCAAACAGTGGCAACATGCTAACAAAGCATGTTGAAAAGCTGTCAAAATACACAGAACTTTCAGAACTGATAAGGAAGCAATGGCACATGGCACAAGTCAGGACAGTTCCTATTATCATCTCCAGCACTGGCGTGATTCCCAACAACTTAAAGGAATCGCTCAGTGAGTTGAAATTAGACCCTGGCCTTTTCAAACTGATGCAGAAAACTGTCATACTTTCTACGTGTCGCGTAGTAAGGCTGTTCTTGGGCAATTTGGCCTGAAGGAGTGGGGGAAAAGCGTAAAGCAACTAGCCTACTGAATGCAGTCACCAAGAATTTGCTCCTTATGATATATATGGTATCTGGGATTGTAAATGTTTTCTTTCCAGCAAATATGCTGAGAATGTGTAAGCGCATGCGCAAAATAATAATAATAATAATAATAATAGAATATCGTATGACCTCCAATGCCAGGTGCAAGCTTTGTTATTTGACACCCAGAGGGCAGCTTGCATGTCGAATCATTTTGTTCCTTGGAGCGCTATGAAAGTCAAGTAGGTTAGATATCTAAGCTCCTTGACACTATAGCGCTTTCTAGTAGAGAAAGGAGGAACTTGTGTTTTGGCGAAAAATCCCGAGATTAATTTTGCCCTTATGAACACGTCCTACTGAATTTATATGGGTTCTTTAACATGCCAACAACGTATGACATGCGTGTAGTGATTTTTGTCAGCTTTCAAAAATCACTTACCATGGCCAAGAGCGAACCAATTTACATAATCATTTAGATCTTATTATAACACACAAAGATGTACACGAAAAATATTTTTGGTTGAACCGTGAAGCTAAGGAATATTTCCTAGTCGAGGAACTTTGAGCTTATGTCACCAGAATACATCTAAGAAGATATAAATGATTGAATTTCTTCCGAGAATAGTCTGCGACCTTTTTGTTGTTTGTAGAGTTGAGATTGATTTGACTTACGAAGCTACTGTACGTAGACATTTGCTTCAAACGTCACAACTACTCAAATGTCACGACCTTTTCTTCTCTTCTAGTTTTATAACTGCGACAAGCATGTTGTCTATTCTTCCACAACTGCAGATCGCTTTGCTAAATATTTAATATCTCTTTAAGCACACTAATTCTAGAAACGTTGCGACCCTGGGTTCAAATCCTTGAAATTTCCACATTCATAGCACTCCATTTAAGACTAGTCTTGCTTATTCTATGTTCTTACTAGTTTTGACACAGGCTTAGAACATTACCGGGATAGGTGAAGAAGCGTGTACAGTGTTTAGTTCCCCTCCGAAGGAGGGAATACTGAGGGATTTTTAACGAAGAGATGGTAGCGGTTCTTCGGTGTGGTGAACAAAATCAGTTTCCTGCATTGAGTCTCGTTAGACGTTATACTCTCTATTAGCACTTGTCTCTTATCTGTGGCTCAGGTGGATTGAGATAAGCCTGCACAACCTGGAAAATATAGGGAGTGACAGGTGTTTTAACGTAGCCATATGTTCCTGGAGTGGCGTTTATCTGGAGGTGAAAATAAAGATCAACATCGACATTATGTAATACTTTCCAGTTGTGGTTTTATTAACTTTAGGGATTTTTTTTTTCAGCAGCTCCGCTCAAATTCGACTGCTCCCGAGCCCTCCATCCCAACTCCTTATACAGGGTGTCATTTAAGTACTTGAGTACCCTTAAGGGACGTGTAGGGGATGGGTATAGGAACAATTTGAGATAGGGAACCTGGGGTCGGAATGGCCTCCTAAACCCAGAAAACTGATCTGTTTCAGGCCCTCCACCCCTGTAAAGTAGGCAAGCGCGCCATGTGTTACTCTGAGGTCAGGCACTCTTTCACTGTCAACGGTCTTGGGGCGACCACCGTTCAACGGTGCGTTAGCCGAGAAGATAGCGGCGAGGTGCGGTGCCACGGTGGTCGCGGGTTCATTCCTTCTTTGTCCACCACCAGCACATTCTGGGTCAACATGCAGTCTCCTATGGAGCGTTGTACTCTGAACTGAAACTGCCGTCTCGTCTGTGCGGTGTCGTGTCTGTGTCATGTGACCTAATCATGTGACTAAGCCCCCTCCTTCCCCTCTAAACAATTTAAAAAAATGAAGGCATGCCACCCCAGGAGAAACGAACCCGGGACCACCGTGGCACCGCGCCTCGCCGCTATCTTCTCGGCTAACGCACCGTTGAACGGTGGTTGCCCCAAGACCGTTGACAGCGAAAGAGTGCCTGACCTCAGAGTAACACATGGTGAAAATGAAAATCCACAGCCTGCTTCCGGTCTCCGACCGGGTCAGGAATGTAATGAATGAAGCCCCCATCTAGCGGCGAGGATATGAACTGTGCCGGCTGCCGAGGCCTGACGCACTCCTCTGGGGCAATGATTAAATGAATGACAGATGAAATGAAATGATAGTGGAGAGTGTTGCTGGAATGAAATTTTGACAGGGAAAACCGGAGTACCCGGAGAAAAACCTGTCTGCCTCCGTTTTGTCCAGCACAGATCGCACATGGAGTGACCGGGATTTGAACCACGGACCCAGCGGTGAGAGGCCGGCGTGCTGCCGCCTAAGCCACGGAGGCTTAGTAACACATGGTGCGCTTCCCTATTTACAGGGGCGGAGGGCATGAAGCAGACCTGTTTTCTGGGGTTAGGAGGCCGTTACGACCCCAAGTTCCCTATCTCAAATTAATCATATACCCAACCCCTACACGCCCCTTAAGGGTACTCAAGTACATAAATGACACCCTGTATACTATCGCTGGTTATGCGTGTACAAAGGGGCCGAAGGCGGAGGGCACCGGTTCTAGCCAGCCTAAGCTAAGGAGCTGGATCGGGCTGAAGGCTAATAGGGTAGAATAATAATAATAATAATAATGTTATTGGTTTTACGTCCCTTTTAACTACCCTGGCTTTTAGAGACGCCAGGGTGCCGGAATTTTTCCCCGAAGGGGATCTTTAACGTGCCAGTAAACGTACTGACACGGCTCCCTCGCATTTGCGCACCCTCAAATGCCAGCTGACTGCGCCAGGTTTCGAACCTGCAACCTTGGGCTCAGCAAGCGAGAACGTTACCCCTGAGCCACGCAGCCAGACGAGGGTAGAATAGCCAATCACAGCACATCTCCAGCCAATCAGCAATAAGCACATCTAAATTCAAACTCCCCGCTCCAGTGCCACTCATTTTACTTCAAATACACTGCCCATGAACACTTATCATAATTATTAACCATAAAAGGCGGGAGCAGAGGCCTTTCTAAAGTAATATAGCCTATTACTGCCAAATTCTGTCACACCTGTTACAGGTCTTTATTTTTTCTCATCTCTTCAAGCAATACTACAGTTCATTCTACGAAAGGCCTTCTACCTTCCACAATAATTTCGGAGCTGCTGCAAAACTTAAAAACATTATACACACACTGAAATAATTATACAGCTAATCCATGGCGAACGCAACGATTATAATAACATCTACAGCATCGGCAGGAGTGTGTAGTGGCCAACATTGGCCAACATTGCACATCCTGACCCGAACCTAAGCTGAGACGAGCTATTACTCTTTTTATCAATTTGCACTGCACCCAGGTAATTAATTCGCTATCGTTTTACCCTCCAGGGTTGGCTTTTCCCACGGACTAAGCGAGGGATCCCACCTCTACCGCCACTGAGGGCAGTGTCCTGGAGCTTGAGACTCTGATTCAGGGATGCAACTGGGGTGTGTGACCAGCACTACGATCAGGCGGCCTCGCCTGCAAAGCGAACAGGGGGCCTGATGAAGGGATGGGAAGAGTGGGACGGTTAGGCAAGGGAGTGGGAAGGAGGCGGCCGTGGCCTTACTGTAGGAACCATCCCGGCATTTGCCCGATGACGAAGTGGGAAACTACGGAAAACCACTTCGAGGATGGCTGAGGTGGGAATCGAACCCCCTCTACTCATTTGGGCCGCCCGAGGCTGAGTAGACCCCGTTCCAGTCCTCATACCACTTTTCAAATTTCGTGGCAGAGCCGGGAATCGAACCCAGGACCTCCGAGGCGGCAGCTAACCATGCTGACCGCTAGCTACGGAGGCGATCAGGTAATTAATTATTTTAATAATTGATTAAATAACCAAATTATCTATATCCTATCAAAACTAAAATTCATTGCACTGCAAATACTCTGGCTATCAGTTAATTAATAAACTATAGCCAGAAGTGATACATGCAACTCATTATGTTTATTATTACTCCCCAATCTTTCTCCTCAAACTAGAGTAAAAGGAGCCCGGTTTACGGGCACCAGACTCTTATTTTCTTCCTGCATTCACCTTTTTTTTAAGATGTTATGCTGTCACTGCCTAAGAGTAGTATGCGAGTTGGAAGATGATGGGGCAATTCCTGGATGCTCTTGCGGAACGAAGCCTGTTGCGTTCGGAATTGCGCACACGCAAAGAACAAATGTTTGATGTCACCAAAAGAAATGTTGTCACACGAACGGAGTGTTTATTTTATGTTTTTAGCGTTTGGCTTTCAGCACCGAGAGTGTCAGAGGACATGTTCGGCTCGCCAGTTTTGTAGCTGCTTCGAGGCGGACACCCAATGGGTGAGCTACTCGTACCGTCGCGTGTGGAGTGTTGTCTGGGGAGGAAAGTTTGAATGTAAGGACAAGGAGTTGGAAGGTAGCGGCTGTGGTCTATAGTTAGGGACCAACCCCGGCATTCGCCTGGAAGGAAGATGGGAAACCACAGAAGACTATCTTCAAGGTTGCCGGCGGGGGGATTCGAACCTCCTCGCCTCCCGGATGTGAGCGACTGACAGCAGTCATGCCGTAACGACCACGGCTAACTCACTCGGTAACGGAGTGTAAGGTACATATAAGCGAAAGAGATGACTGGGGAAACTGCCATGATTAAAGCGCATTCTGATGAGGGAAGTAATGTATCTTCTGCTATCCTCACATGATGCACACAACTTAGTTTTTCATGCCAAATGTCTCATCATTAAGTTACAACGTGAATAGGTGTTTTGAGTCTCGTAACTCCGTAACATGTGGAGATTTTGATCTAAGATTTGGGCAAATAATGTTTCCAAACTGTAATATCTTGATGGAAGCTTATCAGACGTTCTCGTTTCCCGGGCCAGCCCTCAAATTGATCTTTTTGTTGTTGCTTTCATTAGAGGCTTGGACATCGTGGTCATTTTAATCCCGTGTACTACCCAGCCAGCGAATTGTTACCGGTGGCGGAAATCGGAACTAATGCGCTCCGCCCAGCTACACGCCTGCGTTGACGTGCAGTAGTCGCCAGCGAAACCTCATCGCATGTCGTGTGTGTGCATGATTCGTGCTGGGTCGTGCGCTGTGCGGTGTGTTCTCATAGTATGACTGTGCATGCGTTCCCCCTCTTGCCCCGCAACCGCCTTTGGCAACCTGAACGTGGTGCGCTGACGTAATGTATACACAACAGCCCCGCTCCACGTCTAGCGGTAACAATTCCCTGGACGGGTAATAATTTGGATGAGTGTATAATCTGTCAGATAACCTGTGTTATAGTGGTATCAGCTGTAGTGTACGGATATTTAATTGAGGCTAAGGTTGGGAAGTTGGTGGCCGTGACCTTAAGTCAGGAGCCATCCCGGCATTTGTCTGGAGTAAACGCAGGAAACCATGAAAAACTACTTCGCGGATGGCTAAGTTGGGAATAGAACCCACCTTTTCACAGCTTTGCCTCACGAGGCTGTGTACCCAGTTACAATCATCAGAACAGAATTATATTTCTTGGAGGAAATTGAAAATGATAACAAATTTATTAGCTGGGAATCGAATCACGATCTTTGACGCCGGTGTCTCAATACATAACTCGAGACCACAGAAGGTGGTGGCCCTTTTGTCCCTGAATAAAATCTGTCAATGTCCTCAGAATTTCCTCAATATCCGTGGATTTACAATTTAATAACTAATCCACCTTGGAAAAAAAAAAAAAGCGAAATTGACACGTTATAACCATTGATTTATCTTCAGAGGTAGAATGTGTTCTCTTGAATTCCAATGTGATTCATGACTAGGCCTAGAAGGAGCTGTAACTCTGTCTACTTCCGCTTTCTTTATGTTCATGTATGGTATATATATTTATCTATTCCCCTTTAATTTGTTTCACATGCCCTGTTATCAAGAGTGATTTATATTTAATTGTGTACGATCTTAGGAGAAATTAGTTCAGTATTAGCTATTTTATTTCGTATGTTAAATTCAAAACTAGACTACTAGATTATCTGTGTAAATGAAAAATGAAAATCCACAGCCTGCTTCCAGTCTCCGACCGGGTCAGGAATGGAATGAATGAAGCCCCCATCTAGCGGCGAGGATATGAACTGTGCCGGCTGCCGAGGCCTGACGCACTCCTCCGGGGCAATGATTAAATGAATGACAGATGAAATGAAATGATAGTGGAGAGTGTTGCTGGAATGAAATTTTGACAGGGAAAACCGGAGTACCCGGAGAAAAACCTGTCTGCCTCCGTTTTGTCCAGCACAGATCTCACATGGAGTGACCGGGGTTTGAACCACGGACCCAGCGGTGAGAGGCTGGCGTGCTGCCGCCTAAGCCACGGAGGCTCATCTGTGTAAATATGCGCATAAATTAAACCGTCACTTTCTGTTTGAAATAATATTCATAAAAATTCGAAAAATGACCCTGGATGCATAGAAAGCAAACTGAAAACCTTACCTTAAAGTGGAGGACCATCGTTTATTAACACCTCATACAGTATATTAACAACATATACCGAGAGTTTATTTTGTATCTGATGGAAACCCTGCCTTGCCCGCTCGCCCCCGGCGCGAGCCGGTCTCCCGCCGAGCACTTGGTCGTAATCCGCTTCTTGGCGCCACAAGTTTCCCTCCTTTGCAGTCTGCTGAGAGCCTTAACAGTGTGAGGTTCAGTTTAGTCAATTGTTCACGTGTTTAGTGCTCAGTGTGCTGTTCCAATGCGATTTTCATTTCGTGAATAGGTATTACAGTCAGGAGAAACCAGATTTTGTACTCGAAACACCTTTGCTTAGTGAAAAAATTGGGGTCTGGTGTGCACTTAATGGACACAGAATTATCGGGCCTATTTTTTATGAGGGCACAATTAACAGTGAGCCTTACGTGAATGTGATCCTTGACCAATTTTTTTAACGAACTGACTTACGGAGAGCGATTGTCAAATTATTTTCCAACAAGATTCTGCCACTGCTCACACTGCCGAAGCATCCATGACAGAATTGCGTCGCATTTTCGGTACGAGGATTATAAGTCGGAACGTGTGGCCACCGCGAAGCCCAGACTTATCACCATGTGACTTTTATTTGTGGGAGACGCTTAAAAATAGAGTGTATGCGAGAAACCCTCACACTATAAATGAGCTTAAAGACTATATTACAGCTGAAATACAGTCAATCGGTGCTGAGGAACTTCAGAAAGTAAATGCCAGTTTCATTAAAAGGTGCCAGCGATGTGTAGCAGTGAATGGCGAACATTTTCAGCACCAGCTGTGAACTAGGTAAATACAAATTCCTGTACTCAATGACTCAGTGCAGCGCGGGCCCCGCATAACGGCTAAGTCCGTGGCGGGAGACAGGCTCGCGCCGCGGGCGAGTGGGCAAGCGAGGGTCTCCGTTAGATACAAAATAAACTCTCTGTACAAATCTCTTTTACTTAGGACATCTGTCCATCCACGCTACACAATGGCCTTTGACGTTTTGCTCGATCATTCATATTATTTTTGAAGCGTCAACATTCAATAGTTAAAAAGGAGTTACGGAACATCTTTTGAGAGCACACTGGAATATACAAAAAATGTTATGCATATTGCCATTGTACCCTTGCGTAAAAAAATAATTCGAATCATTTATATGCGCAGCTTATAAAGGGTTCAGCGTGGAACACAGTGGGGATGAAAGTGAGGACGGACTTATTAAGCAGTGTCTACACAATTGAGATCGGAAGCATTAGCAGCTGTGAATTCCATTCTGTGAATACCATTCTCTTGAAGAAAGGCATTGCCATTGGCGGACGAGCGTTATCGTCCACAAAAGTGAAATTTGGGCCAAAATTGTCATCATGGCCTTTCACTACAGGTGCAAGGATAGTATCCCTGTAACGAATGCCTGTCATACGCCCTGGGATGTGCACAAGAGGGGTTCGGTGACCTTACATTGTAAAGGGAATTAGTGCCCCATGTTGGTAGCGACAAATGTAACAGTTTGGCTAGCCCAGACTGTTGGGTGATAAATGTAACTGTTTACCTTTGCCTAAGCTATGTTGTTTTAATGGGCGCCAAGACCTCAATGCAATGTTGAAATCTAAATTTGTATTTAACAACGTCTAGCTCTGGCAGAACACCTTCAAGACACTATTCACTCAGATCGTGGTATGATTTGATCATTAACCCAACAAACAATTGTATCAGGAGAAGGAATTGGTCTATATCTAAGGCTACCTACTGAAAGCAAAGATTGCATTGTAAAAGAAATGAATTTATTATATAAAACCAGTATAGCAAAATTAATAATAATAATAAGTACAAAATTTAAATTGGAGCGTTGTGATTTGAATATTACCGATAGAAAATTACGTGAAAACGGAGTCTGATAAATTGATTTTACTCTTATTTCCAAGCTATGAAGTTACTGAAATATGAAATGTAAAACAAAGAAAAATGAGAGATTGCGTATTTCTGCGTCATTTGCGCTTACCATTGGAAATTGCCAAGGCATTTCCCTCGTACTTGCTGATGCTGTGAGCTTCCCACAGTCTCCTGGACGTCGTCATCTCCGTCGGAATTTGATGATATTCTGGTAGCTTAGATAATTCTATGGTCCGTACCTCGGACCCAAACACTCGTACAACCGCACTGGTTAAGTTTTGCAAAAGTTAGTCTTCAACTCCACTGAACATTGGAGCGACACGCACTTGCAACCGTACTCCGCAAGTTCTACCCAGATAGTCCTCGTTTCACGGCGCGTCGAACGATATATGCACACGTTGGCTCCCCCACTCTTCAGCCGGCTTCAGCTTGCGTGGTCCTCACTGATTGGTTGACCCACCGCTAGTTCCCCTCCTCTGGTTTCTTTACACTCGGCGCGCGAGAGGGAGAAGTCGTTTTCCGTTCCAACAATTCGCCTTTTCTAGACCTTGCGACCCAAGATTGCGTCATGCTTCTCGACAAGATTAAGCGTGTACTTGAAATCCCAGTGAGTCACGTCTCTCGATATACCCTAACTGACGAAAACTCCGTAAAATTCCGTAATCAGATAATTTTCTATGATATCGTCGTTCGTAATAATTTGCTGGATAGCGTTTTCTAAGACATAGAAAACCTATCTGAATGCTAATAATTTTTATAAAATGCTCCGAAAATACCTTAATAATAATTATAATAAATTAATAATAATAATAAATTACCATGAAAAATTCTCTTGGCTGAACAATTTGCCGCGTAAATAAATATAGAATGGCTTCCTACTGACTTATGCCAGTTGCATAAAACCCCTCGAAAAACACGTTACATATTCGCCTCGGATCATCGGATGATTTACCGTGACGACGGTCCATTATCCGATTATCCCAGACACGTTAATAATCCCCATCCAAAATACATATTACATAAATGAAATCACCCTAAATTACAGATATATACACTCATAATTTTTCTTCACGCACTTTGCGTCAAAGTTTGTTGTCACTATGGATTGCACTTTGCAACCAGTTCAATGTTTTACATAGGGAATAGTGTTCCACGGATATTTCCGCCTCTCAAATTTCTCTATGTTGGAGAAATAGACATAATTAATGTGTGAGCACTATGTATTTATGATGTCATATCACACGCATTGAAGGTGTTCTGATATATTTATATCACCATAGAACTTCCTAATTTTACTGGAGGTCCCCTCCTTATGGTGACATTTAATTCCACTTATCACTCAGCACACGATCACACTATTGTGGCAGCGCCTCGTGACCATAATACTTAATCTCTCTTTAACGTAGATTAAATTAATATTGACTTCTGAAAAAAACAGTAAATGCGCATTACATATAACACCAAATATTTCTGTGCCGTAATCGCCCTGTCTTCTTAAGTTCCCGTTAACCATATTCTACTTAATACTAGTTCTCAACACAGACCATTTCTCCTCACACAAATAATACCATTGTACAAATTATCTTAAATTACACACTTACAAATCTTACATGGTGAGGCCGTAAACAGAAATCACGTGTGCTGATATGTATGAGTTTCATGAAGGACTGTCTCGCATTCTGATGGCCCATCTTTTATCTCGTGGACGCCTTAAGCTAACAAGCCCTATACAAGCGCTCCCCCATCTCTTGGAGATAAATGGGAACCCATCAGCGCTGCCAAAATGGCCTTGGTGCATCGAGACAATTTAGTGCTCAACAGCATCCGACAATCCCGTCATATTTCCCTGTACCTTAAAAACTCTCATTTACTTACATACTACCCCCCTGTGTGACTTCTGATACGCCTGCCTTAAGACCAGATCCTCCCACGCACCAAATACCACACTTACTCATTTGATAGGCTGGCTCGCCAGCTAAACACACAACACACTCACTTTATGACACATATTTTCGTAGACTATGTATATTATACGTCCCGTATAATCTGTTTCCCTCACTATTCTCCAGCACATATGCTGTTTTGCCAATACGTTTGGAAACTATAAATGGGCCCTCGTAGAGATAAAAGAACTTGGACATGACTTTCTCTAGCTTATTTGACTGTTTCGGCACTCTAAGTAAGACTCTGTCTCCCGGCTCGAATAGGTCAAATTTAGTTTCTTTTTGTTGGCGAATTCTCTTTTGTGCTGACTTAGATAAATTCTGTTTCGCCAACTGGACAATGTAATCCATCCCCGGTTGCTTACCCTCATTTAATCCCAACACCCTTGCTAGTTCATTTTGTGGTCTTTTTCCGAAGTGAACTTCGTATGGCGTCAATTTCGTGCTCTCATGCTGGACAGAATTCAGCCAAGTCTCGACCTTGGGAAGATGTCCAACCCAGGCCGCATGCTTGTCATGCACTAGAGTCCGAAAAAGACGAGCCACTTCCCTTAATGGACGCTCTGCAGAATTACCCTGAGGGTACCTTACAGAGGAATGAACGTGTGTTATACCAGCTTCCTGCATACTGGTTCTCCATTTCTTTGCAGTAAACTGTGGTCCACTGTCAGATAGTATCCTGAGAGGAATGCCAAACTCAGGTACATACTTATTAATGATCAGACGGCTACACGCTAGTCCCGTGGCTTTCCTTAGCGGATATAGCTTGACATACTTACTAAAAGCGTCAATAACTATAAAAATGTACTCGTAGCCGTACTGTCCTTTAACGATCGGGCCAAATAAATCCACACCAGTAGTTCGCCGGGACTACTGGTGAGAACTGCAGATCTCTCCCCCACTAAATATTTAACTGGATATTTACTCCTTTGACAGGTGTCACACTTAGCTAAAATCCTCCTAACGTCCCTTCCCATTTTACTCCAAATGAAGTCACGACCAATTTCATAGAAGACCTTGGCAGCACCAAAGTGTCCTAATTCCCTATGAATGAACCAAATTAGCTCCTCCCGCAAAGTGGCAGGAACACATATTGCCCACCGATTATTCCTACATTTCCTTGCAAGAAGCCCATCCTGCATCTTGTACGTGAACCGTCCTACCTTCACATACTCTTCTTCACCTATTTCCAACCTAGCCAGTGGCTCCTTTAACTTAACGTCATCACGTTGCTCCACTAGCATATTACTCAGTGTCTGTAACGATGCCCTGTTGCTACTGTCCACACATGTACATATTAAAATACCGTCCTCTGCTTTAACCACAGGATAATCCCTACATAAATTAGTGTCCCTCGATAGCATGTCTGCAAGAATGTTATCTTTACCTTTAATATATTTTACTGTGAATTCGTATTCCTGCAGAGCAAGAATCCACCTACTAACTCTGTTAGAACTGAGTTTACAAGTCCTCATATACAGTAATGCATGGTGATCTGTGTGGATCTCAAATTTCCCCCCTACTAAATACATTCTAAATTTTCCTAAACTGAAAACAATACCTAAAAGCTCTAACTCAGTAATCGTGTATCTTTTCTCCGCTGCTGTCAGTCCTCGCGAGGCTAAAGATACAATGCACAGATTACCCTCATCATCTTTCTGACATAATACTCCAGCAATGCCTATATGTGAAGCATCTGTCATAACCACATTTTCCTTATCTTTTAACGGATATTTCAGCACTACAGCTTTCTCAAAACCTTCCTTCAGCGCTCTAAAAGCCTGATCATGCTTGGACTCCCATCTCCACCGAGTCCCACTTTTAAGCAATTCCCTGAATGGTTCTACCAACCCTGAGTATTTAAGAACGAACCTCCTGAAAAAGTTGCAAATTCCCAGGTAAGTTTTTAACTGTTTAACATTCTGTGGCACCTCTGCGTTAAGTATCTTATTAACCCTACTTTCTTCTGGTGTTACACCTCTACTCGACACTCTATGACCTAAAAATGTCACTTCTGACTGACAGAATGACGACTTAGACAGCTTCAAAGTGAACCCTGCCTGATCTAACTTCTGAAAAACTATATTTAAATGACATAGATGCTTCTCAAAACTGCGTGAACTAATTACCATATCATCAATGTAAATGGTTACAAACTCTCCTGTGTCATCCCCTAATGCGATGTTTAAAGCCCTAATTAAAGCTGCTGAACTACTCTTTAACCCATAAGGTGTTCTACAAAATTGATAAAGGTTATATTTATGACTAAAAGCTGTAAATGGTCTATCTTCGTACATAAGTGGCACTTGCCAAAAACTGGAACTCAAATCTACACAAGTGAAATACTTCTTCCCCTCAAATGTTTGCATTAATTCCTCTATTGACATAGATTTCAGCTGATCTGAACTAATTCTACTGTTAACCAAACGAGCGTCTAAACAAATACGAACAGTGCCGTCGGTCTTGGGTACCGTGATCAAAGAATTAACATATGGACTGTTAGAGTGCTCAATAATCCCATCTTCAAGCATCTGGTTAATTTGTGCCTCAACTGCACTCTGATAAGCGAAAGGTACAGGATATCTATGTCCTGTGAATACTGACCTATCAATAACGTTCAATGAATGTGTATAGCAATTGGCCATACCAATGCGATCCTCAAAAACTCTCCTATTATACCATAACACATCATAGAGCCGAACACACTGTTCATCCTCTATATTTCCCTGAAATGCAGTCTCACGTAACGAGTCCTCTAGACTTCCGTTCGTAATCACACTGCCCACAAAACATGGAGAACCCCGCTCTACGGCTGGCGATATCTCATTTAAAGTACAAATCACACCTACAATACTACTTCTCTGAATATGGTCATTGAACGCTACTTCTACTTCAGAATCTCCCCATTTAAATTTCAAACTCCCTACATCATAACATAAGTTACCAGACACTCTACTTAGCCACTCTGAACCCAAGATAACACTGAATACTAAATTTGGAATTACAAGGCAAATCTGCTTCTCTACATGATTATTAATTTTAATGTCTACTAAAACTTGCTTAGAAATTACTTTAGACCTCTTCCCAACAGCTGTGATAACAAAAGTGCTTTTAATTGGCATCTCCTCAAAATTTACTCCAGTTCCTTTCATTTTATCATAAAATGCACTACTTATGCAACTCTTCATACAACCACTATCAATTAAAACATCTGTGTACGCCTCGGACACGTTAAATTTAACTATGGGGCTCTTACTAACCACTTCCTGAATAATACCTTCATCATTTAGTTCATGTAATAATTCATTTCTTACATTTAGGTCATAGGGTTCCTGTATAATTGTATGGACAGGGCATGCTACAGACTGAGATTCTGACCTTACTTCGCAGCCTGGTTCGCGTTTAAAGAACCGCTACAGCTGGCCGTAGTACTAGTTACTACTGCACTGGTCTGGTTGTTCTGAGTTGTGTTGTCATTGTTTGGCTGTATATTACTACCACTAGGCTGTCCTCTTCCTTGACCCCTATTCTGGTTGTAATTATTGTCGTTATAATTCCTCCCTTGATTTCCCCTGAAATCATTGTTTCTCCCTTGATTTCCCCTGAAATCATTGTTCCTCCCTTGATACTGATTACCATAGCCATTTCCTCTGTTCTGATTTAGCTGATTATTGTTATTTCTATTTTGAGCATTGGCCCCTTCGCCACCGTTCCCTTGAACTTCTTGATGCCTGGCTTCATTAGGCCTATTATTATTATTACCCTGGTTCCGATTGAAATTGTCCTCATAACCCCCTCTCCCTAGTGCATCAAATGTGCTTAACAAATTTTCTACTTGTGATATTGTCTTTACATTCTGGATACAAGCAGCCTCCTTGATCCTATAGGGAAAGTGCCTAAGTAGCAACCTCACCACATCACTTTCCTCCTTCAAGCCATCCAGATATTTACACACTAATACCTGCCCTAAAAAGTATTCGGTCATGGTGGAGCTTCCTTTAGGGTTATATTTACCACACACTACTCCCTCACGATGCTGCGACTGAATAACCTCATTCCAGAACTTTTCACAGAATTTCATTTTAAAATCATTGATATCAGTAAACTTGTCTCTGTAGACAGCAAACCAATTCCTCGTTTCCCCCACAAACACTTGTTCTAAAATTTCAACTACCTGGCACCACTCAATACTACCATTTTCCAACCTTTCCCCGAATTTATTTTCTATAGTGTTCATGAACTCCATTGGGCACCCCTGTCGATTGCTGAACTTACCCAGTTCTACCTCCCTGTGTGTGCTATTCACAAAAACTGGCCTATTCTGACTATTTTCTTGCCTGATCCTAGCTTTTAATTTTAATTCTAATTCTGCGATTTTCTCCTCAGCCTTCCTCTCAATACTGTTTACTGTTAATTTAATGTTTCCTTCTGATTCTTCTACTTTATCATATAGCTTTGCTTGTTTCTCCTCAATCTTGCTAATGCTCTCTCTATTACTCTCTCTTAAATCATTTACTTCTGCAACTATTTGTGAGTGGACTTTCTCAATTCTACCCCCCAGCTGTTCCTTAACCTCTTTAGTAGCTTCCTGAATTTTGTCAATTTCTCCCCCCAATTGCTTTTTGACCTGCTGTGTTTCCAGTTGCACTAGTTCTTTTAAATTTTCAGCCTGTGTACTGATTCTAATTTCCAACTCCTCCTGTACTTTTCCTAATTTTCTGTCTACATCTGCAATAATCTCTTTAGCCTTTTCTTCCATCACCCCCCTGATCTCACCTCTAATCAGTTCGAATTTGTCACTCATTTCCCTGCTGTTTTGTTCTAATTTAGCATTTAAAGTTTCAGTACTCTCTCTATATTCCTTACTGTTTTGTTCTAATCTGGCGTTGTTTTGTTCCAGTTTAGCATTTAAAGTTTCAGTACTCTCTCTATTTTCCTTACTGTTTTGTTCTAATCTGGCGTTTAAAGTTTCATTACTCTCTCTATTTTCCCTACTGTTTTGTTCTAATTTAGCATTTAAGGCATCTGTACTTTCTTTATTTTCCCTACTGTTTTGTTCTAATTTAGCATTATTTTGTTCCAGTTTTGCATTGTTTTGTTCTAATTTAGCATTTAAGGCATCACTACTAACTTTGTTCTGATACATAAACTCGAGAAGTAAAGTTTTTAATTCTGGTTGGCCGCCTACACTCCCTGTTTCAGTATCGGGATTTACCTCCGCTACCCCGGTACTACCATCACTCGACATACTGCTCGTATCATCACTCTCCCGTTGATGACCACTACGTAACCTCATCTGTCTTTCTTTCTCATCCCCCATAATGATATACACTGATACAGACAAATAACCCCCAAAATACAGGCACAGAAATATATACCCTTCTCCTTCCACAAATGTTATTAGGTTTTCAGCCCCAAGTTGTCGGCGACAAATGTAATGGGAATTAGTGCCCCATGTTGGTAGCGACAAATGTAACAGTTTGGCTAGCCCACACTGTTGGGTGATAAATGTAACTGTTTACCTTTGCCTAAGCTATGTTGTTTTAATGGGCGCCAAGACCTCAATGCAATGTTGAAATCTAAATTTGTATTTAACAACGTCTAGCTCTGGCAGAACACCTTCAAGACACTATTCACTCAGATCGTGGTATGATTTGATCATTAACCCAACAAACAATTGTATCAGGAGAAGGAATTGGTCTATATCTAAGGCTACCTACTGAAAGCAAAGATTGCATTGTAAAAGAAATGAATTTATTATATAAAACCAGTATAGAAAAATTAATAATAATAATAAGTACAAAATTTAAATTGGAGCGTTGTGATTTGAATATTACCGATAGAAAATTACGTGAAAACGGAGTCTGATAAATTGATTTTACTCTTATTTCCAAGCTATGAAGTTACTGAAATATGAAATGTAAAACAAAGAAAAATGAGAGATTGCGTATTTCTGCGTCATTTGCGCTTACCATTGGAAATTGCCAAGGCATTTCCCTCGTACTTGCTGATGCTGTGAGCTTCCCACAGTCTCCTGGACGTCGTCATCTCCGTCGGAATTTGATGATATTCTGGTAGCTTAGATAATTCTATGGTCCGTACCTCGGACCCAAACACTCGTACAACCGCACTGGTTAAGTTTTGCAAAAGTTAGTCTTCAACTCCACTGAACATTGGAGCGACACGCACTTGCAACCGTACTCCGCAAGTTCTACCCAGATAGTCCTCGTTTCACGGCGCGTCGAACGATATATGCACACGTTGGCTCCCCCACTCTTCAGCCGGCTTCAGCTTGCGTGGTCCTCACTGATTGGTTGACCCACCGCTAGTTCCCCTCCTCTGGTTTCTTTACACTCGGCGCGCGAGAGGGAGAAGTCGTTTTCCGTTCCAACAATTCGCCTTTTCTAGACCTTGCGACCCAAGATTGCGTCATGCTTCTCGACAAGATTAAGCGTGTACTTGAAATCCCAGTGAGTCACGTCTCTCGATATACCCTAACTGACGAAAACTCCGTAAAATTCCGTAATCAGATAATTTTCTATGATATCGTCGTTCGTAATAATTTGCTGGATAGCGTTTTCTAAGACATAGAAAACCTATCTGAATGCTAATAATTTTTATAAAATGCTCCGAAAATACCTTAATAATAATTATAATAAATTAATAATAATAATAAATTACCATGAAAAATTCTCTTGGCTGAACAATTTGCCGCGTAAATAAATATAGAATGGCTTCCTACTGACTTATGCCAGTTGCATAAAACCCCTCGAAAAACACGTTACAACATGGTGCCACCCCAAACATTGCACACTATCTCCTCCCTGTTGGTATCTGTCTCGGATGTATTGGTCGTGCATACGTTCACCGGGTCGTCTCCACACTCGCACAGATCTATCCTCACTAACACAGGCGAGTGTACACAGCCGATATACACGCACACAAGAACAACTCACGGGTTTGAGACCACTACGACTCTTGGCCAGCAATATGCAAAACTTTATTTGATGTGTGTAAAAATGTAACTGGATTATCTCTTCTTCCCAACGTAATTCCCGCCCTATGACAGGATCTGCTCGTATAACTGAATTAAATATAATGTTGTGGTGTTAGCATCCGTTTTAAATGTTGTGGCCATCGACACGCTGGGTCACTGAAATTATGCCCTGGAGGAGGATGTTTAACGTGCCAGTAAGTCAAGTCCTTCACATACGTTTTTTTGTTGTTTTTTTTTGCTGGAGTGCGGTTGCCCAGCCGTTGCTGGCTAGCCAGAAGTGCACGTGACTGCAGTTAGCCAATCAAGCTTGGGCCACTGCTTGTGCAATAGACAGATACAGCGGCCCGAGCTGGCTTGGCTAATGGCAGCCACGCGCGTTCCTTACTAGCCTGCAAACGCACCCCAGCTTAACACTCGCCCTGTCCATTGCACACACAAGTAAATGCCGACCGACTGTTGCACGATTCGGTCTCGCAATCTTAGGAACAGAAGACCATGCTCTGAGCCACAGCAGGCTATTCTGAATTAGTATTGTAAGGATGTATTCTACAATAAAATCAAAGCTGAGAATGCTTTCCCTGAACATTTTGAAGTACCGTACGCATTCTTACAGATAAATAGACTACCATTTTGCCGTGATTATAAAATTCACCAGGATTCAGAGATACGTACACGCAAAGGTTACGAAAATGATTTATTGAAAGCTCTAATAAGTTGGGAATTATGTGCGGAAGCATTGCTTCATTACAGGGCAAAGAAGTAAACGTGATTGAAGGACTCGCTGTACTGTATCTGGGTATGCAGGGATTTCTGGGATTTCGTGTGTATCTTATCATGGAGAACGAGTTCTAATGCAGAATACCTCAAGAGCTACGCGTGTTTCAAACTGCAAGCTAAAGTATTTCTACACATATGTTCAAATTACGTCCTTACAATATAGTAAATATTTTCAGTTATACCCTGTTTATGGCAGAACTTCGCAAGTCATCATTTGATGCGGGTGTAAAATATAATGGTGAGAGATGTACACTATTCAATGGTTTGCAGAAATTATTCCTGACAGTTGCCTCAGAAATTGGTGTTGAACACATTATATCGTAATATTACATAGGGTGTTACACGATAAAGTAGAAATATTTCACATTTACAATCTACATGGAAATATAGTATAAATACATTTTATACATATTCTCGACTTATGTCAGATTATTCACGCAATCCGCATAGGACACTGTATTAATAGTCTACTACCGATCACGAGTGTTTCAAAAAAATAAAATCTCAGGTAGTTGTCAAACAACTATGAGTATTTAGGTTGTACAGATATAGCGGTAGTGATCCAAAGTTAGCCTTGGTAGTGGTCAGCTCGTAAAGAGACCTGCCAGAGAAGATCTCTCAGTGCTAATTATTGAGTTTTGCAGTAAAGTTGTGAAGGTCCAGTATGATCACCAAACCACTGAAACACGGAAATGAGGACAAAGATGTGTTTTCTAAGAAGATATTCTTTATATTTGATTTCTTATATCTACTCTATTACTCGCTCAAGTAATACACACACAGACTAAGTTAGGGCCGTGTCATGAAATTGAATTAAATACTATTTTAATAAAAATCTAGAAAACAAACCAAACAAGAAGGAAGAAAATTTGCAGTTCCTTGTCGCTTTAAATCTCGCTGTCATGAACCACACGACTTTATTACGTGTAATATTAAGCACTGAACATGATTTTTAATTTCGATAATATCATAGCGATTGTCTGAGAAACGAAACGAAAGAAACGTAGCGTTAATGGTTCAAAATCTAATAGATATTTGCATTTTATTAAAAGAAAAGAATCAGTACCATTCTGTGAGTTTATTCTTAATCTCCCTGTCCAAACGTTCAGCTGTAAGGCAAGAACTATGTGTTTCTGTAAATGATGGTGTTTGAAGCCATTTTTCAGTGTTCCCTTAATAATCGAAATGTAATGTTCTTCAGTCGGTCAACACGATTGTACCCAATTCATTGTAATGTGTGGTTCCATAATCCTGAAAACAATTTACATGAGATTGATAAATTCACTTGGATGACCAGTTTCGTTCGTCAAGCGATCATCATCAGATCCATTACACTTTTATGTCTACAAGTATGGGTGATGGTATTTACAATGTGCGCACTTGTAGTTAAATTAACACAACAGTCAATATTTGTTAGTTGTATGTGATGTTTCGTTAAGATACTGAACGTGTTGATTTAACTTCAAATTTGCTTAATTAGTGTGATTATGTGATTGTTGTTAATGGCCAGGTTAGAGTGGATTGTGTACTTAGCTGCTTGAGTGGTTTGTGGTCCGGATGCGAGCAGCTACTCTCGTACACTGTCTGCACTGAACTGTATTAGGGAACCACCCATTACAATCATCCCTATATTATTCTGCTAAGGTCCCATTCCGGTTTTGTACCGAAAATAAGGTCCTGTTTACACCAACCTACACATATGGGGTACCTACAGGTTCCGCATAACCACATGTGTGCCCGAAACGCACTCACTTCCTCTTTAAGTGCCAAACAATTAAATAAATACCTGAAAAAATGTACATTTACAATGGGAGCACCGTAACCTGGCGAGCCTGCCGATAGAGCGCAGGGCAGCGCGGCGGCGGCAGCCATCTGGTGGGAGTGAGGCGTACTGCTAGCTGAGGAGACTCTCAGCAGATGGCTCCGGTGTGGTCTCGCCAAGACATTCTCTAGAGTTCAATCCTTTGCAAATGTAAAAATTGCTGTAGAAGAAACTCCCGTGCAAACAATAACCGATGAATTCGTTGTAACATCGAATATTGTCTTCAAAGAGGTGCTGTGACAAGAATAAATATATTTCTTCAATATTTAAAACTTCGTTCTCCCACATTCTTCCCTACTACCCCATAAACCTACATTCACGTTGCGAAAGCTCGCACGGGCCCACTAGTTGGGCATAATCCTGTTGACCGACTAAAAAAATTAAGTTTCGATTGTTACTGTAAACATAAAAAGTTTTTTAGTATTTTTAAGTTGTATGTTGATATGGATTTATCTGTTAAATATTTCTACTTTATATCATGAAACATTCTATATAGCTGTAACTACTAAAAATATACATGATTGCCAGCTTTCTTTATTCTAGGCTAAAGAGCAAGGAGAAAGGTATAATTTATGTAGAATGCTAAGAGAAAAACCATTATTAATATTCCAACTGTATGGTATTTACTTGTGGTCATTGAGTTGTTATTTTATTTTCTGTGAACCTTGTAATTTTGCTGTTGCCTGCGTGTGGTGTCAACACAGAGCTATTGTGTTTTCTTAATGTGTTGGAATGTTTGCCAACATTAGCATGTTGTGTAACTTGTGATCACACCACAGCACAACTCTGTACTTCCCCTTAGACTCTCGATGGGAAACGAGAGACATTTTAGGTTAAATTACTTGAAAACATTGTGGTCCTTGTATGCCCTTATCCACTCCAGTTAGAGTTATGATCCCTTCTCCATTTCATTAAGTACATAGATTATAAAGAGTAGCCAAAATTTGTAGTTGTAATACTATCTCATAGATCCAAAAACCATTTTGTGTCCTTAATTCTTGTGTTTGTTTGCAGTTGAGAATCATATACCTGACAGAAAGCATTAATTATTTTAGTAATGCCGCATGTATCTTGCATGGTAGTATTTCCATTTTTCATAAAGATTATGTATCTGCTTTATATTTAAATACAATTATATAAGATTTTTTTCTCTTTATATTAAAAAAATCGAGAATTTAAGAATAACTATATTAATTTGAAATTGATTGTTGGTTCATTATTAATTAAGAATAAATAATCTCTAACTGATCTCTCTTCCCTCAGTGTGTAGAGTTGGCTCATATGTACGATAAAATTTTGTGTGTGTTTATTTCTCAACGAAAGGAATTCTGTTTTAGGGAAAGAGGAAGAGAGGCAAATGTTTCAGCAAATGCAAGCATTGGCACAAAAACAGGTGGATAACATTTTGTGGCGTAATATATATTTAGCATCTTTTTATACAAAACTTAGCATACATTTATTTATAATTTCCCCTTGTTGTATTTTGTTGATGTATTTTGTTTGGTTTCCTTCTTGTTTCCGTTATTTCAGATGATACCAAGCACTCGCACAGTAAACGCATTTATTTTAAGTTTGTATGTATGTTTGTTTATTCACTGATTGGTCGTTATTAATTTTGTTCTGTTTCCCCTATCCCTGCATTGATTTAAAATTAGAATATTATAATTTTTCAATTTAATTTTGTGATGAAAACATCCTCTAATTTTGGTGCATTTTGGTGTCATGTAACAGAGATATCCAAGAATATATGATTATACAAATTAATGTTATAATGAACATGCGAGCACAAACTTGGCTGTGTTCCAGCTTTTACTTTGACATGTGAAAGACTAGAAGGAAACTTGAGGAACTTTAAGGCATCTAAAACATACAGCATTTATTATTATTATTTGATTTGCATGGAGAAATTTAGAAGATAAACTAAAACAACGAAGTATAATAGAATAGATTGGCCACTACCTTATCATCTTTGTAGTCACTTGACCTCTTCTTGAAGCTGGCAAAGCGGATGTTAGGAGTGCATCAGGCAGCAATCAATTCAATTTCAATTTCTTCTGTCCCCATGACAGTTTCTAATATATATATATATATATATATATTACTGTAACGGTCTGTAAGTTGTACATCTGTCAGATTATTCCACTGCAGGTCATTTTATATTAAAAATTCATCTTATATTAGACTGCCAATATACTACTGTATATAATGCAATTTGCTTTCTTCTTCTTGAAGTTGAAACACTATCTAATTTTACTGTCTTACAGATTAATGAGTAAGAATATTGTGGAGACACACTTACCAGTTACAAATCATATTACAATATGTTCTAAATTTCCGGGTTTTCAAATTTCGAAACGATTTGGTTATATTTGGTGGAATGAAAAGTTGTGGAGGTAAGTCAGTTCGAAGCTTCCCGAGTCAGTCATGAACAATGTCATTAAAAGAATCGATGGATATTATGACGTTGTCGTTGTTGTTGTTTTATTATTTCTTTTAAGAGCTTGGGACATCTTGACCATCAACCCCGTGTACATGGGCGAGGGTGGAATCCGTCTGATAACCTGTGACATTGTGTTGATTGTACTAGTGTGTCTAGGAGTGTGAAGGAGGTGATCGTAGCATTACGTAAGATACAATCCTGGAATTTGTCTTGACTAGAAGTGAGAAACCACAGAAAACCACTTATAAGATGGCCGAGAGTGGCATTCGCTGAGTGATTCCGATTCCAATCCTCATACTCAAATCCGCCATGACTGAGCCGGAGATTGAAGCCGTAAAGCTAAAATACTATTCTCTCTGTGGAAATAAACTCAAGAAATACCGTACACGTTAAGCTAGTGTTTGTCAATGTAGATGACATGAATCATTTTACATGAAGATTTATATTTCAAAATTATAACTGTGTATGAGATATAGTTCTGAAGAAAGAATGCATTAATAACCTTACGATCACTGCCAACTAAAGATCAAGCATTTTATCAAACATAATGTTGCTAATCTTTAGTTGCATTGTTAGTGGAGCTTCGTGTATTACCGGGAATAAAACAACTAAAACACTAAAACAGCTTTAATATTGCTTCATGCCCTTAAATTAAATTGACTATATTACTTTGTTAGGAAAATAATAGAATATTAATATTGTGTACATAATTGTCGTTATTTGAGATTTCCTTCAACGAATTACTTCATCAATATTTGTGATTTCTATAGAGTTCCATTATTGAACGATTCTCTCACCTATCCGATTCTGTTTCTGTACTGTGCTCTGCTTGATTGATATTTAAGTCATAATCTGAGTTAAATTATGATATCTTATAAAAACCACGTATGGTATTCAAATTATAACACTGCATATTAAGAAAATTCATCATGGCCTTTGCAATATACAGGTGGTCCCAACATAGAAGAATCATTCCTCACAGATAGAGGATGAACAAATGTTACTTGAGCATAGATCTGAGAACGCTGTATTATCGTGTAGGAAGTGGAAGTCATGTACTGTGTGGTGTGTGGAATACCGTCATAACTACCGTGTGCGGTTCAAGTCCAGCGCTATCAGCGGCCATCCTAAATCTGATATTGTTCTGGAGATTTTGAAACTCACCCCACGAAAATACTGGGACTTTATTCGGGACACCTATCCAATTCTAAACTCTAACAATTACAGCATACTACTGCAGACACCACAATAATATAGGTCGTAAAACAGAATCATCACATACACTAGGCTGATGACCAAAAATGACCCTAACCTCAAAATGAAGCAACAATAAAGCCAATTATGTATATCATCGCTGCACAGCTCACTATTGTTGTTCCCTTCCATTGTCTTTCTCAAGACTGATCCTTAGCTTATAGCCATTCGTGGATAATATACTAGAATCCCGAAGAAGAATTCGGGAGCTTTCTTACTAATCCACCGGTCATCATTTGTTAGTTTCATGGGAAGAATGAAAAGCGTGCCCTGCTTTTATAATTTTTAAAAATTGCAATTTGTTTCAACTACGTCAACTATGTATAAAAATTGAAACAAGATGATCAGTAAAGAACATACAGCCTACTTTCTCCTAAATGCATGGGTATAGTCATAACTCCAAAAACCAAATAAGTAACTTTTAACGTAATTCTTTTGGGGCTAAAGCCACTTGTTGAAATGAGATACTTGTAGGGCTTACTTCTCTAGAATTCTAAACTAATTTAAGTCACGTTGAAGTAAGATTTGAAAAATACCATCCCCCACAACGTACATCTAAGTCATTAAAACAATTATCATAATTTCAAACCACATCTAAGTCACATCCTCATGTCAGCTGATTGCAGCATGTTCAAAGAATACTTATTATGAATTCAATTATTCACGATATCTAGAGAGAGATTGATTACCGCGTTGCCTTGGTTACAACACTGATAGCACTACGTGGCTGGGAATAATAATACAAATTGTATTAAAAAACCTGGACGATCGATCGACTCGTGGTATTCCTTAGCAGAAGCTCCCTTGGACGATATATCGGTCCCTGGGACTATAAGGATTAAGGATCGAATCCCGACAAAGTCGTTTGGCATTAAGGGTGCAGATAGGAAAAACACCCGTGTTAGTAGGTTTACTAACGTAAGAAAAGCCCCTCTAGTTGAAAGGAACGTAAAGCTATTTTCATTATCATTGATGTCTAATGATGACTGCATACGGCCTCAGTGCATCTTTAAGTGGCCTAAAAGGATAAAAGGATAAAAATCAGAGGGAACTAGATTGAACTAAGTACTAAATGAGCGTAAACATTAACCTTTATGGAAAATGTTAAGATAAATGTTATCAATATTGACCTTTAATATTTGAACGAGATATGCAAGTGCCTGTCAATGCGTTTGTATCTAAACCTATGTATTATTGAAAAACAAGGTGTGTGCACATTGTTTCAACACACATCGGTGTCTTGATCAGCACAAATGAAGAAACTTATAAACTAATTGTAATATAAGTAATCTCTGCTTAATATAAAACAAAGCCCCCGATTCTTGGATGTTCCGCGTAATCTCGAGAACCATGAGATGGATTTCGATACGGTTTTCACCATTCTGTAAAGGATTTCTTGAGGAAGGTTTTATTTATGGCCAAAGGAAACCGATCAGTAACGAGTTTAGTGAAATGAGTCGCAAAAACCCTACCGTCCGTGCACCTTTTAAGCTTACGCTGGGTAAACCGTTAAAGATACCGGGCGAAGCCGGGGTGGGTTGCTAGTATATTAATATACATATATGTTTCAAAAAGTTATATTTAAGCTAGATTGAAATCAAATGGATATCCTTACATAAATCTTTAAAAAAAATAACTAAAACATTGGAGATGTATTCTACATGAATAAGATTCATTAGAATTACAGGTTTGGTTGATTGTTGTCGTAATTTACGGATATGGTGAATAATTTTAAGTACATGTATGTGAATTTAAGAACCAACATCGTACAAAAAAGGACTCACAGTTTATCCATAAATGTGGACAATGATCAACCATTTTTTAAATTATTATTTATGCAGAACATTTCTGATATAATACTACGAAATCATTTCCATTTTCCAAAAACATCGTTTTATCGGCCATAATTGTGGATGCAAAACCAACATACAGTCTTATTTGAAATAGAACATATCTAATCGATCGCTTCGCGGACAATACAATCGTTCGATAATTCACGAATATTGAGTACTTGTTAGTACAACTTCAATATCGTTATCGTTCGAGAGCTGCACATTCGAGGGTACGCATCCCAGATATACATCATAAGGAGCAAAAATCTTCAATCGGTGACTACATTCTCTAGTAGCATTACTCTTTTCCCTCACTCCTTCAGGCTTGATTGCCCAGGATCAACCTCACTGTGCGACACGTCGAAAGTATGACTGTATTCTGCATAAGCTTAGAAGACCAGTGTCTAACTTCAAATCTGTGAGAGATTCCTTTAAGTTGGTCGGAAGTACGCCAGTGCTGGAGATGATAATAGGAACTGTCCTGACTTGTACCATGTGCCATTGCTTCCGTATCAGTACTGAAAGCTCTCTGTATTTATACATCTTTTCAACATGTTTTGTTAGCATGGTGCCAGTGTTTGGGATTGCCACATCTATGAAAATGGTATGCCTCATGCATTTGTCAACGGCTGACTGGTTTGTAAATTCACAGTACAAGGTAAAGTTGTCATTTTCTGGTATACTTTCTGGGGCATATTTATAGTACGGCACTTTCTCTTGGCTCAGCAGTTGAAGGTGTATTGCCAGTTCTTGAAGTACTATCGTATTATAATTATTATTATTATTGATATCTATTAGAGTCTCCGTAGCTTAGGCGGCAGCACGCCGGCCTCTCACCGCTGGGTCCGTGGTTCAAATCCCGGTCACTCCACGTGAGATTTGTGCTGGGTAAAGTGGAGGCAGACAGGTTTTTCTCCGGTTTTCCCTGTCACAAATGCCATTCTAGCAACACTCTCCCCTGTCATTTCATTTCATCTGTCATTAATTTAATCATTGCGACAGGCTTCGGCAGCCGGCACATTTCATATCTTCGCCGCTAGATGGGAGCTTCATTCATTCCATTCCCTGACCCGGTCGGTCGAAAGCAGGCTGTGGATTTTCATTTTCATTGCTATTTATTACATTAAAGGAAGCATGATTGTTAAATCCAATTACTTAATTTAGGCCTAACCATTATACTGGGAACAGGTTTCGTCCGGGATCTTCAGTTTACCCAGTCAATTTCCTTTAAATAATGCTCCACAATCATTAATCATCACACGGAGGGGCGTCGAAGCCCTCACCCACCGGCACATTTCCATTCCTCGTAACTCAATGGATCAACATCCATGGCCCTGCACTTTTCTAGATTACTTAAGCAGGATTCTCAATTCTTATGGCCTAGGAAAGCTATCCTTCCTTCCGGCTCTGAATACATCTAAATAAACATGCGCAGTCAGTGGAAGCTATTTACAGTAGATGAGTGACCTCTGAACTATATGAGCAGTCTCTCCAAGTCAGGAAAAGGGACGGAAGGGGTGCAATTGCCTCATTAACGTTACCGAATTGCTGCCACTTAGCGACGCGCAGGGGGAAGGGTGACGTCAGGAGCGGGTGGGGGAGCGTCAAGTGAAGCTCCCTCGTCTCGCTCCGTCACCAAACCTCATTGAAGTTAACAATAGACGAGCATATGGAAGGAATTACGCACCATTGGTGACACCTCGCGCCTTAATGTGATATGCTATAAGAGCAAAGTCATGACACCTAGCCTAAACCCATTTGATTCCCACAAAATCACTTGCTGGACCCAAGGTTGCAGGTTCGTATCCTGGCACAGTCAGCTGGCATTTGACGGTGCGCAAATGTGAGGGAGCCGTGGCAGTAGATTTACTGGCACGTTAAAGATCCCCTTCGGGGCAAAATTCCGGCACCCCGGCGTCTCTAAAAGCCAGAGTAGTTAAAAGGGACGTAGGTTGGTTGGTTCCTCAGTTTAGGGGCGACGGTGCGCAAATGTGAGGGAGCCGTGGAAGTAGATTTACTGGCACGTTAAAGATCCCCTTCGGGGCAAAATTCCGGCACCCCGGCGTCTCTAAAAGCCAGAGTAGTTAAAAGGGACGTAGGTTGGTTGGTTCCTCAGTTTAGGGGCTGCGGCAACGCGGCAATGTAGCCCCGTGTACTTTGGGTGTGTGTAGAATCTGTCTGCTAACCGGTGTTAATTGGGATGGCTGTATTAGTGTTTGTATCAGTTTTAATTCAAGTAAGGACTGCAGACATTGAATTTTTTCAAGTAGTTCCTACTCTTTCCGCCAAACGCCACCGTCAACGACCAACTAGTTCAGAACTTAATTACCAGATGCCACCGCAGTCGGCTCATGACGACGAACATAGGAACCTAAGAGCATTAGTGAAATGTTTAACCTATATAATTTAGCTTCACTCAGATGTAATTAGTGGAAGGATCTTTAATATGCCATAAATCTATAACATGGGGCGGCCGGCTTTACTTCCCCTCCGAAGGAAGGCATACTGAGGGATTTTTAACGCTCTTAAAAAGGGGGCGTAAAGCCAATAACATTATTATTATTATCGCATAAAATCGGCTCAATAAAGTAAAATTATGTTTCTATTTATTTAGTCATTCATTTAATTATTCCCATGGCAGACTGCTTGGTGCAGGGATTTCGCCTGATATGCCCAAGTTTACAGTAGGTATCGATTCCCGGTGCACTTGATTGGCATTTGAGGATGCTTATATTCGGGTGACCCGCGTCGATAGATTTAATGGTACGTTAAAGAACCCCTTCCGATCAGAATTCCACCACCTCAACGTCTCATCGCCACACTAGTTAAAACGGACGTCAAATCCCTAACGTTATTATTTCCAAGGCATGGGTTCCCATTATTACGCAGCACAAAGTACATTCCAATAGGTTTTTACTTTCATGTTTTATCATTTATTTCATTGATAACTGAGATTCCCTCGGAGTTCCTCTCTTACATCTGCACTCACAGCACAAAATGCTCGAATTGAGTGGTTTTGTTCAAATGATCACAAAGTCGCTAAGTAATGTGGATTCTTGTTTCCACAGTTTATTCAGATTTTTTAGTTAGCTAGACTTTCCTTCCAGCTCTCTCCTTTGTGTCACCGCGCAAAAATGAGCGTTAAGAATGTATTCATTTTTCGTATTGACTTAACAAGCATGGCATCATTTCGAGTCTATTTTATTCGCATTTCTAAGGTCTAAATGAATCAAACATGCTCGTTAGCTGCAGTCATCTGGACCCCGCATTATCATAGCAATTAACATATGTAGGATATATGAAAATAGGCTATTTATCATACTGTATATCCTATATGCTTTTCCTTTTCTGTAGAAATGCTTTCCGTGCCTGAGCCAACCTACTTTTTATCTCCTCTTTGCTTCGTCCATCATAAGTTATTTTGCTTCCTAAGTATCAGAAGTTTCCTACTTCCTTTACATTTTCACCTGCCAATTCCACGTCCGTAGGGGTTTTCGATCTCTTTTGGCTGAATTCCATTATTTTTTGTTTTACATTTATTGATTTTCATCATGAATTATTTCCTCAAGATGGAGTCCATTCAATTTAAAAACTCATTCAAGTTCTGTGGGGAATCGGCTAAGATGACAGAAAATCTCAGTGTTGAAATTATTTCTCCTTGAATCTTTACTCCTACTTCTAATTGTATTGTATTGTATGGGAATGTATTGTATGTGGAATACATACTGTCATAATCTCCCTAGTTATGTTCACTGTGAGAGACAATTTATGATCTATCTATACTCACAGTGCCATGACGAAGAGTAATACCGTGGAAAATGTAGAGAGAATAACCTACTAATTAATACAACTGCTAGATATTTATCAAAGCTAAACGCTAACTAACCTTCCTTTGTTGAGATACAATCCCTGTATATCACAGTAGGGTAGGGATGGATACGACACTTGTGACATATTCATCCTAGCTCTAATGAGACAGGGAGAAATTCGTTGTCCACATTTAGTTCAGCGAGAGAACTGATCTATATTCTCATGATTTATTGAAATTATAATTTAAACGACATAGTCGACTGGTATAGTTGCTCGTGTTAAGGCTCCAGACTATGGGAGACAGAGCTACTGTATATCCCCGGACTCAGAAGACGAATGTGTTCGATTCCCACCGTCAACCGCTCTAAAAATGGTTGCCCGTTGTTTTTTTTTTTTTTTTACTCCAGGCAAATGTATGGACGGTATGATCTGATTGGCCACGGCCGCTCCCTTCAACTGCTCGTCCCGTTTAATTTATCTCCATTTATTACATCTTTCACTAACGCAACTCCGCCCACCCTCGTTGGGTGGGAATGAAATGACCCTTTTATTATTATTAACGCAACTCATGCTGGTGACGTCAAGACGGCATAATCAACCACATCAATAATTTTCCTGTTTAAATTACTTTCAGTTGCAATTAGAGCATATTGCATTGGTGACAAGAATTAGGCTACTTCAAGACCTACAGCCTATTATTACCCAGCTAATGCCCTCACGAGAGCAGAATGGAGTTCCATAGCATTCAGCTCGCGATGCGTATCCGATCAAATGCCGACGTCGTTTTGCCATCATGGACGTTCACAATACAACTCTGAAGAATCCATCCTTGTGCTACAACTTACACTGAAATACTGCTTCCCATTTGTTGTGTCGGTCTGTCTGTAGGTGGGCTACAGCTGTCAGTATGTCTACAAACTTACGGATGTGTTTGAAGGTCAGCATGGGATCGGCCGCGATAGCAACACAGTACATGGGTATAAGTGGGCTGTTCCTTCTAGGCCGGTGGAATCTGCGTGCGTAATTGTCTCTCCACGCATGGCGAGCCTACACACGTTATTCACCAGAGCAAACGAAGTGCGCAACGTCTCCTGGCACAGCGGATGTGCATAGTGAAGACGAGGTGGTGGGCGAGTGTGCCACAAGACTGCCAAGGAGATGTCACGTGACATGATGTAGACTTGTTCTTAAATTCTGACGCGCATACGATCGGCCAAGAATGGCCGGCACATTTATAATGCAAAACATATTTTGGTGTGTTTAGCATCTGGTTTGTGATAATATATCACTGCACAAAAAATATGATAGAATTCGTAAATTATCAGCCGAATAAGGACTCGGCGTAAGTATTAGTTTGGACGTGTCAAAATTATGGTCATATGCCATGTCTCTTCTCGATATGTCCCCCTAAGCATGATTCAAAATGACGTATTCTTGGAGGGAGTAGTTTCAACCGAAGGTCTCGTTTCAAAGAGGTTTCCTTATAGAGTACGTAGATCAGTCTTGAGATTAAATTCTTCGAGACACCTAAGAGGGTTTCTAGGTATCTAATTTTAATTTTGATTATGATGCTGATGATGATTGTTGGTTTAAGAGGTCTAATTTCTAGGTTATCGGCCGCATTATTTTAATGTCTTCTAGAGTTACTAAGTCTTTCAGAGAGAAATATTCCCATACTCAGAATTAAAGATTTAAAAAGGAACATTCCTGTTTCAGGAGAACAATCTGTTGCCGCCGTTAGTCATTACGAGATACGTATTGAGACTGCGATCAAAAGGTCCTGGGTTTGATTCCCGCTCTTGCCAAGAAAATTAATTCTGGTCTGAGGTACACTCAGCCTCATGAGGCAAACCTAAGAAGAGGTGGGTTCGATTTCCACGTCAAGTGCCTAAAAAATGGTCTTCCGTGGTTTACCACGTCTACTCCAACCAAATAGCGTGATGGTTCCTAACTTTGGGCCACGACAGCCTCCTACCAAATCTTACCTACTACAGTCAAAACAATTACACAGGCTATCAGAAAGACTCCACATTCAACCATGTTTTTTTTATTTTTTTTATTTTGGTCGATGAGGTATATAATTTCATATTCAGTTCGAAGTTCAGTCGGATAGGTACACCATGACGTGTTTCGTGCCGAATTTGTTCGAATAGGTACATCATTTCTTGTTTCATATCGAATTCAGTCAGTGAAGATTGTCATTTCGTTTTGAGTTCGGTCGGTGAGATACGTCATTTTGGTGTTTTGTCGGTGGGCACACGATTTCGTGTTTCGTGCCGTGTACGGTCAGTTAGATAACCTGCGTTCTAACGTGTTTTGTATCGAGTTTGTGTCAGAGGGTACTACGAGTATATAAAAAAAGGGCATTCAAAAATTAGGCTACACATGATTATGGCAGGTCAATTTAATGTTATTGAGTGGCGCAGTACAGTGCAAAGTGACATAGATACACCCCGTTGGATTTTTTAAGAGCGTTACAAATCCCTCAGTATGCCTTCCTTAGGAGGGGAAGTAAAGCAGGCGGTCCCATGTCACAGATTTATGGCATGTTAAAGAACCTTCCACTAATTATACCTGTGTGAAACTAAATTGTATAGGTTAAGAATGTAAACAACGCTCTTAGGATCCTACGTTCGTTGCCGAGAGTTGACTGCGGTGGCGTCTAGTAGCTAAGTTCTGAACTAGGCCTAGTAGTCGTTGACAGTGGCGTTTGGCGGCAAAAGTAGGAACTATTTGAAAAATTCAAAGTTGCAATCCTTACTTGAATTAAAAAACAGATACACCCACTAATACAGCCATCACAATTAACACCGGTTATCAGACACATTCTACACACACCCAAAGTACACGGGGCTACATGACCGCGTTGTCGCAGCCCCTAAACTGAGGAACCAACCAACCAACCTAAGTTTTCGACACAGTCATCCAATCTCCGCAAACAATGGCCGAATGTTTTACCAATATTTGAATTCCATAACGATAGGAATTCACTTCTTGGTCCATGAACCATATCCATAGTTATCCATAGTTGGCAAATCTTTTTGCACTGGAGTGTTGCTGAACACATGAAAATCGCATAGTGCAAGATCTGAAATGTACGGTGGATGTTTCCATACCTTTCATCAAAAACGTTGAAGCAAAGCTTTTTCGTTGTCTTCTGTTTCTTTTCATGACAGGTGTCGGGTGGTTCCTAAATTAAGATAACTGACATGTTTAGCCTGAATTACAAACATACTGTACACTCGGTGACGGTGCGGTGCGAGATTTGCGAGGCCCTTACTTCCAGGTGGGTCTGGGGGTCAATGCCATCTAGGAATTAAAATAAGTGAAATAAATTGAGTGAATTATAATATTGTAATTTAATGCCATTGCTTCAAAACTTCCAATATCTCGAAAATGTTTGCAGTTTAGAGATAGGTGTACTGTGAAAGAATATAATTCATTGCCTTGGAATTTAATTTCGTCTTCAATCACTTATCGACTTAAAAAAAACTCTTAGTTTCATTTACTATTATTATAATTAAAACTGTTGCAAGCACGTGTGCAGACTTGATGTTTCATATTAATTTCAACAATTAGAATTTTTCGATCTGTCTAACAACAAGAAGTTCCGTAACGAACTAAAGAGCCTACTTTTCTTAAAATTTAAGATCTATGCCAATGATTAATCTATATGGATCTATCTAGAATAATGACGAAATTAAGTTGGTAATATCGAAATTTCTAATTAGTTCGAAATACTGTATACCTGGCATACTGTAGCCTAATAGAGAACTACAGTTGGCAGCCCTGGTGACTGAATATATTCTTAGTTCCATCTCTTAAGGTACAGAATACAAAATTTGGTTGAATTCCAATGGATAGCATGGACGTTACATGCAGTTAAACATTGGATATAACAGCGCGCGTAAAATCATGTTGGCAACAATGACATACATGTATTGGTCAGAAATAATCTGAAATAATATGATATATTGTTGTGTCAATTTTGAATAAAATCCATTAGTTAGTATAGAAGTTACATGCATTTTAAAATTGGATCTATCAGCAGGCTTAGAATCATGTTGGCAGCACTGACGTATATTAGTTACTCCAAATTAATCTAGAATGCCAGGTACTATACGTGTGCAAAGTTTAGAGCTATTGGCTTGCATACTTTCTGATATATTGATATTAGGGTAACAAAAATAGAGACAATATTTACTAACAGTTTGCAACCCTGGTTACTCTTAAGAATCGGCATATACATATCTGTTATGGTACACATAGCACACACGAAATTTGGTTGAAATCCAAATGATAGTATAGAAGTTACATGTATTTCAAGTTGGACCTCTCAGCAGGCTTAGAATCATGTTGGTAGCACTGACGTATATAAGTTTCTCCAAATTAATATAGAATGTCAGGTACTATACGTGTGCATAGTTTAAAGCTGTCGACTGGCATACTTTCTGATATATTGGTATTTGGATAAAATAAATTGAGAGCATTTATTAACAGTTGGTAGCCCTGGTGGATCTTAATAATACGTTCAGTCATGTCTGTTTATATACACATAGCACATACGAAATTTGGTTGAAATCCAATTGATAGTGTAGAAGTTATATGCATTTAAAATTTGGACCTATCAGAAGGCGTATATTCATTTTGGCAACACTGCGATATATGGCCTCCTGGAAATTAAACTGCAATATTAATATCTATATGTGTGCCAATTTTGAAATTGATCCTATTCATACCTTCCAAGATATCCAACATGGAGCTCAAATTTCAATTGCGATTTTTCAGCAGTTGGTAGCAATGTCATCATTTTCAAATATCTGCGTGAGATATTCAGGTATAGATCTTTGTTTCGATTGCTGCAGCCGTTTAGGAGTTGATAGGGGGGGACACACACAGCCAGACAGACAGAAGGACAGACAGACAGACAGAAGGACAGACAGACAGACACACATTTGCCCGATCTCATAAGTCTACTTTTTCCTCATTTTTGCAAAATGTGAAAAGTAGGCTAAAAATTCCGCCCTATTCAGCCCTCCCCCACGAGTGTCTTTCCCATTGTATTTGAATAGCCATCAAACACTGCGAGAAGGAAGGATTTTATTTTGCCAATAGTTTAATGCGAAATCTAGTGAAAATGTTTGTATTATGTTTCACATTAATTTCAACAATGAGCATTTTTCGATTTGTCTAGCAAAAATGTAGTATAGGCCAAGCTGACAGGTTGTTGGTCAGATTTCTATTTATTTTAATTATTATTTATAATTATTTATTTATTTATTTATTTATTTATTTTAAGAGGTTGTCTATCGTCGGTTGTCAGTAACCTTTTGCGGGGCCTTGTAGGGTGCTAGACAACCTTGGTACCGTCTCGCGGCTCTCTAGTCTTCATCTTACCGTGCCCCTGTGGGGCCGTGCCGTGGGAGGCGCGGGGCCCTGTGCAGCCACAACTTCGCAACTCCTGGCGCCGCCACTGCACACACTACAACAGACATCGAAGTACACATGGCTGATGACCACCATGCCCAATGCCTTATAAGATACAATAAAAAGCCTCTAATAGTTTGTTATTTAGAAACCATTACACTCACACATTTCTTTTGGGGGAAAAATTGTTAGTCATTGTTGATTTAAGGGGTGGAACAGTGGTGCCATCTGCCCCTCTTAACACAGATAAAATAATACAAATTTGCTAATTTAAAATTTAGAAGTGGACGCCTAAATATGGAAAGAGTCTAAATTAACCCTTCTGAAGCCAAGCTTCTTATGAATGGTTATGTTAAAAATGCCAAATTTAGTTAAATTACAAGTATTTCCCGGAGCAGGTAAATATATTTTAAACGGATTAGTTGCTAAATTTTATTTATTTTCGTTAAAAGTGATTTTAAAAAATATCAAATTTAAATGGGAAATTTTTCCAAGCCGTTATTATCAGTCAAAAATGTACTCTCACACGCTTCACTACGCGTTTAAAAACATTATTTCCTCTTCCTTCAAAGAGCTAGACATATTTATTTCCACGTATGTTCATCAGCTCCGAGCTCGAACGTACACAAATACTACTTCAAAAATATAAAACGAGCGGGAAGTCAGCTGGTTCAAAGAATATGGTACTTATTAGGAATCCAGTTATTCACTGAAACACTTCGATATATCCGGAGAGAGAACGATTCTTGCGTTGTCTTGGTCACAATAGTGCCACTGGGTGGCTGGAAATAATAACAATTTGTAAAAAGTTAATTTAAAAAAACAGGGCCAATATATTAGCCAATAGCATTTTTAGCAAAACCTAAATCGGCCGATATATCGCCTTCCTGGCACAAAAGAGTTAAAAAAAACATAAAACTAATAACTTAATAATAAAACAAGATGTTCAGCAAAGAACATATAGCCTACTTTCTCCTAAATGTATGGGTATCTTTATGACTCTTTGTCCTCATCCCTAAAACAATCACCCCAACCACAATGTATTGTTTGTTTTCTTTTATATTGATAATAAGCCAGTAAGTGTCAAGATCAATATTATATACTTTATGATGATTGAATAACAAAACTACTAACTTATTGTAATGCATTCACGTCCGTTAATCTCTATATTAAGCCAGCCTGCAAAATTAAGAATCTTCCGGCCCAATCACAGTAGGTGGTGCTGCGACCTATCAGTGAATTAATCTTTATCTTGTACGCCTATGCACTGCCATCGTAATGTACTACGATGGCAGTGTTCTATGGGTGTTGAATGAGTAGGCAGTTTAAAGTAGCCAAGAGGGAGGCGATCCAGCTGGCAGTGTTTAAAGGTATTCGGAGCGCGATCGTGGCTAATAGTTGAACTACCAGTATTACAAAATTGCCATACTTCAGGAGGCCAGCTCAGGCATTTACACAGCGTTATGTTTGGAAAAATATTACCCACATAACCCACAAGAGGACAGCACCGTACAGAGGCATTAAGAAGGCTGTGGTTAATGACAACGTGTATCTAGTTCTTCTATTCTACTTTTTCTAATGTCTTCTGTTTATGTGCGATGCTGGGACTGTGATTTTATTAATATACGAGTGTATACTTTATCCTCTCCTTTGAGCTAAATGACATTTTATTCAGTATCTGTGGGAAAAGCTCGTGCACATCATTTGTAAAATAATTCAAGAAAAAAAAAACCTAACTGTAGCAGTATTCGATCCCCAGTCAACTGCGTGTCAGACTAACATGCTAGCCCAGAGCTAACCGTATCCATGACGTCAGGTGTTCTTAACTGACATATTAGATACAAACTGTTGGCAAATAATGACTTTAAATAAACGATTTCTTCACTGCAGTACATCTTCATTAAAGATCATTTCATACAAAGTTTATATTATTGTATCAGTACGGTATATCACATACAACATACTAAAACTACTGAAATATAAGACAGGCACATGAGGACAGCTGCCATCTTGTCGTGTGACACAAACGGCTCAGCTCTTTTAAGCCACTCATACTGTATAATATTATAATATTAAATTATAATAAATAACGGATCACGACCTTCAGGATAGCTTAAACCCCCCTAGGCTCGATAATCGGAATTGGTGGGTCTTAAGCTATTTATTAAAATGGTTGCATAATTCACACGGCCGCCATCCTGAAATGGCATGGCCGATGACCTTGAATTTTGGGTGAAAGACGCGTCCTATATAAAGGTATGTTGTCACCAAATTTGGTAGAGATCGGATGATTAGTTTAGCCGTAATTTGATTTTACGTTTTGAACATTTGAGTGGCCGCCATTCTGTTTTGGTAAAGATGGCGGCGATATAAAGTATGACACTGAGGTGTCCTTTACTAGTGCTACCTCTGTACCAAATTTCGTTCAATTCGGTTTCACCGTGTTCGAATTGATAGGGGGGGACAGACATTCAGAGTACACACACTCACACACACACAGACACACACACACACAGACTCACACACACACACACACACATACACACACACAGACTCACACACACACATACACACACACAGACAGACACACTTTTTTCGCCCTGTGTTGATCTCATAAGTCTACTTTCATTTTTTGCAAAAATCGAAAGTAGGCTAAATACGGAATACTTAAATCAGAAATAAAAAGTTGCAGTAATTACTGTATTTGGAGTCGGTCAGAAAGTTCAAATTCAAGTATAAATCATTTTAATTTTTCTCTCTTAGTGAGTGTTATTTATTGAACCATAAATCACTTCATGAGCGGCTTCGGTGGCGTAGTTGGTAGCATGCTGAGCTTCTATGCCCAAGATCGCGGGTTCAAATCCGTCCGAAGTCGTCGGATTTTTTAAGAGCGTTAAAAATCCCTCAGTATGCCTTCCTTCGGAGGAGAAGTAAAGCCGACGGTCCCATGTCATAGATTTATGGCATGTTAAAGAACCTTCCACTAATTACACCTGTGTGAAGCTAAATTGTATAGGTTAAGAATGTAAACAACGCTCTTAGGTTTCTACGTTCGTTGCCAAGAGCCGACTGCGGTGGCGTCTGGTAGCTAAGTTCTGAACTAGTAGTCGTTGACGGTGGCGTTTGGCAGCAAAAGTAGGAACTATTTGAAAAATTCAAAAGTCTGCAGTCCTTACCTAAATTTAAAAAAACAGATAATACACACTAATACAGTCAACACAATTAACACCGGTTATCAGACAGATTCTACACACAAAGTACACGGGGCTACATGACCGCGTTGTCGCAGCCCCTAAACTTAAGAACCAACCAACCAACCAATCAGTTCATGAACAGTTCAAATATTCTTTTTAAATATGCTAAACTCGCTGCATATTTTATCATGAGTGAAGCTAGACTTCATAATTCTTTCTCTCACTCGCGCAGAAAGGGACAAATTAACTTTTGACGAACTCTGACATTGACAGCTTGCTTATCACACGTCCCATAGACCCGAGGGTCATCGTTCACAATGCATACTGTAATGTTGACCCTTCCTCTATTCTCCCTCCATCCCATCCCATTCCATCCCACCCTACTCCATCCCACCTAGTATTCCTCTCACTCAAATGAGAAGTGCATCATTTACAGACCTGCCAACCTTACAAAAACACAAATCAGAAGATTTTTTATAAGAAAATCAGGAAAAATCAGGAGATACAAACGGTCAAAAGTGCTTATTCTACATGCCTCGGGCAGTTCATACTTTCGCGTAGCTTGCTCCATGCTTCATGCCGTCAAATCCACATAAGGTAAATGCGGGAAGTTTAGGAAGAAAATCCACATTTTTTAACAAACTACTTTAAAACGTTTACTACATCTCACTTGAAACCCAATGATCATATTTTGTATAAGAGACCTTGTTTTCTCTTTTCAGTTCTCTGAATTTTTGAAAAACAGAATAGAAAATGATTTTTTTTTTTTCAAATGCTGAAAAATTACTAAATATTATTCAATCATCAAATTTATTTTACTGAGTTCTTCTATTAAACGCATTCAATGTTACGAACTAGAATTTTGCAAGTTATCTGCAACAGAGAGAGTGTGGTTTTTAGCCTATTTTCAATTTTTGCAAAAAATGAAAGTAGGCTTATGAGATCTACACAGGCCAAAAAGTGTGTGTCTGTCTGTGTGTATGTGTGGGAGTGTGTGTTCTCTGAAAGTCTGCCCCCCCCCCCCCCCTCCCCTATAAATTCGAACACGGTGAAACCGAATTGTACGAAATTTGTTACAGAGGTAGCCCTAGCAATGGGCACCTCAGTGTCAAGTTTTATATTGCCGTCATCTTGGCGGAAACGTAATTGCGGCCACCCAAATGTTCAAAGCTTAAATCAAATTACTACTAACCTAATCACTTGTTCTCTACCAAATTTTGCAACATTTTACCTTTATGTATGAATAATCGTTTGACCAAACTACAAGGTCATCAGCCCAATAATTTTCGGATGGCGGCCATGTATGTGTGCAAATCGATTGCCCCTATGAATTAAAACACGGTGAAACCGAATTGAACGAAATTTGGTACAGAGGTAGTACTAGCAAAGAGCACCTCATATTCATGTTTAATATCCGTATAGCACGTTGTTTTTCAACATGCTACTACAACCAATATTCAATTATACTCATTGAAATGGACAAAGAGTTATAACAATACCCATTCATTTAGGAGAAAGTAGGCTATATGTTCCTCACTGAGCATCTTGTTTTTTGTTTTTTTTTTCCAATTTTCAAAAAAATATTACAATTTTATCATTGGTTAAAATAAACAAGGTGGCCAAGTTTTACGAAGTATCGAAACATCGCTAGTTTGGGCCGTGTATTCTCTCAGGATGGTCACAGTATGGGGAAGTAAATAGTGTCAAGGGGCAGAAACGCCAATGCAGTGGGTTCTCAGTTGCGATCTTCAGTATTCTGCTAGAAAGAAGTTCGTGTAGCGACGAAACTCTCCCTACATTGCTGAGTATGTAGACCGACCTTGTTGTATGGAAGTGAGAACTGGGTAGATTCAGGATATTTGATAGATAAGCTAGAGGTAACTGATATGAAGGTAGCATGAACGATTGCTGGGACAAATAGATGAGAGCAATAGCAGGAAGGTGCTCGTAATGAAGAGATAAAGGTCATGTTAGAAATAATAATAATAATATCGTATGGCCTCGGTGCTGGGTGCAAGCTTTGCTATTTGACACCCAAAGGGTAGCTTGCGTGTCGAATTTCGTTGTTCCTTGAAGCACTATGAAAGTTAAGGAGGTTAGATATCTAAGCTCCTTGAACACTATAGCGCTTTCTAGTAGAGAAATGAGGAACTTTGTGTTGGCGGAAACTCCCGAGATTAATTTTGCCATTATGAACACGGCCTACTGAATTCAAATGGGTTCTTTAACATGCCAACAACGTATGACATCCATGTCGTGATTTTTGTCGCCTTTCAAAAATCACTTACCACGGCCAGGGGCGAACCTGCAAGCTTGGGGTTGGTAATCCGACACGTTAAACACTCATCCACCGTGGCAAGCTATGTTAGAAATGAACACGCTGGATAAAACTGTTCTTATGAGCCGACTCGGTGGGGTCATATGTAGAGAATGGGGGAAGAGAGATCACCTAAGAGGTTAATTAGTTCCGCTTAGAGAAGCAGAGGTAGACCTAGAAGGCGATGGTTAGATCCTGTGTTGAACGATTTCTAAGTGAGAGGTGTGGAAGCAGAGGAGGCCACAATGCTAACTGCTAATAAGGGATCATGGAGACTTATTTGCAAACAGAGTAGGTTGGCGAAATAGTCTTAAATGAAAATGTATATATGCCGAAGATAACAAGGTGGAACACAATAGATGTTGCTCGGTGGATCACATCTCGCCTAACCTTCTGGTTACAACCACTATGCCGGCCGTACCTTGTAAACTGCAATGAACTTTCTTTATTTGGCTTATCCCAATTATTTGGGGTCGCTGGTGCCAACCAGGCTCATTTTTTGTTTTGGCCGGGGATTTAAGGCCGGATGACCTTCCTGACGCCACGTCATTTTTCAGGTGAAAATTTCACCCCGTTCTCACCGGGATTCGAACTCCAGCCGTCCGGGTGAAAGACCAGCAGCTAAGCCACTGCGTCATTACGCTCCTCACCTTGTAAATTGCAATGCGAAGCTCAAACTAGCTCTGTGGTGAATAAATACGTAATCTTCTGCAGAAGAAGGGATTATGATAAACATTGTTTTTCACAATAGAAATTATACATGGTCTTTCACTCAAAGTAGGGCCGGCACAGCGCTGCAGGTAGAAGGTCGAGCCGAAGGTCAGACGAACACATGGCAACGCGGAGCTGAGACAGTTGTGACGCAGGATTTGTCGAGTAAAGTTGACTTCGTTATTTCGTGTATAGCCTGTTTATAGTTAACCGTGTTATAAGTTTATAACGTGTGTATGTTGTTGAATTGTTACTGTGTTTCAATATTTTATATCTTTTTATAATTTTATAAGTAATAAAGCCTGTTGCTTCAATTTTTATTTGTGGGAAAAAATGAAAAATAAGGTTTATTCAACAAACCCTCATACTCTAGATCAGTGGTTCCCAACCTTTGTCAGCTGACGCCCCCCTTTTCAGATACGGGAGTTCATCGCGCCTCCTTCCTCCGCCCCCCCCCCCCCCCCCTCCCACCGACCCCTCCACTCATCCCTTCTATACCCTCTTCGATTGACGCGGAGGATATAGACCTAACCTAATAACACTACATAATGGAATAGGCCTATCTATTACATACTAACTTCATTTTAGCACAATACAAAGAACACACTTTTACAACAAATCCTTAAATTAGTCAACAAATGTCAGTGAGAGGGTTGACACTGTTTTCTCTTGGTAAGATTCGGTATGTTTGGTTTGATATTTGACAGAGCACAGCGGAGATCACTTGCAACATCAAGCCGACAGCGCTGCTTTGTTTCTATGACACTCACTTGTCAGCGTTGAAAATCCTGACTCGCATAAATATGTCTTTGAAAATGGGACAATGACACGGAATGCAAATTTGGCTATTACAGGATACACTGCAAGACAGTTTACCCAAAAGAATCATCTTTTAGCTTTGATTCACACTTCAAATCTATGGCTTCTTCCTGAAGCTGTGCTGGCAGTGCTTCAATGACAATGGCAAACGAATTTCTTATTAACATCCAAGACCATTCTTCCGATGAGATATCAGGAAAGTAGAAGTTGAATTCTTATGCCAGGGAATCCAAATGTGACTGAATTTGCACCTAAGTTCATTACTATCACGTTCATTTTCCCGCAAAATTTCATTAAGGCAGTGAAAGGATGAGAAGTTGTTCAACTGACGCCGGCGTTTCCATAACTGTATTTTTTCCAGGAATGCATAATATTGGAGTTTTTGCCTTGGAGCTTTAAGTTCAAACTGATCAAAGCTTCAAAGAAATCACAACGATATGCCAACGAGACGATAAAATTGGCATGATTTTGCTCCTTACAACACAGCAAATTCCTTATTTCACCTCCAACCTCGCAGCTCAGCAGAGGTTTGTGCCGACAGTTGGCGATTACCAGTGCTTTTGAACGATTGACTTGGTGCGACAATCACTTGGAGAGATTCGAAAAATATTTATTTTACAAAATTGTAATATTCGAGTTTAAAAAAAACTTAATTCGGAAATCACTTCACGACCCCCTTGATAAAGCCCCACGCCCCCCTAGGGGGGCGCGCCCCCCAGGTTGGGAACCCCTGCTCTAGATGAACTCAAACTAAATATCACGAGAGTAATTGAGGCTATCTCACAACTAATGCGTGTGAATGAAAATTTCTTTAGAAGACTCCAGAAATGTGTAGATGCAGGAGGAGGACATTTTCAACTTCTTTTGTGACAAGTTGAGTAATGATTTTACTTTGATTATGTGTTATTTTGTGTGCTCGTTATTTACATACGATTCGTACGGGCGCCCTCTCGACCCCAAGCTCAGTGAGTAGCCATGTGCTCGTCCGACCCTCCACGCACCACGCGGGCGGGCACTTGGAGTGAAAGACCCTGTATATACTGTACAGCAAGATTTAGTTTAGTTTTTCCACTCTTGCGCCTACTTTTACTTGTCCATAACGTGTTGGTGGCAAGAATTTCGGGAATCTTTCTTCCCGATTCGTCAGCGTGATTTCCTTCCCTCTGTTATATAGATTTCTATTAAGCTTTCTTGCAAATTCTTGTATTTCCTTACCCGTTTTGTATATCCATGCTTCCTTAGAAAACAGAAATACTTGAAAATAAGAACGATACAGTTAATTACAGCTAGACATTATGCCAAGGTCTTAAATTGTTCATGCCTGTTAAATATTTACCGATTTCCATTCACTAACAACATATTTCAAACATAATGAACACAAGTTATGTCCCCGTGTTGCTGGGTATAATTATTCCTCGGATTTTTCCACACTATCTATAAAGAAATATCGGGATGGTAACTTAAGTCGAATCCCGGTACAACCGCTCCAGTCCTAGATTCTAATAACACTGTTACAAACTCTACTACAGCCACCACATAATACCTACCCAAGTATATGGGTCCGATGGCCAAAATATCCCACATAACTAAAAGAAGCAACAATACAAACACAAGTTGTAGACTTCCCCAACAAAAAATATAATGCTTTAGCCAGGCACGCTGATGCTCTATGCCACAAGGGTGTCCTACTCAATATTGGCCTTAATTGCAGGTTTAATCTGACTTCGCTGACATCATTCTAGAACCAACGGACACTTCAATAACGTACACTTACTTCGTATTAGCTATTGCCCTGCGTTAAGTTCCTGAAGATAAAATTATTAAAAAATTATTATTAATTATTAAGATGCTAAGCATAAAAAGTGTATTTAAATTACTTTTATTACAATAAATAATAATAATATCAACAAAACATCTTTCAGGAAAGGAGAAAGACTCAAGTACCATGGTTGAAAGAAGTTTATCAGGATCTTTCAAAATGTGGCATTGAGGAGGGAGATATTGCAAACAGAAAAGTGGTCAGAAAGAAAATTGCGGAGGTGACTTATCTGTCCGTAGAGAAAACCAAGAGAACTCGAAGGGTGTTCTCGGAAGAGGAACGAGCAAGAGTGAGCCAACGAATGAAAGAGTATTGGCGTAACAGGAAAGAACATCAACAGTCAAGGATGAAGAACTTAAAGGCTACATACCAACCTCAGTTTAACTTGTACATTTGTTTGAGTTAAATGCATGACATAATTCCTAATATGTCATTAAATAATTATAAAAATTCAACTTTCTCGTCAGTTCTGAAATCTCTGATAGCATCTGGTATTAAACCCGGAACCTACCCACTGGTTATACAGACTTGTAAAATGTCATTAAATAATCATAAAAATCCATCTTTCTCATCAGTTCAGAAATCCCTGATGGCGTCTGGTATTAAACCCGGAATCTTCTAAAAGGGAAAGCGTGTCACACCTACCCACTGGTTATACAGACCTAATGTAAAATAGTCAGATGATGCTTTTTTTCCTAATCTCTGGCCGAAACATGGACGCATCATTAGTTTGGTGGATGTCAGACGTATCTCGGTTGTGATTATATATGATGAAAAAACATGAGCTTGGAAACCTTTTGCTTGTGCTCCCTTTTTCACAGCTGGCTGAGAGGCGGGTATATAAACACAGCGCTCAATAGCTACTGAAGAATATGCCTGTCACAGCCGCTCCTGAACTCGATTAACAATATCTCGACGTAAATGACTCAACCACTCACCATACCTTCTTGGTCACTTGGACAAAAACTGTACATAACGCTCTAATACTCCTTATCTTCGAGTCACAGTAAGCCATAAACCGCGTATACAGTGAACTGCATATTTACTGTATAAATACCAAATACAACTAATCTATGAAGTTAATTGGAACAAACAAAGTTCTTAAACATTAGAAATACGGTGCCCGTTGCATTATACAGGTTGATTTTATTGCTGTATCGGGGCCAGCGGCCAGCTATCAGGCGTGCACACGCCTTCCGCCGGCCAACCGAACTCGGTCCGCAGATTGCGCGGAGGTAGAAACCGCAACAGAGTACATTAATGAATGGTAAATTCACCAGAAAATCAAGATTAAAGAACTTACCTTTTCATAGAAGATGCTGAAAATGTTCTTCAGCTGGCAGACAGGCATTGTACCGTGTAAATAAATTAGCGTTTACACGTTGTAATTCTCCTTCCGCAATAAGGGATATCTGCTACCGTACACTATATTGTTTCAGCACTTTCAAAAAGTTATATAATATGATGATTATCAACAGCGATAGTTACGGTCGCTAAGGGGCAGCTAAAGGCCTGGAGCCAAACTATTTGCGACTTCGAAGACGAGGACTGTCTCCGTGTCGCAGCGGTAACATTCTCGCCTGCTGTGACCCAAGTTTGCAGGATTGAATCCCGGCACAGTCAGTTGACATCTGAGGTAGCGTAGATGTGAGAGAGCCGTATCAGCAAATTTACTGGCACGTTAAGTGACTTCGGTGGCATAGTCGGTAGCATGCTGAGCTTCTATGCCCAAGATCGCGGGTTCAAACCCGGCCGAAGTCGTCGGATTTTTTCAGTATGCCTTCCTTCGGAGGGGAAGTAAAGCCGGAGGTCCCATGTCATAGATTTATAGCATGTAAAAGAACCTTCCACTAATTAAACTTGTGTGAAGCTAAATTTGCAGGTTAGATTTCGTCGAAACGCTCTATCAAAGTTCCAACGTTCACCGCTAGGTGTCAGTGACATCTGGTAGCGAAAGTTGGAACTACTTGAAATTGAACGGAACTTGTAGCTCACCCCATTGGTGTCCGCATTGAAGCAGCTACAGCCTATGGCGAGTCGAACATGTCCTCGGATACTCCCGGCACTAAAAGCCATACGCTAAATAAATACTGGCACGTTAAAGATCCTCTTCGAGTCATAATAACGGCACCCTGGCCTCTCTAGAATCCGTGACGTAAAACCAACATTATCATTATTATTATTATTATTATTTATTTTTACATCGTTATGCCCATCTGTGGCGCACAATAGGACTTTCTCAACTGGTTTGAGGTACTGGAACGGTATTGTTGACACGTAAGTTTCCCAAGTGATATCAAAATCATGTATTCGCACCAGGGTCAGTTGGCCACGCGAGTTCACTTTACTAGTGGTTACTACAATAGCATTCTATTCATAATATATCCCTTGTTCGAACTCTCCACCTACAATCAAATCAGATGTTTCGTGTTTAGAGGGAGATGACTTCGATGTTCCGCCCCTTAAACGAACAATCACCACCATTAGAATGTTTCGTGTACGTTGAGAATGAAAATATGTTATTTATTACTATATATCAGGCCACGCCAACTCAGGTGCTTAGCGAGCACCGACCGGCATCGGCAAAAGCACCGGTTCTCTGCTATAGCGCCGGTGGGGTGGGGGAAGGTAAGGGATGCAGACACAGCACTGTTGTGGCAGTGTAGGAGAGGAACGTGTAGTGGCAGCGCTAAGCTGGGGTTTCCTAGGCGCGGAAGCGGTGAGCGGAACGCGGAGAGTGGAGTCGGCTCTCCGCTCTTGAGTCATCAGCTAGCTGAATTGTGTTTTCCTAGACGCGGAGTTGTCGTCTGGCGGAGAGCCGAACGGTTGCTCATTTGTATACTAGGAGTGATAAGGTGAGGTCGATATGGACGTGGAATCTAGACTTTCTATTTTATTACACTTGGAAGAGGAGGAGGAGGAAGAGTTAGTACTGCATTTAGTGAAGGATCGAAAATGTGCAAGTTACATATTTAAAATGCGTGAAAATGAGGAAGTGTTTAAAATTCTTATAAATAACCATTTAATTGATGACGAAATTAGATTCAAACAGTACTTTCGATTGACCAAAAACGAGTTCTATGATCTATACCAAGAAATAAAAGATGAAGAAGAACTGAAATTGCAGGTTTATAACAGAAAGCAGTAAACCGACACACACTCATGGTGCACACATTTTATATTAAACACACAAGTGACACAATTGAATAAAACTACACACAACTTGTACAGACTTCCAGCCACTCCGCCAGCCGACAGTGGACTCGTCTGCTCTCGGAGCAGAGGAACGCGGAGGAGCGAGTTCCGCTCGTCAAACGGCGGTCCGCTCCGCTTCTAGGAAAACAGTACCGCTAAAATTACATATGACCAGAGGAGAACCGACTCCGCTCTCCGCGTTCCGCTCTCCGCTTCCGCGCCTAAGAAAACCCAGCTTTAGCGAGGCGAGAGTCGTGTTGTTGTTTGGTGAATGGGACTGGGGAAATCAGTGCGCGTCAGGTGGAGTACCAGTAAGAAAACGAATAATAATAATGCCAATTTTGTGTAGCCTACAGACAGAAATAATAGTTTAATTGGGCTCCTGATTATGCACTACTTTTCAACATTCCTTCTTTATCTTTGGCATCGCTTTGAAGCCACTAATTTTCCGATATTTGGAACAATCGTTTTGACAGTTGCAATCCGAAGTATAGTTTCCAAGGAAGCATCAGACCAACTTGACCTTGTTTTTGTTTTGTTAATCCTGATGAGAACCGCATTGATGCGCTGCTTTTCCCCACATTCGTGGTATTCTTTGAGAGTTTACACTCTTGTCCGATGTCACTGTAAGCGACAGTTTTGTATGAGACAAGTCTCAGATTTATTTAGCGTATGGCTTCAAACATCACTAAAATATAAAAATAAAAAAAAATGCAAAATTACAAATTAATGTCCAGACCACGAATATAGTCTATTGATCCCTCCGTCATCACTAGGAACTCTGTTGGATCGCCAGGGAAGGCTCTGAGGGGACATTCCTGAAGCACGCGCTGAATAGTCTGCTTTTCAGCGCCGCAATCACAACTTGGAGAATCTTTTATCTTCCACTTGTGCAGAGAATCAGCACACCTGCCAGTGTTGGTTCTTATACGGTTAAGAGCTGACCAGATCTTCCGCGGTAATTCAAAGCCAGGTGGCTTGGTCGTTTTTGCATGGCATCTTCAGTTGTAGCGTTAATCTGCCATCTATGCTTCCACCATACATTGGTATTAAAACCTTTGCTGATCAACATCCTTGCAGTTTCCAGGGGCGGGAGACGAGAACGAAGCCTTTCTTTATTAATGATTGGGATGTCTGCATGAACAGGGAAAAAACATTGTTCACAAACGAACGTTGCTCCAAGCATAGCAAAAGAATCAGGGCAAGGGCATGAATCCTAGGGAATTTTTGTTTTTCAACGCCTTTATAAAATGAAATCAAATCACCATTGTAATGGTAATAGCGGTCTGTCAAAATTGAATCGCACTGTAGTTTTATCAGCTCAACTTGGAGATTTGATGGGGCATCCTCTACCGCCACTACACGGGGAGGAAAGAGGGGAGGGAGGGAGGGGAAAAGCACCGGTGCCTCTCGGTGCTTGCGTTGGCGTGGCCTGCTATCTATAAAACTCTAGAAACAAGATCGGTTGAGTAAGAGAATTGCTACGCTACCGATTATCAAAATGGTAATTAAGAATATTGGTTATTTGTTCTTCATAGAATGTATTTGTTACAGCTTAAATGTTTCTTAGTTTTTCACCCTTTCAAAAATATATTCTTGGATGTCTGCGCAAAATAACCACAAAGCACTTTGATTTGTTCACCAAATTTATGTCTTTCCTATCTTAGTCCCCACGCTTCTTGTAGAATGCCACAAGTAAAAACAAAAACCTCCTTCTCCCCTGTGCACCAGTCAGTTACAGAAAAGCTACAAGAATCTTAAATCTTTGTTCGTCCTTATTATTTGTTTGTTTGGTCTTTTTACCCAAGAAAATGTGGCCCCAGTTTGTGTTGTTTATGTTGCTTTGGATGTTTGTAGGTGGTAAAATGCTAGATGAAGAGAGAGTGGCGTTTGAATCTCTGCAGGCCAGACTGATAGAGAGTGAGGATAAAATCCGTCACTATGAAACTCTAGTGAGGAATCGAGACCAGGAACTCTGTAAGACTAAGCGAGTGAGTACGACGCCCAGTCAAGTTTGCGCTAACAATACTAAGATGATTACTTTCTCTTTGGCCTAACCGTTGGTTGGTGTGGCTGTAATCCCTTTCTTTGGCACAGATCTTCGGATCTTGATGTCTGTGAATGTCTGCAACCCTGTCAACTAACTGTACGTAGGGTTAGTCCTTTCATGCAGTTTTGCTCTTGTGTATGTATTCACTGCCTCACCCTGAATGGACCTCCATTCTAGTCAACTGGTTGGTAAATGGAAAGGATTAACATAGGATGTTTAACATGATAGAAGGATGCTTACTCTGTTCTAGCTTTTATGTTGTTTAATTTGCGTGTCCTAGTGTGACGATTTTTCTTATGTTGGTACTAACATGTTTAATGCTTGTGTGTTGTGGCAGTGTAATTTTGAAAAGTACCGTAATATGATGTTCTTCCTGTTTGTTTTTCTATAGTTTCCTCTATCATCAAAAACATCCTTTTCTTAGCAAACCACTTACCATCAAGTGGACATATGGACTTCCTTGAAGGATTTCATTATTATTACACATTCAACAGTATCTTAATAATCTCCGGGCGCGAAAAGCAAAATGTATCACCAAAATCCAGCCATTAATTGGTTAGTGCCCTTAAGATCTTAAACTCATGCAATCAAAATTTTTCAAAATTTTTCAAAATTTTTAGCGCGGGAATTTTTCCAAAACAAGACTTTGTGTCGTAAAGTTTGCGTTTGGCTGCCGCAAACTACAATAGTGACGTCAGTCTCTCGTTTCCTGCTCTTGATACCTTGGTTCAAAGCATTGGATTCTATAATTTTTCTGAATCATTAAAAAAATGAAAATTGATTATATAAAACTTGTGTTGTTATGTGTTATCCCCGTGAGTGTTGTTCTCTTTTCCATATGTTTCATGATGTGTATTTGAAGACGTGCTCGGGATTCATCTAGAGGCTGTTTGGTGTAGTCCCCCACAAAAGCGGAACAATACAAAACCTCTTGAACAGCGACAGTACTAGAGTAGTTGTCTCTAGAATGTAGCAGTTGTTGTGGATCACCCTGTAAACCCCCAGCCTCATCTCTGTGTAATCACTACGGTACTTTATTAAATATTGCTGTGTAGAAGAAATGTTCAGTACTGGTCCATCCTCGATATTCGTAACCATCTTGATGATAAAAGTTTAATTTACTCTTAACAACCAGATTTCATTTAGCAGAAAAACTGGCATATTCCTATGCTTTAGATTTAAAACTGCCTTGTATAGATATTTTAAAAATCCAGCCACTAAACAAAAAATATAAGAAGACAAAAAGATTTCTCTACAATGTGGGCTACTCATAATCATATTGATTTTCACTGTGGCCTGAACAACAAAACGGCGATGAGACAAAATACTGAATGTTAGATATCAAGTGAAAAGTGGGGGTCATATGATAAATCGTGAATTCTTGTAATTCATGAAAAGATGTCGAAGTTTTGTAGAATGCTCTTTCCAATAAAACTAGTGGCAAGCATCTACATGCATTATTTCTAAATTTGTGCCAAAAACGGGTAATTAAAAACGGAATAAATTGTATATACCGGTACATCATTTCCCAATACAGTGAGATAATCGTATATTAAATACTGATAACGTAACCTCCCTCTGTCTGTTAGTAGTTGCACAAGAATTATCCATTAGTAACCGTGGGTACAAAGAAAACCCGTGCTTGACATAGCTACTATTAAAAGCATTTTTCTGATAACCTTCATTTCGAACATTAATTGCCTTGTAGCAGCTCAGGGAAAGTTTTGGCTTTCCTTATCATACTCGTTTATTTCTTTTCACTAATCGATCATCAACTAATGTATACCAGGTATTCGTGTAGAGAAATCTTGATCCGATTATAATCTGGTATAAAACAGCACAAAGAGTATTCATTCACTGATACAAATTCATTATTTTCAGGTTGTGACGTTCATGCAGTGCTAAGATTTACAACTATGGTGTAGTGCTGCCGATATTTAATTAAAGATTGAACAGTGTCTTCACAAAAATTATACTCGTATATTAAATAAGATCGCTTTTGGTAGGTCTACCATGCAGATTAATAATTGCAAATGTTCTGTTGAAAGTCGAAAATACCCTGCATAAGCAATTATTAGCTCTTGTTTCAAAATAAACTTACTTCCTTTAAAACGTAAATTTAACTTTCTTGGCATATTTCTTCTTACTAATAACGAGAATAAAGAATACAGTGTGAATAGAATTTTGCCAAAGATATATTATAGATGATAAACAATCAATCAAAATGTAACATATTTGTTTCTTAATTAACTTGTACTAATTTAAAGTAATATCTTAAAAAGACTTGGAAATCTAGAAATATTTAAAATATAATAAAATTGGTGTATTCTTCATTATCAGGTTAGTTAACACTTTCTGTTGCTTAAAATAATTCAGTAATAATTTGCAAATTGTCAGTTGTGAAATACTAGGTCTAAAAGTCGTTATCGAAATTTGTATTTCGCAATGTTCACGTTAAGAAAATTGCTCTCAAATATATGCTGAGCAAGAGATATTGAATCAATTTTCATAGAAGAACTGTAAGTAGACACATGTAGATATTCTTTTCGGGATAATGTATCCTAAGTATTAAAACCAATTATACAGTATAATGTACATTTGCATTTTTGAACGAAAGTCTTTGAAATTCCAATATTCAGTTTTACTAATGTAAATCTACAACTCAAGAAAGGATTTTTTTTTCTGAGTCTGTGGAACGGTTTGGGTAGATACGGAAGGAAGCTCAGGTCTGTTCTGTTAGATTGTAACTTAATGTCATTCCCTGATATAATCAGAATCATTTTCACATTCATTACTGGGAATTTATTTAAATGTGTGGTAGGTCGTTATGCACTCACAAAAAAGTTGAAATGTGATCTGTATGAGTGACCATAACAAAATTTACATTACGTACGTCATTTAAACAACAAGCTATAGACTACATTTGAACCCTCTAATAATGCAGTTATTGCCGATCAAGAGCGATCATTAAACCTTTTTAATAGCCCAGACCAGAAAAGAATGGGGCCCTGATTAACTCCATCACTTATAATCGTCCAGTAAATGTAAATACGTCCTCTCTACACAATAACTACGGTACATTAAAAGCTCATTATTCAACGCTTTCCTCTTTAAAAAGGAATAAAATGTAAAAATGGCGTCATAATAATTAATTTTAAATCATTACCGTATAACCACTGCGAAACTAGTTTCATAACACTCTATATCGTCAAGCTTCTAAAATGAAATAAAATACTAGCACGCAACGTTTAGTACACTATTTCATATCCCTGGCTTTTATCAACTTAAAATGTACTCATTTTATTCATATGGTCCAGAACCATATGTTCATAGTAATGAATATTGATTTAAGGCGAGAACATCCAGGTTATCTGCTTGTCGTAACATCCAACGAGGATTCGATATTGTTGAACATTGGTGGGAGGAAAGGGGGGCGAGGTGAATGGGTATCAATTGCACCCAAAAAAATGACGTAATTACTTTCCCGTTAATTTATTAATGTTGAATTATTTTCTCCTTAGTCAAGTTTTTAGTTTCCTCTTAAGTTCTTGTTTGCCTTGTAGTTCCCATGATTTATATGTAGCATATAGTGGTGGTTGTGGTATTGTTGTTTTAAAGTGCGTAACATCTAAGTCATCAGCCCCTGTATATAAGATGTATTGGTCCTGTTATTTTAATGGAAATCAACACAGTAAAATACATTATACTCAGTAACGTAGTTTTGTTGTCATTCTCTTGTCCTTGGCCAAGTTAGTCTTGCTCTCTTTCGGGCTGAACTGCATTACACGAGGAGGGCTATCGCAGTGCCTCATGACCTCATGGCCCAAAGATGTATTGTACCAGGCCGTGGAAACATTTTGTAATGGGCGTTAACTAAACTTGGCAGTATTTATGATTCTCAAAGCATGCGGTTTCGGTGTTTTGTTTCTCAGGTGTGATGCAAACTAATCCTAGAGTTTTGTGATGGTTCTCCTTTTATTCATTGCCTGCTCAGTGACAACAATCAACATTTAACTGTTCCTTACATCCCTGTGATTACATGATGCAAACTTTTGTTCCTCAGACAAGATGGTATTCTTTGTCAGGTGCATGTAGATTTTCTCAGAAGTGCAAGAAGTGAATAATACTGGTTTGATAGGCATGTTATTAGACGAAACTTCGAAAAGTCGAAGGTGTTTCCTTCTTTTGGTAGCATTATACAGTACTTCTTTTATGCCACAGGAAAGCTGGTATTGTTTTCGGACCTTAAATCATGTTTCTAAAACATCGTGCAAGGAACTGGTGAGTTGGCATATAGCGCTTGATCCAGAAAATTTGAGTTTGATCTGGTCCTGATGACTTCCAGTTTTAAGTTGAAGCAATTGCTTTGGTCGGTTCTTCATATCACTACGGAATCTTCCTTCATTCTCAGCTTGGTCACCTTTTCCTCGCGTTTGATCCGTGGCACATAGTCATTGTTTTGGGTATCTCTCCATCATAACGATACCCATAAATGCTCTACATCTTCAATCTTCAGAATTTCATTGATAATCATGACTTGGTTATTGTTCAGGTCACTGATTTGAGAAGAAAAGTTTGCTCGGATCATAATGTTGGCATTCTTTGTAGCGTCGGAGGCATTTGGCCTCAGCGCCCAGTTTCTCTTTTAGGGTGTCTACGGTGTCGGTGCCCTGGAGGATATCTGGGGTATGTTTTGTTTGCTTGCCGACATTTCTTCGTAGCCTGTAGCTATGCTGTGGAAGCTTATCACTCCTAAGCCCGTTACGAACTCCTACAACCTATCTATTTATTTCCTGATCTCTTTGATCCCTCTAGTCAGATATCTTTCTCAAGGTCGAATACAAGGTGATATTTTTGTTGGTCATTGATTGGTATTACATTGTTGCCAGTTAATCTTACTACTGTAGCAATAGCTGCATACAAAGCTGCATGAATGTCTGTAGAGTTTACCATATTTTGCATTAGATGATCAGGGATGATAATCTCATTTAGAATGGTGATCTCCAGCAATTTCTTCAGAAGTGGTTCGCCTGGAGATTTGAGGTCTCAAGTCTCGTGTGATGCTACCATACTGTAGCAAAGTTCTGTTAAATTTTGTTCTAATAGCTTCCTCGTGATCTGAGAGGGACTCCCTCTGCTAAGGTTCTGATATTTGGCTGGACACTGTTACTTCGATCTACGATTGTGAGTAGGTTTCAGATTGCTCTTTGTCATCAGAGATTGGACTAGACATCCGACTGACTTCATCCATCAATGGTTGTAAGATTAGGTTTATATAAGTTATGACTATTCTTTGATTTTCTATTCTACGTTGCGTGACATTCACCTCTAGAATCTATTAGCAGAAGCGAGTGAGACGTTCTGCTCTGTAACTAGTTAAGTTTGTTTCTAACTTTGTGATGTAGCAATGGCGTATGCTGAATGTGTTAATTTATTGATTCCACTGAATGCGCATTCATTATTTACCTGTTTTAGTTAATAGCAAATGAAATGTGGTTGACCGATCACCAGCCAAGACACTTCTCGTATTTCAGACAGGCCTTGAGCAGGAGTTGTTAATTCCTCCTCGTCTTCTTTTGCGATGGTCCTGCTTTTCCGATGTTTTAGTGGGCGGAAGTCTTGAATCCAACCCATCACCGCAATATCACTCATTTTCAACTCCAGCTGCGGCTCTAGAAGTGCTCTGCGTTTCCATTGCAGAGTTCTTTTTCCCAGCCATCAGTTACCTATCTTCTCCATCATTGTGGGTGCATTGATTCAATCAATTTCTAGGTGATGTGCAGCCGCCCCTAACATAGGGAACAGTCACTATTTGAAGCCGTTCTTCTGGAGTACAAACGCTACAAATGTGGTTTCATTACGAGGTGTCCCTTTCCTTAAGCAGGTTGCCTTCATTGCGGCTGATTAGTCCTGCCCACAAATCACTTACCAGGTGCTACCCTGTGGGTCAGAGGGACCTGCCGCTACATGATCTTTATTATTATTGTTATTACTATTATTATAACTAACGTATAACTATTATAGTGATATAACAATTTCTATAACTAACAATAATGTATTACTTTTCTCACGGTGTTATTGTATTCATTGTTCTTTTGTGACTCAGCTCACTTTATGACATAGTGTACCTATCAAAGTTATTAACTTTTAACACTTTTACTTTATCGTTTTTACTTCTAATATGTTACATTTTAAATATATAGCAACAGCAGTGAGCATCATCAGATCCAAATATACCGAAAAAATAGCTCTATAAAACACTACCAAACCCAGACTGACACCCACTAACGGTATCTGCCCTCCAAAAGCAAAAGACCGTCAAGAACTTGGAAAGTATGGCAACTATTACTGATAAAATTCTAAAGCATTAAGCACCCTAAAAAGGAACTATTTACATACGGTAGCTTCTATGTTGCAAGACTGAGAAATGGCGATCCCATCAACAAAGAATCTCCCACCACCATCAAAATGAAAACTTGTAATATCAAGCTAATTAATCATTAATCACTTATAACGTATTTCCATTGGAATGAAAGTATGGCTAGAGAGGTGATTGGTTTTTATTTTTAACTTACGTGTAGGCTACATACAGTAGCAAATAAATTTGAGGTAATGCAAACAAATACGGATTACATATCAATTTTTCAAAATTTCAAGCCGTATGTGAGATCAGCCAAAGCACGGAAAACTACTGTCGATCAAAGTATTATGTGCACTCGACTTTGAGGGTTGTTTGTGAAGTAACCAATAGGCCTACATTGAATTCAATAACATCATCATTTTTGCCGTTATATTTACGTTAGCTCATGTAGGTTTGGAATTTTTAATTTATATTTTAATATTTTGTATCGCAGTTGGAACACAAAAAGTGCCCGTTTTTAAGCGTGTTTCAACCATGCATCACATTTAAGAATTACTATCTAAAAAACCCGTATCAGATCGAATCCAAATTTTAACGCAATAACTTATACATTGGAATGTTTTATAACTTTTATTAATTTCAAAATTCTGTGTGTCCAAGAAACAAAGTTATCATTTTTGTAAGGTAACTTTTTCTCGGCTCGGGGTGGTTGGAAAATTACGTTCTTGGTCGCGTCGTAATCCTTATACATCAAATGGTTATGCTCATAAGCCACATACATGATATTATCGTTAAAATTTGGAGAACTGAAAAAATGCCTGCTGATTTCAGAGATAGTCTGATAGTTCCCATATTTAAGAAAAGTGATCGTGTAGACTGCAACAACTATCGTGGTATATCATTGTTATCATGCCTTGGAAAGCTTATTGCTCTTATTTTGGGGAATCGTATTCTATCCCTGGGGGAGAAAATACTCCCAGAGAGCCAATGTGGTTTCAGGCCTTCTAGGGGAACCGCAGATATGATATTCACTGTTCGTCAGCTTCAGGAGAAATGTAGAGAGCAAAATAGATCTCTTTATATTGCCTTTATAGACCTCAGTAAGGCATTTGACTCGGTAAACCGTAAAGCCTTGTGGAAGATTTTAGCATTGTATGGTTTTCCACTAAAATTTATTACCATCTTAAGACTACTCGACACTGATATGAAGGCAAATGTCATTGGTAATGACTCTATTGGAGAACCATTTCATATACATACCGGCGTTAAACAAGGCTGTGTGATTGCCCCTACATTGTTTTCTCTGTACGTTGCCACTGTCATGCAGTTAGTCAAAGATGATCTTCCTTCAGGCATACAGATAACTTACAGGATGGATGGGAAGATATTTAATTTGAGCCATCTAAAGGCAAGGACTCGAACATCTCCTGCTGCATTGGTTGAGTTACAGTACGCTGATGATAATGCAGTAGTAGCTCAATCAGAAGACTAACTAAGGGAAATCCTGAATGCTTTTTCTTCAGCATACAAAAAGATTGGGCTGAAACTTAACACCAGTAAAACCCAAGTCCTCTACCAACCAGCCCCTGGACAAGGACAAAGAATCATCAATGTCACCATCGATGGAGCGAAGCTTCAAGAAGTCAACACCTTCCCTTATCTTGGCAGCACCCGGTCATCAAGTGCAAATATAGATTCTGAAATCCAACACAGGATTAACTGCTGGGGCATCCTTTGCAAGATTAAGGTCTAGAGTTTTTGACAAACTTGATATCAATGCTGCAACGAAGATCCTTGTGTACAACTCAGTTGTAGTTCCCACCTTATTTTACGTATCTGAATCCTGGACATGCTACAGACGTCATTTTAAAAAGCTGGAGCAATATCACCAGCGTTGTTTGAGGAGAATTTTTCGTGTGACATGGCAAGACAAACGCACAAACACTAGCATTCCCGAAGAAGCACAGACTACCAGTGTTGAAGCCATGCTTTTAAAACGTCAGCTGCGATGGACAGGACACGTAATCCGCATGCCCAATAATCGCATTCCCAAACAGGTGTTTTGCTCTGAACTGACTGAGGGCAGGCGCCGTGTGGGAGGTCCCAGGAAGCGATTCAAGGACGTACTAAAGACTAATATGCAAATGTGCCACATTGATATCAACAACTGGGATACCTTAGCCCTTGATCGCTCATCCTGGAGATCAAATGTTCCTCGTTGTGCATACTTTTTGAAGAAAACCGCCGACGTATGGTAGAAGATCGGAGGCAGCGCAGAAAGAACAGAGTGTTCCTTAGAATACAGGGAATGAATGCGGATGTCTCAACTGGACCTGATACTACCTGTCATCACTGCGGGAAACTGTGTGTCTCCCGCATTGGGCTTTATAGTGGGGGCTCTGACGCATCCCGAATGCGAAGTGGGGCTTTGCTCTTTTCAGAGACTCCCTTCAGTGTAATGTAAATATAGTGTAAGGCACTGATGAATAAATATGAAATGAAATGAAATAAGTCACCTCCGGACTCATCGATGAAGAGTCATTCGGCATTGGAAGGTCAACCTACTCGAGACGAGTGTTTGCTATCATCATCATTATGCTGTATGATAGTGAAATACGTAAATTATTTCACTTATTTTATATCGGTTTGTATTTGTATTTGTATTTGACATGGTTCAGCAGCTAGCCGATACGGGGAAAGATGTACAGCGTTACCGATATGGAGCCCATGACGCGTCATGGCGCACCTCGCTCGGAAGTAATGGGCTCCATCTCGGCATCGCTGTACAGCTTTCCCCGTATTGGCTAGCTGCTGAACCATGTCTTATTTTCACGTACAAATACAAACCGATATAAAATAAGTGATTTAATTTAAGTATTTCACAGTCATACAGCATAACCTTTTGATGTATAAGGATTACAACGCGACCAAGGACTACATTTTCCAACCACCGCGAGCCGAGAAAGAATTACCTTACAAAAATGATAACAACTTTGTTTCTTGGACACACAAAATTTTGAAATTAATAAATGAATTATACAACATTCCAATGTGCATTGTGTTAAAATTTGGATTCGATCTGATGAGAGGTTTTTGAGATAATAATTCTTAAATGTGATGCATGATTGAAACACGCTTAATACGGGCACTTTTTGTGTTCCAACTGTGATTGAAATATAAATTAAAAATTCTAAACCTAAATGAACTAACGTGAAATAAAACGACGAAAATGATGATGTTATTGGATTTAATGTAGATCTATTGGTTACTTCACAAACAACCTTCAAACTCGAGTGTACATATTATTTTGGTCGACAGTAGATGGTCAGATCAATTTAACAGGGAAGAGTTCTCAGTTTTTACGTTTCTGTCTATTTTGTAATGGAAATCAGCATTCTCATTGTCAAAGTTTCACGAACTAAATACTAATGAAACTAGAGAAATAAGTCACAACACTAAATTTCCTATGTAACTGAGTTACATGTGCCATTTGTACTCTCCTAAATTCAGTGATACATGAATCCCGATGAAATCTGTTTGCTATAAAACCTACAATCCAATTGTACTTTCAGTCTCAATCTTGGAGAACTTATAAAAGAGGGGATGATTATGTCAAGATCTTCGATTAACCAGATATAAATAAATCGTTTCTGTGATAAAAGAAAACGCAATATCGGCATCACTGCTAACAGTATACGGGGTTGTTCTAGGCAAATTTCATACTTCCTTCATACCATTTTATTAACTGCTAGCTGAAATCTGAAACATTGGTTTATAAGTAGTATACGGGCACTTTAAATTTTTAGTTTCATAGAGAACTCGATTTAAGCATTCTTATCGTTTCTAATACTGCACTAATAATTCCTCAGAGAATTTGTTATATGGTGTTAACTATTTAAATATATATTTCTCTAGCAATTTTAAATCTAACATAATTGATATTTTTCTGTTTTGGGGCTAAATTTGAAGTACAGTACCTCTTGAAAAACATGCATAATATAGAATAGTTTGAATTTGTTTTTCATGTTAATGGCCATTGCATGAGTGTTAATTTTTGTAGCCTTGTATATAGTAAAGTGAGCAGACTTTTATTTTATGCTTAGATTATAGAATAGATTGTTTTTGTGTTAAATTTTGCGAATTGTTTTCTTAATTGTAATTTTATAAAAGAAAATGTGTATGAATACCATAGATGTATTGAAAACTTGAATCTGATGTTATTCAAGAGGTATACTGGCAAATCCTGTGCTCTTATTCAACTATATACTATGTACAGTACATATAATAAATGCTTAAGCAATTAACTTTTTCTATAAACTAACTTCTGCCATTAACATAACTCATTAAAATAAATAACACTGGAAGTTACAGTATTATTCTAAGAAATTAAATATCATATTTATCAATGAAAATGTATTCAAAAGCCTGCATTAATATTCAATAAGTTGAATATGTAATCATCACAGGATTATGCTTGAAAATGAACACTTCAGAGCTTTGTGCGGTAAGGCATTCTCCTGATGACAAAATTTGCTTAAGACTGAACAACCTATTCAGGGTATAGGTTGTTCGAAGTGCATTCGTTAGTCAAATATATAGATACTATAACAATTTTCAAGCGAAAGGAAATTCTACTCAAGCATATGCTTGTGATCAATCGAGGATCGACACAGTACGCTCAAAAGAGAGTAGTGTGACCCCTTTGTTAATCCATTTGTATATTTTGCTTGCTAATTCAGGAGTTAAAGGCCACCAATGAGACCCTTAGAGCCCTTCAGATGCAGTTAGAAAAAGCCCTCCGCACTCAAAATTCCAGTGGCCCCTCTAACAGTACCCTGACGGCTATTCTGGAAACAAAGGACGCTCGCATTGCGACCCTGGAGAAGGAGGTGGCCCTCCTGGAGATGGAGCTGGATAGGATCCGCGAGTGCGGAGACCAACCCGGCAGGGACTCGCTCCCGATCCCCGATCATCGCGCAGACCTCATGCCAGCCACTAGCATGACTAAACATGAATTTAGCTTTAAGAGACAAGTAAGTTGTTTTCTTGCATTGCGCGTCCGTGGAATGATTTGGGGATCAAAATATAAAGTTATTATAAATTTATGTTTTTAAAACCTCTCCACGTATGCGATATAAAAGCATCTCTGTACCTGATTTTACGTTGCATTTTATCCTATGTTTCCTGAGTGGTAATACGGGATTTAGTTCTGTTTTCTTTTCCTCTTTTAGATGTGTATCAGAGAGTACAAAGGCTGGCGGAATGATAATGGCTACAGCATTGTGTAGTCTTGTCTGGTGTTTGTGTTTATTCTTTGGATTTGGTGGTGAATAACAAAATGGGATCAAGTGAAACAAATTTGGCACGCCCATTAAATGTTATTTCATTTTTCTTGGATGTCTCTCATATCACAGGTACAATAGTGGGATACTAAGGATACTATTGTTGCGAGAATACAAAAAACTCCGTTAATGAATCCAAAACCGTTTTCTTGGTAACTTCACTATTTCAGCAAAGAATCACGAAGGTAAAGCACATTCAACACTTCATGAAACAAATGTAATAATTATTTTCAAATATAGATGTGTGTTTATGTGATTATTTGATTCCATTTTAATTTCATAGGTGAGTTTTAACATTTGCATGTCAAATTGTTTAGATTGTGGTAGGTGATTCTGTGTATTTTATCATCGCCTAGTCCAGGATATTGGTAGAAAAATATACAATGTTGAATGTGTGCATAATAATTTTCCAACTTCTTATGAGTATCTAGAACTGTCATGGATCGATAAAACTAAAGAAAGTGTAGTTCGTGCGATATGACGACACACGACTAGGGTATGAAACCACCTGCCTCAAGAAGTTATTAGTTTCATTTTAATTTAAATTTCACAAATAATTCATAGCCCCTATGTTGCATACTTGAGCTTACAAAGTACGTTCGCGTTATATGAATACTGTAAGTAATGTGTATGCTTCGTAATTGTGATTCTTCCATTTTAATTAATTTCTGGATATGGTAATGAAAAATAAAGAACATTTCCTAAATGACCGGCAGTGATAAATAACATGGAATGTATCAGAAAAGCAACACTTGTTATCCCCTAGTCCACGAATAGCCTAACAAAGTTCAGTGAAATATGGTACTGTGTATTTAAAATAAAATAAAATCTTTAAGCCTTAATTTGATAACAACTGGACCTTTTTTTAAATATAATTCTTGCCTATAACATTCCTTGATTTCCCCTTACCATTCCCTAACTTATGGTGCCCACTTTGGTCATAAATGATTAGAATTTGACAGCTCATTGTGGACATTTTCATAACGCATGGGGTATTTCTCTCATATATTTTGGTTGGCATAAGTCATTAAGTGGGAGAAATCTTCATAATGCATAATGCTAACGACAGAAGAAATGCATTCATTACCCCACATAATGCCTAAACAATCATCTTTTTAAATCGTTGAAACCAAGAAAAATATTTGAATGAACAACATGTTCATGTAAATCATATTTCCATTTCTTCGACAGATAACATCGCTTGATTGCCTTGGTTGTGTCCTGAAGCAAAGGTGCGGAATTTTGCAAAGTTACATGTTTTTGTAATATTACTGATATACTGTTGCTGACGACCTTAGGATATGGGTGAAATACGCCTATTTGGCAGTTTACAATATGCTGTTTAGATTTTATTTAATTCTATGGTGTGTACGTAGGGAGGATTATACGTACCATAGTTCATGGGCAACTGTTGAACCTATACAAAACTGAAATAATATTTACAGCGCAATATAAATAAAACTGTACTGTAACTAGACGTGTGTCTGTTGTTCTTTTTAAGAGCAGGAGCTTAATAGGAGGGCTGATATATCAATATTTTTGAATCGTTAGCACTAATTAGCAAGATACATTTTCTTGAATACGACGTAAGTTCACAACCTGCCCTGCATTATACAGATAGTTTGAGGCCATTCATTTAGACAAAGACGACAGACTACATAAACGAAGTGAAGAATCCTTAAGCGTTAAATTTAAAAAGATAGAATTTGTGCAACATTATTTACTTAATGGAGAAGATGTAGATCAATCTTACACCTCGTCGCGAGAGCAATATTGATGAATTGATGAGGGTAGGATCATTGTTGAAACAATGGTTGCTATACAATGATTTAGATAATAACAATGTTCCATATCAGTGAAATCATCAGCAGAGTAAACACAACTCCAGACTATGACGTGTTTTGTCACTACACTCCAATACATCAAACATGTGACCTGCTAATACATTTAACTAGGTGCGGTGGAAATGAGAGGAATATGGCCACTTTCAGTTTGAATAGCGCTAAATGAAATTGAAAGGAATTCATAATGTAGATCAATGTACAAACAGAAAGTTAATCGTAGTTCCATGTATTTAGCAAATGCTATTTTCATCGCCACTTGCCAGAAATCCTTAATCCAGGGTGCCAGTTCCATCAAATATATTACAACTCGTTCTATGCAATACACGACCTAATAACTAAAAACTTCCATTTGTTATCAATACGATCGTAAAATTCAAATTCTGGAATTATAACTCATGATTCAGTTTAGCCTATTTTGGTTCTACCTCTGATCCACACCTCCTAATATGACCTAACGTAACCCAACTTTAATCTACCTAAGCTAATCTAACAAACCTAACTTAATCCTGAAACAGTGCACCAACCAGGTGTGGTCAAAGAGATGTGAAGGTAAACAAACCTTTAAAATGTAGCTCAGTGTTATTCGCAAGAAGTTCAATGCGAAATATGATTTATTTCAAGCAATTTTCCAGATGGAAAAGAAATGGTATGTTCAATTTGTCGGCCAAGAAGACGCCGATGAAAATGACATGCTACGTAGCCAATCACAACGAAGCAAAAATGTTGTCATGTTACACTACATGGTGATTTTATACAATATATTCAACAATCATTAGAAAACGGTTTTGGATTCATTTGTTTTGAAACAGTTGTCGAATTTGTTTTAGGGTTCCTCTTTGGTCACCATTAAGATCAAGCTACCCTGGCCCGCCCCCTCTCGTCTTTTCACTTCCTGCCTCCACTAAACAACACTTTGGTGACAACACACAGCTTCTAGTCTGGAGAACTCTTACTTACTAACATTTTACCACCTTCACTGCGCTATCTCTCTCACTGTGATACCCCTCTTAGCCTTTAGTGCAAAGCATGTTGGTATAACGCCCGCCACCGGTGATGGTCATGATATTGGTGTTGGTATTGACTGACTGATTGGGTTCATGATGGATGATATTGTTGCATGTTAGATGTCTGTAATGTGTGTGTAACCAAAAAAATCAGCTTAACGGAATGTTGGAATGGCCCTTTCTTATTCTTCCTCTTCTTCTTCTAGTGCCACCCAGGAATGACCACTACATTATATCTGTGTAACTTGATTGAAACACCAAGCATGGTATGAAATGTTGTGTTTTGTTGGTTGATCTCTTTCCCTCTTGGAAACTGCACTTGATTTCCGCAAAGAAAACTATGGCAAGTAGATAAACCTGTTTTAACTATACGCCTGATTAGGCTATACTACAACAGAAACACAATTGAAACAAACGCATGCAAACTTTCCCCTGCTCTCATTTAATGTATTTATCTAGTATGCCAATACAGTATATGTTGTGTTGTTGCGGTGAAATAGCGTTTAATTGACTTGACTGTAACCTTGTAATAGTTAACTACCCAACATTATCGTAATCTAAAGCATGAATCAGGAATCGAATGATACAACAATTTTAGCGGAGACATGTTATTTTATGACATTATGAGAAAATTTAAATCTTTCGTTAGATATTTTGCAGTACTGACTCACATGAAAAACATTAAATCTCCTCTTTTACTGTTAATATTCATATAATTAAGCCCTAATTGGGGCTATTGATGATTCATTGAATGTTTCGCTTAATCTTTGTCTTGTTGTGGCTACCTGTTACCCACGTAGTTGGAGGAGTTCCGGGCGGAGATCCAAAGAAGGGACCAGGAAATCTTGGCGATGAGCGCCAAGATGAAGACTTTGGAGGAGCAACACCAAGACTACCAGAGGCACATCGCCGTGCTGAAGGAGTCACTATGCGCCAAAGAAGAACACTACAACATGCTGCAGGCTGATGTGAGTACACTTTTTCAATTTAAGTCCTCCATTAATTCCCACTTTTCCTAACATAGTGTCTACGTATTCTTACATAATTCAGCCACATTATATTTTTGTTTCATATTACAGTGGATGTTCAAGATCTTCTTTAATGTTCCTCTTTACATATGTAGGAATAATTAGAAATGGTGTTTTATAGAACCTGTGTGGCTACTAGTCCTTGATGAATATTAGGAAAAAACAAAAACAAAATATTAATGACCACAACTTTCAAAAACAACTATGCCCTCGAAGGATACGTTGGTTTAATAGAGGTAATCGGACAGAGCATCACCGTCTATTATTCTCAAGCCCTGTCATTACGCTTGGCAACGCCACCCATCTGTCATGTGGTAGGCCTAGAGCAAGTACATGCGTAAACACAGAGATTTTGACGTGAAATGTTTCCTAAAATACAACAGAACAAAACGTCCACAATCTACACATAAATATCACAAATAAAGGGCTATGTACTGTCAATTCCCGATAAGGTAATAATATAAAATGCTGTACTGAGCCTCAATGTCTGAAGTTTTTAGCCTATTTTCAATTTTGAAAAAAATAGGCTTATGAGATCACCTTTTGTCCGTGTGTGTGTGTGTGCGTGTGTGTGTGTGTGTGTGTGTGAGGTGTGTGTGTGTCCCCCCTATAAAATCTAAACGGCTGGAGCGATTTCAATGAAACTCGGTACGTTCATAGCACTATTCCCGGCGACCTCGACCGTGCCCTTCAAATTTTGTTACGTCTCAACAATCCTACATGGCGGCTGTGCGAAATATTTCACTAGCATTCAATATCTCCGAAACTATTATCGATATCGCCCTGAAATTGTGTACGGCGATAAAGGGTACTACTAGAAGTTCACCTATGAGACTTTCAAAAACCTGGTGACTACAAAACCAACATGGCGGTCAAGCGAATTTGGGACTTTTAAATAGACTTTTCTCGCGATTTAACTATCCAAACGTAATGAAACTTAGTACAGCAAAGGTTTATACTCATTGTAATGCACTGGAGTCTAATTTAGTTCAATTGTTTACATAACTTCAAAATGGCGGCTGTGCGAAATATTTCACTGACATTCTATATCTCCGAAACTATTACAGATATCACCCTGCAATTTTGTACGGTGATAAAAAGTACTGATACAAGTTTACCTATGTATATTTCATAAACCTGTAAAGTACAAAACGAACATGGCGACCAAGCGAATTTGAAATATTTTAATACACATTTCTCGTGATTTAACTCTCTGAGCGCAGTGAAATGTGGTACAGTAAATAATTTTGCAGATTGTAATGCACTGCCATCTAATTTAATTCAATTGTTTACATGACCTCAATATGGCGGCTGTGCGAAATTTTAAAATTAAGTTTTTATTTCTTGTGCGGTAATCATGCGATCGAAGTGAAAGTTTGAATAATGAAGCTAGGCAATAATTGTCCTTGAATGGTATATAACTCTATGGCCTATACATATAACAATCCTAAATGGCGAGCTTCCGAAATATTTAGATGGTTCTCAATTTTGTATGTGCATTCTATACCTTAAGAGGTGGAACTAAGAATATATTCAGAGTCACCAGAGCTGCCAACTGTAGTAAGTTACTCTATTAGGCTACACTATTTCCGGTGTATTTCAAACTGCAGTACTTAGAAATGTTAGTATTACCAACTTGATTTCGTCATTATTCTAGATAGGTTGGCATGAATCTTAAATGTTAAGAAAAGTAGGCTCTTTAGTTCGTCATGGTACTACTTGTTATATATCTAGGCCATAGAGTTATGTACTATTACATGAAGATTATTTAGTAGGTGTATTATTCAAACTTCAATCGCACAGATTAGGACACAAGAAATAAAAAAAATAAGAGATTTCAAAATTTCGCACAGCCGCCATCCTGTGGTTATGTAAACAACTAAAATAAATTAGTTGTCAGAGGATTACAATTTATATAAGCATTTACCGTACCAAGTTTCACTGTGCTCGGATGGTTAAATCGTGAGGAACGTAGCCCCTAGCCTCAATCAACATACAACATTTCAGTTTGATTCCTGTCATAGATTAGTAGATATTGAGAACCGTCTAAATATTTCGGATGGTCGCCATGCTGTACTTTTTTTATATATAGGCCATAGAGTTATGTACTATTATATGACGATTATTGCGTAGGTTCATTACTCAAACGTTGATTTCAATCGCATGATTAGGACACTAGAAATAAAAACTTAATTTTGAAAATTTTTCACAGCCACCATCTTGAGGTTATGTAAACTAAAAAAATTGTCAGTGCATTACAATATGTATAAACATTTGCTGTACCGTATTTCACTGCGCTCGGATAGTTAAATCGCGAGAAAAGTATATTTAAATACCGTATTTCAACTTCGCTTGGCCACCTTGTTCGTTTTGTGCTTAAGAGGTTTATGAAAATCACATAGGTGAATGTCTAGTACCTCTGTACAAAATTTCAGGGTGATATGAGTAATAGTTTCGGTGATATAGATTGCCGGTGAAATATTTCGCACAGCCGTTTAGGATTGGTGAGACGTAATAAAATTTGAAAGGCACGGTCGGGGTCGAACAAAAGAGTACTATGACCTTACCGAGTTTTATTGAAATCTCTCCAGCCGTTTAAATTTTATTAGGGGGACACACACATACACTCGGACAAAAGGTGATCTCAGTTAGTTAGTTATTGTTGTTTTAAGGGGCGGAACTACGAGGTTATCTGCCCCTCTTAACACAGATTTAAGAATACAAATTTGGAATTGAATTAAAATTTTGAGGTAGACACCTAAATTTTAAAAGACCAAAATTTAATAAATAAAAAACAAAAAATTAAATAAGAATTAAAAATTATAAAAATAAACAAAAATTACGGAAAAACAAAACATTATCATTCAAAAACGAACAAGTCGTTGAGTCAATGTTCACTGGAGAATTTAGATTGCTGGCCCTAACCCACTCTCACTTATAAAGCGGATAACGCGATCAGCAGCCACCGCATCATCGCTAATATAAGTTTGAGTGTCGTCTGCAAACCAAGGTTTCTTCGTAAGTCAGCAAGATCCACACACTCGGTGAAAATGTGGGCCACGGTGAAAACGGCTCCACAGGTACAAAGTGGGGGGGTCTTCCCTTCTCATCAGGTACGAGTGGGTGGATCTTGTATGATCTATCCTTAGCCTACACAATATGACGGACTCTCTCCGTGACCGGAAAGAGCTCCACCACACGCGAGTAATTCCCTTAATCGCTAAAAACAGATAGCTTTCTAGCCTAATTAAATCTACCTAAAAGCGCTTGCCAACTGAGTACAGTTCATAATGAGGATATAAGTTATACCAAAACTAAATTACTAGTTACTGAAAATCCTCCACGCTGTAATTGATCAAAACGTCGTAACATAACCAGTGTCTTTATATTGCTGCCATAATTTGCCTCACAGCGAGGCACACAACACTTCCTAGGCATCTGAAATATTTTAATGAAATATTATTGATGAATTTGTTGGTTAAATTCATTACCAGACATTGGTTACACATACAATTTAAAATGGGAAATTCTCACTTCTACAACTTTCAGCAGGTCTCATTTACCATGTGGAACTTCACGGGCGTTGAAATAGTAAATGCAAACTGATTTTATATGCTGTCTTCTCAAAATAAACGATATTTAAAAAGTTAGCATGTGAGCTTAGCTTGTTTACACACCTTAGAGCCTAGGTCCAGTGTTGCCAATTTTACTAACCACATGGCTTGAAATTTATAGACGGCGATGGACAGAGGAAAACGGTGTGACACAAAAGTATCGTGCCAAATGGGGAAATCAGTACTATAGATAACTAATATCCTTCATTTAAGGGCCACATGACCTCGCTGTTCCGCTCCTTAAAACAACAAGAACTAACTATCCTTCATTCATGTTTGTGCTGTGTGATTTAATAGTGAATCAGACCATAGTAAGGAATTTGTGATTGATATAGATTGATAGTTGAGGAAGAAATAGTTGTATTCAGTTGTGGTTGGTACTTCTTTAGAATAGATGGTGCTGACTTCAAAATGCTGAATGGAGTCAATATTGATCTGTATGAACATCACAGAGCAACAAGAGAAGTTATAGACAAGTCTCATAGTCGTCATCCACAAATTCCAAGTCATCAAAAACCTTCCTGTACTCGATATGAAACGGAGTGCTCGTACTAATTCGGCGTCATCGAATAATATTCAGTGAGTGTCATTACAAAGATGTTGCTGACAAGATGTTGCTGATCACCGATTCGAAACATCTTTAGTGCACGTGTAGGGCATGACCAGGTGTATACAAGGTGCAAGTAATAAAGTGCGCTTCTCAGTTGTTTCCGAGAAATTAATTAATTGCAATTACAGTGCGGTGCCTATGCGCGTTGTACGCTAGCAGGTAGCCAACGAGCGCGTGGTGCAGAGGTAAGAGCCCTGCTTCGTAAGCGCGCGATCGCTGGATCAAATCCCACCGGTGAGCTTTTGCAGTGTGTTGCGTTTCTTTTTTTTTTTCTTTCTTTTGTAAACATTGGCAATTCGTACAACTGAGGTGTCTTGAATAATGTTTATTTTTCAGTCAATTGTAATAACGTGTTATGTGAGCGGGAAAAGACATTCTGAAATCATCGTATAGGGGTCAACGTTTGTGACATTACATAATGTACAGTATCGGCATTGCAGATACATTGGTATTATTCTATACACGGTCAGGTGTATTATATTATTTGTTTACATTTATACATTGAAGGCCCAGTCTGTTCCGTTCATTGCACGTCTGTGATCCATCAGACCACCTCGTACCCCACAAGCAGTGACTCATTTGGAAATTTCCAATGGTTACAAAAAAGATCACCAAAAAAAAAAAACAGACAGAAAAGGATAAACGACGCACTGTAGGCTAATTGCAATTAATTAATTTCTCGGAAACAGCTGAGAAGCGCATCTTACTACTTGCACCTGGTATACGCCTGATCATGCCCACACGTGTACTACAGATGGTTCGAATCGGTGACCCATGCATCGTGTCCTCCCATGGTCAGCTCTAAGAGGGCAGTGTGTGCTACGTGGCTTGAGGGAGTGTATTAATAGGGCGCCTGCAGGAAAGATATTAAAATCAGAATGTTTCCACTCCTGAAAATTTCACCATGTAACGCAACGCAAGATGAAGTCGATGGAAGGTGCGAGCTTATTCCAAACGTATTAGCAGTATTTGATCACTGAACAGTCCTCTTTCACCAGGTTTTGTTTTCAACGGTGTGTTTTCTGGATGGGCAAGCTACACATGAAATTCGTGAGATTGGTCAAAAGAAAACAGAAGATCAGTGTGTGAATACAATGACCCTAGAACTCCAAACGTTATCGTGGAGTAAGGATTTTGATTATGGTTACAATATGTTCTTATGTTCTTAATGAAAATGTTGACCAGTATCCACATGGTGACTATGTTGGACAGCATTTAAATTGGCTTGCTGCACGATTAATACTGAGTACTGTAAGTGGATTGGATCAGAGAATACTGTATTATACTTGTTAGCCTTATTGCGGTCACTCTTAAGAATACTAAATCTTGAGTTAGATTTAGAAGTGAAACCTCTGAGTCATTTTAAATCCATACTGGTCTTCGGCAGGAAGATGGATTATCTCCATTGTTGTTTAATTGTGTGCTGGAAAAAGCTATGCGTCAATGGGATAAGGTTTGTCCCCCGAATGTTAAGATTGGAAAAAATATTCGACTAAATTGTCTCGCCTTTGCAGATTATCTAGCATTATTAGCAACTAGTATCGAAGAAGCTAAATTTCAGGTAGAGGAATTGGAACGATTAGCAGCAAAGGTTGGGTTGAAAATTTCTTTTGAGAAAACAGAAATGATGCCATCTTTTCAAGTTGACACATCACATATTGTACTGCATAATGCCCAGAAAATAAGGATTGTGACAAAATTTAAATATCTTGGTGAGATCATCACTTGGAATGCCAATGAAATAGCACCAATAGAACACTAAAATTGCGACGAGCACAACAGATTACCTGGCCAACATATAAGAAAGTCTTTTTCGATTATTGCTAAACTTCGACATTATTTCTCCGTCGTTAAGCCAAAAGCAACATATGCAAGTGAAACTTTATTTAAACTAAACACCCGATCAACAACTGACAAACTACAGAAGATTGATAGACTGATTCTTCGGAAAATAATCAATAAAAACACCAGGTTGAGGGCCAGTGGAGACTTTTGCCCAATTCAATACTTTACAAGGAAAATGAATCTATCATTGGCACGATGCGAAAACGAATGATTGCGTTTTTTGGACACATATCCCGCTTGCCAAATGCTAGACTCCTGAAACAACTTTTTGACTTCTTTTGGAACAGTAAAACAAAAATGACATGGTTTAAAGAAATACAAATGGATTTAGACGAATTGAAAATTACTAAGCATCATATTGAACATAGAGAGGAGAAACGGCTTCTGAATAACAAATACACTCGACTAACATTCACAATGTCACAGCGTAGGTAATATGGTATATCAGCAGAAGAACGAGCTGCAAGATCTTCCAAAATGAAGAAGTATTGGGAAAGGAAAAAATTATCAAGAATTTAGAACTGAACTTAGTATTTGAAGACTTTGTATATAAGGTTTGATTTTGGTGCTCCAATGTGGGCGTAAACAGTGTAAATAAATAAATAAATAAATACGATGACAATTTCCGAGAAATAATACGATACAACGTATTCGTTGTGCACTGAATTGGACAAGAGGGACTTAAGCCATAGCTACCACGATCATCATACTTCACTCATCTACATTATTTTCAATGGAAAATGTGATACGGGACGCTTTTCAGACATGACATGTTTTTATTGATGAACTGAAAAAAATATTCACCCGTTATTTAATATGCTCTGTTCCACGAGCAATACGAGCAGTACCTGAGGAATTCCAGGTTTGCAAGAGAGGCCGTATTCAAGTAATATAGCATACTTTGAACATTTTACAGCAAAACTTGCCTTCAACAGACCCTTATTAAACGGATTCTTGTCTTAAACGGAAATGTTTGACGGTCCCGTGAACTTAGAGGTGAAAAGCGTGGTAAGTTCCCTTCGTTAACGGAAACTGGGTTACACGGAAATCACACTACGCATTTTAACGGAAATTTTCCATGTTCCGGAATGTAGTGTTTAGAAAATTTCCCGGCACCCTGTAAAAATGGGGCGTTAGCAATCGTAGCTACTGCTGTCAGTAAAACTTTAAGTGTAGTGCGGTGAAGGTAAGTTGCGTGAATCTAAAGTCTTCTCATCAAAACATGCAAGCTCTTTTGTTTGATACAGTAAAATCTTCATTTACCAAACTTTCCGATTTCTCAAACGACCTGTGCCACTTCATAAAGTGAACAACAAGCACATCTGAAAATTCTTAGTTAAAACACAACACAGACAACATTGCAAAAAATGTATTTGCCCTCCATGAAGACGTGCTTCATCAACTGGATATCCGTTGATGACACTACGGATGTTTGTGGGAGGTATGTTGCGAATATTATAAATGGTGCGCTTATCGTGGATCGTCCAGGCGTTGTAGTTTTCCTTCATTCACAGGTTCTAGATGCTGCTAAAAAATTCACAATTGCACTACTTTTTGACGATGCCCTGATGGTTGTGCGGGTTGGCGAAGATAAACAAGAACGAATCTTTGCTACACCATACATAGTGAAAGCGGCAAGCGGATTTAAGGTACTGTATACCTAAATGGTTAATTTTACTTATCTTGCTCACGGGTTGCACAGGGTTACTGAGGAAACGGCAGAATTTTCATGATGTTGACTGGTAAATATCAAGCGTTAAGAAAATAATCGTGAAATCTCTATCAAGGGTGGTAAAATAAAAATTGTCCAGGAACTGTTTTCCAGTGTTTTTCCTGGAGAATTGACTTTTACTACACTAATTAATACCTGACGGCGCAAAACCTCAGCTGCGCACACAGCGAATCTCGTATGCGGGCGAGTCTATGTGTTTCAGCGTGATTCGCGAACTCAAGCGACGGTGCTGCCGTTATCTGGAACTAGCGTAAGGGTGATGGAAAAATAAACAAACAGATGCTATAACATGTGATTTGAGTTCGTGGGTGTGATCTTCTCTCGTTTTTTCAGTTATTTTCATAATAATTGAGGCTAAAAGATGACTTATTGTACCCGCTTAGCCGAGGATGCTTAATCAGTACCCTGGCTTGTAACTCTTCGGCGTCGGGGCGCGTTACTTTCCACCCACAACTGATCTCACATCCAGATATGTAGACACAATAAGGTTATCAAGATTTAGGAAAAACTCAACATCACAGTTATAAACAATTTATTTTCTAAAGAAAATGCAACAATCAATAAAAATTCACTATCAAATCACTGGAAATATAAGTACTCAGAATTGTCCTCTTCGAGTAAAAATCAAAAAAAATCACTTGAACTCTCTTGCTTAGCAGATTCAGATATTAAACTTCATAGTTTTTGAGTTTGTTCACTTTGGCTTCGAGCCTTCCTATCATTTCAGTTACATTCTGCCTTAAGGCTTATGGATATTTAAATTACTACATCCCCCTTTAGGGTCATCTTTACTTTCACTATTTCTTGTGTATTACTCATTTTGTTTTCAATTAATTCACAATCTTCCATAAAGCCTTAGGTCCCTCAAGACATAATATTTACAAGCAATGTCACAACATGGATTCGGTTCTCACTCCTTCATGCAATGTGGTGAGGTGTTTTTATGTTACACTATGCACTGTTTATTTATTATTTCATGGGATTTCAAACCATATAAAACACATTATTTCTTAACCCGTCAGTATCATTTATTCACAAAGAAAGGATCGATTATCAACAAAAATAATATTTGATTAACTCTGTCAAATATTATTTGATTTCTTCAACTTAAATTCGGGAGACTTTTATTGATCCCATCATCTCAATTCTCTAATTAGTTTCACTTTAGCACCTTTCAATAAACTTTTCTGTCGTATTCGTTTAACGCTACTGCTTGTTTAGAACCCTACTCAACGAACGCCCATTTGCGGTCTCTCCATTTACAAAAGGCGAAGTCAGGTCTGGCTGTCACCCCACTTCCCTCGACAAGATACTTGAGATTTATGGCGTCTAGCGACCCGTCCTCTCCACTCTACGGTTTACTGATTTCAAAACATAATGCCAATCCAAGCTTTAAAATACCATTTCTTTACAGCGATTTACTTCCTTATTTTCCCTTAATTATTTATATCTCGTGATTCCAGAATATTTTTGCACTAGTTCGGAAAAGATGTATGATCCATTATTACAGCAACCTTACTTACGGTGCTACTTTCGACGACTTTATTTCACGATGCCTTATTTCAACAATGTCGGAGCCTCATATCAACAACACCATAACACAATAATACTTCAGTGGGAATTACCATCCACAACAATACAACACTTTCTTACCAACAATACTTCAGTGGGAATTACCATCCACAACAATTCGACGCTTTCTTACCAACAATACTTCAGTGGGAATTACCATCCACAACAATTCGACGCTTTCTTACCAACAATACTTCAGTGGGAATTACCATCCACAACAACAAATACTTACTTTCATTTCCGACGACGATCTTCAATTTACTTATTTCATTTACTAACATCTTCCGACACAAGGCATATTCTGGATCAACGTTCCCCGATAACTTCACGCTGAATTACAACAATTACTTGGCCCTTTCGGCACTACAATTAACTTGGACTTCCATAATTCCTTTTATTTCTTCAAATACTTGCGGCAAGACTTCCGGGTCTTCCTAATACTTTTCATTCATAATATCGGCATGATCGCCTAAAATTTACTACTATTTATTATACTTAGGTGTTTCGTTTTCACCATTATCTAAGGGTCCTCAAAATCATTATCATCTCAAAAGATTTCAACGCGTTATTATTTATTTCATTATATTTATAAACTGAGCTCAATATTTATTCCTTTCAAAAATGCTCCAACATTACTTCATTTACAGAACGCAATATTCATTTCTTAATCATTTATTTTAATATACACACATCAAAAAAAGTTTTGCATCACCTCGGTTCCCAGATCTCCGGCATATAGACGTTGACTGTGTATATTGTATCCAAGATACAGTCCCTTTGACTGTTCATAGATGTCACTAAAACTGCTCAAAGATGTAAACAACCATGCATGAGCAGGGCCTATTAGACGGAGGGGGTACGACAGCCGATCAGTTCCAGTCATTCCACCAGGACGAAGGTACGCTGCTCATGTTGTCTGTAGTTCTACCATGCCTAGAAGGTCAATACCGCAGTTCGATCGCGTCCGCATTGTTACTTTGTGTCAAGAAGGGCTCTCAACAAGGGAAGTTTCCAGGCGTCTCAGAGTGAACCAAAGCGATGTTGTTCGGACATGGAGGAGGTACAGAGATACAGGAACTGTCGATGACAGGCCTCGCTCAGGCCGCCCAAGGGCTACTACTGTAGTGGATGACCGCTACTTACGGATTGCCGCTCGGAGGAACCCTGACAGCAATGCCACCATGTTGAATAATGCGTTTCGTTCAGCCACAGGACGTCGTGTTTCAACTCAAACTGTGCGCAATAGGCTGCATGATGCGCAACTTCACTCCCGACGTCCATGGCGAGGTCCAGCTTTGCAACCCCGACACCATGCAGCGCGGTACAGATGGGCCCAAAAACATGCTGAATGGACCCCACAGAATTGGCATCACGTTCTCTTCACCGATGAGTGTCGCATATGCCTTCAACCAGACAATCGTCGGAGACGTGTTTGGAGGCACCCTGGTCAGGCTGAACGTCTTAGACACACTGTCCAGCGAGTGCAGCAAGGTGGTGGTTCCCTGATGTTTTGGGGTGGCATTATGTGGGGCCGACGTACGCCACTGGTGGTCATGGAAGGCTCCGAAACGGCTTTACGATACCTGAATGACATCCTCCGACCCATAGTGCAACCATATCGGCAGAATATTGGAGAGGCATTTGTCTTCATGGACGACAATTCTCGACCTCATCGTGCACATCTTGTGAATGCGTTCCTTCAAGATAACGACATCGCTCGACTACAGTGGCCAGCATGTTCGCCAGACATGAACCCTATCGAACATGCCTGGGATATGTTGAAAAGGGCTGTTTATGGACGTCTTGACCCACCAACCACTCTGAGAGATTTACGCCGAATTGTCGTTGAGGAGTGGGACAATTTGGACCAACAGTGTCTTGATGAACTTGTGGATAGTATGCCACGACGAATACAGGCATGCATCAATGCAAGAGGACGTGCTACTGGGTATTAGAGGTAGTGGTGTGTACTGCAATCTGGACCACAAATGCTGCAAGTCTAGCTGTATGCTGGTACAACATGCAATGTGTGGGTCTCATGAGCAATAAAACGAGCTGAAATGTTGTTTGTGTTGATCTCTATTCCCTTTGTATTTAAAGGTTCCGGAACTCTTGGAACCGAGGTGATGCAAAACTTTTTTTGATGTGTGTACAACATTTGATGACTTCATAATTGTATTATTATTCCTTTAAAGATTTTATTATAGCGCTCATTCATTTATACTTTATTTATCTGGCGAAATTTAAGCCATTGATATAATCCTGTTCTTTAACTTTTAATAACTTATTATGCTGCTTTATTTAACTTTAGCAAATTATTTGTATGGCGAGAATTCAAGCCATTTATATTCAAATCTCGATTCTTTCTTTCCATTGTTTATTTAATTAATCATTTCATATTATCGGGTTTTAATTTATTTACATTGAATTATTGCAGTTACACCTGCATTCCCAACGAGGTTGTCCTCGTGCTTGATCTTTACCTTTATCCCAAACATATTTATTTAACATTTTGTGCATTTCAACTGTATCTAGCGAATCAAGATTAAAACTTCCTAGTAAGACTTGATTAACACTAGGACAGTACATAGTGTAACAACACTTATAAGGGAATAATCATTACTCATCCTCTCTGCTGATGATTGTCATTGAATGGGGTCACCCATCAAACAAATTCAGTACTCTTCCATTGTACTATCTTTCACACACTTCCTACTATATTCACAAATTCTACACTGATTTAAATTAGAACACATTTTTACTCTGAATGATACTTAACCTAACAACACTAATAGTACCATTTTTCTTTGAAATTACACACTTCACTTCACTTCACTTTCTTCCTACACCATATCTCAGTATTTTCAATTGACGGCTCCCGTCTCCGCGGCTGTTCCCTAGAATCTGCATTGGACGTGTTAAGAGCTCGTACTAGTCTTTTCCTACACCGGAACTTCGCTAATAGTCTCTCGAACACTGCCTCTTAATAAGTCTATATTTGGCTTTACTAATTGTTCTATTCAGGCGATAATTATTCTGATGACGTTTCTGATGGACGGATTACAGCTTGACTTCAAGTGTATCCCTAACTTGTCCTATGACTTTAACTCGCACTTCTCTAAGCTAGGAGTTATTCAACTGTCTTTGCGGTCCTCGAATATTGTTCTTTACTTTCGGTAACTTTCCAACCTTTATCGTACTGATTCTTCGGAGTCTCGAACTCGCGACTGTTCCTTATTGGTCGGCTAACACTGCGTAGCGCCCCTCTGGGTCTGACCTGGCGATAGTCTGTGTGCTGACGAAAGATACTTTGCCTTTTGATTACTCACCTCTGACATGATCGAGCACGACTTCTCAAAGTCTGCTATTTATTGAGTTGCACTGATTAACTATTTAAGATGATACTACGCCTTCCGACACTCCCGATACACTGAATTATACTTCGATGAAAATAGCGTGGCACTTCCGCGGATTTATTTGAACTGAAGACTGAATGTTCGATGATCAGAATGTTCCGTCACTTACGGACACCGTATACTGAATCTATTGATGCGATTCAATGCGACGTGCCTTAACTATCACGGCGGACTGGATATAACGCCCCAGCACAACACCTCTCGATGCTTGTTGTACAGTATGCCCTCCCCTGAGGTCCATACTATTAAGTACTTTTTCGTAAACTGACATAAACTGCTTTAACGATGAACTGATGCAGCATGACCCCTCACCGTCTGACTTAAAACTGCATTAACGATGAACTGATGCAGTAAGACCCCTCACGGTCTGACTTAAAACTGCATACCTCCCTTGGAAATCTCACTCTATTTATTTGATTCCAAGCAAAAAAAAAAAAACACTTTGGCTTCATTTTCAAAATTATCTTTCAAACCAATCATGGCATCCTTTTGAAAAAAATATTCATCTTGAAGATTGAGTCCTAAACGTTCCAATTATGTAAAGTTTTTCCAAATTCGATTGTGGGAATGTATTAATTTTAATTAAATTAGCTCCTCTTTCTGTGTGGGAGTATATTCTTTTATTCCCCTACTCTCCCTTTATGGCTTGGTGAATCCCCTTCCGTAATCTGCTGACTTTGCCTTCTTATACCGTGCAGATATTAATAACTTTTATTATACTAAAATTTGCCATCTTCACAATGAATAACTTCTACGGAGAGTTTTCGTTAAAATGTTGGTTATTTCTAGCGGATTTTAATTAATTTCTTTATTTCCTGGCTCCGCCCTTCACGCGGTGTTGTCAATTTTTTTATGAATTTGCACTTTCTCCCTGAAATCTTGCTTCTCTCTCTTACAGCAGAATTTTCCATTGAGTCTATTTTTAACCATGTGCCATGCTTTTTCTGCATCGTCAGCGGTGATCTCACCTCGCAGCTGCTATATTGCTCCATGCTTCTTGATCATATGTAAGCGTCATTCCTATGCGCTCTTAGCTATTAACCCTTTTGGTATCTCAAAAAGCCTTCAAAACTCTTGTATTCTTCTCATAAATGGTTCCTTTCCTTCTGAAATGTCTTTAGTTCGAACCTTGTACCAACCCTGTTGGGTACATTATATAATCACTCAGTCTCACTGTGCTCTTCAAATTCAACAATAATTGCCATATCAATACATTACTTTCACAAAAAGAAAGCTTTACAGACGGAATGGAGTCGATTACTTCGCGTCCCAAAGCTGATATCGAAGTATATGATCGTATGCGGCTGGAATTTTACAAAGGAGTATTAATTATTAATAATTACTAATGAATTTCTTACAGTATCCAGTACCCTACATTCTCCCCTGCACTACAAACTAGGCGACTTAGCAAGGTCGATTTGACAGCTGTTCTTCCCGTGTGCCAAATATTACTTTTAGGGATCGCTTTATCGTAGGTCTACATGTGGTTGTCTTTCTTTAACTTGCCCCATTGTTCCTTCAAATCTGTGAAGCTCAGGTCTTCTAATAAGTTTTCAATCATGTGCTTATTAAACATTTAAAAAATCTCTATACGGTAGTCAACTTGCACAGTCGACTTCAACAGTATTAGGCTATATCCAAATTTAAATGTAGCCTATCTACTTACTGAAGTAGTCGGTAGCATGCTGAACTGCTATGCCCAAGATAGCGGGTTCAAACCCGGCCGAAGTCGTCGGATTTTTTAAGAGCGTTAAAAATCCTTCAGTATGCCTTCCTTCGGAGGGGAAGTAAAGCCGGCGGTCCCATGTCATAGATTTATGGCATGTAAAAAATCCTTTCACAGACTAAACTTGTGTAAAGCAAAATTTGTTAGGTTAGATTTCGTCAGAACGCTCTATCAAAGTTCCAACGTTCACCACTAGGTATCATTGATATCTGGTGGCGAAAGTTGGAACTACTTGAAATTGAACGGAACTTGTAGCTCACCCTTTAGGGTATCCGCTGGAAGCAGCTACAGACTCAGGCGAGCCGAACATGTCCTCGGACACTCCCGGCACTAAAAGCCATACGATAAATAAATAATAGTATGTAAAACAAAGTACTGACTATACGCATATTAAAAATTCCTAAACAAATTATTTTTTCTCGGCAACTGGTGACCAAATTTCATTTTGAATCTGATGAGGTACTCCTTTCAAATTACTAGTTTGTAAGCATGAAGTTTCACGTCTCATAAAATCTTCTTTTTCTAGCACTTTCCAGCACATAATTCTGTGTTTGGCATCTAAAATTGCCTGTCCTTCAACGAGAGCCCACCTAGAATTGCCAACAACATTCAGTACATTATGAGGTCTATCACCCTTGCGTCCAAAATTTTGTCACGACCGACCTGGCACCTACATTCGATTGAGTTCGCGAATAGGGGAGGAACGTTCACTTCGCCTCTTGGTATGGAAGTGTTCGCGTCAGCTGCTAGTAGGCCTACCTGTAAATTGCATTGTGAGTTAAGATCTCAAAAAATGTAATGTCACTCTCTGCGGTGACAGCTGGTGACAAGAGGTTTTGTTTTGTTCCCAGTAGCACATCAGCAGTGACCCTCTCCACTATTTTCACCTCGAAGCCTTCTAGTTCGCGCAGGTCTGCACCATCAGGTATTAATTACTCTCTACCACAAATTATAGAGGTCTAGTAAACAAAACCTCTCGCCTAGAGACTGTTGGTTTGGAATTGTGCGACTGTTTGAGAATGTTAAAGGGCATAGTATCGAAAGTCCAACGGGCAAGGAAGGGGATTAGAGTGTTAGTTATGGTGAAGAACACACTCAACAAGGTATTGGATGCAAATGAGGGATACGCAACAATGTGCAGAGAGGCCCGGAATTTGACGATGACCCTCGTGGCTAAGCAGAAGTGAACTCACTATGTTTATATACGCACCTGTGACGTCATGTGAAGTAGAAAGGAGCTTCTCCCAGTATACGTATATACTGGCGACTTTCAAAGGAAATTCCTTTTCGACAATCTGAGAATGCACATGGTTGTGATGTGCAATGCTGGCAGATAAGAAGATTAAGAGGTATGTACGATAATGAACTCATTAAACTTCCTGTTAGCAGTGTCTTCTAACTTGAGCAGACAGATACCAAAAAGCATGCTAATATTTCGTTTTTGGGTTCTGTTTTTAGGAAAAGCGAGTGAGAACTGCGTCCCGAGGCTATGCTACTACCGTACTGAATGAATATTGACAGGTTAAATGTAGGTATTGAAGCTAGAGTTATCAGTTTGTATTATAGCCCACGTGTCTGCTGTATGTTAGTAATACTCAAATACTTGCGACATAGGTATCCCTAACTTGCAGAGGTCATATTTTTCCGTTTTTAGTTTATATTTAGCTAGTCTTTAGGGCATATTTGCTTGCATACTCTATTTTCTATTTTTTTTTTTTTGGGGGGGGGGGGTCTTTAAACTTCCGAAACCTAGACTTATCAATGAAGACCTATGTCATAGGCTTATATGAAACGGTAGAACCAAGTGAAAGCAATGCTTGACTCGGCTCAGAGTTCCATGATTATTTTTAATAGTTCCTTGTTTAAGAAAAATCAAATTCTTATCGTAGGCTATTGCTTAAACACCTAGCAGCGTATTCGAGTGTGTAAAGTCAGTCTCCATAACCTCAGAAGGGGAGCTTCAGTTCGAAGATACGTAGTTCATATCCCGGCGCTGGCAGCGACCATCCTGAGTGTGGTTATTCCTCGGGGTTTTCTCATACTGAATCCAAACAAATGCCGGGATGGTACAGTATTTTCGAGTCCCAGGACAATAGTACCTTAGACCCTAATAGTTATAATTTCACACACTACACCAGCGCTGTCCAACGCGAAACCCCAGGGCGCCATGGCACCGGAGATGTAATTTCCGGGCCTCGTACATAAGCGAATTTTTACTCTGACGATGCCTAAAATATTAATTCAAATATCAAGACAAAATTATTTCCTTCCGAATAACTTCCCAGTTCACACCCATGAAGCATGATTGCGTACACTGAAAACTGTATTACCGTAATTCTTTCCCTAACCAAACAGTACCAGTGCTTTCCTTTTCTTCCTCTCAAACTGAGGGTACTTGCCCTAACGTTGTTTTATCCCTCCAAGCAGCTGTGCCACTGTGGTGTCATAAAACTTTATAACGTAGACACGACACCGAGATCCACCGATAGCCACCACCCCTTAGCGTAATTTGCGCTTTTCTCAGACCTCAACATGTCGGATAATGGAGTCAAAGTCACTTTGATCCCAACAAAACTATGTCGCAGGCAATAAGTTCGTTCTTTTGACCATTGTTGTTTGTAGAATACGCGCAACAAGAGCTTGCGACAGAATACTGCGCAGTTCTTCGGCAATGTTCGGGTGGGCTTGGTAGTGGCAGAACACGCCCCTCCCACTTTCGCTTCAGTAGCTCGCTGGCAGCAGTTCTGAATGGATCGTCTATCCAGCCGGAGGCTTGGCATGCTAAACTGTGACTGGGGTTCAAGTGAGATCTCACAATCAGCGCGTGATGTAATGCCTTACACAGTAGTTATTGCCTGAGCCAAGACTCAGTAACTTATACCCTAATTATCCTATATTGTTTGCTGCTTCCTTGCACTCTACGCTTGAATTACAACAGTAGACCGCGTCTCGCAGAGAGCCCGCAGGGTTGAAGAATGCAGTGAGAAGTGAGCCCGGTAATCAGCATTCGGGGGACACACACAGGAGCCCTGCAATGAGCATTAAACTACGCCGATTGATATTGGTCTCTGCGCATCGTTGAGTTGAGGCAAGCTCTTCTTGCGGGTACTCTACCAAAAGTGAGGGAAGGGGTCAGTTTTTGAACCAAACATTCAGTATAACTTGAGAGTTTGTGAGTGTTGGTTCAGTTACAGCACTACAAGTTCACCTGAAGCCCCGGAAAATATGCGAGCTACTAGTCTCCACCTTACTCCTCTAGTCATCATGTTGCTGGATCTACTGTTATTTACTGACACGGAAAGACGTGACTTGCATAGAAATCAAAAGGCGCTGGGTAGCGCGCTCGTGAGGATGATTTACCAATGGTGTCACTCTCTCCCTCCACCCATACGTGCTTTCCCTCCTCACTCGCTTGCGCCGGCAGAGCCATAATTGAGGGCTTCAGTTGAACTTGCCGAGTTATACCGTACAGGGTCTTTCGTATAAAGTAAAAACGGCAAGCTGCAGTTTTGTTATTCGCTGCTGCGGTGGCCTTGGCCGAGCTTGTGGCGCGCCACGGCCCCATGCTTTAAGCGTGTGTACAATCCTGTATGAAATATTACCTTATAAAAGATGCTGGAAGTGTCATCCTTCCTGGGATATACAGGCATTGTATCTGGTAAACACTTTCTGGCTGACGCGAGTGAGTTCTGCCACTGTTATGTTTCTGATTTGTAATTTTATGCTTTTTATTGAGCACTGAGTCAGTAGTGCCAAACTTATTTACAATTACGTGAATCTGTCCTAGTGAAGGTGGCACTTCATCAGGAAATTGCTGAACAAATGCATCACGTGCCCACCGAGCCGACTCGTACTTAAAATAAGTTTTACATACAAAAATACGATGTTGTAATGATAACTGTCTCATGTTAACATCTGAGGTCAGGCTGGCGACTGAACACCTGCACGTTAATTGCAAGGCGAAGTACGGTATATACTATGCGCGCGCTTTCAATACTACAGCAGGGCGCCGTGGCACGCCACAAGCTCGGCCAAGGCCACTACAGCAGCGGATAACAAAGCCGCCGCTCACCGTTCTTACTTTATATGAAAGACCCTGTACATTCCTTGTGTTGTGCGCGATTATTCTTAATACAATATCGCTAAAAGGCAAAGAAATATTACTGTATTATCAGTAATTGGGAGGAGCAGTATTGTTTTATTGATGCCAGAGGAAAACCTGTGTGTTTGTTATGTAACAGTAGTGTATCTGTGTTCCTAAGGAAAGCAATGTAGAAAATCATTTCTCGACAAAACACGCGAATTTCAATGGTGTAATTTTAAGTTAATTACGAAAACACAGGGACTTAAAATCTAAATGATTGTTTACAAAGGTAGATCAGCAAAAAATAACGTGACAATGGCTTCATAATGTTTTAGTTAAAAGGAAAAAAAACTTTTAGTGATGGGGAAGTAGTTAAGGATGCAATGATCAGTACCGCGGAATCTCTGTTCGATGGTCACAAAGGTAAATCTGCATTTATGTATTCCTTAAAAGGACTTCAATTGTCTCACCAAACTAATGCTAGACGGGCTGAATAGATTTCTAACAATTTAGAATCTCAATTATATCAGGACCTGCAATCGTGTGAATTTTTTTTCGCTTCAGTTTTAATATAAGTACTGATATTTCCAATATTGGACAGTTGTGTGCATTTTTAGAATGGCCTTTCATGATTTTAGGTTAAGGAGAAGTTTGTAAAAAAAAGCTGCCATTTCTTGAACGTACTAGGAGAGAAGACATATTTATGTTCGACCCTGACTATTATGTGTCTGAAAACAGTATCATAATGATGGTCATTATAACACTATTATTCATTATGAAACAGTTTCTCCCACCAATCACAGCTCAAGAAACACATTTTTTGACCAATTAGATAAGGATACCTTCGCGCATGCTCTCAAAATCCAACATGTCTATATAAATTACCGAAAGTGCACCGTCCAAATGTTCGCGTAAATAAACTGGTGAATATGAGACAAGAAATAGCACTGTACCTTAATATACCTAAATCCAATTTCTACTCGGCGCGTTGATTTCAAACGACTACGGTGACAGTTTTGCTGAATACTGGTTCACGATCTGCACATCTGGCATTGAAACACACATAGCGCATGCGTCGGCCGGCCAGAGAGCTTGGACAAGAGAGATATACTACCCACCGCAGCACCCGATCACAAAATTCTACTTACTGAACAGATATTTATGAATATTTATGTTAAAACATGTAATAAAGTTATAATTATCGTCGAACATAAACAGTCGTATGCAACTCGCCTATAATGGTAATTAAGACACTCGTATGGAAATTATAAAACTCGCTAAAGCTCGTTTTATAAAGACACTCGTGTCTTAATTATAGCCATTATAGGCTCGTTGCATAATGTACTATTAATACATTCCTGCAATGTGTAGAAGATAGTAACATTCCACTCTATAAACTTGTTGCTATAACAACAGATGGCCCAGTTCGATGGTATTTGAGAGCGTTTAAGTTCAATAGCATCGTTAGTATTTCTTACGACGATTCGATTTCGACCCAGTCTGATGGTATATAAGAGCGTTTAAGGTCAATAGCATCGTTAGTATTGCCGACGAGGGTTCGATCTCGGCCTAGTCCGATGGTATTTAATAGCGTTTATGTTCGATTGCTTCGTTAGTATTGCCGTCGAGGGTTCGATTTCGACCTAGTCCTATGGTATATAAGAGCGTTTAAGTTCAATAGCTTCGTTAGTATTTCCGACGACGATTCGATTTCGACCCAGTCTGATGGTATATAAGAGCGTTTAAGTTCAATAGATCGTTAGTATTTCAGGCGAGGGTTCGGTCTCAGCCCAATCAGATGGTATTTAAGAGCAATTAAGTTCAATTTCCTTCGATGGTTCGATCTCGGCCCAGTCCGTTGGTAGCCTGCGAGCATTTAAGGCCGTCTAAGTTCAAGTTTTGCCGATGGTTCGATCTCGGCCTAGTCCGATGACACTTAAGCCTCGATAGAATTATCGGCACTCTGGCATCTCCGTGCACTCAGCAGTTGAAAGAGACATTATAAGCATATCAATGTTTCGATATTAAGTAAAAATTCAGGGTTTATTAATGGCAGGCACTGTGAAACTACAACACTGGCAGCCTCCAGCAATGGCAGATTTTACTGTAGAATCAAACATTTTAAGTTTGTACTCTTTCAGCTGGTATGTTATAAATTTTATACTTGTGAGAGAAAAGTTTTCCCGTGAAGGATCTTACTTCATGAATTGTGGTTAGTGAAGTTTCGTCAAGTTTGTACGCCTGAAGCTAGGTCTGTGTATGTGTGTTATGTGGGATGTCACAGGACATTGCCGACTGCAGCTTGATACCAGTCTAAACATATTTCACGGGAATAAAACTACTCAAGCACAGGGAAAACAAGATCATAAATACTGTATTTCCTTTAATAGAAACTTTGCTAAAAAGATTTGTCTGTCGAGTGGCCTTCGTGTACATTAATCTAGGTATGTTCATAACCTGACCCACAAAATGTTTTGAAGTGACGTCTAAAGTTTCATACTTTCTTTCTCGGTATCCCTGTGAGTTTTTGACTGAGGTGTCCTTTGGACGAGTCTAAACAGACTGTTGTTGTTTCATTTCAAGGGCTTGCGACATCGTAGTCATTTGGCCCCGTGTACTTGAATGTGTGTGAGATCTGTCTGATAGCCAATTGTCATTGTGATAGCTGTATTAGTGTATATATTTGTATTTGAGGCTAGGATTGGGAAGGAGGCGGCCGTGGCCGTAAGTTAGCTACCATACCAGTATTTGCTTGGGGAAACTAAGGAAGAACACTTTTAGGATGGTTGAAGTAGAAATCGTACCCACCTTGACTTAGTTCTGCCTCACGAGGCTGAGTGTACCTCGTTTCAACCCTCGGAGCAGAATTAAATTTCTTTGCAACGTTGAGAATCGAACCCAGAACCGTTAGGTTGTTGTCTCAAGACGTACCACCAATGCCATATCAAGTAGCATAAATTGAGATAAAAGAACTAAAGAAAGAGAGAAAACATGGTTTCTTCATACAGTATGGCCACATAGTTCAAAACTACCGTAAAATTATGTGTGTATGCGAATTGTACCTGCCGGTTTTTTTACGTTCTGCTGGCCTACTTCAGCCTGCGGAATAAGAACTGTTTTGGAAAGAGATCGATATTCCTTTATGATCACTTATAATACACTAACAAGTGAACTCCGGTAGCGTCTACCCCCTGATCGGTTTGTAATTTGACCGAGGATACTCTTGGAAGGTACTATATACGATGGTGGTGAAAAGATCGGCTCAAATTAACATTAAGCTTCTATTTAAAGTGATCAAAAAGACGCGGAACAGGGAGTCAGTGCGTGGAAATGGAAAAGGAAGGAAGATTGTAGTTTTACGTGACCGTTAATCTCGACATCATAAGCCACGGGACCGGCTTGTTACGTGGAACTACAGGACATGGCATTTCACTTTGAGAATCTCACATGCTTTGACCGGGAATCAAACCCCGTCCGCCGTGGTGAGAGGCCAACAGCTTGACCGCTGCGCCACCACGCCCCCGCGTGGAAATGGAAGGCTGGCGATTGCCTGGTCGTTTCGACAAGGCAGCTTACAGACGGCCGCCTTCCACTTTCACACGCTGACTCCCTGTTCCGCGTCTTTTCGATTGCTTTAAATGGAGGCTTAATATTAATTTGAGCCGATATTTCACCACCTTCGTATAGAGCAGCGGTTCCCAATCTTCTTTTTCTCCCGTACCACTTTGTACACATTTTATCTAAAATAGTATCCCCTAAAATGTAAACTTTTAAAACGTTTAATATTTTACGGACAATATGTACATAAGGCAACCTAATAAAAACATTAATACTGTAATAAAAGATAACTTAGGCCTACAACTATTTATAAGTTATTTTTTAATTCAGTACAACTAATGTATTATTTGTTTGCTGTTAGCAAGCATTTCATTTCAATAAAGGTTTGCCACGGTGGGTGAGTGGTTATCGTGTCGGACTGCCAACCCAAAGCCTGCAGGTTCGCTCCCGACCGTGTTAAGTGATTTTTGAAAGGTGACAAAAATCACGATACGCATGTCATGCAATGTTGGCATGATAAATAAGCCGTTTGAATTCAGTTGGCCGTGTTCATAATGGCAAAATTAATCTCGGGATTTTCTGTCAACACCAAGTTCCTCATTTCTCTACTAGAAAGCGCTATGGTGTCAAGGAGCTTACTTTATCGGATTTTTTATTATGGATACTCGAGTTTAGGCCTTAATTACAACCAAACCAACAGATCTATTGAAAAACGAGTTATGCCAATATTTTCTTTGTTCAATTCTTCGTTAGACTATATAAGCCAATTATTTTCAAGTGTATTAATTATTTATTTATTTGTGGTTGTATGAAAAATTGTCCGTGTTTTTGACGTCTTTTCTAGGAACCACTCACTTAAAACTATATACATGGAAAACTGCTTGGCTGAGGGTAATCAAATTTTTATATGTGATAGGCACATGTATTGGTAGTGCAAATCTCAAGTTTAAATTTTTTTCAACTACCCAATAAAAAGTTCTTATACTTTTTCTGACGTAACGTTTTCTCAGCTCAGGATAAATGTACAGCAGGAAACTTGGTCTCATTTTGAAGCTCTCATTCGTGATTATCGGAAACTACGACCACTGTAAACTTACAGTGTGTTGACGAATTTATGAAGAGTAATATTTATGGTAGGTTTTGCGCGTTCCGGTCCGTGCGAGTAAAAGCGAGCGAGCCGGTGAATTCGAGTGCAGCGTTGCCGGGCAGTTGTGTAATGGAATGCGAGTCACCTGGCTATGTGCACATGCTATTCCTGTTTACTACTTATATGCCACACCACATCACACCCAAATGCCCCAGAGACCACCATTGTCTGAGGGCGAACTTGCGCTAACATATTACAAAATGCTAGAAGTATGGAAGCAATGAATGTTTTATGCCGAGAAGCCTTGCTTACCGGTGCTCCTGAACTCCGGAAACAATGTATTAAACACGCTAAAAGAATTGAAGACCACTACTGGGAGATAGATGGCCTATCTGAAAATGTCCCTCATTTCGAGCAGTTCATAATTAAAATGAATGCCAGCAGTTCTGACAGGCGCGGATCTTGAGTTTGGCTTTTGGGAGGGGGGGGGGTCAGAGAATCGAAATTGTTAAGAAAAATGGTATCACTAAAAACGCAATCACAAAATAACCAAGCGTACAAAACCAGACCAATATGCGTTTAGCGCACCAAAAATATTCGTACAAATTGCAACGGCGTGTTTTGCGACTTTTATATCGAGCTTCGAGAAAAGCCTCCGTGGCTTAGGCGGCAGCACGCTGGCCTCTCACCGCTGGGTCCGTGGTTCAAATCCCGGTCACTCCATGTGAGATCTGTGCTGGACAAAACGGAGGCAGACAGGTTTTTCTCCGGGTACTCCGGTTTTCCCTGTCAACATTTCATTCCAGCAACACTCTCCACTATCATTTCATTTCATCTGTCATTCATTTAATCATTGCCCCAGAGGAGTGCGTCAGGCCTCGGCAGCCGGCACAGTTCAAATCCTCGCCGCTAGATGGGGGCTTCATTCATTCCATTCCTGACCCGGTCGGAGACTGGAAGCAGGCAGTGGATTTTTCACATCGAGCTTCGAGAAAAGTATCAAGGTACGTTACAGTTTCGGCAAGTCGAGTTGGTACCGACAAAGGAAGAAAGTCACAGCATAAATTGCCAACCAAGCTTGCAGTTTGGACATCGGAAAAAAAATTGTGCGAAAAAAGCCCCAAATTCCTACCCGTGCATTGCTGCACAATCATCGTGGCATCTCTATAAACATCGATTCGGTAATCACAAGGTTTGATAAACAAAATAGACGAGTTGATTTTGTTCTTATAAATAATCGATTTTATATAACAGGTAGGCCTGTGAAGTTGTAAATATGCACAGTTGTAACAGAACAAAATAATTGCAATAAAGATATTTTCAGTATTGAATAAAATAAAAATAAAATGTTTTTCAGTTAAAATTCGTTAAGTTTTATTTGTCTGGTTTTTGTGTTTTCGTTTTTTTTTTGAGTTTGCAAAAATTTGTCTCCTGAATCCGCGCCTGAGTTCTGATTAATCGGAACAGAGCCATTCTTCAGACGAAGAATACTGACTGAATTACATATTGTAAAGATATTATGTAAATAATGCAGATAGCTCATGTAAAAATTGTGTAGTTTGACATTTCCAAATTAGGAAGACAAACCACTTTTAAACCTGCCATTGAAGGTCTAAAGCCCTTATGTGAAAAAGGTGATGGAAAATGAAATTTGTACGAGGAAAGAAAATAAAAGGTTGAAAGGAAACTTAAAGCAGTGTTCGTTCGTAGCGAGCCGCAACGACTGCAAATTAACGCGGCAACGCTGTACCGGATTTCACAAGTCCGCTCGCTTGTACTCGCACGGGCCGGAACGCACAAAACCTCCCATTAATATTACTCTTTATAAATTCGTCATCACACTGTACGTTTACAGTGGTCGTAGTTTCCGATAATCACGAATGAGTAGATACTGTATCTAACCTCCTTGACTTTCATAGCGCTCCAAGGAGCGATAAAACTTGACATGCAAGTTGCCCTCTGGGCGTCAAATAATAAAGCTTGCACCCGGCACCCGAGCTCATACGATATTTTTTTTGTTTACTTGCGAATTAACCACTTAGGATCACGCTAAAATTTCACTATTTCAGTTGTAATTCCTCTGCCTCCAGTACTCCTTCATACGATCACTGAGCTTTTATTTACTTGTGCAAATGAAGATGTAGCCTATAAGCATTGAGCTAAGGAAAATAAACAATTGCAGTAGCTAGGCTACATAAGATTTTTTAAATTTTGAATTTGTTGAATACCAATTAATTAATTCTACCCATTAGTTCGGTAAAGATAGCCAAATCAAGACAACAGCAGTGCAGCGGTGAAAGTGACTGGGGTTGGGGTAGGGTGGGAGCAATGACCTTGACGTGCGTAAATAGGACCGGTACATTACAACAGTCACGTACGATGGGAACATGCCTCCCCCCAATTACAGTTTATTTTTGGGGTATCCCTAACCGGTTCGTTGCGTACCACCACCAAGCGGTACGCCTACCCAGTGGCGTACGCAGGATTTCCTTCTGGGGGCTGGGGGTCATTAATAAAATAGCGTAATTAAGCACATTTTAAAGGGACAGATGACCTTGCTGTTCCGCCCCTTAAAACAACAGTTATCATAATTAAAATGACATTTCGATTAATATTCATAAAAAACAATAATTAAATAACCGTTCTCTATGTATGAAAACTATTATAGGCCTTATTATTTTTTCGACACAATGAAAAAATGAAAAATATGGAAAACAGTAACTAAATATTAAAAGTGAAACGATGGAGTGGGTTGCTTATATTATTGATATTATGCGAGAGACAAATTATGGTTTGCTCTCCGTGTTCCCACTGCCATTACTATTGACCCTCAAAATCTACCTAACTTGATGTCTTTATCCGTATCATTAATTGGAATAAATTGCAGAAACTCCTCATGTACTGCATTATCTTTAACGCAACGGACACACGATTAAGGCAACCCGAAGCGACGTGAAAAAGGTTACCGATCGCACACTTTAACAGCAAAACTCATCCATGGCTAGCTTCAACACTGAAGGAGGAGTCTCGCTGGGAGTAGAGTGCAGGACATTTACCAAGTGAGGAACGTGACCACACATAAAAAATTTATACAGGAGTAAGAAGCCTCAATGGTGCTAGCGTAAAACACGTGATAGATGGGACAATATAAAGATTCAAGTAAAGAAATGTCTCTGGGGGGGGGGGGGGTAAACCCTGAAACCCACCCCCGTCGGTACACCACTGCGTGTACCCCAGGTTGGAAACCGCTGGTATAGAGTGGCCTTCCTCTGCTAACCGAAAATATGACAGGAAATAACTCGTGTGTACACCTGGGTGATAATAATAATAATAATATTAATAATAATAATAATAACGTATGGCCTCGGTTGCCGGGTGCAAGCTTTGTTATTTGACGCCCAAAGGGCAGCTTGCATGTCAAATTTTGTTGTTCCTTGGAACGCTATGAAAGTCAAGGAGGTTAGTTATCCAAGCTCCTTCACACTATAGCGCTTTCTAATAGAGAAAGGAGGAACTTTTGTGCTGGTGGAAAATCCCGAGATTAATTTTGCCATTATGAACACGGCCTACTGTATTCAAATAGGTTCTTTAACATGCCAACAACGTATGACACACGTGCTAGGATTTTTGTCGTCTTTAAAAAAATCACTTACCATGGCCAGGAGCGAACCTGCAAGCTTGGGGTTGGTAGACCGACACAATAACACTCACCTACCATGGCGAGAAGCTACCTGGGTGATGCCAAGTATCTTTGATAACAGTATAATATAAATGCATTCATCCATACTCATCGTAGCCCTCTTATAACATCCTACCGACAGCGGTGGCTACGCTCGCTAAAAGCGCAGCGTTAGGTCATGGGGCCAAGCTCTCTGCTGACTCGGAAGACGCATGGGTTCGAGCCCCACCGTCGGCCGTTCTTGAAATGGTTTTCCGTGGTTTCCCATTTTCAACACCAGGCAAATGCTGGGACGGTACCTTCTGACAGGCCACGGCCGATTCCTTCCACATTCTTGCCCAGTTTCATTCATCTTCATCCATTCCATCTCTCATCCCAACGCGCAGGTTGCCTACGGGCGTCGACTAGAAAGACCTGCACTCTGCCTCTCAGGAGGTCACACGAAAATAACAAGAAGTTCCGTGAAGAACTATACAGCCTACTTTTCATGCCAATGATTATTCTACAGAATATGAACCTATCAAGAATAATGACGAAATTAAGTCGATAATATCGAAATATCTAATTAGTTCAAAATATACCTGGTATAATGTAGCCAAATAGAGCACTACAGTTGGCAGCCCTGGTGACTGAATATATTCTTAGTTCCATCTCTTAAGGTACAGAATACAAAATTTGGTTGAAGTCCAATGGACGTTACATGCAGTTAGACACTGGATCTATCAGCACGCGTAAAAGCATGTTGCCAACAATGACATGCGTGTGCTGGTCTGAAATAATCTGAAATATTATGATATCTTGTTGTGCCAATTTTGGATGAAATCCATTTGTTAGTATAGAAGTTACATGTATTTTAAAATTGGACATATCAGCAGGCATAGAATCATGTTGGCAGCACTGCCTTGTATTAATTACTCCAAATTAATCTAGAATATCAGGTGCTATACGTGTGCAAAGTATAGAGCTGTTGGCTTGCATACTTTCTGATATATCGATATTAGGGTAAAAAAATATAGACAGCATTTATTAACAGTTGGCAGCTCTGATTGCTCATAACAATACTTATAGTCATATCTGTTATGGTACACATAGCACATACGAAATTTGGTTGAAATCCAACTGATAGTATAGAAGTTACATGTATTTAAAAATTGGTACTATCAGCAGGCTTATAATCATGTTGGTAGAACTGACGTATATAAGTTCCTCCAAATTAATCTAAAATGTCAGATTATACGTGTGTATAGTTTAAAGCTGTTGGCTTGCATACTTTCTAATATATTGGTATTTGGATAAAAAAAAAATAGAGAGAGCAATTATTAACAGTTGGCAGCCCTGGTGGCTCTTAAGAATACGCTCAGTCATATCTGTTTATGTACAGATATTACATACAAAATTTGGTTGAAATCCAATTGATAGTGTAGAAGTTATATGCATTTAAACATTGGACCTATCAGAAGGCTTAAAATTATTTGGGCAACACTGTCATGGTTGGCCTCCTGGAAATTAAACTGAAATAATATTATCTACATGTGTGCCAATTTTGGAATAGCTCCCATGCATACCTTGCAAGATATCCAACATGGAGCTCAAATTTCTAGTGCGTTTTTTCAGCAGTTGGTAGCACTGACATCATTTTCAAATATGGACGTGAGATATTCCGGTGCACATCTTTACTCATACTAAATTTGGTTTTGATCGCTGCAGCCGTTTAGGAGTTGATAGGGGGGGGGGGGGGACACGCACACAGACAGACAGACAGACAGACAGACATTTTCCCGGATCGATCTCATAACTCTACTTTTTCCTCATTTTTGCAAAATGTGAAAAGTAGGCTAAAAATAAGTTTTATAACTGCGACCTGTCCTGCTGTAAAAAAAAGTTACGATAGCATTTTAAAAGTACAACCTGATCCTGAACAGGGATTTCATAAAAGAATCACAGAATTAACTATACCAAACTGATTTTACTACTAAATGTTTGCTTGTTTTATTCTTATGTGTCAACATAATCGCCAAAACGAATGAAACATTTGTCGTATCGTTACACCAGCTTTCCAATGCCCTCGGCAAAATATTCTGCCGCCACTGAGGTGGGTACGTCTGGAGAGTCTCCTGAAGTTTTTCCATTTTGGCGAGGCGTTGCCGCCCAACCATGGTACCTTCAATTCTCGAAAAAGGTGAAAATTATTCACGACCACACTGTACCAACGTTACGATAGACTTTTACAAAGAATTCAAATGTTCCCGTCACCAAGAAAGAGGATGGATCTTTAGGACACAGCGTTTATCGTAAGCCAACACACACCAATAGATATCTCCACGCAAGTTCTCACCATCACCCTGCCCAGAAACATGGTATCCTTACAACTCTAACTACCCGGGCTAGGAGGATTTGTGAAGTGTCTTCTTTACAAGAAGAAATTAATACCTTGCGAACCACCTTTGAGAGCAACGGTTATAGCAAGGCTTTGATCTCTACGGTTCTGAAACCAACAAATAATAATAGGACGTCAGTTGAGAAAAGAGATGTAAGAGGAACTGCTTACCTACCGTACATACATAACACGACGGATCGTATTGCTAAAATCCTACGTCGGTACAACATACGGACTGTATTTGGAACTTCTGTTAAGATTAGACAACTCCTGCGACCAACTAAGGACAGTTTGCCTAAATTGCAACAACCGGGTATCTACAGAGTTCCCTGTACTTGTGGCAAGGTTTACATCGGGCAGACTTCGAGAACAATATGCACTCGCATTAAGGAACATAATAGATGTATCAGGCTCATCCAACCTGATAAATCAGCTGTTGCCGATCATGCATTAACACCTGGCCATGATGTCATGTTCCAAGGAGTGGATGTTCTTGCCCGTATAAAGCAATATCGTCCCAGAATCATCAGGGAGGCGGTTGAAATACGTAAACACCCAGATAATTTCAACCGCGACACCGGCTACAATCTCAGTGAATCCTGGCTACCTATTATCAGAACCCTGAGTAAGTAATTCACTGCTGTTTCCGTTGTCCCTAACATGGGGCTAAAATGGCGTCCATCTTTGGGCACCTTCTATATGTTCTTTGTTGCTTTCTCTTAGCAATCATTGTCGTATTCCAGATTATTCCTGACGAAGAAAGGCATGGTTTCTTTCGAAACGCGTCGAGTTTTAATATAATAAACACGGCATAAGCCCAAAATTCAACATTATGAATAGTAACACGGGCCGTGAAAGTCTAAATGACAAGACTATTTCAGTTTAATTTCCAGGAGGCCAACCATGGCAATGTTGCCAAAATAATTTTAAGCCTTCTGATATGTCCAATGTTTAAATGCATATAACTTCTACACTATCAATTGGATTTCAACCAAATTTTGTATGTAATATCTGTACATAAACAGATATGACTGAGCATATTCTTAAGAGCCACCAGGGCTGCCAACTGTCAATAATTGCTCTCTCTATTTTTATCCAAATACCAATATATCAGAAAGTATGCAAGCCAACAGCTTTAAACTATGCACACGTATATTCTGACATTTTAGATTAATTTGGAGTAACTTATATACGTCAGTTCTACCAACATGATTCTGAGCCTGCTGATAGTACCAATTTTTAAATACATGTAACTTCTATACTATCAGTTGGATTTCAACCAAATTTCGTATGTGCTATGTGTACCATAACAGATATGACTATAAGTTTAGTTAAGAGCAATCAGGGCTGTCAACTGTTAATAAATGCTGTCTATATTTTTTTACCCTAATATCAATATATCAGAAAGTATGCAAGCCAACAGCTCTATACTTTGCACACGTATAGCACCTGCCATTCTAGATTAATTTGGAGTAATTAATACAAGGCAGTGCTGCCAACATGATTCTATGCCTGCTGATATGTCCAATTTTAAAATACATGTAACTTCTATACTAACAAATGGATTTCATCCAAAATTGGCACAACAAGATATCATAATATTTCAGATTATTTCTGACCAGCACACGCATGGTATTGTTGGCAACATGCTTTTATGCGTGCTGATAGATCCAGTGTCTAACTGCATGTAACGTCCATTGGACTTCAACCAAATTTTGTATTCTGTACTTTAAGAGATGGAACTAAGAATATATTCAGTCACCAGGGCTGCCAACTGTAGTGCTCTATTAGGCTACATTATACCAGGTATATTTTGAACTAATTAGATATTTCGATATTACCAACTTAATTTCGTCATTTCATATTCTATAGAATAATCATTGGCATGAAAAGTAGGCTGTATAGTTCTTCACGGAACTTCTTGTTAGTTATCATATGGTTTTCTTTTTGCAGTGTTAGGCACTTCTATGAAACTGGGATATGCGAAGCAAATCTTTGCTTATGATCCCTCATTTTGAATGCCCGTGAATAATAATAATAATAATAATAATAATAATAATAATAATAATAATTTGATTAATACCGAATAAATATGCTAACAACCAAAGAATTAACCAACCAACCCTGCGATTAGAGCTCAGAGGTCCAGGTGTATCTAAGGACGACTGCCGTCCAGCTCATAGTTTGCAAATTGTGGAGAACGCGTGGCCAGCGCTAATACACCCTCAGCCTTGGTTTCCAACACCCATGTCAGATCTAACATCTCTCGCGGGAGCTTGAATTAAACCCGGGACCTCCTAGGTAAGAAGTAGTACTGAACACCACGAGGCCAACATTCGAATAACAACAAAATAAAATTATATTCAAAAGGAGTATAGCCTACATTTCTTGAGATAAAATACACTTGTCAATTTAGTTACTTATTTTCTCTTCCAAGTGGAAGATGTTTCCCTGTTGACTCGGGAAGTCAATAGCTTTGTCGTTTCCCTTGTCCCTTCTCAATCACGGCCATTCAGAAACTCCATCTAATGTTGTTTTGTAGCCGGCTACATCAGGGAAGGTAACGAGAACCTATTAATCTTCTCTCTAAAGACCCCTGCATTGTGTTAATGTGTTGAAAGTCAGTTTACAGTGTACGCTATAAAATCAATACAAGTCAAGAGACACCGTGTCGGCTATTTACGTCTCTACACAGCTTAACTGCGGGCCTTTAAAGGGAATGTACTTCTGATCTCAACTAATAGTGATTATTAGTAGCAAGGGGAAGACGTTCAGCTTTATGTGTTGCTAGAACATAAGAGGCCATTTTAAACCTGATAGGAGCTCCTTCAATTGATCCGGCTCGAACTACATACGGTACTGTAGTTCTTAAAACAAACTTTTGTACGATCCTTCGCTATTGTTTAGTGTCGCTTTACTGCCGCAGTCGGCAAGGATCGATAGAGATAGTGTTCTGGAACTTGGTAGGTGGAGGAGCAGTTGCTTTTCTACTCCGTTCAGTCACTAAATCTGATCCTACGCCTGGACAGAGGCTGATGGGGGAGGAATTGGTATTCAACGGGTAGAATATTGAATTCATCAGTACCTCGTCACATAAAATTACTCTGCCGAAGAAGGAAAAGAAACAAGATTTCCAACCCCTAGCAGAATGAGGATATCAGGAAAGGAAAGTGAAGGGCTATGGACTGCGGGAAAATAAGATTCCTTAGACCTCCTTGAGTAACATCGTTCGGGATGGAGGAGAAAAAGAGTTGACTAAAGAAGGTCGGACAGGATAAATGAAAGGGAGAGGACGGTAACAAGAATGGTGGTTGTGGTGATTGTTGTATTAAGGATTGTAACATAAAGGTTATCTGCTCTTCGTAACATTCAGCTTCATTACTGGAGAAGAAAGGTCTGTGGACGGCGGGAAAATGAAAGACACCTTTGGTCACCTTCCATACACAATACCATCGGGACTGTAAGAGGAAATATTGGCCGAGGAAGATTGACAGGAAATGTGAGGGAAAAAAAGGGAAGGAAGCTTATAGTTTTACGTGACCATTAATCTCACGATCATGAGACATTCTACGTGGATTCCGAACCACAGGACGTGATTTTTCACTTCAAAAATCTCACATGCATTGGCCGAGAATTGACCCCGGTCCACCTTGGTGAGAGGCAAGCAGTTTGACCATTGCATCACCACGCCCCCAAATATGATGAGAGAAGGTTGAACAAGCAAGTCGAAACCATGCCAGACTCAACTAGTACTGTATGGTTGCCGAACTACGTCTCGCTATTACGTGAACCCCTGAGGAGTAGTTGGGTGGAAAAGAAGTTCCATAGAGAACTAATCCATCTATTTTCCTATGTAACAAAAGTCCGTTCCGTCGCAGAACTTTACAGTTATGATCGTCTCACTAGACAAGAATAAATCTCACTGATCTTCATAAATTAGCGTGCTCACGACAAAGGATTTTTGAACTTCACTAAAAGAACTGCATGTAGTGTACCCATGTGAGTAATCTCGATGGTAAATATGCAGCTGCCTCCAGCTAGCATCAGGTCTCAGGCGCGTGCCGTTCCCCCAAATGAGCAGTGCATATTTTGGATTTGAGGCTATAAGGTAACAACTCTACAATAACAAGGCACAACTCTATTCTAAAACTGTAATTCAGTAAATAAAAAAAATCATGGCTTCAAACACAAAAACAATTCCCAAAACCATAAAAACAAAGCAAACAAAAATTTTACTTCCACAATCCACAAATAAACAGAAATGAAATCATAATAAAGTCATATTAAACCATAAAGCTGTACCCTTATGTGAACTACATAAAGATATTCTGGTGCGCTGATGCACCTACGACTTCAATACAAACTGTACATTGATATAACAGTCATACAATGTGACTTCTTTAATATCACAAATTAATTATTCCTTAAACCTCTTGGTTTTAACAATTATGTGTGCCGTGCGTGTTTTGATTTTTCTCTTCTCACCAAACAAATGCTTGCATGCATTTACCTATTCGGACGTTGCACCGCAATCAACGTGCAACTCCATAATTATGTAAGCTACCCCTCCCCTTCCTCTATTTATATGGTTCCACTGCATGCTGTATGTGATTCCTACATAAAACGTTACGTTATAGCTTGGGTCGGATGGTACAATTAGATGACCTTGCTCTCGTGGCGATTGGCATCTGGTAACTAACTTCAAAACTTGGTTTCAGTGACAGTACAAATACATCATCTAACTATTCGTCAGATAGCTAAAATAATGAACCATCAGGATAATCTATAATTATCCATGTGTTCCTAAACCACATGGCTACATTACCCAACATAACAATCTTTCATTATATGTCATTTACCAGGGTCTAAAATCTTTTCCTTTCAACTCGCCTTGACGGTTCGAGTTTAGACTGCAGACCCTCGGCTAGAGGAGTCAGCACACAATAGAAAGTGGGATGGGTGTTCCACCAATTACCTCGACCCTCCTTAAAGGTTTTGAATGCTTTCCTTTCTAAGCAGTAAAGATTTACAAGACAAATACTGTCGTCTGACCGACACACATATCCCAAAGGATCTTAATTGACTATTATGCAAACAGGTATTGAATGAGCTTTTATAATTACTCCTACACAGAGGATATAATAATTACTGGCCTCACACGGGTCCATTCAACATGAAGGTTCGGGGTTCGTAATGCATTAGTCTGACGGGTGACCGATGTCTCAAGTAAAATATAGGCGCTCACTGCAACTGTCGCCATGAGTTTCGCTACCACGAGCGGAATAACTCATTAATAAGTTCTCGGGAGACCATAGAGTTTCGAGGTGTCCTCGTTTTCCTCGTCTCTATCACAGGATTCCAACCCGGAACACTTTCATATCCTTCCTCAGAGCTAGGGTACACACTACAACTCTGGCATAAAATTATATCTCCACTTATGCCCATGACATAGGAGATTTTCATACGTAGAATAGACCATCTGGCCCCTTTTACTCAATGCTACGACCTCCGACCTATATTATTAAGAGAAATCTATCAATTTACTCTATAAGCTTCTCATATAAGCTGCAAATTCAATTCACTAAAAGCTCTTTCATGCCTGGCATCATTACTGAATATATGCAATATTCTGATATAAAACTTCTTTCCTTAATTACTGTAATGTAATCTTACTGTATCATCTTACTGCTTAGATTGATAAGTCTTGCAATTAGCGTAAATCTCTCGCTTACAACATTTATTTGTTTCCTGATGTGTTCATTCATACTTTTAATATTCATTATTATTATTACCATTAATCTCACTGACATAAATGACCAAAAATCATTACTTTATTATTATTCTCACATAACTTTACCAAAAATCCGACATAGCTAAACGTCTTAAAATCCGAACAATCGCGTTCGTCCATTTACATAACTGATTGCCATTCTTAATTCATAGTGGGAATAATTACTCCACTTAATGATTCAAATTAACATCTCAACTCTATAAAAATCAACACAATAATGATTAAACATGGAGGATCTCCCTCCTAAACTGATTTTTACTGGCATCTTTACGGAATCACAACATGCAATGGCCCATATTTCTACATAATCATAACTTGTGGGGTACTTACATTTCTATAGGCGTCTATGGTGGCTCCGACCAATCATATTTCTCCATGTCGCCCGCCATTAGCAGGTTTAACGCGACATATTCATCTTGAATGCACACATTTTATAACACATAATTTTCATCAACAACACGACACGTTGCATAACTCTCAGGAAGCTATTGCTCCCAAACATGTGAAACACTTATCTAATCACTACTTTAAAGGATATTTTACATATGCTGTACACTTAACACACGTCACTTTATACATTTTTTCAATGCTGAAATTCCCTAGCAAAGATCGAAATTGCAGGCGTCGACGGCATCTCCCGTGCTCCTATCAACTCCTGATTGAAAGTCTGGTTTACCTGCTTTCGGAATTCACCAACAGTTTTTATTATTCTTACTCCTACAGTAAGCGTCCTGCGTTGCATAAATATGCTAGCTCCCGTACATGTGTTATCATCTGGTACTCTCATGACATTACCAAACACGTCATAGAGTTTCATTTAGCGCATACCATCGTACTTACACATATACGATCAGTCAATACTTTACACATTGCGCTTAACACTGTCCAATACTTTACACAAATAATTATTTACAATAGTTCTGCCATTAGTCTTATACGGTGCTTCGTAACTGAACACGGCATAGTTCGTACTGCTGATTATGCCTATAGCACGACTATTATTCATACAAGCTTATTAAATGCTTCATTTACATGTACCAGTCTTTGTTCGGCGTCTATTATGAGTAGAACCGCCATGCGTTCTGCCTTGACGAACTTGCTTCAAAGTGGCTGTACCTGACTGAAGATTCACTTGAAGACTGCTCGTACCTTACTTGAAGACTGCTGTATACTGCTTACATACTGTCTCGTACTGCCCTCGTACTTGCTGCATACTGATTGCAACTTACTGCAACTGTGCTACAACTGGGTAACTTCTAACGTCGTGAAGACTGCGTAAGACTGCAACTTGGGCTGTAACTGGGTGCAAACTGCACGTGAACTGCGCGTAGACTGAGCTTGAACTGAGAGAGACTGGGCGCTTGACTGTGTTTGACTGTGTTTAGACTGAGCGCTCCTCCAAGGGTCTACTCCCTTATATCAGATTCTCACTGAAAGTAGGGCGAAATCTTCCCGCGTAATCTTGGCTCCTCTCCCAGCATGATTCTGGTCTCCAAACCGTGATCATTGGGTTCCTCTTTCTTCACAGATTCCAAAACTATCTGCGTGCAAAGGAATCGCTCGTCCAATTAATTAATATTAATTCCTTTCTCCATAGCGTGGGACGCTATCTTACGGGTATTCCCCGGCAACATTCTCAAATCTATCCGCGCACAATGGTCGTTTTACAGTCCTTCCGCACTTCGTTAAATATGCCCCAATTTCGCAGGTAAAAGGCTCTAAAATTAGCCTCCTGCCAAAAGATTCATCTGTGAGCAACTCTCATCTCAATTCGTTGCTCCAATCACGAGTAATCAATGATTTTCCTGGGCATCTCTCCTCCCACTCCTCAAATCTATTCTCCGTCGGGGAATAACTGGGTCATTATTCAGGCCTCCACCCTGCTCCAGACGACAGAATGGGGTCACAGAGATGGACATGGCTCCACTGGGCCCCACCCACAATTCTGGGCTAATTTGTAAAATGTCAACTCTGCCCTCTTCGTGCTTCAAGCCTCGTATAGCCTACACCAAGTAGTCTAATAATGCTGTAATCTGCTCATTATTCCCTGCATTATTTTAATAAATAATGTCATTGCACCAAAAATCACACCAGTGATTAAATATACACTTCTTTCGAGGGGTTTTTACCATGAAACTGCCTCTACAGATCTCTGGTTCGTTCCCTGGTGGAACCTTCATACTGAGATCACAGTCTCTGAGAACCACGTTCAATTCCAGTCAGCATAACCTCCTCGGGTTCAGTAGGCCTATGTCATTTTCTTCATAGCACAATCATCATAATCATGGTTCACGGGTATCACTACAAAAGCTCAAGATTCTGACCGACCATATTTTAAAATGCATAGAATACAAACCCATTCTGCCTAGCAGAAGTGTAGTTAGGAAAAATAACATTGAGCAAAGCATAGGTGGCTTCTAAGACCCACACGAAGCGTTTCCAGTCTTAGGTCTAATTAACAGCTTTTAATCATTTTTCTTCACCAAAGCCGCTCCAGATCTGAGGGGTATGATCTCCATTTGTGGGGAATAGGAATGGAAAAAATGTCCAGAGACTTCGCACAATTCAGGTTCTTACAAAGGAACCTCGCGATCGTAAAATCCTTGATTTCACTGAACCTTAGCACACATGAAAGTCAAACCACCATAAAATGTGAGATGGTGTGTCGTTCCCAAGTTCACTTGGACTGTCTCTAGAGAGCGGGAAATTCTAAGATCTCAAATTTCGAGACGTGATGCTTACTAAGGTTCACATGCTGGACTATCGTGTTATGCCCTGCTATTTGCCTTACCCCTATCCCCTATTCTTATGAGCCTGTCTACGGTGCAAGGATCTAAAATTGCTGTTTAAACTAATGCTAAGCCTGTTTCATGGGCTGCTGCATAAGTTGAACGTGGGTAGTTAAGGTTGTTAAATTATTATTATAGGGGCTTGGGATATTTTGGTCATCCACTTCGTATACCTTGGTTGGTTGGTTCCTCAGTTAAGGGGCTGCAACAACACCGTCATGTAGTCCCGTGCACTTAAGTTGGTTATAGTTAGTTTTTGTTGTTTTAAGGGGCGGAACTACGAGGTCATCTGCCCCTCCCGTGTACTTTGGGTGTGTGCATAATTTGTCTGATAACCGGTGTTAATTGCGATGGCTGTATTAGTGTGTGTTAACTGTTTCTAATTCAAGTAAGGACTGCAGACATTCAATTATTTCAAGTAGTTCCAACTTTTGCTACCAAACGCCACCGTCAACGACCAACTAGTTCTAAACTTGGTTACTAGATGCCACCGCAGTCGGCTCCTGGCGAACGTTGGAACCTAAGAGGGTTAGTCAAATCTAACCAATAATTTAGCTTCACACAAGTGTAATTAGTGGAAGGTTCTTTATCATGTCATAAATCTATGACATGGGACCGCCGGCTTTACTTCCCCTCCGAAGGAAGGCAAGCTGAGGATTTTAAACGCTCTTAAAAATCTGACGACTTCGGCCGGTTCGTATACCTTGGTGTATGTTGAGTTTGTCTGATAACCTGTGCTTATATTGTGACTACAGTAGTGAGAAGTGAGGGCCTAGGATTGAGGTAGGTGCCCCCGGATTTGAAATAGAGTATCATACCGGCATTTGGCTGAAGGAAGTATGGAAAAATACGGGTGAATACCACCCTCTAGATGGCAGCTGTCAGCACTGAGATTCGAACTTTCCATCTCCTGATTTGCTACAACTCCCTACCATATTCGTGTGAGCGAATTGACGTGCACGGCTACACCGCTGGATTTGACAATTAAAATACAGTCAGAGGAAAAGGGGCCCGCACACAGCCAATTTTTTAAATCGATCCTTCACAACGAAAGTCTTCAAAGAATGACCAACGCTAGAGAAGATTTAACATGACGTCAAAGGCCGATTATGTGGCTTGCTGGCTGGTACTGCTCAAACTGTACCATGGTAGAACATTGAACTACCATTCCGTGTACTATGGCGATTATATTCTTTATGTTCGACGATGTATATATGTAAATATTATATGTCAGAAAACTGCATCATAATGGGGGTCATTAAAGTACTACTTTTCATTTTAACACAGTTTTTCCAACCAATCAGAGCTCAATATTTCCATTCATTGACCAATTAGGTAAGGATAGCTTCTTACATGCACTCAAAATCCAACATGTCAGACATGAATTACATAATTTGCAAGTTGACAACGTAGCCTATATTGGATCAACCATTGCAGTTACAATGCATAAACAAACTGGGCGATATTACAAAAGAAATAGCACTGTACTTTAATATCCGCAACTCCAATTTCTACACATTCATGAGATTTCGCCAACAATTTTAGTGAATGCTGTTGTTGACATAAACACACCAGAACGTCATGGAGGAAGCAGGCGTATGACATTAGTTCCACGGAAATTATAATCCAGCTCTCTGATCAACAATGGATTTCTTATGCGAAACTTTTCCGCCAGATGTCATAACTGTTCTATTTGGGACTCAATTGATTGGCCTTCCATTGACATTATATATGCATCGAATTTGAAGAATAACTAGTTGATAATACGATACATTTACATTTCAAAGCGTTTGTAACAGCCTATTTTGTGTTATTTGACCAAAATAACAAAATGATCATACATGGTACCTGTGCGCTCTCTGTTAGTGCTACTTCAGGATAAACAATATGTCAAAGCTTTGGGATTCGTTATACTTATAGGGTATAGATCAAATGCTGAGTCCACACAATTCCCAAAAAGAAGAATTCAACCGACAGAATCTCGACAGATATTTATGAATGAACATATAATAAAGTTATAATTATCGTCGCACATAAACAGTCGCTTCGCTCGTTTTATAAACATACTCGTGTCTTAATTATTGCCATTATAGGCTCGTTGCATAATGTACTATTAATGAGTTATACATTAATTACTCAATTTAAAAACATGTAAATTCAATACTTAGCTTAGATATCAGTTCGCTATTTTCTCAAAGGTATTCCTTTACTTTATACAGTGAGGCCCTTCTCTAAAGAAGTGACCTCGCAGGGGCCGCGTGGTGGGTGGACCACGGTGTGTAGCAGCGTATCGAGCAAGGCACCGCAGCTAGCAGCAGCGTAGCGCTCAACTGGTTTAACACATTAACACTTTTTAACATATTGTATGTATGTCTACCCCTTATTATTCCCGTTGTCCAACGGGGTCGGGGATGAGATGCGATGGAAGTCCTTGTGGCTGTGATGGTGAATGAAACTGGGCAAGGATGTGGAAGGAAGCGGCCGAGGGCTGTCAGAAGGTATCGTCCCAGCATTTACCTGGAGTTGAAAATGGGGAAACCACGGAAAACCATTTCAAGGACGGCCGACGGTGGGGCTCGAACCCACGTGTAACGAGTCAGCAGAGAGCTTGGCCCCATGACCTAATGCTGCGCTTCAGCGAGCGTAGCCTCCACTGCACAGTGGGTCAAAATCGAAATCTAGGGGGACAAAATTATTTTTACGTTTTAATCAAGAATTTAGAGTGAAATCAACGTATATAATTTGTTTACTTCATAATAAACATCAGTTAAGGCCGATTTAAGATACGTCTACACATGCAAGAAATTGTCTATGACTAGGAGTTGGATAGAGCATTCAGTTATCTCTTCAGAACAATTTTCTACTCCTAATTTGCTTTTAACAAAGTCACAAAGTTCCACTTTTTACATAATCGTCGAACCCAGTGCTTCAAACCGTTGTAAAAGTGTGAGAACAGGTTGCGCGGCATCTTCTAAAACATAAAATAACTAAGTTGCAAAAAGATGCAAAAAATCTTATAACAGGCGTAATCTACAAGACTTTATCTACATTTTAACATTAAGTAGAAAGTGACGCAGAGTGACGACATACTAAAAATCTAAGTGAAAATATAATTTTAAAAATAATAGTTAAATATTATATAATGCAAATATAGCTAAAATTACGTAACAAATGCGCCCATTAATAACTGAAACACGTTACAAAGATCATACCTTCAGTTGCATGTTCCATCTTAAAGCATCACACTAACCACAAAGACAACTAAACCACAGCCACTTACATTCACCCTCCAATTCAGACTGCTCGAACAGTGGTGACAGATTTACACTAAGATGCGTTTATATCCCAGAATAGTGACCGGCAATTATATGAGAATGCTGTAGAAGTAATACATTTTGATTTTTTAAATTATGAAAATAAATAATTTTGTCCTCTTAGATTTCGATTTTGACCCACTGTGCACTGGCGGTATTTATTTAACATCATTACTTACCTGAATTCCACAGTAGTTGCTGGAAATGCGTTCCTTCATTTTGTAGACCACGTCGCACCGACGTAGTAAGTTTTGGTACACTCACTGTAATTCATCCTGACTGATATTTCGTAACAATGCAGTTATTTCGTTCTCGAGAGCCTCCATAGTACATCGATTGTTTCAGTGTATATTTTGTTTGAGGTTCCCCCACAAGTAAATATCGCACGGCACTGAAACTTACGAACACATTTACGGTAAGACTTCTTGAGAATATAAGTTTCCACTAGGAAACGAAAAAAAGAGTGGGGGTTGTTTTGTCCTATACCTACCCATGTTCACGGGATACGAGTCAGGCGATTACGTGTCGGATGCGACCGAGTAAAAATCGTGGCTGTAGCGACTCTGCTAATAGCTTACAGTGCCCCATGCGACCCATTGTTCGAGAGAAGAATTGAGGATCTTATTTCCGAAGTGACGTAAATCCATGAAATGCAAAACTTCAGAAATCGTGTTTTTGTATCTTCGTGTCATTAAATTCAGATATGATTATGAATATAATGTACTTTCATCCATTACTGTTATGCGCAGCTTGACACTGTGTTTTAAAAATCTCCTATCAAAGGAAATTGTGGTAATCGTCTCTTGTAAGTTGGAGTTAGGACTTTTTGGAAATAAATCATATATTGACATACGCTTTAAGTGAACATTTAAATGATTTAAACACAACAAACACAAACTGATGCTCTACATATTCTTCAAAGTTAGCCGTGGCCTTGATTTATCACGTGATATCACGTGATGTCCAGAGAGCCATCGGATTGGTCAACATGGATGTCAGACACATTGGAAATAAATACCCGTTGGAGTTACGTCACTTTGCAAATAAACTTAGTTCTTAGATCTCTGTTATGGGATGTACGACGTATTGCGACTTAAAACCTTTGCCATACGTTGAAAGAACCTATAAACCTGCTTATGAAAGAAAAAAACTGAAAAACCGTCAATTTTGGATTTACGTCACTTTGGAAATAAGCTCTTCAATTTTTACGGCGCCTAACCTAACTTACGCGGAATTTTATCAGAGACAGATGTGTTAGAAATTCCCAGATTCCACAGATACATCAGTGCTTGGGTCGCTAATGGCACGATAGGAAATTGGTGGGTCGCTTGCGGCACGGTCGCATACGGCACGACACCAGACAGGCTACAGTACTTCACCACAAGTCTTAATTATCTCAAGTAAGGTATCTTGCCATCTGCGTATGTAATCAATGCTATGATAGCATCTGGGGCTTTCCAACCCGTCGTTTTGTAATCGGTACATGTTAGTTATCTGGCCGTGACTCATCGCGATCTGCCTGCCACGCGGCATCTGCAAGGCTCCATTCTATAAAGAAGGATCTCACTGTACAATAATGTTATTTCACAGAATCTGTGTGGCGGAGCTCTTTCCGGTCACGGAGAGAGTCCGTCATTTTGTGTAGGCTAAGGATAGGTCATACAAGATCCACCCACTCGTATCTGATGAGAAGGGAAGACCCCCCACTTTGTACCTGTAGAGCCGTTTTCACCGAGGCCCACATTTTCACCGAGAGTGTGGATCTTGTTGACTTACGAAGAAACCTTGTTTTCCAGATGACACTCAAACTTATATTAGCCGATGACGCAGTGGCTGCTGATCGCGTGATCCGCTTTATAAGTGAGAGTGGGTTAGGGCCAGCAATCTAAATTCTCCAGTGAACATTGACTCAACGACTTATTCGTTTTTGAATGATAATGTTTTGTTTTTCCGTAATTTTTGTTTATTTTTATAAATTTTAATTTTATTTAATTTTTTGTTTTGTTTTATTAATTTTTGGTCTTTTTAAATTTAGGTGCCCACCTCAAAATTTTAAATTCAATTCAAAATTTGTATTCTTTAATCTGTGTTAAGAGGGGCAGATGACCACGTAGTTCCGCCCCTTAAAACAACAATAACTAACTAACTAACTAAATACGCCTCGTGATGTACCGGTGAGGATTGTTGGCTACCTCCTCGAGGGCCTGGGGTTGAATCCCGGCTTGGTCAAGAAATGTAGCCTAATTCTATTTCGAGTTACTGAAACAGTGTCGTTGCGTGCAAGTAACCAAGTTGTGCCAATTTCAAAGACTTGCACCAGGCCATTTGGCTATATGAGTTAACTTCTTTTTCTTGTATGTTTATTGGCATCAATTTAACTCACATAACCTAATTAGCACGCAATCAACTTCGCTATGTCAGTCTGTCACGTTGTTTTATACATAACCCCCGTACTGTATTGGTCAATTCTTGAAAAACTTGTCAAGTGTTCGCCGCATTAGAGTATTTCTTTATTTTATTCAAGGCTCTCAAAGACTTTCCAAGTTATGAAAGCAATTTGAAAAGAAAACTTTTGAAGTATTGAATTCAAAGTGGTAAATAGACTTGTTTGGTAACAAGCTATATTTTCCAATGCTCGGTTTGTGTTCCTGTCAGCTAAAATGTTTGACAGACAGGTCCAACTGGGGTCCTACCGGGAGTATTATCATTATCGTGTTGGAAGCCATTTTTAGCCTACTTTTCACATTTTGCAAAAATGAGGAAAAGGTAGACTTATGACATCGATCCGGGCAAATGTCTCTTGTCTGTCTGTCTGTCTGTCTGTCTGTCTTTCTGTCCTTCTGTCTGTCTCGCTGTGTATGTGTCCCCCCTTATCAACTCCTAAACGGCTGCAGCAATCGACTCCAAATGTGGTATGAGTAATGATCTATACCTGAATATCTCAAGCCCATATTTGAAAATCATGTCAGTGCTACCAACTGCTGAAAAACCGCAACTGAAATTTGAGCTCCATGTTGGATATCTTGAAAGGTATGAAAGGGAGCTATTTCAAAATTGGCACAGTTTAATTTCTAGGAGGCCATATATGGCAGTGTTGCCAAAATGATTATAAGCCTGTTGATAGGTCCAATTTTGCATGCATATAACTTCTACACTATAAATTGGAATTCAACCAAATTTCATATGTGCTATGTGTACATAAACATATATGACCGAGCGTATTCTTAAGAGCCACCAGGGCTGCCAACTGTTAATACATGCTCTCAATTTATTTTATCCAAATACCAATATATCAGAATGTATGCGAGCTGACAGCTTTAAACTATGCATACGTATAGTACCTGACATTCTATATTGATTTGGAGTAACTTATATACGTCAGTGCTACCAACATGATTTTAAGCCTGCTGAGAAGTCCAACTTTAATTACATGTAATTTCTATACTAACAAATGGAATTAACCAAATTTCGTATGTGCTTTGTGTACCATAATAGTTATGACTATGCGTATTCGTAGGAACCAGTAGGACTGTCAACTGTTAATGAATGCTCTCTTTATTTGTTTAATCCTAATATCAATATATCAGAAAGTGTGCAAGCCAATAGCTCTAAACTTTGCACACGTATAGTACCTGGCATTCTAGATTAATTTGGAGTAACTAATATTCGTCAGTGCTGCGAACATGATCCTAAGCCTGCTGATAAGTCCAATTTTAAAATGCATGTAACTTCTATACTAACTATTGGATTTCATTCAAAATTGGCACAACAATAGATCGTATTATTTCAGATTATTTCTGACCTATACATGCATTACATTGTTGCCAACATGATTTTACGCGCGCTGTTAGATCCATTGTTTAACTGCATGTAACGTCCATGCTATCCATTGGACTTCAACCAAATTTTGTATTATGTACCTTATGAGATGGAACTAAGAATATATTCAGTCACCAGGGTTGCCAACTGTAGTGCTCTATTAGGCTACATTATGCCATGTATACAGTATTTCGAACTAATTAGAAATTTCGATATTACCAATTTAATTTCGTCATTATTCTAGATAGATCCATATAGATTAATCATTGGCATGAATCTTAAATTTAAAGAAAAGTAGGCTCTTTAGTTCGTCACGGAACTTCTTGTTCATTTTTGCCTCAGTAATCGAAGTTTAATGTTTCTCAATCGGTCAACACGATTGTATCCAACTGCAATGGGTGTTTACCTAATCCTGAAACAAATGTACATGTGTTTATTAATCTCATGTGAACTTTTCCAGGATTAGGGAAACACCCATTCTTGTTGACCGACTGAAAAATATTAAATTTCGAGTATTATCATTGTAAAGGAACACAATACATAAAGACTAATCCTCTTTCATGGTGCTCTGTTACAACCTACTCGCGAACGAGAACTCCCCGATATCCATGAAACATTTTACACGTGTTGGTCAGACTGCAACGAAAACATCTGTGATGGCATTTCGTCCATCATTGGAACCATCGGTAATGATGTCAAAATTGTAGAAGTATACATCACTTAAGACAGGGAAACCACAGTCCCTTGCCATGTACCACATACAGGGCGCCCGAGAATGTTCTCCGCAGTGGTTACGAGCAGCTGTGAGTGGTTGCCTCATCGGTTTAGTTGGTAGCACGGTGTCTTTGACAGGGTGAATCCCACACGTGTGGGCTGTAGCCTGTCAGTGTGTATTGCAATTAGCGAGCGTATGTGTCATCAGCACTTCCAGGATCTGTTATGAATGTCTGTGGTGAGTACAAAGTATACTGTTTGCTTGTTATTAGGGAACACAGCGATGACAGAATGCATTCTGCACACGAGTCAAGCAGCACTGCGCGTCATAGGAGCTCATGTCACCACGGACAGTTAAACGATGCAGAGGCTACTTGAGCTGAGTCATATCCTACTCGCGCAACTGTACCTGTCAACGAAGCAGGCTGACGTGTGACAGAAGTAAACAAAGAATAGTTCCCATCTCGACCGTGGGCAATCAATTCGTGAAAGGCTAATATGATGCAAGCGGCAGCCGTGCTACCAACGTAACTGCTGTAGCTAGCTCTCGCAGACGCATGTAGGCGCTGCGGGGAACATTCCCGGACTCACTGTATTATGTAGGTTGTTAGTTATTGTTGTTTTAAGGGGCGGAACTACGACAATAAGTAACTAACAACCTACATAATATGTGGTGCATGGCACGGTACTGTGGTTTCCCTGTCTTAAGTGATGTATACTTCTACAATTTTGACATCATTGCCGATGGTTCCAATGATGGACGAAATACCATCACAGATGTTTTCGTTGCAGTCTGACCAACACATGTAAAAGTTTCATGGATATCGGGGAGTTCACGTTCGCGAAGATCCCTTGTTATCAATTGACTGGAGTAACTCAGATGTTGTTTCATTTAGGATCGTGTGCATCGTGGTCATCAGCCCCGTATTCTTGAGTGTATGTAATTGTGACATCAGTGTGTGTATCTCTAATTGAGGCAAAGATTGGGAAGGTGGCGGTTGTGGTCTTCGGTTTGGAACCATCCCGGCATTTGCCTGGAGTTGAAGTGGAAAACCACGATAAACTCTCCTAGGATGGCTGAGGTGGATCGAACCCCCACTCTCTTCTCCGTTTGGCCTCACAAAGCTGAATTTACCCCTTTCTTACATCACATCAGAATCTTGGCGAAGCGGAGAAACGAATCCAGGAACATTAGTCTTATATATATTCTTTTTTATTCTGCCCGAAGGCAGGACCGTGCCTCCGAAGAGGTTATCCTGAGCCGGAGTTTACGTGTGGTAGGGTGGCCAGGGCCTTTCCGCTCCTCCTTACCCTCTCCCCACCAACAGCGCGTTGTCCCCCAGAACCGGCATTCCATCCAAGTTCTGACCACGCCCAATGCTGCTTAACTGCGGAGTCCTCATGGGATCCGGTGTATCAACATCGCCAGGCCGTTGGCTCATACAGTATATATATTATTATTATTATTATTATTACTACTATTATTGTTCCGTATAGGCCAACTACGGACCGCGATATTCAACTATTTTGTTTGGAGTGGGTCTTGATGTTTGCCCAGTAGTCACGCATCCTTGGGCTGTTTGCTCCTTTCTCTACATTGTCTAGAGGGAACCTGTCTTCTTCCTTAGGGGTTTTTCCTGGAACTTCATTTGCTTTAATTAACTCCTTAGAGACGTTCGATATTTTATGTTTTTTTTTTTTTTTTTTACATAACTCCCAGCCCCAGCAGATATTTGTGAACTTCTGTCAGCCATGGTGACTTGGTCTTCCTTCTTTGCCAGTATGTGAGAAGCTGGTTGGTCAGCCTAGTTGGATGCATCCTAGAGACGTGTCCATAAAATGCTAGATGTCTCTTCCTGGCTACGCCTGTAATTGTTTCAGAGTCTGGCTGCGTGGCTCAGGGGTAACGTTCTCGCTTGCTGAGCCCAAGGTTGCAGGTTCGAAACCTGGCGCAGTCAGCCGACATTTGAGGGTGCGCAAATGGGAGGGAGCCGTGTCAGTACATTTACTGGCACGTTAAAGATCCTCTTCGGGGCAAAATTCCGGCACCCCGGCGTCTCTAAAAGCCAGTGTAGTTAAAAGGGACGTAAAACCAATATCATTATTATTATTATTATTATTAATTGTTTCAGAGTATCTATAGAGCTCCTGGTTTTGCATTTACTCCCTTCCTTGACAGCTTGACCGATCCCAATATCTTCCTCATTATCTTCCTCTCTTGGATTTCTAGTTTATTATTATTATTATTATTATTATTATTATTATTAGTCACTCCATGTGAGATCTGTGCTGGACAAAACGGAGGCAGACAGGTTTTTCTCCGGGTACTCCGGTTTTCCCTGTCAAAATTTCATTCCAGCAACACTCTCCACTATCATTTCATTTCATCTGTCATTCATTTAATCATTGCCCCAGAGGAGTGCGTCAGGCCTCGGCAGCCGGCACAGTTCATACCTTCGCCGCTAGATGGGGGGCTTCATTCATTCCATTCCTGACCCGGTCGGAGACTGGAAGCAGGCTGTGGATTTTCATTTTTCATTATTATTATTATTAATATTAGGTTACTGTATTTAACACAATTTTCGGGTAGACATGCACCTTAAAATCACACTTTCATTTTAGTGAGAATTCTTTGGTGAGCATTTTATGAAATAATAGCCTCCATGTGACCACATACTTGACTGCTTGTGGTGATTATTATTTGGAGGTACAGAATATCAAGTTTATTAACCCCACGTTACGTGAAAGTTGAACTAATGAAGGAAGGGTTTCGAAGAATGGGGGTATCTGAAAGAGGAAGGCAGAGGCCATCAAAGTTGGAAATATGAAAGTCGCCTTGTACCTTGTAAGCTCTGATACCGTCGGGGTCGGAGGGGAAAGATGAAGACAGGAGCAAGGCAGAAATAAGGGTACGTACTGCCAGCCTGTATTGGAGCCAGCCAGCAACGTAGCCGAGCACGTTATTGCACGCTCCAAAACTGCAGTTCGGAAATTTGAGGTCCAAATCCTGGTGCCGAATACGTTCATACTGAGGTTATTCCGTAGCTCCATTCAAATGTCGGGAATGCACTTTACTTCAAGTCTTCGGGCACTTACCTCGAGCCAAGTAATTGCAATTACACACACTATTAGTTACCACAATAGCACAGATTATCAGGCAAGTACCATACACACATAAATACTTTCATTCAGTCATTCATTCATTCATTCATTTATTTGCAATGGGGGTGTGTCCCCCGGTGGAAAATTGGGTATACATAACAAACACATAATTATACATAACAATCCAATAACAATTAACAATTAAACTGGAGTATTTACACACATCGTCAGTCTTTTCTTAAACACCTATATGTTTGGGGAAATGCTCTAAGACTGCGGCAGGTAGAGAGTTCCAGTTATCAATGGCCTGGTTAACGAAAGAATATTTACCATAATTTGTACGCTGTGGTCGGCCCTTAACTTTGAAAGGATGATCACTTCTGCTCATGTAAGTGGACTTTCCCATACGTTTGCTAAGATCACCCCATGCTGGTTGATTTGTATACGTGTTGTACATAGCGCAGAGTCTAGATTTCATCCTCCTAGCCTCCAGTGATTCCCACCCAAGTTTCTTTAACATATGGCTCACTCTGCTCCTGGGATTAAAGTCACTGAGCACAAATTTAGCGGCCTTTCTTTGTACCATTTCCAACTCATTGATGAGCCCTACTTGGGTCTAATGACCAAAGATACCACAAGCCCCCTAATTGAAGCATCATCAATAATGATCTACTGTTCTGGGGTACCACTCCAAGCCTCGTCCCTGAGGGGGGAGTTGACTATACAGAGAATTGGTTGTGTTAAGCGGCTTCGGTGGCGTAGTCGGTAGCATGCTGAGCTTCTATGCCCAAGATCGCGGGTTCAAATCCGGCCGAAGTCCTTGGGAGGGGAAGTAAAGCCGGCCGTCCCATGTCATAGATTTATGGCATGTTAAAGAACCTTCCACTAATTACACCTGTGTGAAGCTAAATTCTATAGGTTAAGAATGTAAACAACGCTCTTAGGAGCCTACGTTCGTTGCCAAGAGCCAACTGCGGTGACGTCTGGTAGCTAAGTTTTGAACCAGAGTCGTTGACGGTGGCGTTTGGCAACAAAAGTAGGAACTACTTGAAAATTGATCGTCTGCAGTCCTTACTTGAATTAAAACAGGTACATACACTAATACAGTCATCACAATTAACACCGGTTATCAGACAGATTCTACACACACCCAAAGTACACGGGGCTACGTGACCGCGTTGTCGCAGCTCCTAAACTTAAGAACCAACCAACCAGAATTGGTTGTCAAACTTGACATACTACAGATCGATAATTTAAATCTCTTCCAGAAGTTTTGAGAATTCACAAAACACGATGATTTTTTTTTCGTGTAGCCTCCTGAGAGGCCGAGTGCAGGTCTTTCTATTCGACGCCCGTGGGCGACTTGCGCGTCGGGATGAGAAGGTGAATGAAATTGGAGAAGGATGTGGAAGGAAGCGGCCGTGGCCTGTCAGAAGTTATATTTCTTGTGTATCTATTCCTCAGGAAACCGAGACAGACAGAAATACGAGATGAAGAAGTGGGAAAGGGAGAGTAGTGGGTGGACTTTAAAAAGGGGCAGTAAAATAAGCCTGGAAGTTAGCCAAAAGTCATTGTTCCCCTGGTGTGTTTATTGACCCTCATTGTCCATGCTGCACAAAGCTTCAAGTTCTTATGAAGGAGGACGACGTGTGTGACGCCAGTCCGCCTGTGGCAGTGCTTGCCCTGCGCCCTGCCGCCAGACTTGAGGGCGGCCCGCGGCGCGCGAGGCCCGATCGCTCCGGAGCGCCGCGCCAGCTGGTAGCGAGGTGCATCTGATCAGTCGCAATACCTTACCGTTGCGGAATGCGGGTATCGTGTCTGTTAAGTGAGTGTTTCTCCTCCTTCAGATAAAGATCTAGTGAACAGTGAATCAGACGGTCAGGATTATACAGTTACTCGTGCGTTATAGAATCAACCTACTGTGTTGTACTGGGAGCTCATTTCGCTAGCCAAAGCAAACTACGGTACGTGCGACGTGTACCATCAGTGAGATGAACCAATGTCTTATTCCCAGGACGAAGATATCGTAAGTCCATCTTGTCCGCTCGTACGTATCTAACTTGGTTGTTTGATGTGCACAAGTCAATACGTATAATACCCGTATATAAAAATTCTCTTTAGTTAATGCTAAGTTAGGAGCCTTTACAACATACAGTACTGCATTATTCGCAAGACGAATTTTCTTCAATTAATCCAATTCAAAAAAGGTGTGTGATACGTATCAATGATATTTCTATAACGGACTTCAATCTTTGCAAACATATGGTATATTATCCAGGTGTTTGGTCACTTCTGTTAACTACATGATAGTAGTATTTGCAAAGCATGATTGATTGTTTGATTGTTTTTAGCCAACCTTTCTCATTTCTTAGCCTACTTTTCTCATTTTGCAAAAATGGGGGAAAAGTAGACTTATGAGATCGATCCGGGAAAATGTGTGTCTGTCTCTCTGTCCTTCTGTCTGTCTGTGTGTGTCCCCCCTATCAACTCCTAAACGGCTGTAGCTATCGAAACCAAATTAGGCAAGAATAAAGATCTATACCTGAATATCTCCCGGCCATTTGTGAAATTGACGTCAGTGCTACCAACTATTGAAAAATCGCAATTGAAATTTGAGCTCTATGTTGGATATCTCAGGAGTTATGCATGCGAACTAATCCAAAATTGGCACAAATATAAATAAAAACATTCCAGATTAATGTTCAGAAGTCCATATTTGCCAGTGTTGCCAATATGGTTCTAAGCCTGCCGATAGGTCCAATTTCTAAATACATGTAACTTCTATTCTATCGATTGGAATTCAACCAAATTTCGTATGTACTATTGTGTACTACAACAGATATACACCTGTGCGTATTCCAAAGAGCCACCAGGGCTGTCAACTCTTATTAAATGCTCTTTCTATGTTTTAACCCTAATATCAATATATCAGAAAGTATGCAAGCTCTAAACTTTGCACACGTATAGTACCTATCATTCTACCTTAGTTTGGTGTAACTTATATACATCAGTGCTGCCAACACGATTCTAAGCCTGCTGATAGATCCAGTTTTTAAATACATATAACTTCTATACTAACAAATGGAATTCAACCAAATTGCGAATATGCTTTGTGTGCCATAATAGTTATGACTGCGTATTCGTAAAAACCAGCAGGACTGCCAACTGTTAATAAATGCTCTCTATATTTGTTAAATCCTAATATCAATATATCAGAAAGTATGCAAGCCATCAGCTCTAAACTTTGCACACGTATATTACCTGACATTCTAGAATAATTTGGAGTAACTAATGTATCTCAGTTCTGCCAAATCATTCTAAGCTTTCCGATAGTTTCAATTTTTAATTTCATTTAACTTCTATACAAACAAATGGATTTTATCCATTGGCACTAAAATAGATCGTAATATTTCAGATTAATTCTGAGCATCACATACCTACATGACATTGTTCCCAACATGATTTTACGCGCACTGATAAATCCAATATCAAACAGCATGTAACGTCCATACTATCCATTAGACTTCAACCAAATTTTATATGTGCATTCTATACCAAAAGAGATGGAACTAAGAATATATTCAGAGTCACCAGGGCAGCCAACTGTAGTAAGTTACTTAATTAGGCTACACTATTTCAGGTGAATTTCAAATTGCAGTACTTAGAAATGTTAGTATTACCAACTTGATTTCGTCATTATTCTAGATAGGTCTATATAGATTGGCATGCATCTTAAATGTTAAGAAAAGTAGGCTCTTTAGTTCGTCACGGAACTGCTTGTTATATATCTAGGCCATAGAGTTATGTACTATTACATGAAGATTATTTCGTAGGTGTATTATTCAAACTTCAATCGCACAGATTAGGACACAAGAAATAAAAAAAAATAAGAGATTTCAAAATTTCGCACAGCCGCCATCCTGTGGTTATGTAAACAACTAAAATAAATTAGTTGTCAGAGGATTACAATTTATATAAGCATTTACCGTACCAAGTTTCACTGCGCTCGGATGGTTAAATCGTGAGGAACGTAGCCCCTTAGGTGAACTTATGTTCATAGCCTCCATCAACATACAACATTTCAGTTTGATTCCTATCATAGATTAGTAGATATTGAGAACCGTCTAAATATTTCGGATGGTCACCATATTGGATTTTTATATACTACTTGTTATTTGTTCATTTGCTTATTTGTAATTGTATCTGTTTATTTATCAATTTATTTGTTTATTTAAAGACCACACCATGGTGTACTGGCTAGCATTCTTGGCTGACACCTCTGAGGTACTGGTTCGATTCTCGACTCTGAAAAGAAATTAGAATAAGTGGGTTCAATTCCCAACCCAGCAATCCTAGAGGTTTCTAGTGGTTTCCCACTTCTACTCCAAGCAAATGTATGGGCGGATCCTAACTTATGGCCACATCCGCCTTCTTTCCTTCCTAGCCTCAATTATCGGCAGTGACCGGATTTTTTGAAAATGAATATGCAATTGTATATGTTGTGGGTTTATTGGATTGATTGCATATTATGAACATTACAGCTTATTTTAGCATAGACATTTGAAATGAAGTATAATTTAAAACATCTTGAACAAAATAGGTTTCGCCTGCGTGTTGGACATCCCTTGTAAGCAACAGATAACGAGATAACAGTATTTTAAAATAAGAACTTTATTGCAGCCAATGGCCAAATTAATAAATTAACATTAAAAGACAAAAAAGATTGCCTTAGTCTTCACTACAAAACATTGTAAGTGTGACCCGTCTTTGTTTGCACAACATCACGTGATACCTATCACACTGCTCACCACATAGCAAACAGATGCACTGCTGGTCCGGCTGATGAAATCTCTTCTTGGTGCATAATTTAAAGTGAAAATCATGCACCGAAAATCTCGTGACTATATGACGCAAATCGTACAATGCATTTGTCCATTCAGTTGAAAGCATCGCGTCAGTGCCGTAAAAGTCGTCACATATGTCTTCTCTCTTCCTTTTCAATTCTGTCAGTAGGGTCTCATATCCAGGTGTAATGGGCAGCAGTAGGTTCAGTCTCAGGTCTTCAACAAAATATGGCTCTCTAGCTAGCAGGTAAACCAAACGGGATGGCGTGTACTTTGAAAGGCACAAAGCTCTCTTGAGATAGATGGATTTTACACTTTCCAGATCTGCCAGGTGTTTTCTCTTGAGGTGTATCCATATATTTTCCAATCCATACGATGCAATTGGTGCTATTTTTACATGAAACAATTGGATTGCAGTCTTTAGGGACAATTTATGAATTTGTTTTATGTCACTCATCGCTTTCACTGCAGCGGTCAGCTTGTCTCTCATATGGATTGTAAAAACGTTTCCCAGAGTCTGCAAAATTATCCCGAGATACTTAAAATGAGTCACCGATGGAATAAGTCTGTCTTTATAGCTTATATTTCCCCGCTTCCCTCCTTTCCTGAATGTCATCATAACTGTCTTGTCCTCGTTTAAGCGTTATTCATTGACTTCAGCCCAATCCACCAACTTGTTGAAAGCTCTTTGGAGATATTCCAAGTCTGGCTATTTCAAGAAGGGAATGGGGTGGGACATTCCTTTCACCAATCCGGCAGCCAGTATCCCAGGGTTAGTTTTGTGAGGAGTTTCTTCAGTGTTACTTTATTCATAGTATGCATATCCCTTGCTCAAAATGCCCAAAGAGAAGAGTAGCAGAATAGTACATTATGCAACGAGCCTATAATGGCAATAATAAAGACACGAGTACGTTTATAAAACGAGCGTATGCGAGTTTTATAATTTCCATACGAGTGTCTTAATTACCATTATAGGCGAGTTGCATACGACTGTTTATATTCGACGATAATTATTATAACTATTTTATGTTCGAACATAAATATTCATAAATATCTGTCGTGATTTCGCCAGGTTTATGTACTGAACAGAGCGCATGAGACGCAGAGAATGCCTTGTATTTGACCTGATCTCCTCGATTGCCCTACTTTGACACTAGGCCAGGCAGTGAAATTTAAATTAGAAGGCCGTGGAACTCAGCGCATCTAATTATCTAATTGGTCAAACAACTGCTTATTGAGCTCTTGATTGGTGGGAGAAACTGTTTCATAATGAAAAATAGTGTTATAATGAGCCTCATTATAGTACAGTTTTCTGACTTATAATAGTCAGGGTCGAACAGAAAGTGTTTATTAAATCAGTAGGTGTCAGGCAATAGTGATCATTCAACTGATGGCGTTGTCGTCTATTGTCAAGTATGCTCCAAGAAAGTGAATGTGAAAAGAAATTTCAGTTTGTACAACATGGCAAAACGACTGCAGATATAACGGTAGAGGAGGGAAAGAAGAGTGGATAAGATTGGATTATTGTTAAGTGCATATTTTTCAAATTTTAATGCATATTTTCTACATTTTAGTGCATAAATGCCCGGTCCCTAATTATCACAAACAGATACACTACTACAGACGCCACAATGACACAGGTTATCAGACAAATACTACCCACGTCAAGTACATGGAACTGACGACCATGATGCCCAAGCTCCTAAATGAAGCAAATTTCTTTCTTTCTTTCTTCCTTTCTTTCTTTCTTTCTTTCTTTCTTTCTTTCTTCTTCCTTATACACTTGGATTTGAAGGGAGAATTTTCTAGACATGGTAGGTGAATATTAAAAAAACCTTTATGTTACTCTCCTGTAGCTGTGGCCTTAAGACAGACCGACCTAGTAAATAAGCTGTCTAATTCTGCGAGATAAATTGTTTTAATAAATAGGCTTCCTAACTAACCCTGTTCCAAATATCGCACACCTAGAGTAATAAGGCCGTAACTCAAAAACCGTAATAATTCATCAGAGCAATTTTAAAATTCAAACTGCAATATAAAATCAGGTTTTCAAATCAAGGCTCTGATTTTTCGATATGTTCCACTTTTTTTTTGCTATCATTTTACCCTCCAGGGTCGGCTTTTCCCACGGACTAAGCGAGGGATCGCACCTCTACCGCCACTGAGGGCAGTGTCCTGGAGCTTAAGACTCTGAGTCGGGGATACAACTGGGCTGTGTGACCAGCACTACGCCCAGGCGGCCTCGCTTGCAATGCGAACTGGGGGCCTGATGAAGGGATGGGAAGAGTGGGAGGGTTAGGCAAGGAAGTGGGAAGGAGGCGGCCGGTCTTACGGTAGGCACCATCCCGGCATTTGTCCGAAAACGAGGTGGGAAACCACGGAAAACCACTTCGAGGATGGCTGAGGTGGGAATCGAACCCCCTCTACTCATTTGTACCACCCGAGGCTGAGTAGACGCCGTTCCAGTACTCATACCACTTTTCAAATTTCGTGGCCGAGCCGGGAATCGAATCCAGGATCTCCAGGGTGGCAGCTAACCATGCTAACCGTTACGGTACGGAGACGACATGTTCCACTTTATTTTCTGTAAAAGAAAGTTATATGTTTGATTGTTGAGTGCTGTACCATTATATCCTTATAACGGTCTTGTAGAATGGCACACACAGTCATCAATCGCGGCTTTGGTGACGTAGTCAGTAGCGTGCTGAGCTCCTATGCCCAAGATCGTGGGTTCAAACTCGGCCGAAGTCGTCGGATTTTTTTAAGAGCGTTAAAATCCCTCAGTATGCCTTCCTTCGGAGGGGAAGTAAAGCCGGCGGTCCCATGTCATAGATTTATGGCATGAAAAAGAACCTTCCACTAACTACACTTGAGGAAGCAAAAATTTGTAGGTTAGTTTTATAACGCTATATTAGTTACAACGTTCGCCACCAGATGTTGACTGTGATGGCATTTAGTAGCCACGTCCGCAGCTAGGTGTCGTGGACGGTAGCCTTTGGTAGCAAAAGTACGAACTACTTGAAAAATTAATCGTTTGCAGTCCTTCTACCTGAATCACAGATAACACACATTAATACAGACATCACAATTAACACCGGTTATCAGACAAATTCTACACACACCCGAAGTACACGCGGTTACATGGCCACGTTGTCGCAGCCCCTAAACTAAGGAACCAACCAACAGTCATCAATCAACGTCACAAATAGTTGCTGAATGTGCTTCATCCAAGTTCTGCAGTTTCAAACCAGAGAAATGGATGATGAATTATAGGAGTGATGTTGGATTTACAGTCTGGGGAATTAAGTAAGCTTGTACCGGACATTTGCTCAAATTTGGGCGTCCACACTGACGAAGTCTCCGTGTGTTTCCTATAATTTTAAATTGTCCTGTAGAAAATAATGAATGGTTCTTTTTTGCGAATTTCAATTACTTTTAGGTGTATCCATACTGCCTTTTTACCTGCTTCAAACACAGGGAAGGTCGTACCAGTTTTTCTACAGAATTCTTTGAAATATTTTACATTTATATCTTAAAAGGATTTTTTTCAGGTATGGCCTTATTATTGTAGGGCGTAGTCGGTAGCATGCTGAACTGCTGTTCCCAAGATAGCGGGTTCAAACCTGGCCGAAGTCGTCGGATTTTTTAAGAGCGTTAAAATCCTTCAGTAGCCTATGCCTTCCTTCGGAAGGGAAGTAAAGCCGGTGGTCCCATGTCATAGATTTATGGCATGTAAAAGATCCTGCCACAGACTAAACTTGTGTGCAGCCAAATTGTTAGGTTAGATTTCGTTGTAACGCTCTATCCAAGTTCCAACGGTCACCAGTAGGTATCATTGATATCTGGTGGCGAAAGTTGGAACTACTTAAAAATTGAACAGAACTTGTAGCTCACCTAATAAGGGTGTCCGCTGGAAGCAGCTACAGACTCAGGCGAGCCGAACATATCCTCGGACACTCCCGGCACTAAGAGCCATACGATAGATAGATAGATTGTAGGGGTGCGATATGATGATGATAATGATGCTGATGTTGCTGATAATCATTGTTGCTTTAAGGGGCTAACATCCAGGTTAACGACCCCACTTTCTAAATACCTAAGCACAGTTGACTATTGTATGTACAGGAGAATAATGTTGATGATTGTTATTTTTTATGGGGCAGAACAACGAGGTAATCTGCCCCTACACGAAAATTTAGGCTTACACCCAGAATTCACGCAAACTTTCATCAATGTAGTACAATGCCGGCGGCGTCTTATCTTGCCACGGTGGGTGAGTGGTTAACGTACTTCCAATCCCAAGCTTGCAGGTTCGCTCCTGGCCGTGGTAAGTGATTTTTGAAAGGCAGCAAAAATTACGACACCATGTCATACGATGTTGGCATGTCAAATAACCCATTTGAATTCAGTAGGCCGTGTTCATAATGGCAAAATTAATCTCGGGAGTTTCCGCCATCACAAAGTTCCTCATTTCTCTACTAGAAAGTGCTATAGTGTTCAAGGAGCTTAGATATCTAACCTCCTTGACTTTCATAGTGCTTCAACGAACAACGAAATTCGACATGCAAGCTACCCTCTGGGTGTCAAATAACAAAGCTTGCACCCGGCACCCTAGGCCATACGATATTATCATTTATTATCCCAATATTAACTCTACACTGAGACGTGATGAGTCTGTTTTGTTTTATGGCCGACTGGCTGCGTAGCTCAGCGGTAACGTTTTCGCCTGCTGTTCCAAACGTTGCAGTTTCGAATCCTTGCGCAGTCAGTTGGCACGTCATGCTGGCACGTTAAAACTTCCGGCACCCCAGCGTCTTTAAAGGCTGTAATAGTTAAATAAAAGGGCGTAAAACCAATAACATTATTATTGTTTTATGACTAGTCGCTCAAATAAAGACTAAGCTTACTCTTAGTAACGAAAAGCTTAGTCCTTTCTTGCTTAGATCTCGACCTCCGAGACAAAATTCGAAGGAATGAGTAGATGTGCCTCGTACGGTAGGCCTACAGTGGAATGAGTAGATGTGCCTCGTACGGTAGGCCTACAGTGTCTTGTAATCCCTGACATCAAGAATACGCTCTTCCTTTGTGCGAATCACTGGACATGGTAGGCCTGCTTGTACAATTGAGGGGTCTAGATGCAAACCTCACGTTCTCCACTTTTCCTAATTTTACAGGAACTAAAAAAATACTTCTTAAATGTACGGTATGTAACTACCGCAATGGAATCTCTAAGAGAATTCGCTCTTGTTGCAAGCTATACTTAATTACACCTTCTTGTATACACTGTGTTTCATTATTTATAATAATTTATCTGAAAAATAGGTTTTAATTTTGGAGAATGTGACTTTTGCATCCAAACATTGGAGACTGTGAGTTTTGTGTCTGAACAAGTTGGAGAATGTTACTTATGACACTAAACAAAATTAATTACTTCAGACAAAACAATAGACAAGTTGGCCAAGTTTGTGAAAAATTTAGACAAATGAAGCCAATTGAATTGTTGAATACACTTATATTATTTATTTAATATGTAGAGGTTATATTGGCTTGCCGCTGTAGAAAGTCACATGACGAGAAGCTGTCTTGTGATTGGCCAACGGGGAGAATGTTCTCTTTGCAACTATAAACAGTGTGGAGATCCGAGAATGTTAGATTTGCATCTAAATTGAGTTCTTGGCATTTGAAAACCACTGGATATTGTGAGTTTGGCAGCTCTAAGATAGTCGTGTGTAGTTTGGAACGAAGAATAAAAATGCCTCGCTAACTCAATTTCGAACAAAAGTGGAGAATGTGAGTTTTGCATCTAGACCCCTCAATTGTTCATATTGCATCTCCTGGTGATGTAACATGGCCACCAAGGCCTCACTTGTTAGTATTTAGACTTTTGTGCCCTCATCGTTAACATCACATGAAGGGCCTAGGCCTACCAAGCGACCGCTGCCCAGCCATTTGTCCTGCAGATTGTGGGATGACAGGTGGTCATCGCGTCGCGTCCCTCGGCCGCTAATCTTGGTTTTCCTGAATGGGGCGCTGCCTCACTGTCAGACAACTACTCATTTGTCCTTGCGAGGCTGAGTGCACCCCGTTCCAGCCCTCGCGTCAGTTTCTTAAGTCCCTGATGGAGCCGGAAATCGAACCTGGGGCCTCCGGGTGAGCGGCAGACACGCTACCCCAACACCACTCGAAACTGATGACTATAATGCTTGAAGTCTCTAAAATAAATCATCATCATCGTCTTAACGATGGAATAATTAACGTATAGGCTATATGCATAGGCCTATGCATTATATAACATATAGGCCTACCCGGCAAGAATCCCAAATTTTAATTTCAATACGGCTTGCTTATTTTGATGTTAAAATAGTAATGATGCCAAAGCCGCGGATGAAACTAGCTATGGGGAGCTGCATTTAGTCCGGTGATTGATGTTTTGATTCCGGCGTTGGCAGCCTTCATCCTGAATGTGTTTTTCATCACCCCCTCCAGCCAAATGACGGAATGGTACCTCATTTCAAGTCTCGGGGCGTCTACCCCAATTCTCAACCCTACTACAGTCTTTACAGAAACAAAGGTTATCAGACAAAATCATCTCAAACTCAAATAATCGAAGCTGATGACTATAATGCTTGAAGTCTCTGACATAAATCAACATCATCATCTTAAGGATGGAATAATTAACAGCCTCTTCTTAGAGAAAACGTGTTGTTGTTACTTATTTAAGGGACTGCGATATCGTGGTAATATAGCCCCGTGTATTTGGGTGTGCATGGAAAATTTGTGTGTTAACCTGTGTTATTGTTATGGCTGTACTAGTGTGTGTATTTGTAAATTGGGGATTGGATTGGGAAGGAATCGGCTGTGACCTCAAATTACGAACCATCCCAACATTTGCCTGTAGTAGAAGTGGGGGAAACCACGGAAAACCACTTCCAGTATAGCTGAGGTGCGAATCGAACCCTCCTCTTCTCAGTTTTGCCTCACGAGGCTGAGTGTGCTCTGTTCCAACCCTCACACCAAAATTAAAATAAGTTGAAAAATATTATTACTATTTTGTTGTTCTAGGTGGAGGAGCTCCGCCAACGGTTGGAGGAGAAAAACCGGGTGATAGAGAAGAAAACTCAGGCCACTGCTCAGGCGACTCAGGAACGTAACCGGCTCAACAATGAGCTCAACGAGCTCAGAGACCATATGGACATCAAAGACCGAAAAATTAACGTGCTCCAGAGAAAGGTAAGTCTATTATTACCACAGCCTGTACTAAATATGTACAGGATTTGGTTCATCCTATTAACATATCGTAACACCTACTTCCATTGCATAAATATTCAAACAAACTGGAGCTCCAGAGAAAAATCAAACATTTGTTTGTTGGATAATATGTATTTGTTAGCTTTTCCTTCAACGGATACTTGCACAAAATAATGAGCATCAGAGTTTTCTTAAACAACTAACTTGAATGACGTTTTGAGTAAAAATCCACTTCGTATGGCTGATGAAACATATAAATAATTTTAAAAGCAAAAGGTTTAGGAAATACACTTAATTCATTCTGGGAAATAGAAGACTAAGGGCAAGTTGTTCCATTGTCTAAGTCATGTCAGATAGACGTCCCAATTCTCTCACTTGATATTCAATTTTGTTTATAATGGAAAGGTAAATCTAACGTGCTCTACTTTGACAAACGAACAACTGTGAAAATCAAGTTTCCATACTTGGCAGGAGTTTGTTAGGAGATAGAACAACACAGCCCTAAAAGTTAGTATAATTATTGTTTCTACCCCCAAATTGTTGAATTACCGGTAATGAACATTCAAAGTGCCATGTGATTATGTGATCATAAATTTAATACAAAATCTTGCCAATAAAATTACTTATGCATTTTAGGCTATTTATTTATACCTATCACACCTAGGGTATTCAAAATTGAGGGATTTGGGTGTAAACCATGGCAAGTGACATTTTGATCAAAAGATATGGGGTAAGCAGTACCCGAAATTGACAAAAGACAGCAGCACAGTGATTGTTTGTATCTGTACCACTTTGCTGCATGTACACTGTGATACGTGTGGACAATGGCGAACAAGTCGAAATGAGTAGGTTGCGACTTACCATGGTTTACATCCAAACTCCTCAATTGTAGCTAGCCATAAGAAGTGGATTGTATGCTAAAAATGTCATCCAAAATAGTTGGCGAAAGAATCCCATTTGGCAATAGAATGTCCTTAAAATTATAGCCTATATGGTACCGTAGGTCCCACGGGTGAGGAACTATTATGCCAGAATGGCCACCGAACAAGAGCTCAATATCTTTTTTAAAACATTAGATGTCATAGCTCGACGAGACTGAACAATGTTTACTTGTTAGTTGGTGAAATGGCTATCGCGCACTTGTTTCTGTTTCAAGTTCCGAAAATACCCATCTTTTTTAGCACATTCCCTTGTACATTTTTGTTGTTGTTGTTGTTGTTATTAAGCTATAATTATAATATAACTAAATTTAGTGGAGATCCCTTTCAGTAGTCTATATATTGTGCCATTCCTACTTTTTCTCTGTTTTATTGATATTTTATTTAAGTCTCTTTAGTTCAGCATGGCAGCTCCACGTGTTTGTTCATGCTTTTCAAAAGTTGATTCTAGGTCATGATGGGGGTGTGTATGGCCCTGTGGCATAGTCGCTTGCCTTTCACTCGGTGGGCTGGGATTCAAATCCCTGATAAATCACGTAGTGGAAGGAAGAGCATTCGGCATTAAATTGTAATTCCCGGCCAAAACCAAAATAATGATTGTGTTCGACACCGGTGACCCTAAATAGTTTATTGGTAAAAACTTTTTTTTTTCTAGTTAATCACCGAATTAGTTACAGATATTCTTTAAATTTATTATGTCAATTGGATGTGTAGATTTTCTACGTAGTAGAATTTATCATTTTAGTTTTGAAACTACTGGTAATAGTAAGTGATAAATATGGTGCTGGTGATCTTGATTATAGGTGTACATGTGTCAATAATGATGGAAGCTTACTTTCACCCTATTACTCTTCTATTTTGGACGGCTTCGGTGGCTTGGTTGGTAGCATGCTGAGCTTCTATGCCCGAGATCGTGGGGTAAACCCGGCCGAAGTCGTCAGATTTTTTGAGAGCGTTAAAAATCCCTCAGTATACCCTCCTTCGGATGGGAAGTAAATCCGGCGGGCCCGTATCATAGATTTATGGCATGTAAAAGAACCTCCCACTAACTACAATTGTATGAAGCTAAAATTTGTAGGTTAGATTTGATAATGCTCTATTAGTTCCAACGTTCGCCGCCAGGTACTGGTTGCGATGGCATCTAGTAGCCAAGTTCGCAGCTAAGTGTAGTGGACGGTAGCATTTGGTAGCAAAAGTAGGAACTACTTGAAAATTGATTGTCTGCAGGCCTTACCTGAATTACAGACTATGAACAGCAGTGAACACCTCAAAACAAAATATAATTATGTTCTATGAAATATATTTCCAAGTCAGTTTTTGGTTCATTATTGTCACTATCCCTGTCCACTAACTATTATAAAATGTCCAGTTCCATAGGTGAAGATGAAGGAGATGCCATGTTTACATTCAATCTATATAATCAGTAAAACTGTCATAAACATTTGAGAAGCACGAAGGTTAAAAATTCGTTACAATTTCCGCAAACTATAGTAAATAGGGAAAGGTGTTCTCTCGGAAACCACTCGATGTCTGCACAACCCTGGAATACAGCACAGAGGTCATAGGAGTGCTGTTAGTACAAGCTATCGCCACGTCGTGTGGGACTCGACATCGGAGCGGAAGTTAAATATTTTAAGGTCGAACCCCACTCAACATAGGAGTGCAGAAGGTTAGGTCTAATAGATCAACCATAGATCTCATTTTTGCTACCAGTACCCTCCTTGAAAAGTACTGGGAGAAAAATAAGACAGCTATACATGAATTCCTGGACATTGAAAAGGCGTATGACCATATACCACGCAGATACCGTATATCTGGGAATGTCTATGGCGAAAGGGAGTACCAGAAGAGATTATATCTCGTGTGAAAGAACTGTACCCAGAAACGATTAGCTGTGTGCAAGTCCAGGGAGAAAGATCACACTGTTTTGCCACGAAGAGTGGAGTTCAACAAGGAAGTTGCCTGTCACCTCTTCTCTTCATTGTTGTAATAGATGAAGTTATAATGCTGTCAAAAGAAGGGCTCAAACAACATATGCTTTAGTCTTTGCTGATGATATTATGGTATGGGGAAAGAAAGAAACGGAAGTGCATGTCAAATTAGATCTGTGGCAGGAAGAACTTGAAAAAATGGGGCTAAAGATTAGCAAATCCAAGTCAGTTGGAATGCTGGAAGAGTCAATCGTAAAAATTAAAAATGAAGAAGTGGATATTGTTGACAATTTAAAAATCTTGGCAGTTTTGTTTCTTCTGACAACACCATGAAGCAAGATATCAACAACAGACTACAAGAAGCTTCAAATTGTTATCACTCTGTGCGTTCACTACTTTGGGATGCAACATTACCGTATACAAAACCTACTTTGTACTAATTTTAACATACGGACTTGAAGGAGCAACTCTGACAGGACCAGCAAACAGCCATCTACACGCTGCTGAAATGAAGTTCCTGCTTACAAAAGACAAGGACGGATAAAATAAGGAATGTTAATATCTGAGAAGAGCTTGGATCGGAAAGAAGCCTTTTGGAATTAATGGAACTCTACTACAGACTGCGGTAATATGGCCATATGAAAAGAATGGTTCCAGAAAGAACGCCTAGAGCTTATTTTGAAAGGGTAGTTCCTGGCAAAAGACCCCGAGGACGACCTCGAGACTTATGGCGTGGGTGAAACAATTTTCAAAGGATGTAGAGAAGAGAGCTGTAAACTGGCATACCACCGTTTATCCGAAGAACAGCTATGGATGGATAAAACAGATTGGAAGAGGTTTTATCACTACCGCATCCGGCTTGCTGGAGCGAACACCTGATGAGGATGATGAGTAGTAGCTACACCTTTGCGAATTACTGGAGAACGGCCACAACTATTTATGGGCTGTATCATGGGTTTTTTCAGTGTTTGGTACTTTGTTGTCTTGTATATAGGCCTATGATTGATGTGGTTAACCTTGATCTATTGATGTTGGCTTGTTCAACAAAACATTTCATAATCACATGTCATCGTTATCTTTTATAAGTTAGAGCTGTATATTTCCCACTTAACATACATATGCATTGACCAGCTGAAAAGTTATCAATTAATATTAATGCCTAATTCGGTACTAAAGAAAATGAGTGGCTTTGTTCATCTTCATTAATCCAAATGAGCTATTTGAATTAACTGATATTAGTCAGTTCGATCTAAGCCAGCACCATATTTATCAATTTTAAAAAACTAGAACATTATATATTATCGCACAGTGTATTAAAATCATTACTTTGATCTAACTTATCACTCATGAAAGGAACCTTTATTTCTGATGAAGTGACATGTTCACTGCAACTCAGGATGATATGCTGATAAACTTTTGTTGGCTGTCTATTAATAGAAAGTTCAACTCTTCCTTTAAATAACCCGACTATTATATTGTTGATTAATATTTCTGATAACAACTTAGTAACTTTCTTGGAAACTCGAGCAAGCTAGGTACAGTTAATATTGTGACTTTTACAAATTATTTGATCCAACCTTCTCTTCTCCAAGTCTCTCCAGGTATAAACAGTTTGCTAATTATTAGAATCTATAAATCTATATATGAAATCAGTTCTTTCAATAATTTAATATAGATCAAGATTATTAAATATGGAAAAAGAAATCCATTGATATTAAATTTTTGCTGCACATAAAAAAATATTATTTAGTTATTCTTGCTAAATGTACTGATTTTTTACTTCTTAGTATACTGGGCTAAAGTGTTTTATGATGGTTTCCTGTTTTGTTACTTCTCAATATCGTGGACTGAAGTGTATTATGATGCTCTTCTATTTTGTTGCTTCTCAGTATCCTGTGCTGAAGTGTTTTATGATGTTTTAGTGTTTAATTTATTTACTGAAAATTGCTTCCAAAATCCTGTAATCACATACAATGCTATCCCTATAAAATTATGCATTTACTGCTACATAGAATGCTTTTACTAGTGTAGTGAATATTATTATGTCAGAATGTGCAGCATGACCTTTCTTATATTGCATAGGTTATATTCATACACTGTATTGTTTGAGCTTATTAAAGTTTTATTTCATTTATGTTGTTTTTCTTACTTTCCCATTCCTTATTGACTTTTAGAATTCCTGTTATATTTTGTATATTTTTATTTATCCCAGAAAGTTGTGTTAATCAATTAAGCAGTAAATAAGGCAAATTATGTTTTAAGATGTGCATAATTAGATACCATATTGAGTTTGCTTCAATTTATTTTTGGTAGATACCGGTACCGTATTATATTTTGTTATTTTCTTATAATTTAATTGAGCAATTGTATTATGTTTTGTATTATTATCAGCATCAATAAATTATCATTCTACATTGTGGCTTGGCATTCTTTATTTTTGATTTTTCACTGAAAACTGTAATATGACTCCGAATTCAAGCTATCGTCATTGTGGCTTCACCAGTGTAATTAACAGTGAGTGCGGAAGTTCACAGGGCACGAAAAACTAGGGGTCAATATAAAGGGTAACAACCTTACTTCTTCTTACATAATCCCCGTATTTTTATGTAGTTAACACTTTGATAAGTGTTGGTGATATCGGCATCCGTCGGTATCGACCACCATCCTGATCGAGAGATGCAACTAGCGCCCTCAACTAACTTTTCTTCAGTTTGTTTTTGATCTGTTCACGGCAACGACGCATTTAAACAGTTCATGTATTTTGTGTTAAATAAATCAGTTGAATTACATTTAATCGAGCGTTTTGTTTCATTGCCGCTTTAAAACCTCTAACAATAAGTTTTAAGGTAAAAGCAAAAAAAAAAGGAGTGTTTCTCTCAAATCACTGAAAAGTGAAACTTCAGCAGTCATCGGAATACAAACAATTTGATACCAGTAACATGAATACAAAGAATAATACTAGAAATGTGTTTTGTTTGCTTGCTTCAGTTATTCAGAAACCAATATAATATGTAAAGATACCATACTAATGAATTGTCTTGTGTCTCTTGTCTCAAACACAAATCTATCTTCATGGTTTCTGGCTGGTTTCGGTTGCCATTTTGCCTTCAAACTCGGTGAATGACCTGGCATATGTCAACTTTGTAGAATTTCTTGAAAAGTTTTCTCTACACTGAATATTCTCAGGGAGTCAAACACCTTGAGAAATTCTATGAACACCAATTCATTATCATACACAGAGTGATGAAAACAGGGTTTATTTTTATGGAAAGTATAACACTTGAACAGTCATAAATATATGAAGTTCAATCATGCTTAATCTTGTTGGTCATCAATTGATAAAGACTTACAAGGAATCAAAATGATTTATGAGTAGCAACCATTAAAAGCTTCATACTAGAATTTATAAATTACAGTTTTCAGTGATGATTGTCACCCTATTTCCTTGATTTTTTTTCATTGACTTTTTGCAGTTTATTTTTTAGCACACCGTAGTTTGTTCATCATTATGATCCCTTCAGTTGTTTAGCTTACATCCCTATGATTGTTCAGAAGCAATGGAATCATTTTTTGAACAAAGGGTATAAACAGTGTGACATTGAATGTGGTGGATATTACTTGAATGATTTCCAGATCGAGAACCTGGAGGATCTACTGAAGGAGAAAGATAACCAGGTGGATATGGCTCGAGCAAGGCTGACGGCAATGCAGGCTCACCATTGTTCATCTGAAGGTGCCCTGTCCACTCTGGAAGAGGCAATAGGTGATAAGGAAAAACAGATGACCCAACTCCGTGAACAGCGTGACCGTGCTGAACAGGAAAAGCAAGAAGAACGTGAGCTTCATGAAAGAGAAATAGCAGAGTACAAAATGAAGCTCCATGCTAATGAAAGTGAGATTGAGAAATTAAATGCTCGCTTGGAAAGGGCTCAGGCTGAGAAGGACCGTCTCGAGGCGAAACTCGAGAGTTCACAGTCTGAGTTAGGCAAGTCTAAAGCGGAACTCGATAAAGCTGCTAGTGAGGTGGGGCGAAGTGGTGCTGACTGGGAGGCAGCAAAACAACGCCTTGCTCGTTTAGAATTAGAAAATGAACGGTTACGTCATGATCTTGAACGTTCACAAACCACTTTTGGACGTAGCACTTTGACAACTTCACAGGAACTTGATCGAATTCAAGAACGTGCAGAAAAGGCAGCTACAGAACTTCGTCGCACACAAGCAGAACTACGTGTTACGCAAGCGGACAATGAACGTGCTAGGGCAGAAGCCGCAGCACTCCAGGAGAAAGTAGAAAAATCTCAGGGTGAAGTGTACCGCCTGAAAGCACGTCTTGAAAATGCTCAAAGTGAGCGTGAAAGTTTACGAGATGAATACGATAGAGCACAGACTGCTGTCACTAGATTGCATGCCGAGCGGGATAAGGTGGCAGCAGAATTAGAAAAATGCCACGAAGAGCTAGAAAGATCTCAGGCAACATTAGGTAAAGCCCAGTTATCTCAAGACAAACTCCAAAATGCTCTTGATAAAGCTCAAAGTGATCTTGACAAACTGCAAGAGAAATATGACAAGTCTCAGGCTGAAGTCAGAAGGGTAAGTACCAATTCAGTACTTGTCTCATATTAATACTCATTCTGTAAATGAAGCAATCAATATCTTTGTAGTCACACTATTATGAAGGGTATCTTCAAGAAAATAATTCTGTGTGTACTGTTGTTATTATGGAAAATTCTATTACATTCACTGAGCTGGGAAATATTACTCTTCTTTTTTACAATATTATTACAATGCATAATACTTGCTAAAGATGAGGGAATTCATTCAGCTAACAGAAGGAATGTATTGGAAATACATTAACATTTGTTTGGTACCTAAATTTAATAGGTTAGGGGATAATAGTAGGTTAGTGTTAGGATGTGTTAGTACCAGCTTGTAATAGGGTAACTTACTAAAGTATCCCAAGAGGGATAAACCTTCATCCAGAATCCATAATGGTATTATTTCAGTCTGCAGCTTGCCACGGTGGGTGAGTGCTTATAGTGTCGGACTACCAACCCCAAGATTGCAGGTTCGCCCCTGGCCATGGTAAGTGATTTTTGAAGGCAACAAAAATCACGATACTCATGTCATACGTTGTTGTCATGTTAAAGAAGCCATTTGAATTCAGTAGGCCGTGTTCAATGGCAAAATTAATCTCGGGATTTTCCGCCAACACAAAGTTTCTCCATTCTCTACTTGAAAGCGCTGTAGTGTCAAGGAGTTTAGATATCTAACCTCCTTGACTTTCATAGTGTTCAAAGGAACGACGAAATTCGACATGCAAGCTACCCTCTGGGTGTCAATTAGCAAAGCTTGCACCAGGCACCCGAGGCCATACGATATTATTATTCAGTCTGCAACAAAAGCGGCACGAGAAAAATGGCTCGGATGATAGGTTTCTGTTTAGGTCAGCAATGTAGATCTACAAATCTAAAATGGTGATTATGAAATCCAATCAATTTACTTTTTATCCTGAAGTAAATGTTTTTAATCATGATCATTGGTCAATATGGGAATTGTTGAAATCTATTACAGATATTAAAACTTGGAGGATGCATTTGAAACTAGACATATTGTAATTTGAAGCTTGTGCATATAGTAAGATTTTCATTTTTTTTTTAATGTAGGTCTCCTTTCAAAATGTCTTCATTTTTAACAGACACCAGCTAATACTTATATTAATAGTTTCATAATGTGCCATATATTCATTAGGATATCTCTTCTTGATCAAAGGCCAAATGTAATTTTATTTTACTTTAATTTTTATGGAGATATTAGAATACAGTAAAACTTGTCCAAAGCAGAATCCATTGGGACCAAGAAATTTTTCCAGATTGGGCACATTTACAGATTGAACAAATTAGACAACAAGTAGGCCTAGTTCTGTGAAGAACTATACAGCCTATTTTCATATCATACTCATGTTAATTGCCTCCATCAACATACAAAATTTCAGTTTGATTGTTGTGATAGGTTCGTAGATATTGAGAACCGTCTAAATATTTCAGATGGTCGCCAGGTTGGATTTTTATTTATGTACTATTACATGAAGATTATTGTGAACATGTGGTATTCAAACTTCAATCGCATGATTAGGTCACAAGAAGTAAAAACGAGATTTTAAAATTTCGCACAGCTGCCATCTTGTGGTTATGAAAACAATTGAAATAAATTATATGCCAGTGGATTAACATTTGTATAAGCATTTAACGTGCAAAGTTTCACTGCACTCGGTTGGTTAAATCACGAGAAACATCCATGTGAATATTTATAATTCGCGTCACCACCATGTTGGATTTGTACTTGCCAGGTTACTGAAAGACCTATAGATGAACTTATGTTCATAGCCTCTATTAACATTTAAAAAAATTAGTTTGATTGCTGTAAAAGATTCGTAGATATTGAGAACCATCAAAATATTTCGGATGCTCGCCATTTTGGATTGTTATATGTATAGGCCATAAAGTTATGTACCATTAAAGGAAAATTGTTGCGTAGCTTCATTATTCAAACTTTCACTTCGATCGCATGATTATGACACAAGAAATAAAAACTTAATTTTAAAATTTTGCACAGCCGCCATCTTGAGGTTATGTAAACAATTGAACTAATTTAGATGCCATTGCATTACAATATGTATAATCATTCACTGTATCACATTTCACTGCGCTCAGATGGTTGAATCACGTGAAAATTCTATTAAAATGTTTCAACTTCGCTTGGCCGCCATGTTCGTTTTGTACGTAACAGGTTTTTGAAAGTTACTGTGATATACTTGTAGCAGTGCCCTTTATCACCGTACAAAATTTCAGGGTGATATCTGTAATGGTTTCCGAGATATAGAATGCCAGTGAAATATTTTGCACAGCCGCCATTTCGAGGTTATGTAAACAATTGAACTAAATTAGATGCCAGTGCATTACAATGTGTTTACACATTTTCTGTACCAAGTTTCATTACGTTTGGATGGTTAAATCACGAGAAAATTCTATTTAAAAGTCTCAACTACGCTTGGCCACCCTGTTGGTTTTCTAGTTACCAGGTTTTTGAACGTCTCATAGGTAAACCTTTGTAGTGCCCTTTATCACCGTACAAAATTTCAGGGTGATATCGGTAATAGTTTCGGAAATACTGAATGCTGGTGAAATATTTCGCACTGCCGCCATGTTGGATTGGTGCGACTGAATACAATTTGAAGGGCATGGTCGGGATCGGCCAGAATGGTGCTATGATCTTACCGTGTTTTATTGAAATTGCTCCAGCCGTTTAGATTTTATTAGGGGGGTGGGGGGACACACACGAATCACACACACACGTACACACAGACAGATACACGGACAAAAGGTGATCTCATAAGCCTGTTTTTTTTTCATAAAATGAAAATAGGCTAAAAATGTTACAAATTACTTACCCTTGTTTCTTTACTCTACTGCACTGTAGTTTTGGTGGCATCTCAGTAACACAATGTAGCACATTCACAATGTAATTTCATGCACAGATAACTTTTCCCTTTCACTTGCTTCAAATGGCTTTGTTCAATGTTAATGACACATGTTCTATCCACCCTCCCATCTTTACAACAGACACAAATCTATTGATGAAACATGATGATTATTTCAAAATTGCTTACATGCAAAATGAGCTCAAATACTGTGCAAGATAACGATCTCTATGGAAAAAAAGAAAATCCAGTTGCTTCACCATCACAATAGTCGGGCAGTCAGCGGGAGTAGGTCTGTTTCTTTGTGGAACTTGGGAAACCCAGACCCTAGAACCCGATTGGAACAGCAAAATGCCTGCAGTATTGGGTGTACCAAGATAGCAAGAACATAAATTCCACATTATTCAGTGCGTTTTGAACAATTATTATTTGTTTCCTTTTCCACATTGAACATATTCTGCTTTATACAACATAAATAATATGTACAGACATACCAAGTGCACTGGGACCATAATGTTTTTTCACATTGGAGAAGTTTCCACTTAATTCGTGTTCTGCTTTGAGCAAGTTTTACAGAATGATAAGGCTTAAATATATTTTTGCAGCAAGCTTAAAGAATGAGAATGAAACGCCAAAGAAGGAAAGTTTTAATGGTGTTTGAATCACAAAGAATTACTCCCTTGATGTTCCAATGAAATGAGATTATTTCTATTATTATTTCAGTTCAAATCTTCTGAAGTGTTATTAAAATATATGCATTTGCAGTTCCAAATGGAGAAGGAGAAGCAAAATTATGACTTTGAGAATGTCCAATCACAGCTGGATAAGTCTCTAGGTCAAGCAACACGTCTCCAGAAAGAGCGGGAAGCTGTGCAGCTAGAGGCAGACAGACTCAGGGATAAATATGAGAAGGCACAGGTGAGTTCCAATTGATTATAATATGTAGGTACGAGGGCTAATCCTAAACTAAGGTCCGGTTAAAAAAAAACATCCAAAATCAAAATTGTTTTATTGACATATCTTACTTCTTTCTCTATTTTTCTACATAATTTCCCTACTTATTTTCACATTTGTCACATCGTTCCACAAGCTTTTGAATGCCTAAGTCGTAGAACTCAGCCGCCTGCGAAGCTGACCAGTCTTTAAAAGCTTCTTTCACTTCATCATCTGTGTCGAAGCACTTGCCGCCAAGAAACTCCTTTAGGTAGCAGAACAGGTGGAAATCACTTGGCGCCAAGTCCGGACTGTACGGTGGGTAGTCCATCTGTTCCCATCCAAATTTCTTGATTAGAGTTTGCGTGTCATTCGCAGTATGGGGTCTGGCATTGTCATGCAACAACAACACTCCAGACGACAAAAGACCACATCGCTTATTCTGGATTGCGCGTCGAAGTTTAGTCAGGGTAGTGCAGTAGGCGGCTTTATTGATCGTTGTCCCTAAAATAGTGAATCGTCGATCTTCACGAATTTTGTCGTCAACCGCATGAACCAACTCGTCTGAAATCACTGATGGTCTGCCAGAGCGGGGTTCATCGTGCACATTTTCCCGTCCTTCATTAAAGGCTCGCACCCACTTGCGCACTTGACTGTCACTCATTATGTTAGGACCGTACTCTTCAGTAATCTGCCGATGAATTTCTGCTGCAGAAATGTTTCTTGCAGATAGAAACCATATCACTGTCCTTACTTCACAATCGGCGGGCTGATTAATTGTCTTAACCATTGTGAACTGATACTATCAACAGCACAAAGCAACAGTAACAACGCTACTGGCGGCTTTTGCCGCGCAAGGCATGCCAGGAGTCGGCGCGCATGCGTGTTTTGCCCTTGGCGCCGCTTTCAAATATTTACGGCGAATCGACCTTACTTTTGGAATTACCCTCGTATATTTATATACAGAAAACGTTTGAGAAACTTTAGTAAATTAGCTGCAAAGCAAATGAGAAATGTGGAAAGCACACAGCTCTTCATGCAATCGTATTCCTTTCAGTTAACTTACTCATAAGTTAGTTTTCAGTCGGATAACACATTAACCCAAGTGTTCACAGGGCTTTTAGTCAATGATATATTTAACACTTCATCATCATCATCATCATTTCCCCTTATCCAGCTCCTGCCGGGTCGGGGTATTTATGGCACTTCTCCACTTTCCTCTTTCCTTCCACAATTCTTCTTCCACGATCTTGTCCCAGTCCAGACTTCTTTTTCTCACGCTGTTCTTCACTGAATCGATCCACCTTGTTCTAGGTCTTCCCCTTGCTCTCTTACCCTTGCACTTGGCCTCCAGCATCTGTCTTGGTATTCTATTTTCCTCCATCCTCTTTACATGTCCAAACCACCTTAGTTTATTCTTCTCAATTCTCTCATTTAGTTTTCCCATCCCAACTTCCTTCCTAACATCTTCATTCCTCACTCTGTCTTTCCTTGTCTTACCTATCATACTTCTTAGGAATTTCATTTCACTGGCTTGGATTCTACTCTCTTGCCTGCTCGTCAGCGTCCAAGTCTCAGCTGCATAAGTTAATATGGGTACATAGTACATTTTATACATTACCTCCTTGCTTTTCCTTGGTACTTCCTTATCCCAAACAAGTTTTCTTACACTTTGATAGAATGCATTGCTCTGCTGTACCCTCCTACCAATCTCCATGTCCAACCTACCAGTTTGCATCAATTCACTTCCTAGGTATTTGAACGTGTCCACAATTTCCAAACTCTGACTTCCAATTTTCACAGTGCCCTTTCCTTGTCTTTCCCCTCTTGTCATCACCATGGTCTTGCTTTTCTCTATACTGATTTTCAGGCCGTACTTCTGGACATTTTCGTTCAGTGCATCTAGTTGTTTTTGCACTTCTTCGGTGTTCCTTCCCCAGACCACAATATCATCTGCAAATAACAGTAACTTCATTTCTTTATGTCCATATGCTTCCTTTGTTTCCTTTACAATTTCATCCATCACCATTATGAACAAGAGAGGTGACAGCACACTCCCCTGTCTTAGTCCAGTCTTGTTCCTAAACCAATCTGTCTTTCCAACTGGGGTCAGTACCCTGCTAACACAGTTGTTGTACATTGCTTGCACCATTTCCAACATTTCTCTTCCCAGTCTCTTCTTAACCATGGTTTCCCATACCTTCTCTCTGGGGACACTATCATATGCCTTTTCTAGATCTATGAAAGTCATGATCAAATCCTCTCCATATTCCCAGTTCTTTTCCATCACCTGCCTCAAGCTAAAGATTGGGTACACTGTGGATCTTCCACTCCTGAAGCCGTACTGTTCCTCTTGCAACTCTCCTTCCACCTTTCTTCTCATTCTTCTTTCTAATATCCTTTCCAGTATTTTTACTATCTGTGATATGAGGGTGATCCCTCTATAGTTATCACACACCTTCTTGTCCCCTTTCTTATACACTGGTATTATTAGCCCTTTCTCCCAGTCTTCTGGTACACATTTCCGTTTCCACACACACTTTAGCAGTCGATACAGCCATTGCATACCAACAGGTCCAGCAGCCTTTATCATTTCTACACTAATTTCATCCACCCCTGTTGCTTTTCCCATCTTCATTTTCTGTACTGCTAATTCCACCTCCAGCATTGTTATATCATCTTCTGTTATAGAGTCGTCAGGTTGTGTCACTTCCATCTCACCAGTACAATTGCTCACATTCAATAGCTTATCGAAATACTCCTTCCATCGTCCCTTTATCTCTTCTGGGTGTGTTAACAACTCTCCATCTTCCTTTTTCACCAGCTTTGTAGTAACTCTTTCTTTCCTCTTACTTCTTAGAAGCCCATACAGCATCCTTTTACTGCCACTTACATCTGTTTCCATTCTTCGTGTAAATTCTTCCCAACTTTTCTTCTTTTCTTCTCCTACCACTTTCTTACACCTCCGTTTGCTGTCGTGATACTTCCTTTTGCTTTCTTCTGTTTGATCTCGGTTCCATTCTTTCCATGCAGACTTCTTTTCTTTCACTGCTTTCTTCACTTCCTCATTCCACCACGGTGTCTCCTTCTCTTTCACTCTTGTTGACGTCCTACCACAAGCACTCTCTGCTGCACCAGCAAATGCCTTTTTAAAGTGGGTCCATTCCTCTTCTACATTTCCCACTTCAGTAACTGGGATTTGTTGCTTCAATCTCTCCTGAAAATCTTCCTGTACAGCTTTGTCTTTCAATTTCCATACTTTTATTTTACTTTCTCTGATCTCCTTTAGGTTTTCCAATTTTCCCCATCTAAATTTTGCCACCACAGCTCTATGGTCCCCATCAAATGCTTCTCCTGGTAAAGCTGTCACATCCATCAGCTTTCTGCGATTTGTCCTTTCCACCAGGAAGTAGTCAATTACTGATTTTGTTCTTCTATCACCCCACCCATATCTCGTAATTTTCCTGCTGTTTTTCTTCCGAAACCATGAATTACCCACTATCAGTCCATTCCTTTCACAAAAGTTTACAAGTTCCTCTCCTTCCCGGTTCTTTTTCCCATATCCATATGGTCCAATGACTTCTTCCTTTCCTTGTCTCTCATTTCCGACTTGTGCATTCATATCTCCCATGATCACCACTTCTACATCTGAGATTACTCTTTCTACATCCTCCAGGAATACTTCAATATCTTCTTCTCTGTTTCCAGTCTGTGGTGCATACACTTGTATGAAGTCCATCACGTCATTCTTCATCTTCATTCTAATTTTCATTATTCTGTCACTCACACACTCGACCACTTCAACATACTCCTCCAGTTGTTTCGAGGTTATCAGTCCCACGCCATTTTTGGCCTCTTGGCCACCACTCCAGTATAATGTATATCCTTTCCTCAATTTCTTCCTTCCTTTACCTTTCCATTTCACTTCACTCAGCCCCATCATTCCAACCTTCTCCCTCTCCATGAAGTCTACCACCTCCTCCACCTTGCCTGTCAGGGTCATGACATTCATGATTCCCACTTTCATTTCGGTTACTGGTCGCCCATTTCTCACAGTTCCCCCAGTACCAAAGGAACTGCGCGTCGCTTGCAGGGTACGCCCTAACCTTTTCCGAATCACTGGAAGTGCCATTTCCATTTTAGGCTATTATTACGATGGGGTCGCCACTCCCAAAGGCATTTTATGAAGCTACTGCCAGCTATTATTCAGGCCGCCCCTAACATGGAGAACAGACGCCCTTGCAGCCGCCCCTAACATGGGAAACAGACGCTGCCGATTGATGCTGTACTCATACTATTCCCTGAGTACTGGGTTGCCTCTTCCGCAATCTCCACCGTTCTGAAGTCCATCTTCTCCGCTGCAGATTCCGTTGAGGTCTTCGCACGTAACCCTGTGCACGGGGCCTATGTTATACCCCATAGGACTGGGTCCTCACCAGAACTTAGCCGGTACTGTAGTTCCATGGTATATTACAGTACCGTTGCCCACCCCCGCGACGTGGACGCGCCTGGCAAGAATTATCCCTGTAGCCAATTAGGATTGACTCATGGACCGGGTTAAGGAGCAGTCTAAATCCAGCCTCCAAGGCTTAAAATAAACAAAAGTAGATAGATAATGGAGATAGTTGCCTAACACAGTAGTCTACCGGGAAAGTGATTCAATAATAGACACAATGAGAAAAAGGAGAATTGCTTTTTTCTGTCATCTATCGAAATTACATGACAATAGACTATTAAAACAACTACTTAAGTAGGCGGCTTCAGTGGCGTAGTTGGTAGCATGTTGAGCTTCTATGCCCAAGATCGCAGGTTCAAACCCAGCCGAAGTTGTCGGATTTTTTTAAGAGCTTTAAAAATCCCTCAGTATGCCTTCCTTTGGAGGGAAAGTAAAGCCAGCGGTCCCTTGTCATAGATTTATGGCATGTTAAAGAACCTTCCACTAATTACACCTGTGTGAAGCTAAATTAGGTTAAACATTTGACAAACGCACTTAGGTTCCAACGTTCGTCGCCAGGAGCCGACTGTGATGGCATCTGGTAACCAAGTTCTGTTGAGAAAATTGGGTGGTAGTCGCCAACTGTTCGTGAGAAGTCCGTCATAAACCCTAACAAAGTTGCTTCACACTTAGTCTCTATGTCTAGAGTAACAATGGATCCGAACCACAGACAAGTCTGGAAGGATCTGAAGGCTTTGAGAGCCCAAACATATTTCTCTCAATGATATTGTAGCTTGATCGAAGTAAAAACTGGTAAAGCTCCAGGATTTGATGGATTACATCCTGAACTCCTCGTCAACTGTGGGAAAAAATGCTTGTTCATGGTTGTGTCAGTTTGCTATTAACATCATACAGACTGGTCAAATCCAATACTTAATGAAGCAAATTAAAATCAATGCTATTTTGAAACCTGGGAAACTCAATGATAGACTGGAGGTCTACAGACCTACTGCATTGTTGAGTACATGCTACAAATTATTGGAACGACTTCTCCTGAATAGTTAGTTAATTATTGAGGATTTAAGGGGTGGAACTACGAGGTCATCTGCCCCTCTTAACACAGATTAAATTATACAAATTTGGAATGGAATTAAAAGTTTAGAGGTGGACACCTAGTTCTGGATTCCACAGTTTCTAGCCATGTTTGTCTCCTGGAGTTTCCAAGCTTTGAAGGACCTCATTAGCAACTTCCTGGTCCCCACAATTGATGAAGTCTTTGTAGAGATTTCCTGATACAACAGTCCAAACAGGGATGTACTCCCTTCTGTAACCTCTGGGAATAGGTTTTTTGCAACAGCTAGTACAGTACAGCACATGGTGAATGGTGAATGAAACTGGGCAAGGATGTGGAAGGAAGCTGCCATGGCCTGTCAGAAGGTACTGTCCCAGCATTTGCCTGGAGTTGAAAATGGGGAAACCACGGAAAACCATTTCAAGGACGGCCGACGGTGGGGCTCGAACCCACAAATAATTGGTTGAAAGAAGTTCAACATAGTCTACAGAAGGGGGAATCCAGTGAATATATTTATCCAAGTCTCTCAAAAAGACATTCCACTGAGCTTTCTTGAAGTTCCATTGTGGTTGAGGGTAAGAGGCCACTAAAGATATTTGAGAACCAATTTCAAGGAACACTGGATGATGCTGGTCCGGGTTCGATTCCCGGTCAATGCATGTGAGATTTTCGAAGTGAAATGCCATGTCCTGTGGTTCGGATTCCACGTAAAAAGGAGGTCCCGTGGCTCATGATCTCAAGATTAACGGTCACGTTAAACTACAAGCTTCCTTCCTTTTTTACTGCAAGGGAAATCAGGAAGAACTTTCTGTGTTATAGGTAGAGGTTTGCTGTATGAGTCTGTAGACACAAAGCACAAGTCAGGGTTAAACTCTTGTTACCATGCAGCAGATATAAATGTGGCTCTATCTTTTGAATCAAACACCATATAAGCATCATGGCCCTCAGCCCAATGTGATAAACATTGTCCATTCACATCATTTGTTACATATTTCCTGTCTGTTAAAATCACCCAAAAATACTGCAGGATGAGGATACATTTGAAAGATATGAGATGGCCATTCTGATGCTGGCAGCTTGTAGACATTGGTAATTGTATCTTAATTAAGACGATGTGTATAGTATATCATCGAGGGCACTTGGTGATAGGAGTGAGACATTCTCAATGCTGTTTCAAGCATAAGAAGCAATCCCATATGCATGATCATAAGTTGCACCAACAATGTCATAAGCTGGCATTCTGCCCCTTTATTGAAGTTGGTCTTCATCAGCAACATGGGTTTCTTGAATACCAAACACATCAATGTTGTCTCTGAACATCATCTTGGAAAGATATTGGCATTTTGATCTACTTATGTCCCCTACATTCAACTGACAGTGTCGTATACTAGGACCAAGATTACTAGGCAGATAGTCTTTAAAAGGACCATTTCCTTTAGTTTACATCATAGAATGTGTTCTAGCCAGGAGATCTAATCAGATAGTATGACCACCAAGTGCTGACCTTCAGTTCAGTATTGGATATTCGAATCCAAGTACCTATGTAGGGGCACCACCACATGCAGGAATCAGCTTCATCCCTGCAAACCATAAACAATAGAAAACTATTTTCAACACAGGTGCAGTAACAGGTGCAACTATATAAGGTATTGAGCAATCACAATATTGTAGTACCAATATCCCTCCCTATACCGTATTATTCTGCTAAGGTCCCATTCCAGTTTTGTACCGAAAACAAGGTCCCATTAACACCAACCTACACATATGGGGTACCTACAGGTTCAGCATAACCCAATGTGTAAGCGAAACACACTCACTTACTCTCTAAATTCCTCACAATTAAATAAATACCTTAAAACATGTATATTTACAATGAAAGAATGCAACACGGTAACCATGGTAACAGAATCTCACAGGTTTATCTACCGTATTTCTGTAAGACGCAATGCAATTCCAATTATTACATTACTGTAAAAGTTTCCAGATGGTTATAAGGTTATCACTGAACCAAATTAAGATGCAAAATTTATTAATACATACAGTATAATGTGCTTAAGGGGGTCTAGGGGCACTCTAGAATATTTTCACGCAATTTTCACGTATGAGTGTGGTACGAAAGGTCTTTTTCACCCGACTATAAAGGGTCTCCGAAAACCACATTTAAAGGCCCTTAAATTAACAGTGTCTGTGATATTCCCAGAAAACTAACTTCGCTCTGATATACCTGTGAAGGAATGGCAAACCCCTAACCACTGCACCAGTAGCGAATTGATAAAGTCTGATTATTCATAGCAGTCATAGCATTCTTGATTGAGATTTTGCTAAGTGTGCTCTTTACAACTAGAATATTCGCGGGCGAAGCCACGACGGGTAATGCTAGTTATACTTATTCTTCAATTAAATGTTTTATTTTTAGTTGAGATACTCTGTTTAGTGCATTTTTGTAGAATAGTATCTTGTTTTAATAGCCCTGTTCAACAGCACGAAAACAAATATGAAATCAAGGAACGCTTAATTGTTTATAATAACTACGGTATACAGATTTATCTAATTATAGTATTTTTTATCTCCCATTCAGATGCTTATGGCACGCTTGCAGAAGGAGAAAGAAAGCTTTCAGGAGGAATGTGAGAAACTTCAAGAAAGGTTAGATTTCCATCAAGGTCAGCTCTCAAAAACACTGAGAGAGAAAGAGAATGCTCAGACCGAATTGGACATGATAAAGGAAAGATGGGACAAGACACAACAAGTACATCAAAAGCTGCAGGTAAATTATATTTTGTGAATACTTTTTATGTGAAGTGTTGATGAATCATTATTTTTAAAGATTTGCTTAATTAATGTACCGGTACCTGGTAGTTAGAAAACACATATCATTGGCACTTGGTCAAACTTGAAACTGCAAAGTTGAAACATGTAAATACTGGTTCTTTGTGCTAATGAATTCAGTAACAAAATGGTGCTGCATCATCCTTATCAATCTAATAATTAAGTAACTGATCAAAATGCAAAGCAACATAAATCAAAATCCTATATAAAAATAAAAATCCCATATAGTTACTAAATACTCGGAGTGAATTTCCAGCACTACCTAATCATAGTTTTACTTAACTTTTGTGAAATTGTACTAAATGTCTACTAATTAAATGTAGTGAATGACAAATTCAGCAATGTTTTATTCAAAAAGTCATAGTAAGTGTTGTGCCTGTTGCCTCCAGAATTGGGGATGGATATCATGAGTATCTCTTCCAAATTCCAAAAATAATGGTAATGAGATATTTTTCACACTGGCAGGTTTAATGCAGTTGATTTAGGGTAAAGAGAATAACCTTAGGGAAGCATCAGTGAATGGTAGCATTCTGGCTCTCAAGGATACAAATGAGGTCACAGCTTAAAATATTGTGAACTAAATGAATGTTCTTGCTATGCCTCCAAAGAGCTTTATAATTTCTTAAGTCACAGGAACTTTGTCTTGGACTAATCCAAATGAATAACTTGATGTGAATAACTGATATGCTCCTATCTTTGCATACCTTTGGTTATAAAATTTCTAATAAGTGTGTCAATACCTTGACAATTCTACAATGACCTCTTATGGCAGTACCTGGACAGTGTTGATAATTTTGCATTTGGAAGCACGTTTATTTCATTGACCAACTATAATGGGCATTGATGATATTGTCTGCCCATTATTGTCAATAGTTTTGGATAATAACATCAATAATCTAGTAACATCATTGACCATAGCTTTAACAAAATTCAAAAATCTGAAGTGTCATTGCACTGTAAGAAGATGTTTAGCCTTGCTATTAATCTGCAGGTTCTATTAAAACGCATAGCATATCTATATATTTAAAACACTAAGCTGATTTTTGTTACCGCGAGATTGAGGAAACGGTAGAACCGATTCACTTCGTAGAGCAATCTGTCGAAGGCTGTAGGCCTGTAGATTTGCAGTGTCTTTAAAATAAACAAATATGCTACCACATATTTTAAAATTTATAAACAAAACTGCAAAATTATTGGCTCAAGCGCATGCGCAGAATCACCTTGGTTAATGACAGACATGGCGGATGTCCACCGCGTTTTATTGTAATAGTTATTTATAAGAATTATAATAAAAGAGGGGAATATTGATTATGAAGTTTCCACGATATAAACAGGAATAGAATATTATAAAAAACGGGAAATGTAGAAGAACTTATACGGACTGTTGAGAGTGAATGTTGTTTAAGTAACTTAATATTGCACACATCCAACAGTGATTCGGTAGCTCAGACGGCAGTGTTCAAAACTCTTAATTTATGCAACGCGCAATGGAAGCAGTTCGAATCCCACCTCCGACACATATTTTTATTTCTCAATTATTCTTTCTGCCTATTGGTAATACATTGTCTTAACATATTTTACTTTTATTATTCCCATAAAGTAAGGAATTCTCCACGATATACGTTCCCATATACTTTTAAATTATTAAATAAAAGATGGCCACAGTCGCTTTCGCCATGAGAGACAATTGACGAACATAATTCATTTGTTGGACTCAGACATCGTGGTCACTCAGCCCCATCTACTTTGGTGTGTGTGTCTCAAATTTTCTCTGATAACCTGTGTTATTGTGATGGCTGTACTGATGTGTGCATTTGTAATTAAAGTGGGGAATGGGAAATTGGCGACCGAGGCCTTAAGTTAGGAACTATCCCGGTATTTACCTGCAGTGGAAGTGGCAAACCACGAAAAACCACATCCCAGATTGTTGAGATGGGAATCGAGCCTTGCCCTACTTAGTTTTGCCTCAAGAGTGCGCCCCGTACCAGCCCTCAGACCAGAATTACACCTGCAGTGGAAGTGGCAAACCACGGAAAACCAAATCCCAGATTGTTGAGATGGGAATCGAACCTTCCCCTTCTTAGTTTTGCCTCAAGAGTGCGCCCCGTTCCAGCCCTCAGACCAGAATTACATTTCTAAAGAAATGGCGGATAAAGGATTCACCGTATCGTAGTGTGATCTTTGTTTTTGAGAATTAAAAAGAGGGGATTGAAGAACTTCAACAGGCGTTTGAGTTCGTTTGTTGTTTAAGTAACTTAATATTGGTTTATAAGTCTGTTGACTGGGTGGCTCAGGGGTAACATTGCGGACGCAGGAATGAATTTTGCATAGTCGAAGGAGTCTCACCTCAGACATGTATTTTTATTTCCTAATTATTCTTTCTGGCTATTGGTAATTCATTGTCTTAACATATTTTACTTTTATTGTTCCCGAACAGTAAGGAATTCTCCACGATTTACATTGCCATATACTTTTAAATTATTAAATAAAAGATGGCCACAATCGCTTTGGCCATGAGAGACGATTGACGAATATAATTCATTTGACGGACTCAGACATCGTGTTCACTCAGCCCCGTCTACTTTGGTGTGTGTGTCTGTGTGTAAAATTTTCTCTGATAACCTGTGTTATTGTGATGGCTGTACTGATGTGTGCATTTGTAATTCAAGTGGGGAATGGGGAATTGACGACCGAGGCTTTAAGTTATGAACTATCCCGGTATTTACCTGCAGTGGATGTGGCAAACTACGGAAAACCACATCCCAGATTGTTGAGATAGGAATCTAACCTTGCTCTCCTGAGTTTTGCCTCAAGAGTGCGCCCCGTTCCAGCCCTCAGACCATAAGTAAATTTCTTGGCAAACCAGGGATCGAACCTGGATACCGGGGCGATAGCTCAGAATGTAGCCTTCAGATTGGGCTTCCCTGTGTTAATACGATTTTTGACAAGCACTGAACATATAGTCTAACTCTTAAACTCCCTCCATTACGGTGGCTGTCGAAGTGAGTCTATGCTCATTCCAGTAGTTGACGAAGTATGCTCCCTAGCTTAATTTACTGTCATGGAAATGCAAAGGATTGTACCTACACCAGGTGATGGAAATTGCTTATTTAGAGCAGTTTCGTAGTGTTTATTCCAAAATGCAGGACGTTATCCTGAGCTGCGTTTGCAAGCAAATTGCAAAAATTGTTGCTGGCATGAATAATTATAAGGATTTTATTATTGGCGATCAGTATCATCGCATTCTCATCAGCAATAAACTTGAGAATGAAAGTATCTGAACTTCATTGTATACGTGAATATTATTGTTTATTGATTATTTGTTTAGAATACATAACAATGAGTCTAACCCCGCTGTTGATTTTGGCAATGGAAGTATTATTTGCCATTTAATATTTGGCGGCTGCGTTGATGCAGGCCACTATAGTGTTATTGAATATGACGTTAATTTGGAGAGAAATGCTGCAATAAATATACCCATTTGACGAAAAAGAACATTAACCACAAAAAAGTGGGAAATCGTAGAAAAATACGAAGCCACTTTTAAAATCTAATATAAAAATGCCATTTCAGAAACAATTCCAGATATTATGCCGTACAGTGTATGGTCCTTGACGAACAAATGTAAACATTGTTCTGCACTGTATTTCTTTAGCGAGAAATCTATGTTTGGTTACTTTGACCTTTGGTGTTGTAATGGCAAAATTAATCTTACTAAATATAAAATATTTGACAGACAGCAACAATTTTTCACTGGAAATGATATCTCAAGGAATTTAAGAGAGAATAATCGGCAGTAGAACAAATGCTATGTCCTTGGTTTCATTTGGTGCCAATGTCACTGTGCCACATGCATACGGTCCATATTGTTTTAAAATGTATGGAATTGCACTTCATCGCATTTCTTCGTTAATGCATATTCCAAAATTATAAGCGACGGTTCCTGCGGCCAGTTGTATATATTAGACTCCTCAGAATTCTTGAATTCCTTGGAATTAAGTGATTTGCTTCCACATACTCCAAACGATTGACCCATAGATATGCTCCTTAGAAATCTGAAGTTTCCTAAGGGCATCTAAATGCTACCATATTAATTATAAGAAATATGTACGAAAATTGCTTGAATTTGGAAATAATACAGTAAGTGCAGTTAAAATTAGGTGGAGAGATCTAACCCTTCGACTTGATTCCATATTAATTATATGAAATATGCATGAAAATGCTTGGATTTGGAAATAAGTGCAGTTAAAATTAGGCAGAGAAGTCTAATCCTTCGACTTGATTTAACACCATCGGATAAAACAATCATTTTCTTTTAAGGGGCAACATTTTCCGATTCGCTTGGCATACTTTATCACAATCAATAAAGCTCAAGGGGGAACTCTGGAACGTATAGGTCTCAATTTGCCTCATCAAGTTTTCAATCATGGCCAGCAGTATGTTGCAATGTCTAGAGTGCAATCTTTTGACGCCCTTAAAGTTTCAATAGTGCCAACAAATAATTGTACAAAGAACGGATATAATAAAATTCTTCAGTAAATATTTTCTTATTGGCCGTCATGTATTGACGGGTTTCAACTAGTTTATTTTAATCTTGGCTTCTGGGCCCCATGCCTTATTTGCAAATATATAATTAATAATGTTGATAATCAGAATAAAATTAATAATAATATTAATAATTAAGCATCATACAGGTGATGTTGGACAATTATTTAAATTTATTAGGACTAAAATACGGTGTTTTATTGTAAGAAATTTTCACTGAATGCCAATGATATTGGAATAACAGGTAATGGAAGGTGTCCTGACCAAGTTAATTTCCTTCATTTGACAGCTTTTTGAAGGAAAATCTGCTGACCAAGAGGAAATTGACAATCCAGAGCCTGCTATTGGTTTGGCTCCTTCTCAACTCTATGTATGTGAGGGAGAGGTAGGGGCAGGGCAAACACATTTCTGAGAGCCAAACATGTTACTAAGGATTTTTTAATGCTTTTGCTTATATTGTTAGTATTACTGGAACAATAGGGATGGGACAGTGATACCTTGAAACTTTGATACAGTATTTGCAAGTACCTTGGAGGAATCCACTATATTTTTTTCAATATGGTGTGGAACCTTATACTTTTTTTTTCCTAATGAGTGTTTAATTATAGTGAACTACCAGTATGGTATTAAGTCCAAATATCATACTTCTGAAGTTGAAATCAATGGTTTAATTATAACAACCAAGGGTTGGTGTGATGATAAGGTTTTAGGCCCGTTCTTACAATCTCCGGTTAAATCTTTAGTGGCACTTTTACGGCAAGTTTACTGGAACTTGATTCTTACAATACGCGGTTAGCGACAAACTGACAGTAAAATAAGCCTTAACCGGCAGTGAACTTTATCGGAGGATTCTCCTCCCGTAAACTGCTTTACTGCCAGATTTTCTATTATATTCACAACGCCAGCTGATTACATGCATCATCAATATGCCTAGAATCATCCATAATTTCATGGGTTTCGTAAATGCTGATGCTGTTCAAAGGAGACGAGAAGTATATAAGAATCGAAGTGATTATTACGAGGAGTTAGATGATCAAGACTTTTTTAGACGATTCCGCTTGACGAAGCTTTTCCTCTTGAGGCCTTTATTTGTCTCATTTGGAGATAATTGTCCTTCCATATCTAATATTCCTCTTTATAATCGTAAACAAGAGTTTAGTGCTTTTCAGTCGGTCAACACGAATGTACCCAAAAGAGATGGGTTATGCCCTAATCCTGAAATAAATTATATGAGATTAATAAAACACTAGGATGACCAGTTTCGATCGTCAAGCGATCATCATCAGATCCATTACACTCAGGCTACAAAATCTATGTTTGAAATACAGGTGAAAATATTTACAATATGTACAATTATTTAGTTGCAGTATTGGTACTGCAACTGTCAGTGTATGCTAAATGCAGTATATATGTTAGGTGAAATGCTAAATGGTGATAGCTATCCGTAGATTGTACTTTAGAGAGATTATATGGTTGTAAACTATGGTTAAACTATAAAATTTTAGGCTAACTACTTATCTGATTGTCTTCCGTATAACAGCTACTCGCAGTTTTCGTGCTCACTGGAACTCACTATGCGGTAGACTAAGGCAACACTGAAAATATGGCTTCAAACACCACAATGTTATAATCGTAACTTAACAACAGATTGCGCCAAGAACACAAATCAAGATCAAGGAATTGCAAAAATATATATTTATTATTTACTCCCTGACGCAGATCCACTCATGCCAACTATTGAGAGGTATCAAGAAATCTGCAAATCGAACCAGAAATATGTATCAACTGTTGAAAATTATGCGCAGAAGTATGTATCAACTGTTGAAAATTATGCACAGATCTGCTAACCTACCGTAAACATTAACCGGAACATGATAAGAAGGATCGAATGTTTACCGGGACTTTACTCCGACCGTAAAGCCAACTGTCAGAGTTTACTGTCACTTTACTGGAGATTGTAAGAACGGGCCTAAGAGACAATCAGGATCATATGCCCTTTGGTCAACATCTGTTGGTAAATGATCCTATTCAGAGATTCAAACTGAACAGCTTCCTTTATAATTCTTGCTATAATTCTTCATGTTTCCGACTGATTCTGAAGCAAAATCCAAGAGACGATGTTTGTGGGATATGTATGTGATTATGAATGATCAAATGATGTGTTAATTTTTACAGTTTACCATGCATCATTCATGTCATATTAATAGTAATTTTGCTATATGTGTTGTATCTAACATTATTATTTGATCAATAATTGGAATTCACTTCACATTTCTCATTTATTGGAAGATATTTTACTGTGATTATTTAATTTCAAAGACTTTTTTGTGCAACTGCAGATAATAATTAAACATTACATTTGTAACAAAATGCTCAATCATAACTTTAACATTCTCGTAACGAATAACAAAAAATAATACAGAAGTACTGTATTGATAAATATATATGTATGAAAAAGACATTGTCCCATCTCTATATAATAGCATGGGATTGATAAAGCTTCTCTCTAAATTATGATCTCCACAATCAATAGAAAAATCTACGCTTCATGTTTTACATCCGCAGGTATTTTAAGTTGTCCTTGCTACTAATATAATCCCTGCTCTATGGGCACTGTCTCATTTACTTTTTCCCCTTGTGATTATTCACCATTATTTCACCACTCGTAGGAGCTTAGGTTGGAGGATGGTTCGGAAGGATTGTAAGATTGCCACAGTATGTAGTTTGTTAGCATGTTTGATATTTTGGACTGTGTTTTATGTAAGTGTGGTAAGTTAAGTGGTATGTGTATATGCCATTCAGTAGGTTTGTAATTTTTTGTGCATATTTATTCCAGTCAATTTTGTAGGTGGTGATCAGGTGAATGATGGGATTCCAGGAGACAATTAATATTACTAGAAGATAATCAGTGCCTGTTTTATTAATAGCATGTTTATTGTAGTTAGTGGTGCTAAGGAAATGGTGTTTTAACGGTATCTGTTGCTGAAGAAGGTTGGTGTGGGGAAAGAAGTTTGATGTAGCCAGGGCCGTATTTCTAAATAAGCTAAGTAGGTTGCACCCTAGAGCGGCAAATTTTCAGGGGCGGCAGTTTGGCAATTCATTCATAAGCTAAAATGAAGTACCGGTATTTCAGACGTTAATATTTTCTGTACGAATTTAGGAATAGAAGTTACTTAAAAATATGTTTTAGTCCTTATACAGTTCTTCCTGCCTTAGAAGTAAAGAACTATCTGCGAACTAGTATTTCTGAAATACGGTTAAACTCACTTTCATTACTTTGTATTGAGGCAAATACAACAAAATCACTTTCATATGAGGACATTATTAACGAGTTTGCCACTAAGAAATCTCGTAAGAAAGCTATGTAAATTTGAACACGAAGGTTACGTAGGGTGAGTTGTTTTAGAGAAGTTTGCATATTTTTCAACAAATAAACCAGTACCGGTAATTAACTACATTTTGTGTAATTTCATTTCATCATGTAGGACAACTTAATTCAAATTGAACACAGTTTTTCACTTATGCAAAAGATAGTGTAAATATGTGTAAAATAGTGATCACTGATCTCCAAGAACAAATTAATCAATTAATTTCGAAACCCATTTCATTTTTAAGGAATCTTAAAAAAAGTAAGTTAATAAAAAACAAGTATGGTACCGGTAGATAACTAATTTCATTATAACATTTATTATGGAAGCCATTAAATTTGTAGTTTCATCTAAACTAAATGAACTTTATGTTTAAAAAAGATGAAAACTCCAATGAACTCTATCCTTCTGTTGTATAAAACAAATGTATTAAGCAAATAGGAAGGGGGCGGTAAATGGACTTTAGCTTATAGGCGGCATACTCTTAAATCCGGCCCTGGATGTAGCGTATGGAATATTTCTAAGCTGAGTTGAATACACTATTGTTTAACCCTCTATTAGGCACACTGTATTTTATAACATCATTAGTCACGCTGGATCTGGTAGCCCTGTGCTATTGCTCCATGTCTTATTGTGACTTATTGTAGTTTTGAAGGGCATATACTTTATTTACCTAGGTATACACAAAATAACAAATGTACAGAAGAAATATGAAAACATTATACCACAACCCAAATCAGGCTTCAAATAAGAAAATAGAACAACACAACATCTGCAACTTTAAGCTGTATGAAATGAAAATCCACAGCCTGCTTCCAGTCTCCGACCGGGTCAGGAATGGAATGAATGAAGCCCCCATCTAGCGGCGAGGATATGAAGTGTGCCGGCTGCCGAAGCCTGTCGCACTCCTCTGGGGCAATGATTAAATGAATGACAGATGAAATGAAATGATAGTGGAGAGTGTTGCTGGAATGAAATTGTGACAGGGAAAACCGGAGTACCCGGAGAAAAACCTGTCTGCCTCCGTTTTGTCCAGCACAGATCTCACATGGAGTGACCGGGATTTGAACCACGGACCCAGCGGTGAGAGGCCGGCGTGCTGCCGCCTAAGCCACGGAGGCTCTTAACTTTAAGCTGTATAACATATTAAATCAATCCATATGCACTACAGTCTTTACAATATTAGTTGTAATGGCTTCTCAACTTCCTTTTCTCCTTCCTGAGCTTCTTTAATCTCTCCGACCTGGCCGCCCTCTCTTCATTTGCAATGGTGTACTGTTTTCATTTGACTGTTTTTAATTTCAATCTTGTATTCCTACTTCTCAGAATCCTCTTCTCTTTTCTCTCTGCAATTTGTTTCATTGTAATATTTAGCTCGTCTAAATCATTCTGGACCTCAATGAACCAGTTGTTCTTGGTTTTACTTTTCCAAAAGAAATTGAATAATTGTTTCAGTAGTCTGGTGTCTGGTAGTCTTACTATGTGGCTGAAAAAGGCAATTCTCCTTTTTCGCATTGTATCCACAATTGATTCATTTTCCCGATAGACTATTTCATTAGGCAGCAGTCTCCATTGTCCATTTACTTGATGTTTTTTATTGATGATTGTCCTGATGATCCTTCTGTCTATTTTTTGGATTTTATCTGTTGTTGCTTTGGAATTCATCTTAAACAGGGTTTCACTTGCATAAGATGCTTCAGGTTTAACTACTGAACCATAATGTTTGAATTTGGCGTTCATCGAGAGAGAAATGAAAATCCACAGCCTGCTTCCAGTCTCCGACCGGGTCAGGAATGGAATGAATGAAGCCCCCATCTAGCGGCGAGGATATGAACTGTGCCGGCTGCCGAGGCCTGACGCACTCCTCTGGGGCAATGATTAAATGAATGACAGATGAAATGAAATGATAGTGGAGAGTGTTGCAGGAATGAAATGTTAACAGGGAAAACCGGAAATAACCTGCCTGCCTCCGTTTTGTCCAGCACAGATCTCACATGGAGTGACCGGGATTTGAACCACGGACCCAGCGGTGAGAGGCCACCAGCGTGCTGCCGCCTAAGCCACTGAGGCTTCATCGAGAGAGATTTCTTCTTATAAGTTGACCATGTGACTCGTTGTGCTTGTCTCAGTTTTGTTGTTCTGTACTCTATTGCAGCTTTCTCATTTAGGTTCCAAGTTATAGTTTCCCCAAGATACTTGAACTTTTTTACAACATTAATTTGTTTGTTATCATTTAGTTGAAGGACAGGGGTGTCCACCTTGAAGGTTGGCATAATCTGTCTTTTCAAATGAAATTTGTAATCCCACTTTTGCTGCAATGTTTTCCAGTTGTTCAATTTGGACGTTAGCCTCTTCCACATCATTTGCCAGTAGTGCAAGATCGTCTGCAAATGCCAGGCAGTTTAGTTTAATATTTCTACCAATCTTGATGTTTGGTTGGCATTTCTTTCTCCATTCTCTTTAACTTAAACTTTAATTTAATATCCATACTTCAATAAGTTAGAACAAGCCCGACCCCTCTGGGCCACCCCCCTCTGTGGCTACGCCACTGGTCCATACAATGAATCAGCTGCCTTGCCCAGTAAAAATACACTATAAAATCATAAGTTATACCAAATTCACAAAATATTAATGTGGGAGCCGGATGAGGATCAAGAAGGCCGAGTATGGGATCTAGCAGGCGCAGGAGTAAGCTCAGCGCCATTGTCTGGGAATAAAAAGAAGAGAAGCAATATTCCGAGTTCCGACGAGCCGCGAAACACATCCCCTTAATTCTCTACTGTATTTTAATCAGTTTCATTGTTTTTAATAAATAATTCAGTTCTATTTCGATGCTTGTAAGTGTCATGATCTGGAAACCTTTTCCCACAAATGGGGGCTCGTCCGGGATGGACTGAAACAACGAGTTACGACGCAATCCACGACACGAAGTACGACGCAAAATACGACTCTGTTTTCGCTGAAGTGAACGGCTAAACATATTTGTTGCTGTTGCCTACGACGCTGACGACGAGACGACGTGCAGTTTTGTGAGCCCACGACGTGCGAATCTGCGACGAGGATTCATAGGCTAGCAAAATTTGTTCTTCAGTTTCGGTGACAATTAGTGGTGCCGTGACGACGACGAGGGTCGGAATCTAAACGACGACAGAGGGTTGTGGATGTGGTAAGAGGATAGCGACTCGTCAGAGAGAAACGACGGGAAGCGGTATTCGACGATATCACCTACAAATATCACCGGTTTGGTGAATGAGGTTAAACAGGTTTGATAGCGAGGTTTTGAGGAAGCGGTATTGACGGAAATCTACTTGATAGACGTGAGTAAACATATAAAATGACTACACTCGGTGCAATAGAGAAAATAAATAAGAACATAAGTGATGCTCCGGTCAAGGCAATCAAAGTTTTACATAACCTCATTTTCGAGCATATACCAGACGACAGGAAGAATCGAAAGCGACTGCGAGAGTTTCCTGGATTCGATTTTGACGAAAATTCCATTGAAGAGGAAGTTAAGAAGAAATTTATCGAAGAAACATTTTCCAAGGCTGATCTGTTGCGAGTTTCTGAGATTCTTAATACCGAGATCAGGACAAAGGAGGTAATGATTAACACCATTTGTTATTACTTGAGAAAATTGGATGAACTCGCAACTAATATAGACGATGATGATGAAGAAGACGAAGAAGACGAAGAAGACGAAGAGAGCGAAGAGGAAGACCAGCACAGAAGGTATAGAGAACAACATAAGTTTTCATTGTCGTTCCGCGACGTAGAGGGCGCTATGAAAACATTTAACGGTAAGGATGGTTACCCAGTGAAGAAATGGATCACAGATTTTGAGGAGACATCAATCTTGATGGGATGGAGTGAGCTGCAAAAGTTTATTTTCGCTAAGAAATCACTCGATGGTTTAGCTAAGCTTTTTATTCAAGGTGAGAAAGGACTGACGTCTTGGACTGCACTGAAGAAGGCCTTGAAAGAGGAGTTTGACGTGGCGGCAAGCAGTGCAGAAATTCACAAGTTGTTAACCCAGCGACGAAAAAAGCGCGACAAATCTCTACAGGAATACTTTCTTGTGATGAAGGAAATCGCTAGTAGAGGTGATGTTGAGCTAGTTTCTCTGTGTCAGTACGTGATTGATGGGATCGAGGACGATTCAGGATCAAAACTTCTTCTCTATGGAGCAAAAAATTCCAAAGATTTCAAGGAGAAAATGAGAAGTAATGAGATGGCAGTGAAGTCTTTGCCAAAGAAAAGCACAAAGTATAATAACAGTAATTTTCAAGGAAGTGCCAAGAGTGCCAACGAGAAGGACGGAAAGTGCTGGGGCAGTACAAAGAAGAAAGAGGCGAGTAGTGGAGATAGATGTTATAATTGTGTGGATCTGGTCATAGTTCAAAGGAATGTGAGCACAAGAATAAAGGCAAGAGATGTTTCAACTGCAACGAGTTTGGCCACATTTCATCCGAGTGCAAAAAAGAGAGGAAGAACGATAAGAGGAATAATCAAGGTATCAATCTTATTGATGAAAAGAAAAGCTGCCTCAAGTTCAAAGAGGTTAGTTTGGGTCAGCAGAAACTTCAGGCACTTATCGACTGTGGCAGTCCTTATAACCTACTGCGACAAAACATCCATAAGACCATGGGTTCCCCAGGATTGAAGAGCACGGATCTTGTTTTGAAAGGATTCGGTAATGGTTTTGTTGCTCCTCAAGGTTACTTCACAACAGTCGTTGAAGTAGACGAGCTGGAGTTCCAAACGTTATGTTGTTTCTGATGATACTATGGAGTGGGACATGGTTATTGGTAACGATCTATTGGATCAGGGTGAGGTCATCCTGAGCAAGCAAGGAGTTACCATCAAGAAACTAGAGGTCCCAATGATGTTGATCAGGGTAGCCGACGAACAGGAATTGGATATCGAGAACTGCGTTGATGAGGAAAAAAGGGAACAGATCCAGGATTTGGTAGCGAGATATGTACCAAAGAAGACGAAATCTACTGATGTCAAGATGAAGATCACATTGAAAGAAGAAAAACCGATATTTAGCAGGCCCAGACGAATGGCACCGCTTGAGAACGAGTTTGTCGATGAGCAAGTCGAGGCGTGGCTGGAGGAAGATATCATAGAACCGAGTCAATCAGAATATACATGCCAAGTGGTGGTAGTCAAAAAGAAAAATGGAAAAAAGTGACTTTGTACTGATTTTCGTCCAGTGAACTCAATCGCTGTTAGGGATCTATTTCCCATGCCAGTTATAGAGGATCTTCTGGACAAGTTACAGGATGCTACGGTGTTCTGCACCTTGGATCTCAGGAACGGATTCTTTCACGTGGAAGTCGAAGAAGGAAGTCGACGATATTTGTCATTCGTAACGCGTTCTGGACAGTACCAGTACAAAAAAGTTCCATTTTGATTTACCAACTCGCCTGCAGTCTTCCAACGCTTTATTAAAGCTGTGCTCTGGGAGTTAATCCGTGAGAACATAGTGTTTACCTATATGGATGACATAATCATCCCAGCGAAGGATGATGACGAGGCAATCCGACGATTGAGACGAGTGTTTGAATTAGCTGCAGAGTATGGGCTGGAAATCAACTTCGAAAAGTGCCTGTTTCTGAAGAGGAGGGTACAGTTCCTTGAATACACTATTCAACGTGGACAGATTCAACCCGCCACTGAGAAGGTCCTTGCTGTACAAAACTTCCCGAGGCCAAAGACGATCGCTGCGCTGCAGAGCCTTCTCGGATTGGCTGGCTATTTTAGAAAATTTATCCCAAATTTATCGATTGTAGCCAAACCACTGAGCGATCTGTTGAGAGGTAAGCTGGAGTTCAAGTTTGGCGAGGAACAACGACGTGCATTTGTTGAGCTCAAACGTCTTCTCGCTTCAGAACCTGTGTTGAAGATATACAACCCGAAATACGAGACGGAGCTGCACACTGACGCCAGCAAGAGTGGGTATGGCGCTGTGTTGTTGCAAAAGTACCCAGAGGACAACAAACTACATCCAGTCTCATACATGAGTAAAAAGACGACGATACAGGAAGAAAAATACAGCAGTTACGAGCTCGAGATCTTAGCTGTGGTGAATGCATTAAAAAAGTATAGGGTGTACTTGCTTGGAATTCAGTTCAAGATCGTGACTGACTGTATGGCATTCCAAAAGACAATGCACAAAAGGGACCTGGTCCCACGAGTAGCTAGATGGGCGTTTGGAGGAGTTTGACTATACCATTGAACACCGAACTGCAACCAGGATGAAACATGTCGACGCCCTGAGCCGATGTCCAGCAGTGATGTTTGGATTCCCTGATGGCCTTGCAGTGAGGATCAAAATCGCCCAGAGAAAAGACGAAGGATTGACAGCGATAAAAGCGACACTGGAGAAAGGGCCTTACGAAAACTTCATCGTCAGAGATGGACTGCTATTTAAATTTGTTGACGGGCGAGAGACGTTGGTGGTCCCGCGGGCAATGCACCATGAAATCATCAGAGATGCACAAGAGAAGGGACACTACGCTGTTAAAAGGACTGAAGAAGACGTGAAGCAGGAATATTATATTCCAGACTTGGCCAACAAGGTGAAACGAGTCATAGCCAACTGTGTGAAGTGTCTGGTGGTTAACAGGAAGGCAGGCAAGGAAGAAGGTTGGTTACATCCGATGTTCAAGGAGAGTGTGCCATTGCACACCTACCACATGGATCACATTGGACCACTTAAGTCTACACACAAGGGATATGAACACATCTTCTGTGTGATAGACGCCTTCACGAAGTTCACCTGGCTGTATCCTGTGAAAACTACCAAATCGGCCGAGACGATTGAAAAGATGGAGTTTCAGAGGACGAACTTTGGAAACCCAGTTCAAGTGATCACCGACAGGGGGCCATCGTACACCTCCCATGAGTTCCAGGACTACTGTAAATCGCAGAGTATCAAGCACGTCTTGATCACAGCTGGACTGCCAAGAGCCAATGGTCAAATCGAGAGAGTCAACTCAACAGTGACCAAGATCATCGCTAAACTTAGCATTGACGATCCAACAAAATGGTACAAGGTTGTACCATCCGCCCAACGAGCTATCAACTCTACGTTCCAGAGGAGCATCGGAATGTCACCTTTCGAGCTGCTGACAGGAGTCAGAATGCACAACCAAAATGATCTACATATAGTGCAACTCATCGAAGAGGAGCTGATTGATTCGTTCAACGAAAAACATGATCAGATGAGAGAAGATGCAAAAAAGCAGATAGAAAAAGTACAATCTGAAAATCGTGCTGAATTCAACCGACGACGTAAGGAGCCTAAGAAGTATCAGGTCGACGACCTGGTTGCCATCAAACGCACTCAGATAGGTCCACATCTGAAACTTAAAACCAAAAGTCTAGGACCTTATCGAGTGACTCGAGTTAAACTCAACGATACATATGACGTCAGCAGAGAAGGAGACCATGCTGGACCAAGAATCACATCGTCCTGTGCGGAGTTCATGAGGCCTTGGCCGGGCGGATCTTCTTCATCCGGGTCGGATGAGGATCAGGACGACTGAGTGTGGGAGCCGGATGAGGATCAAGAAGGCCGAGTATGGGATCTAGCGGACGCAGGAGTAAGCTCAGCGCCATTGTCTGGGAATAAAAAGAAGAGAAGCAATATTCCGAGTTCCGACGAGCCGCGAAACACATCCCCTTAATTCTCTACTGTATTTTAATCAGTTTCATTGTTTTTAATAAATAATTCAGTTCTATTTCGATGCTTGTAAGTGTCATGATCTGGAAACCGTTTCCCACATTAATATCCTAGATATAAAATTAAGCCTGTTATGGGGGCTTACAATAATATAGGTTATTAACTTAAATTAACAAGATTTGGTGATTTAGACAAATTAGAGAAGACTGAAAGTCGAATTCTGAGAAAAATACTGGGAGCTAAACGAAAAAAATAACATACAATGTAGGTTACGACCAAATAGAGAGTTCTATTTGAACTGTGAAAAATTAACTGATGTAATGAAAAAGAGAAGATTACAGTTTTTCGGGCACATTTATAGAATGGAAAATAGTAGACTAACTAAATAGATCTTCAACTTACTGAATAAGCTTGCCACGGTGGGTGAGTGGATAGCGTGTCGGTCTACTATCCCCAAGATTGCAGGTTCGCCCCTGACCGTGGTAAGTGATTTTTGAAAGGCGGCAAAAATACGATACGCATGTCATACGATGTTGGCATGTCAAAGAACCCATTTGAATTCAGTAGGCCGAGTTCATAATGGCAAAATTAATCTCGGGAGTTTCCGCCAGCACAAGTTCCTCATTTCTCTACTAGAAAGAGCTATTGTGTTCAAGGAGATTAGATATCTAACATCTAACCTCCTTGACTTTCATAGTCAAGGAACTACGAAATTCAACATGCAAGCTACCCTCTGGGTGTCAAATAGCAAAGCTTGCACCAGGCACCCGAGGCCATACGATATTATTATTATTATTAACTTACTGAATAGTAACAAATCCAAACCCACATGGTTCATTGAAATTGACAAAGATTTGACAAACGCCAGAATTCAGACAGACACAATAGCAAACAGATCACTTTCAGAGAAGCTATTCAAAAGGCAGAATTTCAAGAAAGAAAGAAAGAAAGAAAGAAAGAAAGAAAGAAAGAAAGAGAGAAACAAACTTCAAGCAGAAAGTGGACTCAAGAGGAGAATGATCGACACTCTAGAACAGTGGTTCCCAACCTTTGTCAGCTGACGCCCCCTTTTCAGATACGGGAGTTCATCGCACCCCCCTCCTCCCCATCACTCATCGCCTCTATAACCTCTTCGATTGACGCGGAGGATATAGACCTAACCTAATAACACTACAGTACATAATGGAATAGGCCTATCTATTACATACTAACTTTATTTTAGCACAATACAAATAACACACTTTTACAACAAATCCTTAAATTAGTCAACAAATGTCAGTGAGAGGGTTGACACTGTTTTCTCTTGGTAAGATTCGGTATGTTTGGTTTGATATTTGACAGAGCACAGCGGAGATCACTTGCAACATCAAGCCGACAGCGCTGCTTTGTTTCTATGACACTCAGCGTTGAAAATCCTGACTCGCATAAATATGTCTTTGAAAATGTAAGTTCAAACTGTACAAAGCTTCAAAGAAATTACAAAGATATGCCAATGAGACGATTAAAATGGCATAATTTTGCTCCTTATAACACAGCAAATTCCTTATTTCACCTCCAACCTCGCGGCTTCGCAGAGGTTTGTGCCGTTAGTTGGCAATTACCAGTGCTTTTGAAAGATTGACTTGGTGTGACAATCACCTGGAGAGATTCGAAAAATGTTTATTTTACAAAATTGTAATATTCGAGTTAAAGAAACTTAATTCGGAAATCACTTCACGTCCCCCTTGATAAAGTCCCATGCCCCCCAGGTTGGGAACCCCTGCTCTAGAAGGATGAAGGACATTTGGAAACAAAGGAAATTGAATACAATGGACAATAGCCAAAGTTGATTCATCGTACCCTACGAATGGGTTATTCGAAAGAAGAAGAAAAAGATAGATTACAGGGTCCTGGCCTGAACATCAGATACTTGCCTTTATCTTTTCACCCACTATCCATCCCACAGCATTCTTCTAAACTATTCTCCACTGACAAAGGATCACCCAAACATTTTTGACACATAACATTCTTTTGTGTTTCAGTGGTGCTTTTACCAGATAGGTCACTGCTTTCTATCTGTCTTCTCCTATGCTTGTATTCTACTTGTCATATTTCCTGCAGGAGTATTTAAACACTACCGTATTGTTACAGTGTAAGAACGATCAACTGATATCAATCAACTTGGAAATTTGCATCTAAATGTTGAGTGAGGTCTATTAGTGATGGAAAAACAGACAGCAGTGGCTACGCGGGCTAAAGCGCAGCGTTAGGTCATGGGGCCAAGCTCTCTGCTGACTCGGTAGACGCGTGGGTTCGAGCCCCACCGTCGGCTGTCCTTGAAATGGTTTTCCGTGGTTTCCCATTTTCAACACCAGGCAAATGCTGGGACGGTACCTTCTGATAGGCCACGGCCGCTTCCTTCCACATCCTTGCCCAGTTTCATTCATCTTCATCCATTCCATCTCTCACCCCGACGTGCAGGTCGCCCACGGGCATCGAAAAGAAAGACCTGCACTTGGCCTCTGAGGAGGCCACACGAAAAGAAAAGAAAAAAAAACTGTTTAAGTTGATTCATCAGAGTGCAGAAGCTTCTTTTTGTCTTCTTCCACTTCATGGTAAAGAGTAAGTCTTCTGTAGCTATCTGGAGTGTTGGAAATCTGGAACTCTGTGACTAAAGGCATTCTCCAAGTGAATTATGTATTTTGATTTACATTAAAAAGGGATGTCTAATGAATATAGTGCTTCTAAGCATAATAAATAAAATGTGTAAACATTGACCATTATGGCAATGGTAATAATTTAATAACCGTATTGACTGATAGTATTATCTTATTAAAACCGCCCAGTCAAACACTAAAGAAACGTTTAATTATATTATTAATCATACATGTTTCGGTATTTCATTGATACCTCCCTCAGGGTGATTGACTTTGTTAACTAGTTTTAAGATTTAATATCAATCACGCTGAGGAAGGTATCAATCGAATGAAATACCGAAACATGTGCGATTAATAATATAATTAAATGTTTCTTTAGTGCTTGACTAGGCGGTTTTAATAAGATAATACAATAAATAAAGTATTCACTGCCTTGATTTTTTGGAGGGGCACATGCTCCCATACTCATTAATGCCAGTTGTCCACGGTAGGTTTGCTTCTCTGTGTTGAGTAACCTTAGTCATTTGTTAGCTTTCTCTTTGACATATTTTATATGCTCTGTACATTTTAAATTGTTGTCCATAATGATGTCCAAATAGTTAGTCATCATCATCATCATCAAGTTTCCACTCCAGTTTCCCGGGTGTGGTTTACGAGCGCTCTCCATTTTAATCGATTCATGTACCACTGCTCCTTCAAGACTTCATCCCAGTTGATTCCCTTGGATGTGATATCTTCCTTCACTTGGTCCAGCCATCTCCTCCTAGGTCTTCCAACAGGTCTCTTTCCAGTTCTCTCAGTATGTAACCATTGTTTTGCAATTCTTCCTTGAGTCATATGGTTGACGTGACCAAACCATCGCAAATGTGCCCTAGTTTTGGTCTCCTTCAGGGACTGATTTATTCCAGCTTGCTCTCCTATCTTCTCATTTCTTACTCTGTCTTTCCTAGTCTTCTGAAGCATGCTTCTCAGAAACCTCATTTCTGAAGCCTGAAGTCTGTTGTCATCTTTTTTGGTAGTTGCATGTTTCCAACCCATAAGTCAATATAGGGACAAATTATGTTCAAAACAGAGTTTGTTTTGATCTTAGTGGCACTTGCTTATTCCAGGGTAGATATCGAACTTGCTGATAAAATTGACTTGATTTCTGAATACGGTTATTTCATTCAGGCTGTATTCTGTTGTCACTTGATATTAAGCATCCAAGGTACTGATACTGGTTTACTGTTTCCAATTGTATGCCCTCCAGCATTATATTATCTTTACTTCTCAGTCTGTTAACAGACATTGCAGCAGTTTTTGTAGCACTCACTTTCAGTCCATATTTTTTCAAATGATCATTCCAGACGTTCAGCCTTTCCTGGACTTCCACCTCACTATTTCCCCAGATAACTATATCATCTGCAAAAGCAAATGCTTTAAGATCCATATTGGTGTTCTGCTTCACTTCCTTTATGATTTCATCCATGATGGTGATGAATAGTAATGGTGAAAGGGCACTGCCTTGCTGCACTCCTCTAGATGTCTGGAACCAATCTGAATATCTATTTCCTACTTGAATCATAAAGCATGTTTACTCTCTAAATGAGTTCCATAGACACATTCTTCTGTTTAAGACACTCCCATATAGTTGTTCTAAGGACACTATCGAATGCTTTTTGGATGTCTAGAAACACAAATGTCAAGTTACGATCTTTCTCCCAGTGCTTTTCTAATATCATTTTCAGTGTGAATATGAGGTCTATAGTTGATCTATCTTTCCTAAATCCATATTTTTCTTCTTGCAGTTGGGGTTCAATAATTTTCCTTAATCTTTTCTCAAAAATCTTCTCAAATATTTTTAAACCATGAGACAGTAAAGTAATCCCTCTATAGTTGATGCACTTATTTCTTTTTTCGACTTCCTTTCTTAAACAGCGGAACTATAACTCCTACTTCCAGTCATCTGGTATTATTTTATACTTAGTATTTTCACATGTTGGTAGTTTCTGATTATTGAATATGAAATTTACTGATTTACTCTGAGGCAGTGTTTATTTCCTTGTTGCTTTTTTCAGCCCATATCTTGAGTATCGATAATGCTTGGATCAATGTTCACTTTTAAGATCCATTTCAGCAGGTGTTATTTGAGTTAGTGTACGAAATGTTTTGAGTATACAGTATCAATAAAGCAAGGGAAAGAAACGTTTCCTCACTTAAAGTACTTTCTTGGCTGATTGTGTAAATCTTATTACTGTATTTGTTACGAGATGGGTCTGTTTTGCCTGAGTCTAGGTTGATATTCATTTAAGATAAATTTTGTTTCTACTTGGTGCCCCATTTATAACTGGTTGCACTGAAACATGTTCCAAAATAGAACTTGAGTGGTTCAATCCTGAACCACAACATCTTTTGGCAATTATCTTGTTTGTAATTTTTCCTTCACTTTTTTCACAAATGCAAGAATAATACCTTATTTTAAACCTCAGGCACCTATCTTAATCGTAGCCCCAAGTAAATACAGTTCCACATACTTCTGCAGACAACCCAGTTAACATGGGTTTCACACACACATGAGCACACAGGGATGATAACCAAAATGTATCTAGTTTCTACATAAAGCAACAACAATCTGTATTTATTCATTCTTACTTAAACTTTTGTTATAATAGGAGTGTTTCATGAGTTGATAAGAAATATTGATTGTAAGGTTTGCTGAGTTTTAATATGAGATTGCCTGTTGGTAAATTTGAGCTGGTGGTTCAAATTTAGTTTTATATATCAAGTGCTTTAAAAGAAGGGGTTATCCCATCAAGTCCTGGTCAATTCTTTTACTTGCTCACTATTTATTGCTTCTCTTAGCTCTTTTTCAGAGGATTCATGGTAGAAGCGATCATCCGATTGCCTTTTCAGGGCTCTGTCTTTCTTCTATTTTTTTATTTTATTTAGTAAAATGTTTACATTGTTATACCTATTGAAAAGCTTTGCTAATCTAAGATTTCTTTGTTGATTATTATGATTATTGGATTTATAGTAGTATTTATGCATTTATTCTTGAATGAGTATAGCCTATACCATGCACTACCATGCAACCCCTACCAGAACTCATTAATTTTAATACATTATTATGTTTCTGAGAGTGTATGAAAGAAAGCATTAAGTGCCAATATTTATTCTAAGCTTCTTTTATAAGTTATGTTGTTAGATTTTGTTATTTCACTAATGAAAAACAAAATTAAAAAGCTATTTCAAACAGCAATATCAGCTCGAGAGGGTCAAGTCAATTATACAGTATGCAGAGTTTTGATTGACAATTTCTTTAAATCAGATGTACTGTGCCCTTTTAGCAAGAAATATGCCAATCACAGTATACCAGCGTAGCTCAATTCGGAATTTTCGGGGCAGCGGTAAGTTCCCCCACTCTGTGACTCACATATTTTGGATTAATTCGAGGATACACTTGCAAAAATAACAACAAAATCAACTCCTATTTTAAACACATTTAATTAATAAAATTAATGGCGCTACAACACTTTAACAATTTAATTACTGACCCATAATCATCTACTTGTTCCAAATGAACAAGGAATCACAAATATAATAAAACAAATATTGTATTTAAACATATGGTTTCCACATAAACCAACAATTTCTACTTAGTCTTACTTCCATAAAGCATCACTGTAAGTTTTATCTAACTCCGAGCTCTTTTGGCTCCATGCTTTACATAATAATGGTGTCATTCTTGTACACCTCAAATACTATCCTTTATATTTTCTAACTCCTCAAAACAAATGTATAATTACATTTAAAATTTTATGTTAATTAAATACTCAATATTTTGGGCATGTTCACACATTCAGCTGTTATCATCTCTCTTTATTTCACAAATATATTAAGGTAATCAGGAAATCAATTGTGTACTCCAGAGCGTGAAGATACTTGACACAGTCAAAAAACTATAGTTACTCCCGAAACTTAGTTGCCTTCAATTAACTCGTGGAATCCTACGTCCATCCAACACTACAATAGGGATTGTTATTTATCTCTTATGTCTTATAAGACCATTATCATATAAGAAACTACGATCTGAACAGGCAAACGAAAATATCAATCTACAAGGACCTCGGTTCAATGCCCGGGTCGTTAACAACTTTAAACACTCTTGGTGTATTCATTTCTCTTTACAACATCTTACGAGACGGTTTCTGGCCCACCCTTACTCTAAGAGAGCCAGGCCATTCTACTCGGGCGCGATTTATGACACGGAGGGTGACGGGCGACTCTCTGTCTAACCCCCGTTAGCAGCTTATTTCCAAGGCTTTCAAAACAAACCTTCACATTATATTCAGTTCTGGGGAGAGACCGGGCTTTTACTGTACCGTATTCATTCACACAACTATTCTTTGGTTCATAGACCACTTTCGTAACCTTGGCATTTATTAATTATGAGAGGGTCCTCATTGATTGGGAAGATTAATACACATTCGACGACGAAGAATTAAAGGGGCTTTTATCATAAGAAGATTCTGCGTTCGAATCTCTTCACATGCCTCGGGAACCATTCCCTTACAGAGGACTTATACAAAATGCGATTTAAAGTCGGCCATGGCCCATATGACATACGCTCAATAATACCATATATTAGCTCCCTTTCAAATACATACACAATGCCTCGTGATACTACGTCACAAATAGAGGACTTACACAATTATCAATTCACTGCAATCAACTACCCTCCATAAGTAATTTACCAAGTATTTTTACCTCTACGCGTTCCTAGCGTGACATTTTAATATTATTTGCGCTCTTTTGCGCTATACATTAATTTAAGCCGAAATGTCTTCCCAAGAACTGATAAATCTCATTAGTAACCATTCACATTATTTTAATTCATATATTAATCTTTTCCGTTGCCGATAAATCGCTCCCTTTTAAGATATTCCCTTGAACATCATATCTTACACATATATTAAGGCTTTAACGCTCTTATGTTCACATCAATTTATTTGATCTTTATTTAGTTATTATTATTATCTTTATTCTTTACACAATCTCAAAAGCTATCTCTTTCATATCTCAACTTTATTTTATTTAAATATCTTTCATGATAATTACTGATATTTCGCTTGCACTTACGACATTTGTTAAATACATTAACATTTTATTCACATATTTCCTCTACGGGATTTATTCTTTACATAATTATTGATAATTTCTCAAATTTCTATTATTGTTCAGACCGCGTTCTTGTTTATTCAGTATTTATTTATTAAAACACATCCCTTTTACTCAAAAACTCTGGTGGATTTGTACACAGTCAATTCCTGACACCAAAATAGAATGAAATTCAGTACTCACATGTTTTTAAGATCGTCCCATGATCTTTATTCTTGTGCGGTGCTTCATTTTGGGCCCACTTTGAACTTTTTACTCCATATTAAAGGAATTCATCTTATGTATAAACACTTCTTGACATATATTTCAAACACTTAACATTGACGACATTTTTATACACTGATGTGTCCCTTTTGAACACATAATAAACACTAAAAATATTAATTTAACACACAATCTTGATAAATTTACACTTCACAATTCTTGATCACTAGGCCGTATTTCTGAGCCTATCACACGTGACCTTCTTAATTTCCCGTTTCCAAGGGTGAAATTTATTCGATGTCGGCTTCCTATCCTGCAGAATACGAAAGTCTCGAAACATCTACTGTTCCCTGGAATCCAAATTCTTCTACTCCTATCCTGGATGACCGGCTATTTATCTAGCTTGAACGGCTTCTTTGTAGATCTGTTTATCGATCCTAGCGAAAGTCTATTCGGATCGAGGTCTCCTCAATGACCTATAGATTTAGTTTATAGCAGCTAGTACTTCTCGATTCTAGTACTTTTAGAATAGTTCGCCTGCTTTCTGGAGATAATGTTTATAGTCTCCTATCTTCTTTATTTGATCGGTTCTAGCACTCCTACGTTTCTGATATACGTTCCGAACCTTATTCTGTTCTTCCCTTTTTGGGTTCTTTAATTTAAATAACAGTTTATCTTTCTGGTACGGTACTTCCGTACGTTATGATATATTCGTTCGTCTATTTAACGACCTATCGCCTTTAAGTCCGACGTTCGCAGCCTGCTCTGACTATATCTTACGAACTTTCACTATAACTTGTATACAGTAGGGCCTAAATCCTGTAACTAGGATTTTCCTAATCTTTCAATATGGCGATACTTTAACTTTCTTCTTTACCACTCCTTATGGAGGCAAGCAAGTCGTTAATACTGCGACGCCTATGGCTATCGGATGTTACTTCTGCGGTGCAACACAGCGTTTCTCCCCTCAAGGAGTACTAGTAACTTTCCTCGATGTGACGCAGAGTTACGCCCCACACGGCTGTCTGAATATTGATGTGCTGTGATGTAGTCTTACGCCCCTCACGGACTGTCGGAACTGCGTGCGTAGTAACCCCCTCACGGGTTGTCAGAATAACTGCATGATTGGCTTGGTGAAGCCCGAAGCTTTATACTATTTCACTACAAAAAAATAAGACTCTAGCCTTTTCTGTGGCCAATTTCTAAAATAATGGTTGCACAATTATAAAAATTATACCTTCCGAAAGCTCGTCTTCTCAATGTCAAATAATCTCATTGCACCTAAGAATCGATCGTGCAATTCGGAGATATTAATTAATTTCTCGTCCTCAATTGTGTGGGTGTTGCATTTCTTTTGCTTTCTCCCCTCCACACAGGCCTTGGTAATTCCCCAATGACGTCGTCTTGCGTTTGCAGTTTTTTTCTGGGCAATTATTAAATGGTTTCTCCTTACTGAAAAATCTCTCATTCAAAATGATTCACTGTACTGTACTTGTTTACTCATTATTATACTTGTAAACGGGTTAAATTTAATTATTCCTCTTCTGGCGCATAAGCGGTGTTGTCATTTTCCAGCAATGTCAGCTCGATTTCCGATTCAGGCCTCCTTGTCTATTCGTTGGAAATTTCCACTCGGTTATTAATACTCGTGACTCGCTCCCTTCTGAATGTCAAGAGGGATGATATCATCCTCTCGAACACCTGGTCCTCGTTGGTTGCGCAACCTTATACTGGCCTCCTAGCTGGATCTTTCTTTAAGTTACATTAGAAACTATACGCTTCTTTGATTTCTTCCTCAAATGCATGGATTCGACCATCCATGGACCTGATGGCACATGGGTTCAGTACTGTATCAAAATAATTCTCCAGAAAGGCTACCCTTGTTACGGTTTATGTTTGCTATTCATTCTCTTTATAATCTTCCTTTGAAAGTTGTGAAGCCTCCCATAATGAACATTTTTGAGGTTCTGGGACTTTATAATCAGAATATTCTTTGCCAATATAACCGAGTGACGCCATGTTGGAATGCCAAACCAATAGCAATGAACCCATAAAGACTGAATAAGTGATCCTACCACTTTAGTATGTTCTAGTATAAGTTACTAAGCCAGCTACCAGCTCACTGGGACTTTCTGTACCCTATAAATAAATAAATAAATATGATAGTGCTGTATACAGGATCATTTAAAACAGCTTCTTAGCTACCGGCACTTCACATTTGTTTAAGCTATCTTCTGAGCCACTACCTTATTTATTAACAATACAGACATTGAGATCCGACTTGTTTCAGTTAATTCTGTACAAATCTAAATTGCAGTTTTAAATATATCTCTTTTACTTGCAACTCTGAGGATCTTCATGTTTTCATGATTTTCAACATTGTGTGGTTCAGCCACCTAACCCAAATCATGTAGTCAGATTAGCAGTGCTGGCCTGCACTGACCAATTGCAACCTGCCTAAGACCCATATTACTAGCCTTCAAGGATGGAAAAGTTAGGGGAAGGACTAGATTCCATGAAGGTTAATCAAATTCAAAGGACCTCATCCAACTGCTAACTAGTGGACTTAAGCCTATGTTTTGATGAACGTAGGAGACAGACCAATGTGCCGACCCCTGGTCCAGACAATCCCTGTTGCTAGGTGTTTCTGCATGTGATTGAGAGTAGGTACTGTACAGGGTATGTCCTGAATTTAGTGAGACTGTCAATTTAAAAAAATATATTGACAGAAATGAAACATATGCTCAATATTCTTCAAAGTAGGACCCTTCTGCATCCACACACTACTGTCAGCGGGATTTCCTACTCTCGCACGCTTTCTGGAAGGCGGCTGCTGTCGAGCTCCCTCGTCACGGTCTGTTGGAACGCCTCCATGGAGCAGTGACGATGTCCTTTTAGGGTGGTTTTATGGTGGGGGAAGAGAAAAAAGTCTGCTGGGGCAATGTCGGGACTGTAGGGTGGCTGAGGCAGGGTTGCAATGTTGCGTTGGGCCAGGTACGCCAGCACGTGCAAGGCTGTGATGGAGCCGGCAGGAGTTAGCGATCCCTGGCAGACAGGGACGATGCGTTTTCTCAGCCGTTTAAGGATCTCCATGTAAAAGCCTTACTCTGCGGTCATTGTCCAAAAAATTCTTCACTCTTGCCACATTTTCATCCGTTTTGGTACTCGAAGGTCGTCCTGAATGTGCATCGTCTTCAACGCCCTCTCTCCCCTCCCGAAACAGCTTGTGTCAGTCAAAAACACTCAATCTGCCCATGGCGTTATCACTGTAAGCCTTCTTGATCATATCGTGAGTCTCTTTCCCGGTTTTGCCGAGCCTAACACAAAATTTGATGGCACTGTTTCAACAGACGAACCATGACACATCGTGACGAGTGCACTTGCAGAGGTTATGGAGATGAGCGATTTACACTCCACTACAGCTGAGAACCAACTGTGCGGCTGGCTCCCAGCTTTCCTTACACCCCCTCCACCAACCCCAGGCGGAGAAGCCGTGGGCAGTCTGTCCGCCTGCGTGGGAAAAATCCAGTCCCACTACTTTCAGGACAGACTCTGTATACCACCAATGGATACTTCATATTGCTTTGCAATCTGATGGACACCCTTTCTCAAAGCTATAAAACTACAGTACAATGGTGGCACATTCTTCATTGATATCTCTACATTTAGTGGCATAGTGAACGTCTACACTGTAGGACTAACCAGCACAAAATGAACTCCAGTAACACCACACTGTTGCTCTGTTTTCACATAGCCACTTCTGCATTCAGTTTTACAATCCATAGAGGGAGTAAGGAGAAGAAAGGGACTGAGGACCAGGAAAGACGTATAAGGATATGGAAACTGAAAGAAGGGGATAGAAGGGTCGAGTACCTCAAAATGGTAAAGGAAGGAATTCCAACAGATGAAGAAAGAGGGCTGGAAGAGGAATGGGCTAGATTTAAGAAGACACTAGTAGGTGCAGCAGAAGCAGTATGTGGGAGGGCAACTAGTAAGAAGAGTTGGAAGGAAACACCATGGTGGAATGAGAAGACAAAAGATATAGTAAGGGAAAAGAATAGAGCCTTTAGGATGTGGTATCAAAATAGGACGGTAGAGACAAGGGAAGAGTACCAGGAAAGAAAGAAGGAGGCGAAGAGAGTAGAGGCTGAGGAGAGAAGAAAGTGGATGGAAGAGTGGACAAAGATGATGAAGGAGGATAGTGAAGGTACAAAAAAGGTCCTGTATGGGATAGTAAAAAATAAGAGGCGGAACGATCCTACGGATTATGTTACAATGGTGAACAAAAGGGGACAAGAGATAGAAAATAGGGAAGAACTGAAAGAAAATGTGGAAAGAATATTTTGAAGAACTTCTGAACGCAAATGGAAACCACGGCAAGGAGGAAGAAATCGGGGAAGAGGAAGATGAACGGCAAACAGAAAAGGACTTAACATGGAAAGAAGTGGAAGATGCAGTGAGGAAGATGAAAGGAGGGAAGGGTCCGGGTGTGGATGAGTTGAGTGTGGAGATGGTGAGAGCAGCAGGAGAGGTGGGGATACAATGGTTGTACCGAGTGATGAGGACAGCATGGAAGGAAAGGAAGACCCCAGAGGACTGGAAAAAAGGAATAATTGTCCCGGTCTTCAAGAAAGGTAGTAGAACAGAATGCAGAAACTATCGGGGAATAACACTGATGAGTCATTGTGCAAAGATCTTTGAGAAAGTTTTGGAAAGGAGAATTAGGACAAGGATAGAAGGAGGGATGAGGGAAGAGCAACATGGCTTCAGAGCAGGAAGGTCCACAGTGGATTTGATTTTTGCTGTAAGGCAGTTACAAGAACAGCACTATGAGTGTGGAACAGATCTACTGATGACCTTCCTGGACATTGAGAAAGCATATGACAGTGTATGCAGAAACAAAGTATGGAAGTCCCTGGAGGATAGAGGAGTAGAGAAATGGACTGTAAAGAGGATAAAGGAGATGTACAAGGGAAGCGTGAGCTGTGTGAAAGTGGGAGGAGAGAGATCGGACTGGTTGGAACAGAGAAACTGCCTGAAACAAGGAAGTGCACAGTCACCATTACTTTTCATTGTGGTGATGGATGACATAATGACCCGAGTGGCACAAGTAATTGGGGAAGGAAAGATGAAAGCAATGGTGTTTGCAGATGATTTGATGATTTGGGGAAACAAAGAGGAGGAGGTACAGGAACAGTTGGACGTGTGGGAAGGAATAATACAAGGATATGGGATGAAATTTAGCATAAATAAGAGTGAGATGGTGATCACAACAAGGAAGAAGGAAAGAACCACAACGGGAATAACAATTGGTGGGGAACAGCTGAAGAAAGTGGAGAGTTTCAAGTATCTGGGAAGCCTGATACAAGATAATGGAAGAAACGATAGAGAAATAAATGAGCGGGGGAGGCAGGCAGAAGCATTCCGGAGGAGTGTGAGAAGCATGTTATGGAGCAAGGATGTCCCTCAGAACAGCAAGAAGATCATATATCGGACGTACTATGTCCCTATCCTGACTTATGCCTCGGAGACCTGGGTTATGAAGGGAAGGGAGAAGAGCAAAATACAGGCCAGTGGGATGAGGTTCTTGAGAAGCAGTATTGGAGCTACAAAGATGGACAGAATAAGAAATGAGAGGACCTGAGAATTAATGAAGGAGGAACCATTACAGGATGGTATAGAGAAATCTAGACTTAGATGGTATGGACATGTGAAACGAATGGAGGAGAAGAGGATACCCAGGAAGATACACGAGACGAAGTGGGAAGGAAAGAGACTGAGAGGAAGACCGAGAGACAGGTGGCTGAAGGGGGTGGAAGAAAGCGTGAAGAAGAGAGGAGAAGACAGGACAAGGGTGGAGGCTGAGAGATGGTGGGAAGACAGAAGATGTTGGAGAGGCTTGTGTTCCTAACAGACCCGGCCAGTGGCTGGAAACTGTGCAAGATGAATAGGCTATAAAATACAGTAGCCCTATTTTAGAGAACATTTTCTTAGAAATTGAGTTATTCTACAACTGTGAATTATTAGGTTAAGATAGGCTATTTCTGTTCCTTTTTGGGTTTTGAGCAATAACACCAACTGTATTGAAATTAATGAGTTTTAGTATAATATTATATGAAATTTGCTACTGTCTGTCTTGTAGTCAATTGTACTGAGAAATTACTTCTATGTTTGTTTGTTTTTATTTTTAACTGTCTTGTTTCCTTTTTTGTTTCGCTTTACACTACTTTCCTTTTGTTCATGAGTCATTTCAATTCTATTTCTTGCTTTATATCTGCTCTTTAAAGATTGGTCAGACCAAAATGGTTTGTATTTTGCTTTACTGCCTCTAAGAATGGTTGATTTGTTTGTATTCTTTCTAGTTATTTTTCAAACAAGCTATCCAGAGTAGAAGTAACAACAATTTCTGCTCTTATCTTATTATTATACAGTAATTATCTGAATATATAAAACATATCTTCACAAAGCTCAAACTCCTAAAACAGAGGGAATTGGGAGATGTGGTTTGCAACAAAATCTTTTAAATTGTCTCAATACTTCAGGAAAAAAATCTTACTTTCTTAAATGGTTGGAGCCTGTGGATACAGGGGTTCTTTAATATCTAATAAAGGCAATAGCTCTTATGAGAGCTGTGTTATATACAGCCCACAAGACACTACAGTCATGGACTCATGTGCATTAGGCTTCATTGGCTGGAGTTCTTTATACATAAGTCAGTAGTAAGAGCATGACCTAGCTTCTATTTCATGCTCACTATAGAAGACTGGGATTAAAGGGTGGGGGGGGGGCTTTGAAGGGTAAAAAATAATTGTCTGACAGGAATTGGACTCCAAATGGCGGTTCCTATCATAACAAAAATTTCCAATCGTAGGTGTTTTGTGCCATTTGATGTGAGATTGTGTAATACTTTTATAAGCTTTTTGATACAGGCAGAAAGTTTCTATGGAATTTTTTTGACTTTTTCTCTGTTGTAACATGACAAGCATATTCATGAATATTTGATACTTTGGTGTTTGGTGAATTATAATTACTTGCAGGCAGGGGTGGATTCATAGAAGCTGTTTCATTTGGTGGCCCATCCCTTAGTGGGGTGAGACATGGAGGGAGGGGTTTGAGGACTCTTCTGTGAAAGCTGAAGATAAGACAGTAATTCCTCAGAGTAGAGGGCATTTTAAAAGCAGTAGGGGTAGCTCAGACCACTGCATCAGACAACCGCATACACATCCAGGGCAAGCCACAAACTAGCAATTAGGGGAGCAGATTGTGTCCTTTAGGAAATAGAAGTTTGTAGTTTCACATTTTATATGGCATCTTGTGCGTGTATATTTTGAAATTCATTCCCAACACCTGTTAAAATACGACCATCCCTAGGGGAGCTATGCCCCATAGCCATTTTACATGTTTCATTCTCACCATTTTTTTTTTTTTTTTTACGGGCTACGTACAGATAATCGACCTGATGGCACCTGTTCTAATTTTTATTGAAAACAATAACAACTTAAGATTTAGTATAACTAATCCAGTTAGCTTATAAAAAAGATTACTTGAGTCTCCCAATAACATACAGTAATATGATTTTAGAGATACAGTAGGTTGCTATTTCTCCTATTTAATTGAATGTGGGGACATCATTGTTGCCTTGTTCTTCTCCCCTACTTAAGATGGAATTTTGCTTATCTCTATTTTTCTATTTCACTCACCTAAATGATATTCAGACAACTACACAGTTTTCCCTGAGTCCCCTATACTCTACGTTCTAATTTATCCTAACTGTGCACTACATTAGAGCATTATTCTCCATTTTAGGTCCGTATTGAATATATTCACTAACAAAACTATTAATAATTTCCATCTTTTCAATACAATGTTGTTGATAATCTATTTATCGAACTGGGTACATGTTTCGTACAGTCGTCTGTACTTCTTCAGCCCAAATACATATTTAGACATAAACAAGTATGATGCACACTATCAATCACATACAATGAAATTAACCTTGACAAAAACGCATGTCAAAATTTGTACATGGAGAAACACAGGCATAGTTTCTTAACCTTTTAACAAATAAGAAGATTTTAAGTTATCAGGAGAATATTGGACCGACAGAAAAAGTTTTATGTGTTTTAACCAATTGTAACGACACATCGTATTTTAACGTGTAGTATCAATGTTTAGTCTGTACTATGTGGAAGTTCTTTTTAATATATGTAGGCACATATGACTTTATTTCATTTTTTTCCCTTCTAATTGATGACTTTAGTCATAATCACCTTTTTTCCTTCTAAGTGATCCCAATTTCTAGCCTATTTTCATTTATGAAAAAAATAGGCCTATGAAATCACCATTTGTCCGTGTGTGTGTGTGTGTGTCGCCTCCCCCCTAACAAAATCTAAATGGCTGGAGCGATTTCAATGATACTCGGTAAGGTCATAGTACTATTTTGTCCGACCCTGACCGTGCCCTTAAAATTTTATTTCGTCGCACCAATCCAACATGGCGTCTGTGCAAAATATTTCACCGGCATTCTATATCTCCGAAACTATTACCGATATCACCCTGAAATTTTGCACGGTGATAAAGGGCAAGAAGTTCACCTATGACTCAGAAGAATGTTGTAACAAGCGGTTATAAAATTCTGAAGCCGTGGACTAAATTTGAATACGACAGCGGACTTAGTGTGATTGACATTCGACAACAGTCGAACATGGCAGCAAAGGGGTTAAAGCCATGGCCCCCTCCTACCCAAATCCTAGCTCCAGTTACTAATACACTACACACACATGTACATGGGGTATATGACCACGATATTACAAAGCCCCTAAATGAATCGGCAATAACCAAATTTTTAAAATATCATTTATTCATTTAACTGTGCCATATAAAATTGTTTGATTACTATAATCGGATAAACTAGTGTAACTTACTTGCTGTCATGTGACAAAATTGTCATCTTCAAGATGAGCACATGATTTTAATACTTGAATAGCTACCGGTACCGTATATCATTAGAAGTAGAACATCATAGCTTCAGAGGCACTTCTCATCCTTTTTCATTGTTGGGCCCATTCTGAGGCAAATATATATCCATATACGGTACATACATATAATGTAACTTGAATTAAGGTGATAATATCAGACTGCAGGATGCAAAGATTTCTGAAATTGTCAGTGATAATTAGTTCTTATGGATGGAATGTTCAATAACGTAACTTGGTTTATTGTTACCTTTGTGAATACCTAAAACTTTATTTAAATGTTATAGGTTGTATTATTTGAAATAAATGAACATATTTTTTAAATTCCTTTTTCAGATGGAAAGAGATGATGCGATGACAGAAATAGAAATTTTGAAAGACAAGTTAGAAAAATCTCAGGCTCTATCACAAAAAGCAGTTGAGGATAGAGATGCAGCAAATAAAGAGTTTGAAAGAATGCTTGAAAAATATGATAGGTAAGACAAGGATGAGATATATTTCAATGTAATATGGACATGTTATTTTTAGGATTTTTGACCAAACAATATATTATATTTCCTTATTTTTGTTGTCCAGGTCGCAAGGAGAAGTTTACCGCATGCAGAACAAACTGGAAGGAGCAGAAGCAGAGAAGGATCGGTTAGAAATGGAGGCAGAAAAAGCACAACTCCTTGCCACCAAAATCCGGGAAGATCAGCGTAAATTACAAGATGAACTTCAGCGGGTCCAAGAAATGTATGACAGAGCAGCTTTGCAGTTAGGCCGCACAAAAGAAAATGAGGAGAAGTTCAAGGAAGAGATGGATCGCATGACTGTGGATCTTGATATGATGCGGGAACGCTATGAGAAAACCCAGATAGAAATGCGACGAATTCAGAGTGATCGTGAAAAGTTCCAGGCCGACAGCGAACGTTTAGCCTTTGAACTTGAGCGTTCACATGTTCAATGTGGTAAGGCTCAGGCCAGCCATGAAAAGAGTCAGGAAGAAATGGCGCGTCTTCAGGTAGAATTGGAGAAGATGTATGACAAGTACGATAAAGCACAAATAGAAATAAGGAAAGGTCAAGGTGAATTGGAAAGGCATCGAACAGAAGCAGAACAGCTGCGAGAAGAAGCTGAACGTTATGCTGCTCGTATGGGCAAGTACCAGGATGTACAAGAAAGAACCAAGGAGGAACAAGACCGCTTAAAAATGGAGGTTGAACGTTTGAGAGAGAAACAAGAGAAGATGACAGCAGAACTGGAACGAGCACGCAAGTCAGAGCAAGAGGCAGTGAAACTACGCATGGAACTGGAACGTGCAGAGGGCATACGAGGTAAATACCAATATGAGCAGGAGAAGTGGGCAGCAGAGGGACAGAAGCTGCAAACGGAATGCGAGAAACTACGAGAACGTTTTGATTCAAGCCAACTGGAGCTTCAGAGATCTCTAATGGTTAATGAGAAACAGGAAGAGAAATTACACGAGCTGCAGTTGGAACTAGAACTGAGAAGAGCAGAGGTGGGGAAGTTGTCAGGAGGTCAGGAGAAACAGCAAGGAGAACTCGAACGCCTGCATATTGAATGTGAGAAACTCAAAGACCGGCACGAAAAACTTCTGCTACGTACTGATTCATTGGAGAAGGAAAATGATAGACTCAAGATGGATCTAGCTCAGAAAGAGAGAGTAGCAAGTGTAGGAGAAAAGAGTAGATCAGAAATGGAAAGAGTAAATATAGAAATTGAGAAACTGAGGGATAGGCTGGATAAAACACAGCTAGATCTAAGTAAAACACAACAATCTCGGGATCAGGCAGAAACGGAAGTGAGTAGATTATCAAGAGAATTAGAGAAGTCACAACTACATCTAGGCAAGTACCAAGAAAATAATGAGGCTGCCAGAATAGAATTTGAACGAATGGCCACAGAGCTTAGCAGGCTCCATGAGAAGCTGGAGCGTGCTCAAGCTGAAGGCCGTAAAATGTCTGACGACAGAGAACAACTGGAAATTGAGAAAGATTCCTTGAGAACTGAACTACAGCAGGCCAAGCGTGCCATCGAACAGTTGCAAGAATCTCAACAACGAACGCGATATGATTTGGACCAGAAAATGCATGAAGATGCAGCAAAATTACAGCAAGAGCTTGTCCAAGCAAATAAAGAAAAAGAAAAGTTATCTTCTATTCTAGAAAAGAGAGAGAAACAAGGAGAAAAGCTGGAGAAACAAATGGGAAAGATAGAATCGGAAGTGAAACAGTTAACATTAGAGCGCGATCAGCTAGTCATTCAATTAGAGAAGTCACAAGATATGCTGATGAATTTCCAGACAGAGTTGCAACAGTCGGAATCAGAACTTCATCAGGAACGAGAAGAAGTTCGTCGACTCAAAGGAGATCAACGACGATTAGCTCAGGATGCAGAAAGAGGCACCAAAGAAATATTGGAGAATAAAGAGAGAGATATTAGCAGGCTACAGCAGCAACTCCAAACAGTACAAAAAGAGAAAGACAAAGAAAGGTATCGTGCTGAGAAAGCAGAAAAGCAACTTCAGGAGATAGGACTGCATGGTGATATGGAAATGGAACAATGGAGGAAGATAGTAGATTCAGAAAAGAATAGAGCGGATGCTGCTGAAAGGACAGTGGCTGAATTGCAGAAAAGAGTGCAAGCAACAGATAAACAACTTCAGGCACAACAACAACAGATTGCACAACTGCAGCACCAAGCAGCACCCCCTGGGATTAAAGATGATGTGGTTAAATTACAGAGAGCACTGGAAAGGTCGCAAGAAGAGCTGAAGAATGCCTCCGTTGAACGAGAAAGATTCCAGGCGCAGTTGGAGATGCTTGTCCAAGAGCTGGAGAAGAACCAGGTTAGTTGGAGGATTGCCCAAAACTCAACAGGTTTTAATATCACATCTTCTTGTACATATGTGTTTATCTGTTTTTTGTGTGCCTGATTCTTTTTACCTTGTAAGAAATCTGTGTGAAAGCTTGCTTCTTTCATTTAAATGTCAGTAATTAAAATGTCTATGTTACTGATGATGAGACCTTGTTATAAGGAATACAGTACATCACTCTGTCTCCCATCACATAGCACACACATTCCATGGCTTATATTGCAAAGCATCATTGCTTCAGTCAGCAAAGTAATGTGTTGTAGTATCACACTTGCATCTGTTCATTATGATTGTGATATGGCAAATTCCTTATGACAAGGCTTGTAATTTTTTGTTGTTGTTGTTGTTTTAAATGAGCTTCTTACAGAGCTCGTAATCAATGTAATTGGCACACTGTTACGATTTGAGCATTAGATTTTAGCATGCTCCAACACAATATTTATACCTGTACTCTTTGGGCATATCCTCCAACCCACACTAGTTCATTTTGTTCTATAAGCATTTTTCTAGACTCTGTTTTATGTTTTTGCACAAATGGAGCATGAAAATGTGGCATAATAAGTGGCATACAAAGATCTATTATCAAAATATTAGTGTGTACACTTTTATGCACAAAAATTCATGCTACATTCCATGGAACATTTTTTGTTTCTGTGTACCCATAATTTGTTTTATACCGTATTCTCTGGAGCATGTTCTTCAATATTGAATTGTTGTACAGAGAACTGAAGAGTACAGTACCATCTTAGAAAATGAGGTTCTACTCTGCTCAGTGAAATGGAAACTTTTAACTGTAGTATGACAATACTGTTATGTTTGTATCATTGTTGTTAAATGTACATGGCTCTGATGTACGGTGTATTATGTTGATATGGCTGAATAGTGTGGCTTTTAGGGCTGTGTGCTATGTGTTAAGTGTGTAATTGAGCTTTGTTTGAAACCAGCTCTGAATTTCATTTTAGTGAAAATCAATGGTCTGTGGAATGTATTTTGTAAATATTTTGTATATGTGTTCAACTTTTTATCTTTTAATAGTAATGATATATACCATAACTAGATTTAAGACTTTGTTACTGTTTTTATTGCATTTTCACAGCTAGGTAATTTAAATGATAGACATTTTAAGTACGGTATTTAGATTAAGGCTTTCATGGCCCGGGATACTATTAAAATGATTCATACTTTTGGGATATTGCCATGTGTAAATTCTAGACTTTCGAGAGGAACCTTGCCTCCTTTATCAATAGAATTAAAACAATGCGGCCAAAGAATTCTTCGAGGAGTCTCAATTTTTTCCTCCGCCACCTTCTCCTTCCTCACTACTCTTTCCGCCGTTCTAAATAATATGGTGCGTTTTTCTACCAAGGTCCATTCAGTAGCTTCTGGCTGCTCTCTGGTGACGAACAGAGGAATTTCTCTATTTTTTTGTAAGCTCATTGACACATATTCTTTAACCACATTGTTTTAATTCTATTGATAAGGGAGACAAGGTTCCTCTCGAAACGTCTAGAATTTTAGATTTAAATTTCACACAGCAATACCGCAAAAGTATGAATATTTTAATATTTCAAGTATTGTTACTTTACGTGATATGTTAAGACATTAGTCAGCATCTTGATGAAAGTTCATAATGAATTATGTCTTAGATGGAGATCTAGACTAGTTCAGTAAATCTTTCCATTCATCATTCTAACATTTCAATTTGGTATGTATGTCTCTTCGGCATGCATTCCTTAATAATATAGCATATATTTTATTTTTGTTAATATGTGGTAGATTGTTTGATGAATGTTATGCGTAACTTTATTCGTGGACTTGGTCTTTGAATTTGGGAAATATTATGATACTAGACCGTCACTTAATTGTTTTACTGTACATGAGTAGCCTATTTCTAAAAGTTGACATGTGCGTTTATTAAGTTATCGAGAAAAACGAAAGAAAAAATCAAATTAAAAAAAAAAACGATTTAACGGTAAAATTCTGGAAATTTTATGTTGCTCTTGGCAAAAACTCTAACATAAACATAAAAAATTGGGCCAGAAATACAAGGGCTTTTTTTTAAGTAAGGGCTATATTTTTAAGCCCATTGTTAGTGCGCACTACCTCCCGGCATTCTTTGCGAACAAGCAGGTGTCAGTTGTAGCTAACCTCTACGCTGAACTGTGCATCTTTACAATGTTCAAGATTATTGATTTGCCCGTCGCGTGTGAGGTACGATCTGTGATATGTTTTTTGAGTGCAAGAAACATGTCGGCTGCAGACATTCATCGTCAGCTTTGTGAGGTGTATGATGATAATGCAATGACGGAAGATAAAGTGCGAAAATGGGTACGCGAGTTAAAAAGTGGCCGTGAAAATGTTCATGGCGATGAACGCTCAAATCTGTGATCACAGATGACTTGGTGACTGCAATTGACACGAAAATTCATGAGTACCGAAGATTCATGATAACCACTCTATCAATGGATTTTCCTCAAGTGTGAATTCTTGGTTGTCAGACCAGGTGGCAAACTTTTATGCAGAGGGATTTCAGAACTTAGTTTTAAGGTATGACAAGTGCCTAAATAAACGAGGCAACTATGTAGAAAAATAGAGGAAGGTATGTAAAACCTAAAAATAAATGTGGTTTCAAAATAAAATGTTCGGTTAATTTAAAAAAAACGGCCCTTACTTAAAAAACAGCCCTCGTAGGTTCTTGAATTTTACTGTTAAATCGCTTTCTTTTTTAGTTCTTCTCAATAAATTAAAAAATGCAGATGCCGACTTTTGGAAATAGGTTCCTCACATGTAGTAGACAGTTGCTTAGTTTAGGGTCCTTAGAATGCCCTGTTTTGTGTCATGGAATGTAAATAACTTGGGAGAGAAGAAAACCTCATCACAGTGGATTAATGAGATAAACTTAATATCAATTTTTTTAATGTTTATCATTTTCAAATAAATGTCTCATTCAGAGCTTGGCAAGACCATGTTTACATAAACTTGTTCATTTTTACTCACTATTTATTATGAGAACTAAAATGAATGTTGTTTAACTGTTCTGAAGATAGTTTCTGCATGACTTTTGATTGATGTTTCCTTCCTCATTTATTAGCTCGTCACTGATTCTTACCAAAAGAAATTTTCATTTTGAATTGCTCATGAAAAATGCATGTCACAGATAGGAACATACTGGATTTACTTTATAGAGTGTGTGAAAATTCCCATTTCCTCCCTCATATTATCCTTTTCACTCTTACTGGGGCAAATGACCTGAGTTTCCTCCCCCAAAATACAACATTCTCTACCATCACCATCTCTCTTTTTCTGTTACAGTGAAACTCTCAATTGTGGATACTAATCGGACTAAATAATTTTTCTATATCTGGGAGGTGTCCTCAAATGGGAGGGGCCACATTTTATAAACAAAATTGTGTCAAGACAGAAATAAAAATTTGATATGTGCCTCTACATTACATACTGAACAAAATACAAAACTGTACCATAGTCAGGTTATACACATCTCCAATTAGCTTACTGTAAATGAAAGCAGTAATGCAGTACAGTACTTACTATTTTATGATAATTTCTTAAATAAATCAGGCAGGTTTTTTTGGCGAGTGAACTGTGCATGAGTAAATCTCTGTTTAAGGAGGCGTAAACAGTAACAGCCAACCAACCCTTATCAATATTGTTCTTATATTATCATTTAGACTTTCAAGGCCCGTGATACTATCCATAATGTAGAATTTTGGGCTTACGCCGTGTTTTATTTAATCAAACTCGACACGTTTCAAAAGAAACCATGTCTTTCTTCATCAGGAATAAATGGAGAGACGACTAAATTGTTGCTAAGAGAAAGCTACAAAGAAACTAAAACAGGTGCCCTAGGATGGATGCCATTTTAGCCCCATGTTAGGGACAATGAAAAGCAGCTGTGTATTACTTTCTGAAGGTTCTGATAATAGGTAGCCAGGACGTTCTTGCCCATATAAAGCAATTTCGTCCCAGAATCATCAGAGAGGCGGTTGAAATATGTAAACACCCAGATAATGGAACCGCGACACCGGCTACAATCTCAGCGAGTCCTGGCTACCTATTATCAGAACCTTCAGAAAGTCATACACTGCTGCTTATATAATATTGTTCTTGCAGCTTACTGACCTGTGAGTCTTAAGCCTATTCTTCTTAAAAATATGTACGGGAATACAGTACAGTTTTCAAAGTAGAGATTTTCTCATTTTGCAAATTTTACGTTTGAAACCCGAATGATTTTGTCCGCATAACGGAGGTTAAGCAGACTTTCTGGCCTTCGAAGATGTCTGTGTCCGTAAAAGAGAGTTCAGTTTATTAACAGTTAGATTTAATTTCATTTGGGACATAAAATTCTGTCCCTATATAGGGAGTGTCCGCATCAGAGAAGTGTCCGTAAAGAGAGGTTTCACTGTATTTAGTAGGATGGTTTAGTGCTTAAGAAAAAGGACTAGCTTTCATTTGCATTACTTTTTGACCATAAAGTAAGCTTTTCAAGTAGATGTGACAAAAAAAAATATTTTTCTACCCTTCTCTGTACATTCTAACCAGGTTGTCTATAATTTAATAAATGATCACTGAAAGGAAGAATGGTATTGTCCTAATGGAAAAAAGAGAAAGAAAGACATTTGGCATTTGTTTTCATTAGTATGAGCAGTAGAATTGACTGGCTGGAAGTCACCATGTGTCTTATATACATGCCGTGTTAAGTAACTCTTCCTTTCTACTTTCCTTTTTGCCAACTTTTGAACGGTAATGTTACCATACTAGTACCCTCTACTACTGAAGTCTCCAAATGTGGTATGCAGCCTCACATTCGTAGTGATGTTAAATGCTACTCTTTCTATATACAGTATAACATGACCATCAAGGAATTTTACTTGTTTATGTATTGTGGAACTTGTTCATGCTTATGCAACCCTGGCGGAGGGATAGTTGTTACACTCAACACCTGTGCAAACAATTGGTTTTCTCTCTCATTCACTCTGACAGCCAGCTTCACAGTATGCATGAACATTTCATCAATTATCTGGCCATGAGAAGTGGCTGCTTGCCATCTAATCTCCATTTTTTGTTTGCTTTGTATTGTTTTGTGTTCAACCTAAAAGTCAGTCTGATCCCTCTTCAGAAAACCGTAATCTGGAGCAAATCCTATGACTGGTAACCAACCCACTCATAGCAGACTGTTTAAACTCTTGATTTTAAAAAATGTGTTTTTCTCTATGCCAACTTTCCAGCCAGAGTATTCTTGTTTAAATTTATCTGCATTGACATGCCTGGCAAGTAAAAATTGGAGGGTAACTTGGGGGGAGTTGTAAATGTTACTATCTTATTATAGGTAGTTGCAACTTCAGACATTTTCCCTTAAGTTACATTTTCTATCTTGGAGAGATTTTATTAATAAATTGTGTAAAATTTGGGTACAGTACCTATTTTCAAATTTCCCAGCATAACCTGAAAATTTTTAGTCCAAGAATTTGATGTCAGGAATCCTAGAATACCACTCATCAAGGGAAATAAAGTCAGGCACATTCATCTTGAGCCACTGCTGCATTGTTTGAGCCCCATGAACAGGTTCAGAATCCTACTCAAATATCCGGTCCTGACCATGAAAAAGGGTATAATTCAGATCATTGACCACTGTCTTTTGGTTGATGTTTTACCCCCTTTCCGGACTTCGGAGGTGTCATCATAATTCATCTCCCATGGCTGAAGAAAGGTGACAGCCTCTTTGTTCCCTTGGGCCATAATTGATAGTTTCCTGTGAACTAATAGCATACAAGCTATCAATTTGAGTTTTATAAGCCTCCTCAGCTGGGGCAGTTTTCCTGTGGATATACTGTGTAGCTGTGCTATATGTCCCCCTCCAATGTTTATTTGCCAGAGATGACAATGCTGTACTCAAAGGCACACTTCATAAAAGTAAATGTGGTATGTTCTTCTAGAACAGCGAGTAACTGTTGCTGTTTTGGTATGTCGATGTTTACCCCTCCAAGTTTGTACCTTATTTATTTATGTGTTGTGTATTGTTATGTCAGTTATACTTTTAATAATTGCTCATGTTTTGCTCAAACTACAGTATTTTAATATTGGTGGTTCAGAAGTGATGGAGCAAACTCTAAGGGTAAAACGTGCACTTTATTAAAATGCCGGGGCGGTTCCTTTCAATAGGTCCACGGCCGATTTTCTTACAAAATCCCTTCCGTGACCCATCCTGAAGAGTAAATAAATGGCCATTGGCTGCATTAACCCATTAACGTCATTTGACGAGCTCTGGTCGTGGTGACACATTCCTTCATTTACATTCGTGTAATCCTATCTCGTTTCCATATAACTTGCCAGAATCCTGAAATAATGGAACAATAATCCCATTACATATCATTTTAGCAGTTACAGTGGGGTTTCCAATAAGCTAATAAAACAGTTCGTGTCAGATTCAGCGCCCGCGTTAGCGCGCAATGCCCATCTTGAAATTTCATAATTTCAAAATAAATTACTCTCTATGTTTTAGAGCTGCAATAACAAAAATTTGTGATGAAGCTTGGTATGATCAAGGCAAAATGACAGCCACTCCATACAGCTGATGGACATGAGAGAGAAGCTGATATTCAGAAAGGTGTAAGGCAAGGCTGCAACTTATCACCCTTACTTTTCAATCTTTACATGGAACAAGCAATGAAGGAAATTGGAGAAAAATTTAAAGTGGGAGTGAAGATTCAAGGAGAAATAATTTCAACTCTGAGATTTGGCAATGACATCGTCATCTTGGCCGACACGCCTGAAGATTTAAATGAGTTTTTGAATGGTATGAACTCCGTCTTGAGGAAAGAAATCATGATGAAAATTAATAAATGTAAAACAAAAATATTGGAATGCAGCCAAAAGAAATCAAAAAATTCTATGGACATAAAATGGCTAGTGAAAAGCTGAAGGAAGTAGGAGACTTCTGTTACTTAGGAAGCAAAATAACCAGTGATGGACAAAGCAAACAGGATATAAAAAGTAGGTTGGCTCAGGCAAGGAAAGCATTTCTACAAAAAAGGAATCTGTTCACATCGAATATAGATTTAGGAATTAGAAAGTCATTTATGAAAGCCTTTGAAGGAGCGTGGCACTCTATGGAAGTGAAACTTGGACTTTTGGTGCAGCAGAAAAGAGAAGAATTGAAGCGTTTGAAATGTGGTGCTACAGGAGAATGATGAAGATCAGATGGGTAGATAGGGTTACAAACGAAGAGGTATTAAGACTAGTGGGAGAGGAGAGATGTTTCTGGCGACTGCTAATGAAGAGAAGAGATAGGTTGGTAGAACACATACTGAGACACCCAGGAATAGCTAGCCGAGTTATAGAAGGAAGGGTCGAGGACAAGAACTGTAGGGGTAGACCAAGGTTAGAATATGTTAAACAGATTGCCTCCATGTGGGGTGTGCTAGCTATGTAGCGATGAAACGATTAGCTCAGGACAGGGAGGCATGGAGCGCTGCATCAAACCAGTCAAAAGACTGAAGACTCAAACAACAACCATACATTCAAGATGGCGTCTGGGCATAGACTACTATTATAACTTAATAAAAACTTGATATCTATAAAAACTTATAAAAACAGTTCTGCGCATGTCAAAAAATCAAGGCGCAGCTCAAAAGCTGTTCTGCGCACGTCAAAAAATCAGGTCCCAGCTCAAAAACTGTTCTGCACACGTCAAAAAATGTAATTGCGCAATTAAAACAAACCTTAGTTACAAAGAAGTACCATATAAGGGAACTTGCTGATGCATACAAAATTTCAATAAAATATCGTTATTGGTTTGTATTTTATGTATATATTTGTAGTGTAACTAATCTCAGACCACTGCCGGGTGAATAAAATATGATTTCACAGTCAACAATGTGACCATTAAATTATGACTGGAATGGGTTAATGAAATTATTAAAAGCAGAATTTAAAAAAACATCAGTGAACACGAGTCCCTTGTGCGCCTCATCATGTGTGTTCAATAGTTCATTGAACCTCCAAGGATCTGTCTTAAAAATTATAATTTAGTTGTAAATATTGGAAAATCAATGTGTTGGTGACAATTTGAATTCCAAAATATGGGCGAGTTGCTCACTTACCATTGACACAAGTACAGTGATTCTCTCTCACGACTCGGCCGGCCGGCGCGCCCAGTTTGTCTGCCTCCGGTTGGCTCATCACTCCACGCTCGGCGTAGCATGGCGCTTCGCTCACCTTATCAGTGCATGACATGAGATAACAATTAAAATTAAGAAAATAACAATTAGTTAAATAAGCTCGTACCTTATGACAGGAGATGTTGAAAATTTTCTCCTCATACATCCACACATTTCCGGCATCATCTTGGGAAACTCCGGTTCACACGCGTGAGTTTGTCTTCCCTAATTGAGGCTTTATATCTCTCCGGATATGTTCATCCAGTTCACCCAACGTGTGAGGGTTTCTTGCATACACTTTATTCTTTAAGCACCCATATAAATAAAAGTCACAAACAGTTAAATATGGGGACCGTGACAGCCATAAGTCCGTACTAATTACACGGTATTCAAAAATTTCCTCAATAAAGTTTAATGTGTCATGAGCTGTATGCGCGGTGGCAGAGTCGTGCTGAATGTATCCATTTCGAGAGTTAGTGTCAGTCAGTTCGTCAAAAAATGGTTTGAGTATATTATCCCTGTACGTTTGTGCATTAATTGTACCTTGAAAAAGGATAGGCCCTAAAATAATGTATCCATTCACTGCCCACCATACTCCGACCCATTCGTTATGTAGAGGAATTTCGTATATGCGATGGGGGGTTTCTCTACTCCAATATCTGTTATTCTGCGTCATCGAACTATACCCATGTAAATGGAACCAAGCTTCGTCCGAAAAAAATATTAACATATCCGGAGAGAAATAGCCTCAATTACGAAAGACGAACATATGCGTGTGAATCGGAGTTTCCTAAGACGATGCCGGAAATGTGTGGATGTGGGAGGAGAACATTTAGAACATCTTCTGTCGTAAGGTAGTAGCAGCTTATTTTATTAATTTTAATTGTTATCTCATGTCATGCACGGATGACGTTAGCGAGATGCTATGTTGTGCCGAGCAGGGAGTGATGAGTCGACGGGAGACAGATGGGCTGGACACGCCAGCCGGCCGAGTCGTGAGAGAGACTCACTGTAGAAGTATCGCTCTGTGCTAGGAACCCACCGGCTAGTGATCTTGGCCTGAGGGAAGGGGGCTATATGGTTCTTTAACCCTCACCTCATTTCATAACGTTAGTAGTCACATGGGGTGTTTTCTATTGCACTATATGGCATAAATTTCAATAATCGTCCGATTGAAAACGTTTTCCCTTGAGTTGTTTTTTTAACGGACCAAACAGATGGAAGTTGCAGGGTGACAAGTCCGGGCTGTAGGGTGGTTGCTCAAGTTGCTCCCACTTGAACGTGGCCAATAGACCTTGTGTGACATTAGAGACATGTGGGCGAGCGTTATCATGGAGCAGAATCACTCCTTTCGTGAGCAGTCCAGACCATTCTTGATGGACTTGCGTAGGCCACGGAGTGTCGCACAATACACGTCACTGTTAATGGTTCATCTCAAGGGAAAACGTTTCCAATCGGATGACGAACTAAAGGACACTGTACAGGATTGCCTCCTGTCACAACCACTAGACTTCTGGGAACAGGGAATCCTGTGGCTAGTGAAGCACTGGGACACCTGTGCACAGGCCTGTGGTGATTACTTTAGAATAACGAATAAATTGTACCCACGGTATCGTTTCGTAGGTACCTTTTCATTTGAATACTCCTCATACGAACCCTCGAGTAGGTTGATCAGGAACTGCCAATAGTGAGTCCTCATATGGACAGTTTGCAAGATATATCCAATTGTTATGTTAAGATTCACCACTGACTTGTATGTTTCTACTGATATTCATTGTGTCTTGTTCTATTTTCTTAAACCCTATGTTGTATTATCTTAATATCTTACATTCTGCCATGTCTAAGGTTGTGGTATCAAATCCTGGCACAGTAGGTTCACATTTAAGGATGCTTAAATATGAGGGACTCTAGTCAGTAGATTGCTGGCATGTCAAAGATCCTCACATGGGCATAATTCTGGCACCCCTATGTCACTTAAGTATTTTCAATTAAAATGGATGTTAAGTCTATAACATCGTCACCATGTGAAGTGGATGGGAAAAAGACAAAGTCAGTGACTGATCTGAACATGACATTCACATAATTATACAGGGTGTTTCTTTTGCTGAAGCGGTGTCGGCGGGTGGCTGCCGGGCGCGCGGGCTTACCGCCAACCAACCGAGCAGTTGGAAACCTTAACAAAGTACATTAATTAATGGTAAATTCACCAGAAAAACATGATTAAAGAACTTACCTATCCACACGAGATGCTGAGAGTGTCCTCCTTCAGCTGACAGACAGGCGTTGTACCGTGTAAATAAATTAGCGTTTACACGTTGTAATTCCCTTCTGTTGTGAGGGATATCTGCTGCCGTATATTGTTCTCCAGCTCCACTAGAGTATGGGTATCTGTACACTTCGTATTGAAAATTAACCCACAGTTAAATATCAAACTGGCTTAGGTCTGTGCTTTGATTACAGTAATTACAGTAAACTCACAGGGGGAAAGGTGCAGGAGTAGCTACATAATGTAATGCTGTAACGTCCAAAGTTACTGTCTGTCAGCTGAAGAAGAACATTTTTATTATCTTCTGTGAAAAGATAAGTTCTAACCTTTAACTGGTGATGTGAAGTCATCCAGATTCCCAAGAAATAAAAAAGCATCTGTGCTGCAGCTGTTGTTTATGTTACCTTTTATCCGTGCGCTGACACTACACACCCTCATTGATGAAAGTTTAGTGACTTAATGACTTTAATGACCCTGGTTAGCTCGCCTCCGCCTCGCGCAACCCTGCGGACCGAGCTCAGCCGGCTGGCGGAAGGCGCGTGCGCCCGGCCGTCGGCCGCCGACCCCGTTCCAGCAAAACAATCTCGCTGTATCTCACAAATCGTTTAATTTGCCAGCTGGTGTTCATTGAGGCTCTTTAGCTTCCATTGGAGTGCACATTTTTATCCTTACAGTATTGTACCATTCCCTCTCAAATACCTTGAATCATACAGAGGTTATTATATTTAAGCTCTTGATGCTAATGTCAAATATAATGGTTAAGAATTTACAATTCAATTAAAATAGATATTTGCCTCTCTAAACACTAAGCTCATGTTATTCAGTTCAGAGTGGACTGTAGTAAGATTTTAAGTTACATATTAGTTCCCATATTGAAAAGTGAAGTTCAATATGAACAAGTTCTTTGACGGTTTTGAGAACTTCAAAAACTGATTTTGTTGACTGAAATTTTCAATTTTTTAAAATATTCGGTATATTCTTGAGTATTAATTCAAAAACTAAGCATACAGAGGACTTAATTTTAGCAGTAGGCTAACATTAATAATGTATAAAATAATATAGGATTTACTTATATACATTCTAATATTTCACATGAATTCGAATTTCAGTTGGATCTGCACGAGGCGAACCGGAAGTTAGCGAATGGCGCAGCGAGAGCTGGAGAAGAAACTTCCGCCCTTAGAATGCAACTAGATGAACAAAAGAAACAGTTAGAAGATCAGAGGAGGAAGTTAGAAGAACATAAAAAGGGAGTAGATAGTAAAAGTAGACAATTAGAAGAAAAAGAAAAATCTATAACCGAGCTAGATCTAAAACTAAAGAAGAGAAAAGAAAAGCTGGATCAAATGGAGGGACAGTTACAAAGAGTAAGTATGAGAATCATGAAGATGATTTACATAGTATTTTCAAAAGCTATTAACACATTTTAAATTATAAAAGGTGGCTGGGAAGTCTCCATATACTGTATATCTTAGTATTCTCCACTGGATGTTATTACATTAGAGTTGATCCCTCAGCATGCCTTCCTTCGGAGGGGAAGTAAAGCCGGCGGTCCCATGTCATAGATTTATGGCATGATAAAGAACCTTTCACTAATTATACTTGTGTGAAGCTAAATTATAGGTTATCTTTGACTAACACTCTTAGGTTCCAACATTAGTCGCCAGGAGCCGACTGCAGTGGCATCTAGTAACCAAGTTCAGAACTAGTTGGTTGTTGTCGGTGGCATTTGGTAGCGAAAGTTGGAACTACTTGAAAATCGAATGTATGCAGTCCTTACTTGAATTATAAACAGATAACTCACACTAATACAGCCTTCACAATTAGCACCAGTTATCAGACAGATTCTACACACACCCAAAGTACACAGGGCTATATGACCGCGTTGTTGCAGCCCCTAAACTGAGGAACCAACCATTAGAGTTGGCAACTGTTCTAACTGCTTGGGAAGTTATCCTAAAAAAATGCTTTTTATATATCGGAAGTTGTACAGGCCAATTGGCGTAACCCATTCAAATTCCCAAATGAAGATTATGTTTGAATCTAATGGTTATTAATGTGTGATCGAACATGATTGATGCATTATGAAATATTTTCAACTCTCTAAGACTTCATTCATTTTAGACAGATGTGCATTTCATCATTCTGTTTATAAGCCTCTGTTGGAAACAAATTATTTACAGTCCTACACAATTCCCCTGTGGCAACTAGCATTGTGGCCTTATGCCATTCCACACCATTCACCTTAAAATAGCTTCCTCGGTAGTCCAGCGTTAGTGTTTGCTTTATGATCCCGATATCGCTGGTTTAATTCCTAGCTGAAGAAGTCAGATTTTTGAATGGTGGGAAAACCCCATGATGAGTTATACGATGTTGGCTCGTAAAAGATCTATTTGGTGATCACAATACAAAATTAATTAACTCTGAGCCACAGGTTAAGCTGCAGAGTTCCAGTTTCACTGCCAGATGGCACTGTTAAATAGAATATCATGATTGGAGAGTAGATCATCTTCATGGCTTCGGTAGCATGCTGAACTGCTGTGTCCAAGATAGCAGGTTCAAACCCGGCCGAAGTCGTCGGATTTTTTAAGAGCGTTAAAATCCTTCAGTATGCCTTCCTTCGGAGGGGAAGTAAAGTCGGCGGTCCTATGTCATAGATTTATGGCGTGTAAAAGATCCTCCCACAGACTAAACTTGTGTGATGCTCTATCAAAGTTCCAACGTTCACCACTAGGTATCAGTGACATCTTGTAGCGAAAGTTGGAACTACTTGAAATTGAACAGAACTTGTAGCTCATCCTATGGGTGTCCGCTTGAAGCAGCTACAGCCTCTGGCGAGCCAAACATGTCCTCGGATACTCCCGGCACTAAAAGCCATACGATAAATAAATAAATACTGTAAATGGCTCCAACTCAAAGATAACCAGGTAGCTGAGGTCATAATTAATCATCAGCATCATTAGCTTGCCACGGTGGGTGAATGGATAGAGTGTCGGTTTACTAACCCCAAGATTGCAGGTTCGCTCCTGGCCGTGGTAAGTGATTTTTGAAAGGCGGCAAAAATACGACACACATGTCATACGATGTTGGCATGTCAAAGAACCCATTTGAATTCAGTAGGCCGTGTTCATAATGGCAAAATTAATCTCGGGAGTTTCCGCCAACACAAAGTTCCTCATTTCTCTACTAGAAAGTGCTATAGTGTACAAGGAGCTTAGATATCTAATCTCCTTGACTTTCATAGTGATTCAAGGAACAACTAAACTTGACATGCAAGCTACCCTCTCGGTGTCAAATTACAAAACTTGCACCCAGCACCCGAGGCCATACGATATTATTATTATTATCAGCATCATTATTATTATTTTATTTTTAACATTTCGTGGACGGCCTTCTTTGCAGCCCAGTATCGTTGCATTCTTTTCCTAGCAGCCTGCCTCCTTTCCACTTTCCATCCGCTGTTCAGTTTGTCTTCTTCGTGATAGCCCTTAAAGTTATAATCTCCTGCTGGTACTTGATTCTATCAGCGATGTCTTTGCGCTTCATACCCATTTTTTCTAGATCCTTCTTGACCTCTCTGAAAGACTTATCAGAGGTTTTAGGTCTGCCATCAAGTATGGTGAAAATTCTGTTAGTCAACGGCCTTCGTCCATTCTAAATAGGTGACCATAGAATTTGAGTCTTCTCTTCTTTATGGATTCCAACAGTCATTTCCTAAGGATCTTTCTCTCAAACTTCTCTGCTTCCCTCAAATCAGCCTTCCACCTTATAAAGTCCACAGCCAAAAAGACCATGACAAAAAAAAAGACCACAAGCAATAATGCCCACCAAACCAAATGTCCAGAGTGACAAAATGTCCAGGAATATATGCACCCCATTCAAAATGACCTCAATTAATGATGTCCAGAGAAAGAAAATGTCCAGGAATATTTAAACCCCGTTAAAAATGTTCTCAAATATTGATGTTCATTAAGATAGGATTCTTATCATTTCAACTCTTTCTTAACTATTCTTTTTTGAAATGGAATGAAAAATGTCCAGACTGACCCTTTATTTATAGGTTCAATAAGTTAGCAAAGTGAAATACCGGGAGCGAGCTAGAGGTGGGTACTACCGCCTGGAGATGCACATGCTGTTGTGTCGGTGTCGAGAAGAGCTGGGTACGCCCGGTTGTTAATGATAATAATGTTATTGGTTTTACGTCCCTTTTAACTACACTGGCTTTTAGAGACGCTGGGGTGCCGGAATTTCGCCCCGAAGGGGATCTTTAACGTGCCAGTAAATCTACTGACACGGCTCCCTCGCATTTGAGCACCCTCAAATGCCAGCTGACTGCACCAGGTTTCGAACCTACGCCCGGTTGTTGGTACCTGTGTGAAATAACAGATGGATGCATGGCAGATCACCATGAATCTTTGGAGGTGGTTGTGCCAACCCTCAACCGCATTGTTTGTTCGTTGTTCGCCGTTCAAGGCCGCTTGATACTGGTTCCATACGTTGATTGGGAAGCGCGGTGACGTCCGTCTATTCTGGCGTAGTGTTCCCTTCACGTAGTACGATGCCAGGTGGTTGATAATTTCTTCAAGTCTGTTGTCCATGTCTCCCACTACATCATCAAATACCTCTTCCACGTCATCCAGTGGCACAAAAGGCAGAGCCATGAGAGCAACGACGTCTTGTCGGACGTCGCTCCCTACGGTCTCGTTTTCTCCTTTAAGCCCCCGATCACATTTTGACCTTTGGCCGTTTTGTACTCTGGACATTTTGACATGTGGACCAAAAACCAATGGACCAAAAAACCTGGCCATTTAAGACCTGGACCAAAAGGTGTGGACTTTCTTGTACCTGGACATTCTAATTGTGGGCATTATGTCTGGTAACCTCAAACCAGCCTTTCCAGTAATTCAGAAGCGTTCGCTTCTTTAGAGATACTCGGTTTTAATCACCATATTGTAATGTCTGAGTTTAGCTTGCATTGAGATTGCTTTTTTTCTTGTATAAGTTGTGTGTTCTACGAAACGCTGCAGCCATTCTATCGTGTCTGCTGTTGTTTGCTGCGCTTTCATTGGCTCCCATCTATACAACCTCACCAAGGTACTTGAGGCTATTGACTCTCTCAATTTTACCATGCCTCGTCTTTAGGTGTTCTGGAGCTGTCGAGATGTTCGTTAAGTACTTTTTTTTTAAGGAAATCTGACTGATCTTTCAAAAAAAAAAATCTGTTCAACAGCAGCTGCGCCTGTGGTTCTAGACAGGATCGCCAGATCGAGGTCAAGCAGTTCATCTTAATACCATTCTTGGAACCTCCAATGTAGACTTGGTTATAAAACCTTCATTTTGAAGTTCTTTTTTTCCACTCACGGATAACCTTTTCCAACACACAATTGAAGAGGGTTGGCGAGAGCCCATCACCCTGTCTAACACCTGTTTTGATTTCAAACTTCCTGGAAAAGCAGCTTTGGTGGCATAGTTGGTAGCATGCTGAACTGCTGTGCCCAAGATGCGGGTTCAAACCCAGCCGAAGTCGTCGGATTTCTTAAGAGCGTTAAAATCCTTCAGTATGCCTTCCTTCGGAGGGAAAGTAAAGCCCTTGTGATAGATTTATGGCATGTAAAAGATCCTTCCACAGACTAAACTTGTGTGAAGCTAAATTTCTAGGTTAGATTTCATTGGAACGCTCTATCAAAGTTCCAACGTTCACCACTAGGTATCATTGCCATCTGGTAGCGAAAGTTGGAACTAATTGAAATTGAATGGAACTTGTAGCTCACCCTATGGGTGTCCGCTAGAAGCAGCTACAGCCTCTGGCGAGCCGAACATGTCCTCGGATACTCCTGGCACTAAAAGCCATACGATAAATAAAATCCCTGGAAAGTTCCCCCATAAACTTTACTTTGTTGCGGGTGTGAGCTAAGGTCTGCTTTATGAGTTCCGGTGTTTTGGCATCCAATCTGAATACACTCAAGGTGCCAAGTGCACTCCTCAGTCGATTGAATCGTATGCTTTCAGGAAACCTACAAAGACCACTACCCGGTCTTTTGATGCATAATTTACCATTACTCTTTTCAAATTCCATTTCTGCTCAATGCACGATCGTCCTTTTCTGAAACCACGTTGATATTCACCAAGTTGGTGATCTATTTGCTCCACTAGTCTGGTCTGAAGGGCTTTTGAGAGTACCTTATATGCTATAGGAACAATAGAGATACCCCAGTAATTGACTAATTGTTGACATCTGTTTTATCGCCCTTTTTATGGAAAGGTGAATCAATGCTGTTTTCCATTCAACGAGGATCATCTCAGTTTCCCAGACCTGTAACATTTCATGAGTTAATGCCTTGATAGTTATATCTCCACCACTCTTTAGTATCTTGAATGTGATTGAATCTTCTCCTGCAGCTTTGTTGTTCTTGAGTTCAGTGACAATCTGCAGAGTTTCATCATAGTTTGGTGGGAATGAATCTTGGTTGATCTCTTGTGGAATATTTATTAGTCCATTTATCTCTGAGTTCTTCACAGTTCAACAGTTCCTCAAAGTAGCTTGCCAAGATCTCACCATTTTTTTTTTTTTTTTTATCGTTTCGGTCGTCTATGGACCACATTATTTGGACTGCCTTTTCCCTCGTTCTTTCACATTGTCCCAGTATTCGCGCATTCTTCTTCGGTGAGCTTCCTTTCATTCTTCGGTTCACTTCTTGCAGGTTTTCAATATAGGTTTTGGCTGAAAACTCTGTATCTCCCCAAGTTTCTTCTTCAAAGAGTCACGTTCCAAGATGTCCTCATGTGATATCCCCAGTTCTTGTAGGACTTTTTCCACCTCTGTAAACCAGATCCCTTTGGTTTTCTTTCCCACAAAGTAAGCACAGATTAGATTGGACAATCTTCCGGAGTTCATTCGTGTTAAATGGCCACAAAAGGAGAGTCTTCTTTTGCGAATGGTGTCTGTTATTTTCTCCACATGTAGATAAAGTTCATAATTTTGTATTATTATTATTGAAACCCTCTCACCTCCACGCTGGAGTTGATTTACAATTAACTACCCTCATTAACACAAGCCTACAGAATTTACTGTCTTTAAATACAGGCCACAAGTGATTTTAACATTACTCCCGACTTTGAATGGGCGCCAAGGTCGACCATATGGGTCTTCCTGAATAAAATAGGGTAAAATACGGTACACAACTGTTGCCCCGACTATGAAAATCCTTATCCCAGGTGTAGGGCATTTGGCATGCGTTTGCTGATGTACCAGGTTCATGCAAGACAGGAATATTAACACACATGAATTTTAAAGAGATAATCTATTGGCTGTACTATACACATATATACATAATCTACAACACAAAATACCCTTCATACACTCGTGAAATAATACAGTACCTTGCCACTGAATTTAGGCTCTGAGAGCAGGAAAACACTGACGGCCATATCCGACCCAGGCATAATAGCCACCTACGTATATACACTGTACCGTCCGTACACAAAATATCTACACACGTTAAGACTGGTTCATTCTACTTTCTTTCTTCTGGAACTGCACGTTCACGTCTCCATTCTCGCATGACTTTGATGAAATGTTTACGACTGAAATATCCTTTAGGCGTGGTAAGTTATTACCGACAGCCCATGGTATGGATGGACCCATGAAATGTACGTAGCCTCCAATAGCCCGTAAGAGCTCAGTGGATAGCTAAAAATTAGTCACTGCTCATTCGTATTACGATACCATGATCGAGTAATAACGACACTAAATTGCAAGTAGACAAACGGACTTTCGCTGTACAAGCAAGAAGGCGATCTCTAACTGTTCGTTACGGAAACCATGTCACGTAAAACGACCCTGGGCGTTAGTAGATCAGTGTTCTGCCGATAAAGCAATAAGACGAGCTCAGAACGCCAGACACGCCATTATATGCACTGGCGCAGGGCTACATAACCCCAACGTTTCTGCCGGAACTAATTTGTGCGTGGCCCGCTCCTAGCGGAACATCCGTGTCAACACATGAACATCAGAAAGTCGAAATCCACACTGACGTCACACAGTAGTTTCCACACGAAGTTCATGGGAGTTCATGCCATAAATAGCCTAGGTAATCCCACACAAGCCGAATTACTGCCTGTCTTTTCCGGGTATGTCACATATCCAGCACTCGAAAATACCAATACATTGTACCTTTATAGTACAGCCACAAATCTAACATTTAACATTACTAGGTCAAAATAAAGCAATTAACCCCAAACCAAAATGAAATAATGCTTCTATTTAATACAGCCTTATATCCTTATTCCCAAAACGTAATAAATCGCAAAACCCTGTATTTTATAATATCAAATATCCAAAAACCGATAATTAATAAACAGTGATCCTAGGTTGTCCGGACCATCCAAAGATGAATCCGTCCACAAAAACACACAGGCACAATAAAAATCACCTCTGCAACCCCACGTTAACCCAATATAATAAGATACGAATAAAATACCCCAAACTAACTGCACAAGGCACAAAACCCGAGGGTGAGCTACTGTAACTGAATAAATTCGGTTACATTATTATTATTATTATTATTGTTACTTTTTACATTGTTATGGCCATCTGTGGAGGGCAATATAACTTATTTAGTTAATGATGTTTTTTTCTTCACCGAAAATCTCTTCATCTGGGCACTTATTTATTTATTTAGCGTATGATGCTTCATTTGACAATCGTTTGAAATGTATTTTACATATAATGGTTATTAGAGAAAAAAAACAACACATATTTATATACATGGATATAATGTATTACAGACTAACTAGGAGCGGCTTCGGTGGCGTAGTCGGTAGCATGCTGAGCTTCTATGCCCAAGATAGCGGGTTCAAACCCGGCTGAAGCCGTCGGATTTTTCAAGAACGTTAAAAATCCCTCAGTATGCCTTCCTTCGGAGGGGAAGTAAAGCCGGCGGTCCCATGTCATAGATTTATGGCATGTTAAAGAACCTTCCACTAATTGCACCTGTGTGAAGCTAAATTGGATAGGTTAAGAATGTAAACAACGCTCTTGAAGGTTTCTACGTTCGTTGCCAAGAGCCGAATGTGGTGGCGTCTAGTAGCTAAGTTCTGAACTTGGCCTAGTAGTTGTTGACGGTGGCGCTTGGCGGCAAAAGTAGGAACTAATTGAAAAATTCTAAGTTGCAGTACTTAAATTAAAAAACAGATAACACACACTATTACAGTCATCACAATTAACACCGGTTATCAGACAGATTCTACACACACACCCAAAGTACACGGGGCTGCATGACCATGTTGTCGCAGCCCCTAAACTTAAGAACCAACCAACCAGACTAACTAGGAGGCACGTCTGAGATTTCATCGCAAGCTGATGTCTAGTCCTTCCAACCAAGTGAGTGCCCCAGGGGTTACTTGATGTAGCTCCTCCATAGACCCAGTGAATGCTCATCGAGGACATTCTTTCATGATGTGGCTGATGGTTTGCACTTCAGCACCACAGTTGCAGGAAGGAGACTCCAACCACCCCCATTGGTGTAGTGCAGAAGCAGTTCTTCCAACGCCGCAGCGTATTCTGTTTAGTCTGGTCCAGATGGTGCGTGTGAGGTTGAACCCAGGAGGATTTGCTGTTGGGTCATCGATGTTGATTAGACCGTGTGGGCATTGAAAATCTTCCTCTGTTCTTCAGTCCATGGTGGTGATATTCTCAGAGAAATGATGGTTGTTGATTACTGTTCTGAACAGGTATCCTCTGTGATGCCAATCTCTTGAAGGACTTTTTCTATTTCACCGAGCAAGTTGTTCTTGACTTTCATTGAGAGAGCAAGGTTGAGAATACGGTACTATTTTTTTGTCGTGTAGCCTCCTGAGAGGCTGAGTGCAGGTCTTTCTAGTTGACGCCCGTGGGCGACCTGCGCGTCGGGATGAGAGATGAGATGAATGGATGAAAGTGGGCAAGGATGTGGAAGGAAGCGGCCGTGGCCTGTCAGAAGGTACTGTCCCAGCATTTGCCTGGTGTTGAAAATGGGAAACCACGGAAAACCATTTCAAGGACAGCCAACAGTGGGGCTCGAACCCACGCGTCTACCGAGTCAGCAGAGAGCTTGGCCCCATGACCTAACGCCGCGCTTTAGCCAGCGTAGCCACTCCTGTCGGTGGTAATTTTGGTGAGCCTGCCATTGTTTCATTCTGAGAATGTGGCCATAGGACTTCAATCACCTTTTCGTGAAGGTGTCGGTGATATTTTCAGCATGCTGAAGAAGCTCCTGTGACTTCCATTTCATAATATTATTATTATTATTAATAATATTGTTATATTGTAGCATCAAAGAGGTTCCTCGTCACTTGCAGCTGAGAGAGGGCAAGATTGGTTGGTTGGTTCCTTAGATTAGGGGCTGCGACATCGCGGTCATTTAGCCCCGTGATTTTGGGTGTGTGTAGAATCTGTCTGATAACCGGTGTTAATTGTGATGTCTGTATTAGTGTGTGTTATCTGTTTTTAATTCAAGTAAGGACTGCAGACATTGAATTTCAAGTAGTTCCTACTTTTGCTGCCAAATGCCACCGTCAACAACTACTAGTTCGGAACTTGGCTACTAGACGCCACCACAGTCAGCTCCTGGCGACGAACCTATGAACCCTAAGAGCGTTGTTTAACCTATAATTAATTTAGCTTCACACAGGTGTAATTAATGGAAGGTTCTTTAACATGCCATAAATCTATGACATGGGACCGCCGGCTTTACTTCCCCTCTGAAGGAAGGCATACTGAGGGACTTTTAACGCTCTTAAAAATTCCGACGACTTCGGCCGGGTTTGAACCCGCGATCTTGTGCATAGAAGCTGAGCATGATACCAACTACACCACCGAAGCCGCTGATGAGGGCAAGATTAAAAGAGTTAAAAGCTTTAAGTACTAGGGCGAAAGAATACTGGAGAATGGGTCAGAAAAAGAAGCTATCAAAGACCGGATAAGAAAAATTGAAATGGCTTACCAATTGACGAAGGACACTTACAACAAGAAAGTCCTATTGTATGGGGCTAAACTAAGATACCTAGACACTGTCGTCAAACCCAAAAGTCTGTATGCAGCAGAAACGTTGCAATGATTGGGAAAGGTGGGCTTGAAAATGTCAGAATAAAAAGAGAGAAAAATGTGTAGGAAAATCGTGGACCCAAAGATAAAAGATGGAGAGAGAAGACTAAGACCAAACAAAGAATTGTACCAGAAGACTGAAGGAGTGGTTGAACTGGTGAAGAAGAGGAGATTGCAGTTCTATGGACACCTCCTGAGAATGGATGGCAACAGACTGACAAAAATAATTTTTGAATTTTTCAGTAAGAGAAAGACAGAGCTCAAATGGTTTTGAGAAGTGAGAACAGTCCTAACCAAGATGGGGGTACAAGAAGACGACATAGCAGATAGGGAGAAATGTTGACGACTAATTAAGGAGTACAGAGTTTTCCAGGGGACAGGGGAGGAGCTAGTGACAAAGAAAAGAACAGATTGGTTGGTTGGTTCCTTAGTTTAGGCGCTGCAACAAAGCGGTCATGTAGTCCCATGTACTTTGGGTGTGTGTAGAATTTGTCTGATAACCAGTGTTAATTGTGATGACTGTATTAGTGTGTGTTATCTGTGATTCAGGTGAGGTCTGCAGATGATCAATTTTTCAAGTAGTTCCTATTTTTGCTACCAAATGGTACCATCCACAACACTTAGCTGCGGACTTGATTACTAGATGCCATCCCAGCCAGCACCTGGCAGCGAACGTTGGAACTAATATAAGGTTATCAAATAATCTTACCTACAAATTTTGGCTTCACAAAAGTGTAGTTAGTGGAAAGTTCTTTTTTATTACAAAACGAGGAGATAAGAAGAAGAACTGCCATGAAAGATGCCGTGACAACAGCTGACAGGCTAAAATGGAAGTGGGGAGGCCACGTGGCCAGAATGAAAGACAATCGATGGACGCACAAGCTAACGGTATGGGACCCCAGGACAGGTAGAAGGAACGTGGGTAGGCAGAGGACCCCTGGAAAGACTCGATCTTAAGGAAGACAGGCAAACACTGGACGAGGATAGCAAGGGAGAGACAAGAATGGAGAGGTATGGAACTATAAGAAGGGAAGTGAAGGAGAGCTTCAACAACGAAAGATGCTGGTAGACAGCACACCTATGACATGAAAGATGCACTTCTGCAACCTGTAACAAGCCAAACAACGCACAAGGTAAACTACGACAAATAGGCACATACAAAGACACGACAACTGGCTCCCGCCACCTTTCTAGAGAAGAAGATGTAAAGCGAAGTGAAATGTAGTGTAGTGAAGTGAACTACTGTGAAGTGTAGCAAGTGGAGTAAACACTTGTACACAACTCCTTAGGACTTGCTCGCCTAACGAGTTTAAACAAGAGCACGTCCCTGCTTGCAGGAGGCCTTTGCCCTTATGGGATTATCTAGGCTATATTTATTTATTTACTATTTATTTAATCTATGACATGGGACCGCCGGCTTTACTTCCTTTACAAAGGAAGGCATACTGAGGTATTTTTAACAGTCTTAAAAAATTCGACGACCTCGACCGGGTTTAAATCCACGACAGACGAACAGAAGAGGGAAGTAAGAGAAAGGATGAGAAGATACTGGCAGAGTCAAGGCAGAGAAGGCAAAATATAATGTAAAGACTGTCAAGTGTGGTCCATGGAAGGCCAAGATGAAAATAATTAATAATATTATTAATCTTAAAATAGTTTAACACAAACTCTAACAATCACCTCAGACTCTCTTGCTCATGCTACATTTAGAAATTCAAAGCAGTGATTACTGGAATTAAATTTATGCATGTGCACATTTCAGCTAATACCATTAGTCTCCTTGGCAATCTATCCTCATCCATTCATTTCATGTGGCCTCATTATCAAAGTTGTTTTAAATTTTCAAATACAGTACATGTATACAGTTTTAAATTTATACTGTTAGCTGGGCCAACCCTTATTCAGTTACAATTCCTTGTCCAGTGTCATTCATCTTCAATCCTTTCATCTCTCATTAAAGTTAGCATCAGGAAATGCATCCAGCCATAAAAACTACTTGCCTCATAGAAACTTGTTTAATCTCATCCCAAACTGTGTAGAATTTGGAATAAAAGAAACAAATTGAAAATGGCCCATTATTCATTGTTCCAATTCAGAGAATAAAATGAATTCTTTTGTAAAATGTTGCCAATTAGTCTTCCTTATATTCCAGGTTGGAGGCCAAGGGGGCGACACCAATGAGATGCAGATGAGGCTAGAACAGGAACTAGAAAGTAGAATAAAACAACTTGATAAAGCACAGGTAGATGCTCAGAGATCGCAAGTAGAAATGGAGCGGCTGCTTCAGCTAGTTCAGATGAGCCAGGAGGAGCAGAATACCAAAGATAAAACTATTCGTGACCTCCAAGAGTAAGTTGACTCTGTAATAATTAACTCTTAGAATGACTGTTCCTTTGGTTGTGGAATTTACTTTCTTTCTCTCTTATTTTATTTCTTATGTTTCCTCGAGTTACAAGGCTGCTAATATACAAAGCTTAACAATCATAATGAGCTGAAGGAAGAAAAATTAGAAGGTTAACGAAATACGAATAATGAACTATGAAATGTATGACACCCATATAAATTAGAATAAAAGAACTGAAGAGTGGGCAAACCGCAACTAAAAATAAATAATTAAAATAGCTATTCAGCCTTAAAATATACATAATTTAATCTAGGTGATTTCTCAAAATACTAATGGATCCTTGAAGGTCTGTTACTGCTATGGTATTAATGGTGGCATTTGGGATACGAAAATTTCTACACATAGCAGCAAAAAGAGACGGTATTGTTCCCCGGGCCCCCACTAATAACCCAATAACTTCTATTTCTTGAAGGCGGTATTTTTCCTTGTAGAAAGGGACTGTAGGCTCGAAAATACCCTTCTTTTCTTTATTCACTTCATCTGGCTGCTCGGCATGGGTTTCAAAACGCACGGTTGGATCCAATATATAACCCTTCTTTTTATCCTCCTTGTAGGCTATGATGTCAATGCGCCTGGTACTGCCTTGCGTGGCTAGCCCTGAACTTCTTCATGCACCACGAAGCCAACATCTCTCAGACTCTTTGCAAGGATGGATCTTACTGAGTGATGTCTTGTGTTACCTAGAGCCTCACCATAATTGCAGAACCCAAGGACATGAGGGAGGGTTTCAATCTCGTTGCCACAGCGGCGACAATAGTTATCGTCCCGGTTTCTGCCTGGTACAGCTGTAACTGCAGTTACATTACATACAAGCTTCAGTCCATCCTTCCATTCAGAGCTGGAAAGACCCTTGTGGTGCCACACCCATTTATTAGGTGGTGTGAACTGCTTGTAGAGAAATGACCTCTTTTCCTTTCTGAGTTAACCGACACCACGCTTCAAACTATTGATCTCTTAAATATGACCGTACTTTTTGAGTGTCTACAAAGTTATCTTGAGGACCAAGAAATGTTTGTGGTCCACCTATGCCAAGTTTTGTTAAACAAACGTCGACCTCTTTTCCAATGAGAGTTCAAATTGTAAACTGTACCGTACTTGTACACTAGGTGGACAGTGAATTAGGATTATTTTATTCTGTTCTCAAGAAAGATACTAAGCTCCACCTTCATTGGAGGTAATGAAGTGATTGATGTATCCAATCATTGGATATGCCCTGCAAATGCTCTGAGTTTGAATGCTAATCAATATGATGAAAGTCTGAACTACTGTACTTACTATCCATGACAGGTTGCATTTTATTTATTTGAGTCAACTTGAACAAATTTCACAAAGAAAACGTAAGAAAATGGTCCGGTTAGCTCAAATCAAGTTTGTGTAAGTATAACCAGTGCTTGATTTGTAAAAAAAGAGGTTCCGGTACTGTGGTGGTGGGAGGAGGTGGGGTGCTTTATGAAATATTGAAACATAGAGTTCTAAAAATGATATTTTTACGCTTTTCTGAACACCTTTAAAAATTAATCAGTGGACGATCTTGATTGCAATTTTAAATTAAATTGAGACTGCTGTGCAACTCTAGTGTGAAGCCATCACAGGTTCAAGTATGTTGTCTCTGTACACCAGACCAGTCATGTTATCGTGGACAGGCGTACGTCGACCAAACATGATTCCACCCCAAAACAAGACTGAACCTCCTTGCTGTTGGTGGTGTTCCCGGATGAGGTTTACATTGGTTTGCACCCATACAATAGGAGCATTCGAGTGTGACGACGAGTGGGTAAGAGACTTCATGAGCCCTTCATCCAGGAACGCCACCAACAGCAAGGAGGTTCAGTCATGTTTTGTGCCTAACCACAAAATTTAGTACACATAAATATTTTAATGCTGCGCCATTTTTCCACAATACCCGCTGCCCTACTCGCCAGAGTGCAGTAAGGGATAACAGCTGAAGATCGAAAACAGAAAGTGATAACCATTGGCCTTATGGGAGCTTCACTTCCTAGTGTTGTTGTTCCATGGCAGTATTCTATAATATGTGAGGCCCTGATTGTACTGCTCATTGCACTATTACTTGGGGGCTTTGAAAATGTACAATTTCAAATGTTTGTGAAGCCCTGTCTTAGATCAGTTAAATCAGTCTAAAGGCAGCTACACACATTACAATATAACTGTGCGATTTAACTGCAACGATGAACTGCACAGTAAAACTGAAAACCGTATAGCATCCACACGGTACAGATAACTGCGTCGACCAACAGTTATCATCAGATAGTCATGGCAACATGTCATCGATGGACGACGACGACGTACTAGCAGTGTTGGGCCTATGTGAGTGGTCTAAAGATTGGCTTCTACAGATAAAGTAATAGGCCTATTCACACGTAAATTTATTAAATGAGTTACGCTTGGTACCGAAAGATTGGCACAATTATTTAAGAATGGATGAGGAGACTTACCTACACCTTCTATCATTGGTTATTCCGTTTATAGCATTCAATGAAGGCTTCCAAGTGCTCACAATATCTGCTTTGGTCTTCCTGAGACATTTTGCAATAACTTGTAGCACGCACTATCCCAAAGAGTTGCCACCGTCCGGACGTTACGATAAAACTGTACAAACGCAATCGACACAGATTTATCGGTTAGAAAATTCAACTTGCTCCACTGAACTGTGCAAACCAAAATAACTGCAACGATTTATCCTCCACATGTGAGATAAATCTCCGCAGTTCAGTTGGTGCAGATAAAACACACAGTTATATCGTAACGTGTGTAGCCGCCTCAAGAGGTTTTTCTGAGTACACTGTATTTAAGCCCTTAAGTTCCCTTGTGTCCTATCTCTCCCTTTACAATATCTATTCTAACTCCACTTTACTACTACTATTTTTCTTCGAGATGAAATGTAATGTCTGTTGGTTTGGATTCCACATTAAAAACAGGTCCCATGGCTTATGATCATAAGATTAACGGTCACATAAAGATAGGAGCTTCCTTCCTTGCTGCTGCTGCTAATACTAATCCTCCTCTTACTACTACCACTGCTTTTACTACTACTATTACTACTGCATGTGTAAGTTGATGACATGCTGTGGCTTATTTCATTACAGATCTCTGAAGGTCGCCCAAAGTAAGTTAAGAAGTCAACAGGCTGCATCAGCACAAATGGAGGAATCACGTAGAAGAGATGAGGTCAGACTTTTATCTTTTATGATAAACCCACATGTTTTTCATGAATTGTCAAATTCAGATTTTATAAATCATCACCATGAACACTGTTAATCAAGTCACCAAACATAAGAGCTATGCACTTGTTTCAATTGGTAGTTAACTAAGTATTTTGGAAAATTCAGGATGGCAAATTTTATCATACTGTACATTCATCAACAATACCAAATATCTAGAAACATTTTGCAAAATTTTACTAGATACTTTTTATATTCAACCCAAAAATAAAAAAAGTTATTCCTTATTAAAATAATTATTTTTGGCCAACTGCCTTTGCAATTGAAAATCTCCCTTCTGATGTTGTTTTGAGAAATGAGTGCTGCTGAAGTGACTTATCAAAAGCTTATCAAAAGGCTAGCAGGAAAAGAGGGTACCCACCATACCAATGCAAGCTCAGCATCAGCTGTTAACAATGTGTAGTTCTTAATTCGGCTGCCAGGAATAATTTTGATGGCTGAGACGTGAGATCTTATATCTCACAATGACTCATAAGGCGGAAATGTTCTCTAAGCAAGAACTGATTATGGAGCATTTCCGCGTAACTGATAAATGCAAGATATGAGGTATCGCTTCTTAACTACATTGTTATTTTTCAAATGGGTTAAACAGTTTTCACTTTCATTCATGGGTTTAGAATACTTTTATAAACATTTTTGTGTGGGAAGATGACCTCGATGTTCCACCCCTAAAAAGTAACACAATTTAAGTTGCTGTGTCAAACGTTTTGTGAGTGTCCTGTATTTTTAGCCTATTTTCATTTAAGAAAACAAGTACCGTATTTCCGTGACGAACTAAAGAGCCTACTTTTCTTAAAATTGAAAATTCATGCCAATCTATATAGATCTATCTAGAATAATGACAAAATCAAGTTGGTAATACTAACATTTCTAAGTACTGCAGTTTGAAATACACCTGAAATAGTATAGCTTAATAGAGTAACTTACTACAGTTGGCAGCTCTGGTGACTCTGAATATATTCTTAGTTCAATATATTCTTAGGTCCATCTCTTAAGGTATAGAATGCACATACAAAATTTGGTTGAAGTCTAATGGATAGTATGGACGTTACATGCTCTTTGATATTGGATTTATCTTGTTGGGAACAATGTCATGTAAGTGATGCTCAGAATTAATCTGAAATATTATAATCTATTATAGTGCCAATTTTGGATAAAATCCATTTGTTAGTATAGAAGTTACATGTAATTGAAAATTGAAACTATTAGAAAGCATAGACTCAAGTTGGCTGCGCTGAGGTATATTGGTTACTCCAAATTAATCTAGAGTGCCGGGTATTATACGTGTGCAAAGTTTTGATCTGATGACCGACATACATTCTGATATATTGATATTAGGATTAAACAAATAGAGAGAGCATTTATTAACAGTTGGCAGCCCTGCTGGTTCTTACAAATACACATAGTCATAACTGTTATGGTATACAAAGCACATACGAAATTTGGTTGAAATCCATTTGTTAGCATAGAAGTTATATGCGTTTAAAAACTGGACCTATCAGCAGGCTTAGAATCATGTTGGCATCACTGGCATGTATGGACTTCTGAAAATTAATCTGGAATGTTATTATCTCTATGTGTGCCAACTTTGGAATAGTTCGCATGCATAACTTCTGAGATATCCAACATAGAGCTGAAATTTCAATTGCGATTTTTCAGCAGTTGGTAGCACTGACGTCAATTTCAAATATGGCCGTGAAATATTCAAGTATAGATCTTCACTCTACAGACAAACAGACAGATACACATTTTCCCGGATCGATCTCATATGTCTACTTTTTCCTCATTTTTGCAAAATGAGAAATGAAGGCTGAATAAAAATAGGGTTATGAGATCACTTTTTGTCCGTGTGTGTATGTGTGTGCGTGTCCCCCCTAATAACTTCTAAACGGCTGGAACGATTTCAACGAAACTCGGTAAGGTCATAGTACTATTTCGTCCGACCCCGACGAATGTTATTACGTCTCATCAATCCAACATGGCTACTGGCAAAATATTTCACCGGCATTCTCTATCTCCGAAACTATTACTGATATCACCCTGAAATTTTGTACGGAGATAAAGGGCACTATTAGAAGTTCACCTATGAGATTTTCAGACACCTGTTAATTACTAAAGCGAAGTTGAAACTTTTAAAGAGACTTTTCTCACGATTTAACTATCTAAACGCAATGAAACTTGGTACAGCAAATGTCTATACACATTGGCATCTAATAAAGTTCAATTTTACTTACATAACCTCAAGATAGCGGCTGTGCAAAATATTTCTATATCTTCAAAACTATTACTGATATCACTCTGAAATTTTGCTTGGAGATAAAGTCTCACTACTAGAAGTTTATCTATGCGACTTTCTAAATCCTGTTAACTACAAAACGAACATGGCCGCCAAGCGAATTTGAAACTTTTAAATAGACTTTTCTCATGATTTAACCATCCAAACGCAGTGAAACATAGTAAAGCAAATGTTTATACACATTGTAATGCACTGGTCAATTGTTTGCATAACCTCAAGGTGGCGGCTTTGCGAAATATTTCACTGGCATTCTTTATCTCCGAAACTATTACTGATATCACCCTGAAATTATGTACGGTGATAAAGGGTACTACTAGAAGTTCAGCTATGAGACTTCCAAAGACCTGTAAAATACGAAACGAACATGGCGGGCAAGCGAAGGTGAAACATTTAAATAGACTTTTCTCATGATTTAACCATCTGAGCGCAGTGAAATATGGTACAGTAAATGTTTATACACATTGTAATGCACTGACATCAAATTTAGTTCAATTGTTTACATAACCTGAAGATGGCGGATGTGCGTGATTTTAAAATTAAGTTTATATTTCTTGTGTTAATATTCGTGCGATTGAAGTGAACGATCGAATAATGGACCTATGCAAGAATCGTCATCTTAGTACATAACTCTATAGCCTACATATATAAAAATCCAACATGGCGACCATCGGAAATATTTAGACAGTTCTCAATATCTATTAATCTATGATAACAATCAAACTGAAATTTTGTATGTTGATAGAGGCTATGAACGTAAGTTCACCTGTGAGACTCTCAGTATCCTGGTGAGCACAAATCCAACATGGCGGCGATGTGAAATATAAATATTTAAATGTACGTTTGGTATAGTAAATGCTTATACAAATTTTAATCCACTGGCATTTAATTTATTTCAATTGTTTTCATAACCACAAGATGGCAGCTGTGCAAAACTTTGAAATCTGGTTATCATTTCTTGTGTCCTAGTCATGTGATTAAAGTTTGAATACTACACCTACACAATAATCTTCATGTAATTGTACATAACTCTAAGACCTACATATATAAAAATCCAACATGGAGACCTCCAATACAGCAATCAAAATGAAATTTTGTATATTGATAGAGGCAATTAACATAAGTAGCATATAAGAAAATAGGCTATTTAGTTCTTCACGGAATTACTCGTTTTATATAGAAGTATGTTTGAGAGACAAATTTGTTATTTTTGAAATTATCTGTCGTAAAATGAATCAATTTTACTCAACCCTTCATGTGCTGTCACAGTGGTTTTCAACAAACTCCTAAATTATCATCATCATCATTAATGTTTCAATCCAGTTTCCCAAGTGTACGGTAGTTTATGGGCACTTTCCAGTTGGCTGTCACAATACTATTTCTAAATAGATAATACCAGAATTGCTTTGACACTATGTAACATACCATGGAACATCTTTCACCTTCTTGCCCTTTAATAGTTGCTCTTCATCAATTGGAAAGTTTCTATGAATGATCTTCTCAATTTCAAACACTAATAGTTTTGTAAATGTTAATAATATCACCTAAAATTCTTCCACTAATAGGCAAATGAAAGTTGTTCTTCCATTACCTTCCCATTAGTACTGACCCCAGTTGGAAAGACAGAATGGTTTAGGAACAGGACTGGACTAAGACAGGGGAGTGTGCTGTCACCTCTTTTGTTTATAATGGTAATGGATGAAATTGTAAAGGAAACAAAGGAAGCCTATGGAAATAAAGAAATTAAGTTACTGTTATTTGCAGATGATATTTTGGTCTGGGGAAGGAACACCGAAGAAGTGCAAGAACAACTAGATGCACTGAACGAAAATATTCAGAAGTACGGCATGAAAATCAGTATAGAGAAAAGCAAGATCATGGTGATGACAAGAGGGGAAAGACAAGGAAAGGGCACTGTGAAAATTGGAAGCCAGAGTTTGGAAATTGTGGACATGTTCAAGTACCTAGGAAGGGAGTTAATGCAAAATGGTAGGTTGGATATGGAGATTAACAGGAGGGTACAGCAGAGCATCCTCGCCGCTAGATGGGGGCTTCATTCATTCCATTCCTGACCCGGTCGGATACTGGAAGCAGGCTGTGGATTTTCATTACAGCAGAGCAATGCATTCTACCAAAGTGTAAGAAAACTTGTTTGGGATAAGGAAGTACCAAGGAAAAGCAAAGAAATAATGTATAAAGTGTACTATGTACCCATATCGACTTATGCAGCTGAGTCTTGGACCTTGACAAGCAGGCAAGAGAGTAGAATTCAAGCCAGTGAAATAAAATTACTAAGAAGTATGATAGGAAAGACAAGGAAAGACAGAGTGAGAAATGAAGATGTTAGGATGGAAGTTGGGATGGGAAAACTAAATGAGAGAATTGAGAAGAATAAACTAAGGTGGTTTGAACATGTAAAGAGGATGGAGGAAAATAGAATACCAAACAGCTGCTGGAGGTAAAGTGCAAGGGTAAGAGAGCAATAGGAAGACCTAGAACAAGGTGGAATGATTCAGTGTAGAACAGCATAAGAAAAAGAAATTTGGACTGGGACAAGATCGTGGAAGAGGAATGATGGAAAGAAAGAGGAAGGTGGAGAAGTGTCATAAATACCCCGACCCGGCAGGATCTGGCTAAGGTGAAATGATGATGATGATAGTCCTTTTAATATCAGACATGTTAACATCAAGGCTGTTGATATTTGACATAGTTCCGTATTGACGAGATTATATAACTAGAATAAATAATTATTCTTGTAATTATGGGTCTGCCCAGTCAATACCTTTAATTAAAATGTAATTAGATATCACATCTATTTAAAATTATAGTACATGTTTCAGGATCCAATTTATAATGATCCCTACATCAGCTTTTATAAGACAGGCCCAACAAAATTAAGATAACGTTCCTTTGTAAAAACATATGTTAAAACAGGGTGATAAAATGAAAATGGAATGTATGGTGCGTGAAAACATATGGGCAAGATATGCCAGTGTATGCCACATCTTGCCCATATGTTTTCACGCGCCATACATTCCATTTCCATTTTATCACCCTGTTTTAACATATGTTTTTACAAAGGAACATTATCTTAATTTTGTTGGGCCTGTCTTATAAAAGCTGATGTAGGGATCATTATAAATTGGATCCCAAAACATGTACTATAATTTTAAATAGATGTGATATCTAATTACATTTTAATTAAAGGTATTGACTGGGCGGACCCATAATTACAAGAATAATTATTTATTCTAGTTATATAGTCCTTTTAATGCCCTAACTGGTTGGGAACCACTGTTCTATTAGATTGATATCTACAATTACTAACAGCATGTATTCTTCTCTTTTCTTCTCATACCTTTTCATACACCTTTTCACAATTACCGTACCCCGTTACCCTATTTTTACTAATTATTTGTTTTCAATTTCTTTAACTTTATTCTGTAATTACTCCTTCATTTTATAAATAATTGCATGATATGTTATTTTTTGGTTACACTATAGGCTGGCCCTGCTGGTTTCTTAAAAAGTTTCTTCTAGTGCTTTCTTGATGAACTTAACTTATTACACTTTACAACTTTTAGTGCAACTATAGAATATTCTTTAAAGAGAACTTATTACCTATGTTTGAAGAAGCATTTCCGCTTGTTAAATCAGATGAACACATCTTTTGAGCACATACTTCTTTTTATTACATGAAGTAAATTCCCTTGATTTTTTTATTGTGTTTATTATTTTTAAAATTATTTTTATTATCATTATTATTAATTTGAGTTACCAAATTATTGTTTTATTTTTACCTTTTGAAATTTGCAAATCCTATTCCTGAAAACCTATTAGGTGGAAATGCAGGACAAAGCTGTGGAAGCTATGGAAGACACATCAGAAGAAGTTCGAGAATTGCGTATGGAGTTGAAGACGAAGGGATTGAGGATTACAGAGCTGGAAGAAGATATTAGAGAGCTCGAAGATGTGCTGATAGATCATGGTCGAGTTGGGGAGGTGCAGGGACTGAAGGAAGAGGTTGAAAAGCGTGGTCAGAAGATAGTAGATCTCAAGGGAAAAGTGAGGGGTCTAGAGACGGCACTGAAGGAACACAGCAATCTGAGAGAGTTGGAAGAACTTGTGAAAGTCGTCCGTCAGAAAAATGATCGCATCGAAGAGTTGGAGGAGGCGTTGCGGCAGAGTGTGAGGATAACAGCAGACAGGGAGATGGCCTTACAACTCGAGGAAAATCGGAGATCACAAATGATGGAAAAGGTAAGCACTGTAACTTATATTTTAAATTCATAGACATGGTTAACACCATATTGAGTTTGTTTCTGTATTGACATGATATGTTACAATTTATTTACCGTAATAATTAATTATTTGGTGGATGTACCTAGTCAATACAATGTATGTTTTTGGAAACTTTTCTTTGTTAAGTAAATGTTTTGGATCCAATCTGACCTTTAGGTAAATATCTATATATCGCACCCCCGGTGCAAGATTGCCACAAGTCTAAAAGGACACCTTTTCAGGAGAAGTATTTAAAGATTTTGAACTAATAGGAAGAATATAAACATTTACATAATTAAAGTGAAAGTAACGTATTATGAACTTCTAACATTGTCAAGTACTATACAATAACATACAAAGTTATTTCATGGATTATAATTGTGTGTTTTAATCAAAAATATTAACAATTTTAAGTTATGGCAGTTTTCTATTCAGTGCCGTAGAATTGCTATTTATAGGATCTGAGTTGTGGCAGTTAACAGGACACTTACTTGATCATAGGCATTTATAAGTACCACATAATTCAAAATTCATGTTTTTTGACTTGTGGCAGTCTTGCACCGGGGGTGCGATATATAAAATGAAAGTGTGTAGATGAGCTTCTTTAGGTCGGAGCCAGACCCGTCAGTGGAAGAAATGCCACTAAAATCTAGCGATCAGCGTCTGTTCTCCAGGTTAGGGGCGGCTGCTAAAGGGGTCTGTTCTCCAGGTTAGGGGCGGCCACAAAAAAAACTCTGGGGCTTGCAACATCAGTTTTAACTCCGAGGACTGGGCTTTGCTCATCCTCCCAATTGTTTTCAACTTAAGGCATGATGGAAACACTTTCGGTAGAAACTACTCCAGGAGGTAATCGGAAACGTAAATCCTCCACCGCTATGAGCGGTGCAACCAGGCCTTCGGAGTCTGGAGAGCTTGAAACATTGTGTAGGGAAGAGTCGGAGCTTCCCAGAACTACAACACAGAAGGTACGACCAAAGCGAGAAAACCTGCTTGGAACGCTAAATATCCAAACACTTCTGAAAACAGGAAAACTAAAACAATTGTTTTAAAGGACTGGAATATCTGCATACTGGCATTACAGGAGACCAGATACATGGACGAGAACTCATTTGATTCCGAAGGATTCAGAATATACAAAAGAAAGCCTGGAATAAAAAATAATTCCAACATAATCTTAAGAACAGCCTTCATAGTCAAAAGGAACATAATTGAATCCATAATCAATTTCACCTCCCCATCAGAGAGGATCTCGCTACTTATACGTTTATCAACGCACATGCCCCAATTAATGAAGATAACAGGAAAAACCCTGAAAAAGTGGATGACTTCTGGGAGACTCTTGAAGATGCAACTTCCAAAGTCCCTCAACATCATGTTAAAATATTGCTTGGTGACTTCAATGCTCAGGTGGGAAGAGAAAAGAAGTATAGAAAGATTGTGGGGGACTATCCAGCCCATAAAAGAACTAATAGACAATTCAATCTGAAACTTATGTCCACGTACTTCAAGGCACTACCAAAGAGGAAGACAACTTCGGTCTCCCCCAACACGATGCTTGGGGAGTTCCAGATTGACCATGTCGCAATAACAATCCGAAATCATAAAAAAATCCTGAATGTCACAGTGAGGAAAAGTGCCAACAGAGACTCAGACCATTATCTTTCAGAGATTAAAGTTAGATTCCAACCAAACAGACCCAGACCGAGAAAAAGGAAGAAGCCCAGAATCAATTCAGAGACGTTGAAGAAAAATAAAGATAAATACCAAAAGCTTATTTCAACAATATTATCCCAGGAAAAAGACCAGTAGGAAGACCAAAGAAGAAATGGTTGGACCAAATCAAGGATGATCTTGAAGACAAAGGGCTAGACTGGAGAAGGACCCATGAAGACCAACTATTCATGGACAGGAAAAGGTGGCGAGGGCTCGTTAACAGCACCCGGGCGACTGGAGCTGGAATTTGATGATGATTTGATGATTTGATGATGACCTTGAAAATCTTTCTTCAATGGAGATGAACAGTTGGGAATAGATTAGAGATTCCTTGATCAAAGCATCCGAAGATTTGGGAAACCCTCCAAGTAAAGGGAAACACAGGTGGTGGAATGAAAGATGTGATGAAGCACTTGAAAGAAGATTAATTTTCTGGAAAAGGTGGAATTCCAACAAATCCCAAGAAAAATGGGAAGACTTTAGGAATGAAAGGAAAGAAACAGCCAAAATCATACGAGCCGAAAAGAGAAGATATGATACACCTTCAGTGGAAAAGCTGGAAGAAGAATTTAAAAAGAACAACACTACAGAATTGTATCGCACCTTTAAAGAGGAACTGCATGGGTATCAACCACCAACTCTTTGCTTTAAGTGTAATGATGGTAGCTTACAGTAGTTACTAACAATAAAGAGAACTGCGAGCTCAGGGCAAATTATTTTAAAGTGCTAATAAATTGCGAAGAACCACTTGCTAGACTAGACGCCAAAACACAAATTCACAAGAACCCAGATTCCCAACCACCAGGGCTTGATGAGGTCGAATTTATAATCTAGGAGCTCAAGGATAATAAAGCACCAGGGGAAGATGGCATTTTGGCTGAAATGTGGAAGATTGGTGGAGAGATCACTGCAGGAAAAATCCATCACCTTATAGAAGAAATATGGAAAACTGAACAGATTCCAAAGGACTGGAAATGTGCACTCATTCACCCTCTTCATAAAAAAGGCACTTGAACAGACCCAAATAATTACAGGGGGATTTCTCTACTTCCAATCGCCTATAAGATATTCTCTAAGATTTTGTTGAGCAGAATTGAAGAACAAGTTGATCACCTCATTTGAGAATACCAAGCTGGTTTCCGAAAAGGCAGATCATGCGTTGAGCAAATTTTCAACTTGAAAAGTGTTCTGCAAACAAAAGTTTTAAGGAGCCTTAACACTGTGGTCATCTTTGTCGACTTTCGAAAGGCATACGACTCGATAGACAGACAAACTTTATTTAATACCTTAAAAGAGTTTGGAATTTACAAAGAAAACGAGAGATGAATGAAACTGGGCAAGGAGATAGAAGGAATCGACTGTGGCCTATTAGAAGGTACCGTCCCGGCATTTTCCTGGAGTTGAAAATGGGGAAGCTACGGAAAACCATTTCAAGGACGGGCAATAGTGGGGGTTTAAACACGTGCATACCAAGTCCACAAATAGCTTGACCCCATGGTCTTCCAAATTAGCCCCCCATTTTGTGAGGAGTTTCGTCTCTACTTAGTATAAAACAAAGTCTCTGATTCTTGGATGTCACAGGTAATCTCGAGAATCACTGGATGGATTTTGATGCGGTTTTCACCATTCTGTAAAGGATATCTCGAGGAAGGTTTCTGTAGATAATTATTTATTTATGATGAAAGGAAGCCAAGCAGTAACGATTTCAGTGAAAAAGTCAAAAATAAAACCTGGCATCTGTGCCCTTCTTAAGCTGGCACTGGGCAAACCGATAACAATATCAATATACTATGAGTGTAAGAATTGTTCAGCATGAAAAGTTCTACAAAAACGTCCATGAGAGCATATCTCTATCTTCAATACATTGCCCACTATAAGTGTTTTTATGTTTTCATTTCTTCCAACAATCTCCATTCAATTACTGAGGCGACAGTTTACGAGCTAGCTAGGGGCGAGCCTATCACCCCAGTTACAGCCTAGCTAGAGGGCGAGCCTATTACCCAAGATACAGCCAGCAGCAAACTGTCGAGTCGTGTTGAGTTAAGACTTAAGAGAAGTGTGGTTGTGTTTGGAGTTTCCTTGGATGTGTAACTCGACTTTTCTTCATTTTGGCCAGTGAATTTTTCATTCTGCAAAATACACAGTCAAGTTAAGTTTGGACGGAATGGGGAGTTTTTTGTTTCATGCACATCACCATTCTTAAATTACGTCTGACAAGAATTCATTGTACATGCATCTCCATGATAATATTATAGTTAATAGACCAGTCAGTGAATTTAACCCATCATGCCGAGACGTAAAATGGATATAGGTCGTAGTTCATTGGCATTGAAAAAAAACGTGCTGATCACGTAATGCACTCATAACTGTTCCCGGGCGAAGTCGGGCGGGTTGCTAGTTAAATGTATAAATAATTCAAGTAATTTATTTCAGGTGCAAGGAAATTAATTGTAATTCCCCGCCCTATCTCATTTGGGCACACTCTTGTTGTCTGACTGAAAGGCTTCTACAGTGAGAGCCTTCCCTATAGAAAGGATGTGCCGCCTGGCGCTAGAAGCAGCGTAGTGCCCAACTAGTTCAACACATTTACACGTTTTAACGTACTTAATAATGATCATTACTTTACATGAATATCAGAGTAGTTGGTGGAAATGCTGTCCTTCATTTTCTAAACACACATTGCACCTACGTAGGAAATTTTTGGTGCACTCGCTGTAATTCATTCTTACTGATATTTCGTAAATCAAGAAATTCGCTGTAGAATTGAGCAGGCCAGAAGTTCTTTCATGAAAATGAGAAAAGTTTTGACCAGCCGTGATTTAAGTCCGTCATTACGCACCCGACTGCTTCAATGCTACGTTTTTAGTGTCCTGCTCTATTGGCACTTACCAAGGTTTTAAGTGAGAAACTGATAGCATTTGAAATGTGGACGTATCGCAGGATTTTAAGGATATCATGGACAGTTTAAGTCACAAATGTGGAAGTACTGCGGCATATGAACAAAGACTGGGAAATTCTCAGTATCATCAAAAGGAGAAAACTAGAATACTTTGGTCATTTCATGCGCAACAACAAATACCACCTCTTGCAATTAAGAATCCAAGGGAAGATTGATGGCATTAGGGGTCCAGGACGCAGACGAATATCCTGGCTAAAGTACTTAAGCCAGTGGTTTGGACTTAATACAGTGTCACTGTTTAGAACAGCTATGGACAAAGAGCAGGTCATGCTACTGATCGCCAATGTTCTTGGAGGACGAGGCACTTGAAGAAGAAGAAGAAGATATTTCATATCAGTGCAGTTATTTCGGTCTCGAGAGCCTCCAGAGTACGTGGATTGTTTCTGTATACCTTTTGTTTGAGGTTCCCCTACAAGTAAAAATTGCACAGGGCTGAAATGTATGTACACTTACTTCTTCTTCTTCTTGAGAAGAGAAGTTTTCACTAGGAAAATTTGATGTTTTGTTCCATACCTAACCATGTTCACGGGATAGAGTACTTCACCACAAGTCAACTCTCTGAACTAAGCAGGCGCGGATTCAAGGGGGGGAGGGGGGGGGGGTCACGGGGGTCATGACCCCCCCAAACGGAGACCAAATTTTTTTGCAAACTCAAAAAACGAAAACACAATTACCAGACAAATAAAACTTAACGAATTTTAACTGAAAAACAGGTTTTTTTTTTCATTTTATTCAATACTGAATTATCTTTATTGGAATTATTATGTTCTGTTACAACTGTACATATTTACAACTTCAAACCTCTTGTATAAAAACTACTAGTTATACAACAAAATCAACTCGTCTATTTTGTTTAGCAAACCTTGTGATTACCGAATCGATGTTTATAGTGATGTCACGATGAATGTGCAGCAATGCACGGATAGGAAACTGGGGCTTTTTTCGCACCAAAAATTTTTGCCGACGTCCAAACTGCAAGCTTGGTTGGCAATTTAAGCTGTGACTTTCTCCCTTTGTCGGTATCAACTCGACTTGCCGAAACTGTAACGTACCTTGATCCTTTTCTCGAAGCTCGATGTAAAAGTCGCAAAACACGCCGTTGCAATTTGTACGAATATTTTTGGTGCGCTAAACGCATCAAATTTCTATCCATGAAGCTTGCAAAAAAATTGGTCTGGTTTTGTACGTTTGGTTATTTTGTGATTGCGTTTTTTAGTGATACCATTTTTCTTAACAATTTCGATTCTCTGCCCCCCCCCCCGCCCAAAAGCCAAACTCTAGATCGAATCTCTGACCCCCCCCCCAAAAACAAACTCTAGATCCGCTCCTGGAACTAAGGTATGTAATCAATGCTTTGACCGCATCCGGTGATTCCCAACTCGCTGTAATGGTAGATGCTAATTATCTGGCGCTGATTCAACGCTCTCCGCGCGTCACACAGGCCGGCCCAGCTCCATTCTATAGGGAAGGTTTTCACTATAATAAGAGATTAAAAACATTAGGTTATCCATTCTAACAATGCTTGTGAAGCTCTGGGTAAGTGGATGTTTTCATAGTTTTTCATTTCGATAAACCCTTGGATGAGTAGGAACTGCTGGCAAAATTAATTATCCTGTCTTTGTTCTTTAGGATGTCTCGGATGTTTATTTTACCTACGTCGTGCGTCAAAGACAGGTGTCGTGTAGAGGTGCTTTCTTCAAATTTATGCATAATTTATAGTTTGTGGTTTAGCATTTACGCTACGCTACAGACATTGTTCAGCACCAATAAAAATAATTATAGTTATTGACACAAAATTTTCTTTGGGAAAAGAATGAAACATTTTCCTCAGTGTACTGTAAGTACTCTGCAAAGTGGATAATTCGCCCCCAGATAATCGAGAATATACTACGCTGTCTTCAGTAGTGATTTCTGAAAGTGCCTTGACTCTGACAGACGAAGCCTTGTATAGTGGAAGAGCCTCAGGTCGGCATCCTTGTATTAAAAAGTATTCATAACATTTGATGTTCTTTATTCGTTCAGTAATTGCATTTTACTACTGACAGGTGGGTAAGCTGGAGCAACGCCTACTCTCCATGCAGACAGCCCACGCTCTGCGCTGCAGTTCTTGCCGACCACTGCTCACACACTCGCGGACACTTGAGCAGAAGTTGACTCAGCTTCTGGGTGAACGCAGGGATCATCTCCTGGATCTGGTGCATATGAAGTAAGTGCTTTATCCTTTTATTGAAATCTACATTGCAATTACGAGAGAATTTCTTAAAAATGTATAGCACCCTCTCAATAAATTCAGGTTGCCATAAGATAAAGCATACCTTAAAACTAGAAATAATAAGTAGAGAAACTATAGTAATGATTACAATATACAAGACAAAATAAAACATACTAAGAGCAGAGGAAGGAATCAATGAATTCAAAATGTAAGTTATTGTCACATAGGTCATCATCATCATCTTGCACAGTTTCCAGCCACTGGCCGGGTGTGTTTGGAACACAAGCCTCTCCATCGTCTTCTGTCCTCCCACCATCTCTCCGTCACCACCTTGGTCCAATCTTCTCCTTTCTTTTGCACACAGTCCTCCATAACCTTCAGCCACCTATCTCTTGGCCTTGGTCTTTATCCCCTCTATTTTCATCTCATGTATCTCCCTGGGTATCCTTCTCCCATCCATTTGCTTAACATGCCCATGCCATTAATCCTTGATTCCTCTATCCTATCCTGTAAATCTCCCTCCCTGACTACTTCTCTGATTTTCTCATTTCTTAACCTTTGTCACTCCAATACTGTTTCTCAAGAACTCACTAGCCTGTATTCTGCTTCGTTCCCTTCCTTTCATAACCTAGGTCTTTGAGGCATACGTCAGGATGAGGTACATCCTGTCACATAGGTATCTGGATCAAATCTTTCAGAGTGCAGAGAGCAGCAGTATCATGGCTTTTTGTCACTGGATCTCAATTGATTTGAAAACCTGGATGACTGATTTTGTGATTGATATTGCAACTTTTCTGAAGCATTTAGGCTTTACAGTATAAGTTTTCATTTCAATTCATTTAGCACATTATAAGTAGACAAATGCTAACTACTGTATTTGGTTCCTAAACTTGTAGGTTTTACTGCTTATTGTGTTTACATGTAGATTGTTTTGGAGCCTTGTCACCTAAATGTTTCATGATAATAACCATTTGTTTTGAAACACCATAACTCATTCAGTTCAAATTAACATATAGCAATTGTGTAATACACCTGTAGACATTTACTTATTTCACTGTTTATATTTCTATTCAAGCTAATCTTTAATTTTTAATTTACTTTTTAAATTTTTAGTACTACAGCATTTTCAAATGAAACATTGTAGTAAAGTAAATGTTTAACTACAATACTGTAGACCAGGCCATGCCAAAGTGAGAACTTAGTGCTTGCGCGCCCCAGTGCCGCACCAAGTGGCACCTGGGCTTTTCCCTTCCCTCCCCACTTTCCTCTGCGTGTAGTGGCAGTAGCAGTCAGACTTGGATGATGAGCAATTAACACTAAAAGTGTTAAAAATATCCAGCGTAACTCAACACATTGCTAGCGTTTCGCCCCAGTGTGCCAATTGGGCTCTTCAGTTGGTAAAGGCACACCTACCAAGACGCGTAGCAGGTACACACTGAGAAGGCCAATGCAAGATGCCTCGCCACAAATGCGGCCACGCCACGAGCATGCCAGTTCACCACCGGAGTCAAAGCAATGATTCGCTGACCACACTTTCATGACATCACGGGGTAGTTAAATTATTGAAATATCTCGTTGCAAGGAAAACATAAATTAATCAGTACTATGTGTGAGCGTATTGAAAGTTTCAAATTGCAGCTTGTGATTTTTAATAGTCAGCTTCAAGAAGGAAATTGGGACAATTTTCCCTATCTAAAATCCTTGAATTTAAGTATTTATGAACACATCAGTGAGTACACAGAAGTGTTACAGTCATTGCATAAATAATTTGAAGATAGGTTTGAAAAAATAAAACAAGTAAACCCGGCACTCATAGTTTTTAAGACGCCTTTTTCGGTGCGCCCAGAGGATGCCCCATCAAGTCTCCGAGTTGAGCTGATAAAACTACAGTGCGATTTAATTTTGACAGACCACTAATGGCAGACGTTGGATCAAATCTCAATAAGACAGGCGCTGAGGAACAAGAATTCCCGAGAATTCATGTCCTGGCCTTGAAATTTGTTGCTATGTTCGGAACAACGTTCGTTTGTGATCAAATGTTTTCAATTATGAATATTAACAAAACAAAAACAAGATCAAGTTGTCTGATGCTTCCTTGGAGCTATACCTCGGATTGCAACTGCTAAAACCATTGTTCCAAATATCGGAAAATTAGTGGCTTCAAAGCGATGTCAAAGATAAACAAAGAATGTTGAAAATTAGTGCAAAATCAGGAGCGCAAGAAAACTATAATTTCTGTCTGTACACAAAATTGGCATTATTATTATTATTATTAGTTTTCATACCGGTACGCCGCCTGATGTGTGCTGATTTGCCCAGCTCCATTCACCAAACAACAACAACACGACTCTCGCCTGCTAAGCGCTACCACTACAAGTTCCTCTCATACAGCAGAGCACTGGTGCCTTTGCCAGTGCTGGCCGGTGCTCGTGAAGCACCTGAGTTGGCGTGGCCTGCTGTAGACAATAAAAATTGTTATACCGTAGAATGGGGCAATACCGGTCTAGTGGGGCAATAGCAATCATTTGGCCTGTAGTTTGAAAGTTGAGCTCTCCAGCCAAACTGCGACAATAATAGTGCCATCTCGTATTGTAGTAACAAAGGTAACATTATTGCTTACTTGGCTGAGCGCCAAGAATTCGCTCAGTTGTTATCTGCAATGGGCTAGTGAATGTTGTGAGGAACCCGTTATTAAGTGTAAAACAAGTTAACAGTGAAAACTTCAGTTGAGGAGCTTCACAGGCTGTACAAATACAGTAAGTTAATATCATTAACTATTCCTCAGTTAGTTGGATATCATATGAACATTTCCGTAACTTTCTAAGCAATGCCACTTTGAAGTTATAGGGCTTTATATGAAAAGTTGTCTTGTTATAGGGTAATACCGATCATGGTGAGAACATACGTCAAGAAATTTGGGCCTGATGGAAGGTGCAAATACAACTCAATCTTCCTAGAAAATGCAGTAAAGGCCGTGCGACAGGGGAAAATGAGCATCAGAAGAGTTTGCTGTGCCGTACACAACCCTTAACGACAAGTTAAGGAATAAGTATAAACACAGCTTTAAACAGGGAAGAGGAGAAAATGCTTGTTGAAGGCTTACTGATGTGTGCCAAGTGGGGTTTTCCAATGAGAAACACGGATGTACGTAACATCGTGCAGGGTTACCTTAACCACGCAGGGAAAGTGGAAAAGAGATTCAAAGACAATCGGCCAGGACTAGAGTGGGTTCATGCATTTCTGGGAGGAAACTCCGAACTGACTGTGAGGATTGGAGAGAACACTGAAAGAGTTAGAGCAGCAGTTTCGAGGGAGAACGTAACAGAATATTATGATAATCTTAGGGAAACGTTGGATAGAGTTTCTGACCCTAATATAATTAATTATGACGAAACAAATTTTTGTGACGACCCGGGACAGGTGAAGGTGCTGGTCGAAAGACGCGTGAAGCAGTTTTCATTTTTCTTATTTGTTTTTCTAATGTGCATCTTTCTATTTTGTAATTACGGTAGTTTCTGTATTTTTTAAAAAGTAAAATTTTGATCGTTATATCCCCTGAAATAGTGTAACACCGATAATAAAGCGAAATAAACCTATGATCGGAATTACCCCACTCCATGGGGTAGTTCCGATCAGTGATTTCTTTCCATTACTCGCAATATACTCCATTGTTTCGATTTTCTATTGTTATCAAATGGACGAGAAAGAGTCACACATTTTAAATATAACATTGCGTAAATATGGTTTTATTGGTATGGGAAATATCAATAAAAAACACCGAAAAATGATCAGTATTACCCCTTTTTATGGTATTCTTAGTGGAAATTCAAATTCTTTGTGATAGTTAAGAAATAAATGATAAATGAAATAAATGAAAAGATTGAGCAATGGGCATTGAAGATAAATGTGGAGAAGAGTAAAACAGTGGTGATGAGTAGAGGTAATAAAGAAGGAAAAGGAGGAATCAAAGTCGGAGATAAGGAATTGGAAGTGGTGAAACACTTCAAATACTTGGGAAGTGAACTGACTGAAGATGGAAGACTACATTTGGAAATTAGCAGAAGAATACAACTCGGGAGTGCTTTCTACCAACAGGTACAGGGACTAGTATGGAACAAGGATATACCAATTAAGGCTAAAGAAGTTATGTACAAAGCATATTATGTTCCTATAATGACATATGCAGCAGAAATTTGGACCACGACTAAGAGGGATGAGAGCAGAGTACAGGCAGCTGAGATGAGATTTCTAAGAAGTATGGTCCAGAAAACGAGAAGAAAGTAAGAAATGAAGACATAGGGAAAGAACTGGGAGTACAGAAACTAAATAACAAACTGGAACAAAACAGATTGAGATGGTTTGGACATGTCAAACGGATGAATGAAGAAAGGCTGCCAAGACGAGCACTGGAATGACGGATGACAGGAAAGAGAGGACGAGGAAGACCAAGAATGCGTTGGATGGACTCGGTGAAGTATAGCATTAGAAAACGGAACCTGGATTGGAACACCGTGTTGGAAGAGGAATGGTGGAACGACAGAACAAAGTGGAGAGGAACCATATTTGCCCCCACCCAGCGTCAGCTGGAAAAGGGGAAATGATAATGATGATGAGTGAAGAAATAATGCTTGTTTCCCACCTAATGCAATTGGCCACAATTTGTGTTGACGTACTGGAAAACTCTCTTTAATATTTTATTTATTTATTGTATGGCTTTTAGTGCTGGGAGTGTCCGAGGACATGTTCTGCTCGCCTGAGTCTGTAGCTGCTTCCAGCAGACATCCTAAAGGATGAGCTACAAGTTCCGTTCAATTTCAAGTAGTTCCAACTTTCGCCACCAGATATCAATGATACCTAGTGGTGAACGTTGGAACTTTAGCATTCTGACGAAATCTAACCTAACAATTTTGCTTTACACAAGTTTAGTCTGTGAAAGGATCTTTTACATGCCATAAATCTATGACATGGGACCGCCGGCTTTACTTCCCCTCCAAAGGAAGGCATACTGAAGGATTTTTAACGCTCTTAAAAAATCCGATGACTTCGGCCGGGTTTGAACCCGCTATCTTGGGCACAGCAGTTCAGCATGCTACCGACTACACCACCGAATCCGCTTTCTCTTTAATAGAATTAGGCAACATTGAAAGTGACTTCTAATACTTTGACCATCTATGATTTCTCAGAGGGTGTTTGGCTCTTTCTACAATGCCTTCTTTATTCATTCTTCTCTACTTAATTTCAAAAAATACTCTCATATGTACAGGTTTTATGTATGAATAGGTATTTCAGTTCTTGTTCAACATACCATACTAACTATCTAAAACTTTCACTCTAGTCAACCTGTAGGCATTATTTTATTTGATGTTACTTTACTCCAGAAGGTATACTAAGTACCATACCATTCATGCAGTTTCTTTGATGATATACCATATTTCCTCGCATAATCGTCGCATATTTTTAGCCTAAAATTCGTGGGAAAAAGTAGGGTGAAACGATTATGAAAAAGAATATTTAAGTTCAAAGAAGAAAACCTCAATTTTTAAATATTGCATCATTATTTGCTGCACGAATGTGCGCTTTCTTAATATTATTTGTTTATTATGTAATTCCGTGTGTTTCACTTTCATCAAGATCACCCACCGTATAATTCTTGTATTTTTTTATTGTGGACAACACGTGCGTAACATCACGCACGGGTCTCTGTTGCGATGTTTCCACGGAAGTGGCTGATGATAGACTATCACGAGGTGTCCCTCGTGTAAGACTCCGCCAATAGCAGTCGGGCCTGTTTTAACGTCTGAGAACTGAGCCTAGCAGCACTTCGTATGGCGGCTTATTGAATCTCGTCATTCCAAGGCCAACTCTCAGAAGCGATAGGTCCGCACAAGTTTCACTCCATTGGAGTGGCATTGAACGAAATCGCTGTTTAGCGTGCCGTTTGCATATCGTGAGTCACAGCCTGCAGTCAGAGAGACAGGCTTCTCTCTTCTGACATTGTAGACAGGCATGCGTATGCCACCTGTTGCATAGCGTGAGTCATAGCTCATACGCACAGAAGGAAAGACAGACTTCCTTCTTCAAACAAGGTCACGGCTGGTTAGCAACAGAACTCGCGTACGATTGAAATACGGCAGCGTATGTAACGGACTGGCGCGCAAATACAAATACAAATGTGCCTTGCTCTGAGTACGCCATGAAATGTTATGAACCAAATTTTTAATCGAAAGGTAGGGGTGCGACGATTATGGGATGAAATTTTATAAACCAAATATTTATTTGAAGAGTAGGGGTTTGACGATTATGCGCTGGTGACGATTATGCAAGAAAGTACGGTATCTACATCTGACCTTAAATAACAGCTTTTGAAACTGGAAGGCAGAGATACAGTGGCTAGACAATGGATTTACCAGGTTTTGTAAAAGTAATCACATGCACCTACAAATACAAGGGATATTGCTGTTGTTGCATCTGGACAGTATTTCCTTTACACCATTTATCATGAGTTTTGAATGTAGTTGATATTGTAAAAAGTGAAGCCAGTGAAGCAAGGAATTCATTTGTACCAATATCTCAAGAATTTTATTATTTAGAGATAAGGGGTTTTGATGTGGCTACGCATAGGCTATATTTATTTGTTTAATTTGTTAATTTAGGCAAGAAGCCTTGGAAGCTACCATCAGTGAGAAAGATGCTCATTTAGCATTACTGGAAGTGTCCGGTATCCGGACTGCTCGACAGGCGGAAGAGGTTGATCAACTAAGAGCTGACAGGGTTCGGCTTGTGGATAAGCTGAAAGCGGAGGTAAACTTTGATTTTTGAAGTTCCCAAAGCACTTGTGGGGAAGGGGTATCTCATGGCAGTACTGTGTATTGGGACCTTTCTTCTTGTTTCATTTTCGCCAACTAAGGACCATGTCATTTCAACTGTTTCCTTTGAGGTTTAATATTGGTCCGGTATTCCTTCATTCATAGATGGTGTCATTCCTTTCTCCTTCGTCCACACCTTTCCTTTTTAGTTTTCAGCATTGTCTATTGTTGGAAACTCTGCTGTTTTATTAGTTTTCTCTTAAGCTGCTCATGCTCCAGAATAGCTCCACATGAGATCCTAATCTCCTGTAATCTCCATTGTCTTTTCTCTTGGAGGAAACTGAAAATGCGGTTGTTTAATCGTGTTGATGTCATTCGGGTCACATGCCTATAAAAAGTAATCCTTCTTTTCCGCATCGCATCGGTAATTTTCTCCACATGTGTATACAACTCCTAGTTGTGCTGTCCTCTAAACTCGCCATTGACTTTGACTGGACCTGAGACTATCCTCAACTTCTTCCATCCCTTAGTCTCCAATTTTTCCATAATTTCTTTCTTGTTCATGGCGAGACATTCTGCTGCATATAAAGCTCTGGCGAAATGACAGTACAATAATGCTTGATTTTTTGCATATGAGGATGTATATCTTTTTTGTCAAATGGTAGGCCATTTCAATTTTGTTTATGCATGACGCAAAGGCTTTTTTTTTTATATATGGAAGGTTCTATCCATTCACCAAGATACTTAATTTTTTCAAGTCACTCAGTTCAGTTAATGTTGAATCTTCATCCAGTGCCTTATTGTTCTTCAGAGATTGGATAATCTGTCTGATTTCCTCTTTCTTGGGTGGTGATGAATTTGTTCCCAGTGTATTATCTTCCAATGTGAATACTACTCTTATGCAGTGACAAGCATAGCACCTTAAAAAAGGAGAATGCTAGAAGGAACAGAGACTGGAGCCCGTAAACCGGGCTCCTTTTCCTCTGGTTTGAAGGGAGAAAGTTTGGAGGGTAATAATAATGTGGGAAGGGATTTTGGCAAGCGAATAAACCGAACACGACTTGAAGTGATTTTAAGTATAGAAACTGTATTTAAACATAAGATCACAAGAGATGGGATTGCACAGAAATTAACGTGACTTCACTCGACACAAAACTTACACTCTGCTCGTCCTCTTTTTCTCACAGCTTCCCCTCGGCTCTTTTACGCGGCGCCACCGGGTAGTGCCGAGACTGGCGGGAAACCCACAGACGGTTCATCATCTTCCGATTCCCACAATCGGCCATCCTGCAGATCATCCGCCTCGGATGATGAGTCGTCTTCAGCCCATGGTTTGAGGAACTCAGCACAAGTAGTTGTTCGGTTGGGGCCTAAGTGATTCCCTTTATGACAGACGTAGTAAGTGTCATTTGGCTTGACACGGGAGATTCTGTAATGCCCAAGGTACTTTTTCTTCAATTTAAGGCCTGGTGCAAACTGGGTCCTCTTGATGGTGACGATATCACCAACTTGGTACTGGTGTGCAGGCCGTCGACGTCAATCAAACGACACCCTGTTTTCTTGTTGCACTTTCTGAATTTGTGCCCTTGCTTCTTCATGGTGTTCATCTCTCCTGGTCTCAAACTCGTCCAGCATCTCTTCGTTGATCAACTCAACTATTCTCAGATCATTTTCACAGGGCATTTTAACTCCTGTCAAAAGTTCAAACGGCGTCTGCTTGATACTGCAGTTGTAAGTGGAATTCATGGCTCTCTGAGTGGCTTCGACGTGTTTGTACCAATCTCCTGGGTTTTCAATAGACAACTTAGCCAGCACAGAGATGATCGTAGAGTTCATCCTTTCTACCTGGCCATTGGCACGAGGGAGTCAGGTTGTGATCAGCGAATGGGTGATGTTGTTGGCAGTGCAGTACTCTACGAATTCGTGTGAAATATAGGCGATTCCACGGTCGGTGACGATCTGCGCCGGATTACCAAATACACCTTTTTGCACGTCCAGCTTCGTGGTCGTCGTTTTAATGGGATACAGCCACACAAACTTTGTGAAGCTATCCGTTACTGCAAGGATATGCTTGTATCCTTTTATCGTTGAATCCAAGGGTCCGAGATGGTCAGCATGGTAAGTGTGAAACGGTGTGTGCTTTCTTTAAACAAGGGATGCAAGAGTCCTTCTTGTTTCCGAGCCTTGCGGTTGACCAGCAGACACTTCATGCAGTTGGAGATGACACAGCCAACTATCTTCTTCAAATTGGGTATATAAAATTCTCTCTTGATCTCGTCTTCTGTGCGCAGGGCAGCATAATGTCCTTTCTCATGAGCGGCTCTCACCACCTCTTTCTGCATTGGCCATGGGACGACAAGTAGATTTTGTCCATCACAGAACTTGAAGAGGATACCATCCTGCAGGGTGTAATCCTTGTATGGCTTCGACTTCAGGTGCTCCATGATCGCACACAGACCTTCATTAGCTTGCTGAGCTCGTTTCAGCCTGGCAATGAGTCCATTGACGAGACCGTAGAGGACCATGGGATGGCGACTCAAGACATCATCGTGAGGGATTCTCGCGCCCGGTCTATGCTCGATCGAGTAATCAAACTCCTCGAACATCATAGCCCACCTTGCAACTCTCGGGGTGAGGTCCTTCTTGTCCATCCTCTTCTGGAAGGCAGAGCAGTCGGTTATGATCTTGAACTTGATTCCAAGCAGGTATACTCGGAGCTTTTTCAAGACCATCACCACAACTAACAACTCAAACTCGTAGCTGCTGTACCTATCCTCCTGTGGCGTCGTCTTCTTGCTCAGGTATTGAACAGGATGCAGTTGACCATCGTCTGGGAAACGTTGCAGTAGCACTGCTCCATAACCATACTTGCTTGCATCAGTATGGACTTCCGTCTCGTAAGCCGGGTTATAAATGATGATGATGATGATGATAATTGTTGTTTTAAGGGGCCTAACATCAAGGCTATCAGCCCCAAATATAGATCATGAGGACTGGATCTTCGGATTAGGCTTTTTTCAGACTCGTGAATGCAATCCTCTGTTCTTGCTCAAACTTGAGTCCACCGGTTTACTTCAACAGATCACTGAGCGGCTTTCCAATCTTGGCATAGTTTGGGATGTACTTCCGGAAATATCCGGAAAGGCCCAAAAACCTGTGGACTTCGGCTAGCGACTTGGGTTCTGGATAATGTTGAACTGCGGCTGCGTTCCTAGGAGATGGTGAGACAGTTCCATCTTCTACAACGTGTCCTAGGAACTCAATTTTCTTTTCAGGAACTGGCACTTCGAGAACTTAATATCCAGATCATGAGTTTCAGCTACCTCCATCACTTGCCCAAGTTTCTCTATAGCATCATTTTCATCTTTTGCTAGGATTACTACATCGTCCATGTACACTAGGACTGTGCCGGCTTGAATTTTTTCTCTGAATACTCAGTTGATAAAGCGTTGGAACTCAGGAGGCGAGTTGCAAAAACCAAATGGAACTTTCAGGAACTCATATTGGCCTGAATGTGTCACAAAGGCCAAATACTTTCTTCTCTCTTCCTCGACTGTGACGTGAAAAATCCATTTAGCAGATCCAGAGTACTGAATACTCGAGCATCACTCAGCTTGTCCAGGACGTCATCAGTGAGTGGTAGTGGGTATCGATCTTTGACAGCTTTTCGATTCACTGGATGGTAATCGACGCACACCCTCGGAGACCCATCTTTCTTCCACACAACTACCACTGGACTAGCATACTCAGACATACTGGGTCGGATGATGCCATCTTGGAGCCACTGCTGCACTTGCTTCTCTACAATCTCTTTCTCAGCTGGTGAAAAGCGTCTTGGGTGACTGTGAATCGGTTCTTCTTGTTTCATCGTGATGCTCATCTCAACGCTGGTACTCTTCTCCTTGCGCGGCGAGTATTCATTGACCATCTTTCTGCTTCTCAAAACAGCCTCTTCCGATGCCTCTCCTATGTTCAACTCTTCGGCTGCTATCACGTCGATTCGGTATAAGTACGCTTCTGATATCTCCTCGGACTGCTTGACACCGGTTTTGCTGATGGTAGTTACGGCTTGGTCCAGCAAGTCGTTACCCACAATAGCTGGCAACTTTAGTACATCTCTAGACACCACATAAAAATCAGTCAAGTAAGTGTCCTCGTCAACCTGGACTTCTGTTAGAAAATATCCTAGGGGTGGCACCTCACTATCACCGAAACCCTTAAGTACTATGGCGGTCGTCTTCAGCTTCAGATCGCCCATCTCTGCGTAAATGTCTTCAAGGATCAGATTGATTGGGCAGCCCGTGTCCACCAATGCGTTGATCTTCTGGCCATGGAGCAACAATTCCTTCATCTTCATATTCGACTTGGTTCCCAAAACGACGTTCACTGTCTTCTTCTCTGCATTCTGCTCAGGATTTGGGCACTTGGAAGCTATGTGTCCGAAGCTGCTACAATTGAAGCACTTCGGACCCTGACTCTTGTGTGGATATCCGCTGGACTCATGACTGTTCTTCTGACCACAATTGTAGCATCTCTTTACAGACGAGATCTGCTTCTGCCTGTTGTCTTCTCTTGGTGTATGTTTGTTTGTCGTATTCTCATTTTTTGTCAACTTCTGGGAGTTTCGTGCTTAAGCTCTCTCATAGATCTTCAACTTGTCCTTGAATTCCTTGATGTCCCTTGCTCCATATAGAATCATCTTGGATCCAGTGCCGTCCTCGATGCCATCGAATGACGTATTGTATCAACGATTTATCATCGAATGCTGACCTGCTGGCTATTTCTCGCATCACCAGGAAATATTCCTGAAGAGTTTCAACTTTTGTTTTTCGTCAGTTGGTTAGCAGTCGATGAATCTCTGCTGCACTGGTATCATCTCGGAATTCTCTCTTCAGGGCTTTCTTCAACTTGTGCCAAGATGTGATGCCATGTTCACTCAGCACGAACAACTTATCCAGGCCTGACAGCGACTTTTTTGCAAAAACATATTTTTGCATCTCGTCCCAGCCCTTCAAAGTTGCTATTTCCTCAAAGTCCTCAATCCAACGTCGCACCGGATAGTTCTCGCTGCTGTCATTGGTTCTGACACAGCCCTCTACATCTCGGAAAGTCAACGCAAACTTGTGTGCAACTCCCCGGTTTGCAGTGTGCCGCGAGTCTACCACGTCCTGGTCGACTTCCCCTTCGCTTGCGCTTTCTACTCCAGTCTTCGATTTGTGTTTGGTCTTTGTTATGTTTTTATGGTTAGGCCTACCTCCTATTGCTTTGGAGAGTTTTTGGTCTTCGGACGAGCTAGATGAATCCGATGATGATCCTGACGTGCTAGAGGATGAATATTTCATGGATTTCATCCCAGCCATTTTCTCCTTTAACTCACGTAATTCTTCCGCCAGTAATTAGTTTGCCTCTTTCATCTTGCTCATCACCAGAATTATGACACGGTCTTATAGAAATTAAATCCATGTATATCAATGCTCGATCTCTTAGAAAATTAAGTGTCCTTCTCATCAAAATGCCCTCCCAAAATGGCTGGATCACCGCTTGGCTTTGGGCTTTTACATCCAATCGGCTAGGAGGTTTATAAACATGGCTGCCAACCCATTACATGTCATGAGTTTCACACGACGCTAGCTTATATTGGCTAATCACCACAAATGCTCCGTTTAAATAACAATGGCATATACTGTAAGATGAATGCGCACGAAACTCAACATTGGGTTTGGCGGGATAGAATAAATAATATTCAACGACCATTTCCGGTTATGTGATAAAAGTTCCCAGACTACCAAGCTATGGGGTACCTTCAAATGTTTTTCATGAGTGAGTTGCACAGTTAACAAAATAACAAGTCACTGCGATCTGTCCATCATCCAAAGAATCATGCTTGCTCGCCCATAGCGTGAGTTTTAAATCACAAGGTTTTCCATACTTAGTTATTAAGTACTGTCTTACATTATGTTTAAGCCAAATTCATGGCTCAGTCTCCCCTCCACAACTGTGAACACAATTCACAACTATGAAATGAAAATCCACAGCCTGCTTCCAGTCTCCGACCGGGTCAGGAATGGAATGAATGAAGCCCCCATCTAGCGGCGAGGATATGAACTGTGCCGGCTGCCGAGGCCTGACGCACTCCTCTGGGGCAATGATTAAATGAATGACGGATGAAATGAAATGATAGTGGAGAGTGTTGCTGGAATGAAATGTTGACAGGGAAAACCGGAGTACCCAGAGAAAAACCTGTCTGCCTCCGTTTTGTCCAGCACAGATCTCACATGGAGTGACCGGGATTTGAACCACGGACCCAGCGGTGGCCAGCGTGCTGCCGCCTAAGCCACGGAGGCTTCAATTCACAACTATGCCCATTCATATATTCCCAAACATCTTACTTTTCGTTCCTTTTATTTTAAGTCAAGCCCAATAGTTGCCAACAAAAGATGTTACGCCTGTTACTCCTTTCACGACGGTGAAACCATCCATCATTCCAGGTTCAGTGGGTACAGGGTGAGATTGTCAGCGAGTTGGCAATTGATCTCCTCATACACCACATAGCATCAGTCTCGATTGCGTCTATCCACATTGCTGCAACTCAGTTTAACACCAGCACTCTATGGGTCCTTGTAAGTCAACCTACACCACAAGAGGTTAGTGCATCTGTACATCTTTATACGATCAGGAAATTTTCACACTAAATTTTACTTTATCATCAGCGCACAGAAAGTTTTACAATTAAAGTTACATAAGTTTACATTACGAGTTAAACACCCCTACATTTACCTAGATCTGAGCCTTACTATGAATTTTACAATAAAAATTACAATATTCTTTACAATCGTCGGACTGACTTCCAAGTAGGCTACATATTTCCAGACAAACACACCATTATTGTTTTCGGAATATCGGCATAGGACAGCCTCCTAAAAATTTGAGAGAACCTGCTACGTCATATAGATAACCTAGTCAAGCTTCAAGCAGAGTCCTAATATCATATGAGGTCCACCATTCAATTGCCTTATATCACAAGTCACATTTATCCACGACAAAACCTTCAATATCTCTGTTGAAAAATGATAATACAAACAAAACAGTACATTTCAACGGAATTACCATAACGAAACCTTACAAATGTATCCAAGTTGAGTTTGCATATCTAAATCAGAACCGATCAGATGCCAATCGGCATCAAAGATTATTAGGATACTCTAGCTTGATAAGGGATTTTACAATTAAATTACAACAAATTTCCTCACTGGAAATTTCATACCATGTTTCATATGAGAAAAATATACTCTAGATATCACGTGTGCCTTTGGATTTCTCACCAGAAGTCAAAGATGCTTCCATGGGGTATCACACAGTGGCCGCTCTAATCGGTCAATGATTTTCCAGGAGTTTTCCAGGAGTAATTCTCATTTTCCATACTTAAAAAATAAGCGCGAGTTCCGGGAGAAGGGAGGGGGGGCTTTATTGGTTGCCTACTTCAAGACCAAAATAAAACAGTTGTGTTTGGTTTACTTATACAGATGTAGACAAAAATTAGTGGTGATTGCGTTATTGATACGCAAGCCTACGCACAAATTATTTTATTGTTGTTTAAAAAAGCCTTTGTGACTCAAATATCTACTTAAAAAAAAAAGAGAGAATAGAATACTACCTGCAATTTTATTGCAGTGAAGTTGTCTATACTCAATATGTTTTACAAAAATACTACTGCGTGTTCTCCCACACGGAAACAGGTAGCCTGAGGAAATTTCTTTCGTTAACGATAGAATGCTCAACCAAAACCGCAGCGGGAGTATGATTTAAGATGGAAAGATTTTTATAATTAATTAACAGTGTGGTGGCTATTTTCCAGGAGCTTTGAAATTTTTTGTCATTTTCCAGGAGTTTTCCAGACCTAATAAAAATCCAGGAGTTTTCCAGGATTTCCAGGAGTAGTGGCCACCATGTGTATGGCTCTTTATAACGAGGTGTTAACTTACTAGAAATCTTATTACTTACACCTTTAGGTTCAAAATTGCTCACGAACACTACATCCCCAACCTCAAAATCTGCAGATTTGTGAGCATTGTTGTATCGCTGGGCAAGCTTGTCGTGGGAGATCTTAATACTATCCCTAGCTCTACTCAATTTTGCCCTCATATCTTCGGGTGAGAAGTGGTCTGGCAGTAGATCATGCAGGTTCCACAGGTTGGACAGAGGCAAATACGAAAACTTCAACAAAAAGGGTGTAGACTTAATACCTTCGTGCACAGCGGTATTAAAGGCATAGGTTAGCCAGTGCAGGTTTGAATCCCACTTGGGATGATCTTCATGGTGGAAAGCAATGAGTGTCGAACACAGATTTTGGTTCACTCTTACGGCAAGAGAAGGGTTAGGCAAATAGGGGGTAGTAGTTACATGTGAAATAGCATACTCGAACAAGAACTGGCGGAACTGATAAGACACAAAACACTTCGCATTATTGGATACAAGATATTGACAGGGACCAAAAGATGTGAAAATTGAAGTTAGGCACCAGTTGTTGCCTGCCTAGTGGGAGAAATTCAATTAAAACGAGAATGCCCGTCATTGCAAACTAGCGCAGATTGGTTTCCTTGTGCAGAGCGAGGGAATGGACCAATAAAATCTGCAAACGGCCTTTCCATGGGCCGAGAAGACAGTTTAGATGATGATAAGCCATAGAAATAGGGAGCATACTGAGACTACAATAGGTGCAATTTCTAACCATTTTCTTAGACTGAAAAGACCATCCATAACCTTCCAAATGAAGAATTGCTTGATTTTGGCACGGGTCTTAAATACTCCAAGATGACCACCAACAGGGGACTTGTGGTAATAATGAAACATTTCAGGAATTAAAACAGGAGGCAAAACAATTTTGGAGAACTTCAAAGGACAAGGAGAGACAAAGTAAGGAACGAAACAAACAGGACAGAGGCTGGCATCGATATCAGTGCTACAAAATATTTGCAGAAGCAACGGTTAGGATGGTATGGACATCTTCAAAGAATGGGAGATGAGAGGACACCAAAAGCTTATTTCAACAAGATTATCCCAGGAAAAAGACCAGTAGGAAGAGCAAAGAAGAAATGGTTGGACCAAATCAAGGATGATCTTGAAGACAAAGGGCTAGACTGGAGAAAGTCCTATGAAGACCAACTATTCATGGACAGGAAAAGGTGGTGAGGGCTCGTTAACAGAACCCAGGCGACTGGAACTGGAATTTGATGGGAATGGACTGGCATATCATGAAGCTAGCGTTTGAGCTCGTAATTACAACAGATCATGTATGTTTGAAAACTGGTATTATTTTTATATTATCCGTACAGCGCAGTGTGGATATTGTTAGATAGGTTACAGCCTGGCAGGAGGAGGGCATCTGAGCAGCAGTGCAATAAAGCAGCAGAAAATGAGAGGTGCCGTAGAGGAGAATTACGACTCTACAGATAATTCCATCAAATCATCATTTTATAGAGTCTCAATCAGTATATTAGCTGGGTAATCTCCAGAATCAGTACAAAAGATCCTCGGTTTAGCGGACCTCGATTGAACGGACTGTGGATTTAACAGACAGAATTAGACCTACCTAGTTAAAAAAAATTAGAGAAAAATTTAAAGTGGGAGTGAAGATTCAAGGAGAAATAATTTCAACTCCGAGATTTGCTGATGACATCGTCATCTTGGCCGACAAGCTTGAGTATTTGAATGAGTTTTTGAATGGTATGGACTCCGTCTTACGGAAAGAATTCATGATGAAAATAAATAAATAAATGTAAAACAAAAATACTGGAATGCAGCCGAAATAAATCAGAAACCTCTATGGAGATCAAATTGGCAGGTGAAAAGCTGAAGGAAGTAGGAGACTTCTGTTACTTAGGAAGCAGAATAACCAGTGATGGACGAAGCAAAGAGGATATTAAAAGTAGGTTGGCTCAGGCAAAGAAAGCATTTCTACAAAAAAGGAATCTGCTGACATCGAATATAGATTTAGGTATTAGGAAGTCATTTTTGAAAGCCTTTGTCTGGAGCGTGGCGCTCTATGGAAGTGAAACTTGGACTATTGGTGCAGCAGAAAAGAGGAGAATTGAAGCATTTGAAATGTGGTGTTACAGGAGAATGATGAAGATCAGATGGGTAGATAGGGTTACAAACAAAGAGGTATTAAGACGAGTGGGAGAGGAGAGATGTTTCTGGCGACTGCTAATGAAGAGAAGAGATAGGTTGGTAGGACACATACTAAGACACCCAGGAATAGCAAGCTTAGTTATGGAAGGAAGGGTCGAGGACAAAAACTGTAGGGGTAGACCAAGGTTAGAATATGTTAAACAGATTGCCTCGGATGTAGGGTGTCGGAGCTATGTAGAGATGAAACGATTAGCTCAGGACAGGGAGGCATGGAGAGCTGCATCAAACCAGTCAAAAGACTGAAGACTCAAACAACAACAGTTAAAATAAAAAAAAAAATGCGTACTCGCGTACGGACGTTCACAACAAAACGGAAGCATTTTCAAATCTGGACAATATCTTAAGGAGTAGAGTCATAACATTAACTACAAAGATCTGTGTAGTAAGGCCAATGGTTTTTCCAGTTGTGATGTACGGATGTGAGACCTGGACCATTAGAAAAGCTGAATGCCGTAGAATAGATTCCTTCGAATTATGGTGTTGGAGAAAAGCTCTGTGAAGAGAACAAAAATGGCGGCTGTGCGAAATTTTAAAATCTTGTTTTTATTTCTTTTGTCCTAATCATGCGATTGAAGTTTGAATACTATACGTACACAATAATCTTCGTGTAATAATACACAACTCTAAGACCTACATATGTATAAAAATCGAACATGGCGACCATCCGTAATATTTAATTGTTCTCAATATCTACGAATCTATTACAGCAATCAAACTGAAATTTTGTATGTTGATAGAGTCAATTAACATAAGTGGAATATATGAAAATAGGCTGTTAGTTCTTCACGGAACTACTTGTTTTTACTGAACATGGCCTCTTCTTCTTTATCAACTGTTGCCATAGATATCTAGCTTACAAAAAGCAAAAGAAATGGGATATGGCCCCCATATTCATATTTATAATATCTACATATTACAAGGTTATTCAACGATTATTGAAAACATTATAGTGAATATTTTTATTTTAATGCTTGTTTTTGTTCATAGAATGATAATGTTTAGATTAGTGATGCACTGATGCTCTTAGTTTAACATTTTTAATTTTAATTATAACCGAGGAAGGTTAGCTGACCAAAACTAGTATTATTTATCATTACTTTCAATAAATATTATTGACTTAAAGGTGGATAATATTTATTTTTCCTATTCATAGGTGAAAAATGTTAATTTATATGGCAATACGGAGATGCATTTCATATCAATACATACAACTTAACAAACTCTCTCGCTATCTCTTCCAGTACATGGTTACTGTTACATGAATCTTTATTTCATCCAGTACGGGGTGAAGCATATGCTTTGAATATGTATTGATCACAGGGGAGTAACAAAGTACTCAAAAAATTCTTGTCCTAGGCTGCAAGTGAAAGTTATTTCTTGGTTCGTCAGATCAATCACTTCTTAAATGCTTGTGTTCTCCTTTTTTCCCAATACTTCTTCATTCTATCTGATCTCCTCTTTCTTTCCTCTTGTGATATCTGCATCGGTTTTCTGGAGACGGCTCTGGCTTGGAACTTCTTGGTGTTGTGTTTGATCACGGTTTTGGCTGTACCATTCATCAACATGATTCCAGTAATCTGGAGCTCTCACAGGCCCTTTTCCACTTCTGTAAACCAATTAGGTTTGAACTTCTTTTTGGAAAAGAAGTCAAAGATTTTCTTGGCTATTCAGGCAGGATTGGTTGGTTTTCAAGTTTAGGGGCTACGACAACGCGGTCATGTAGCCCCGTGTACGTTGGGTGTGTGTAGAATCTGTCTGATAACCGGTGTTAATTGTGATGGCTGTATTAGTGTGTGTATCTGTTTTTTAATTTAATTGCAGACTGCAACTTAGAATTTTTCAAATAGTTCCTACTTTTGCCGCCAAACGCCACCGTCAAAGACTACTAGGCTTAGTTCAGAACTCAGCTACTAGACGCCACTGCAGTCGGCTCTTGGCAACGAACATAGAAACCTAAGAGCGTTGTTTACATTCTTAACCTACACAATTTAGTTTCGCACAGGTGTAATTAGTGGAAAGTTCTTTAACATGCCATAAATCTATGACATGGGACCGCCGGCTTTACTTCCCCTTCGAAGGACCGCATACTGAGGGATTTTTAACGCTCTTAAAAAATCCGACGGCTTCGGCCGGGTTTGAACCTGCTATCTTGGGCATAGAAGCTCAGCATGCTACCGACTACACCACCGAAGCCGCCAGGCAGGATTCATCCGGTAGATGTGTCCATAGAAATCAATCCTTCTTTTCCTTATGGTATCTGAAAGACTCTCCGACTTCACATGTAGGGTGTCGTTCCTATAGAGAACTTGTTTGTTATTTTGGAATTTAGGACCTATGGTCTTCCTCAAAGTGTTTCTCTCTTTGATTTCCAATTTTTTCCATTTGCCCTTATCTCCTCAAGACTAGTGTTTCTGCTGCAAACAGTGCCTCTGGCTTAATTACAGTGTATTAATGCCTGATTTTAGGGTTTTCTTATTGTATGTATTTTTGGTTTTCTGGAATGCTAGTTCCATTTTGATTCTTCTTGCCTCCATTGTTTTTCTTTCAAGGTTATTCCAGTCGATCCATTCTCTTAAGTATTTGAAACTATTAACCACCTCGATTTTATTAGCGCCTACTGTAACTCTCTTGGGCACATCCAAAATTCTTCATCTTGAACAGTTTCCAGCCACTGGCCGGGTCTAAGTAAGGAAGGAAGGAAGGAAGGAAGGAAGGAAGGAAGCTGACCGGGTCTGTTTCACATCCAAACTATTTGACATAATTTTAGTTTTTTCAAAGGAAATCTTAAGTCCTATTTTCCCCACCATCTCTTGTAATTCTGTGATTTGCTCTTTGGTTTCCTCCCATGTTTCTGCGAGCAGCGCGTAGTAGTCAGCAAAGGCCAAACACTTAATCGTGATTCCTTTGTTTTTTGTTCCGGGACGTATTCCCCCTCGTGTTTTTGCATTCCATTCTCTCATTTTTCAAGTGCACAGTTGAACAACAGGGGGGAGAGACCATCCCCCTGCCGGACCCCTGTTCTGATCTCAAAGGGTTCAGACAGTTCGTCCATGAATCTAACTTAAGAGGACGTATTCGTGAGCGTTTCCTTTATGAGGGTTAGGGTTTTCCTGTCCAAGCCAAACTCCTCCAAAATATTGAGCAACGACTCTCTATCGATGGAATCGTAAGGTTTTTGGAAGTCTACAAAGGTCCACTATATATGTCATTTTCTTTTTTGCATTTTTGGTAGTAGTAACATCTTCATTAATTCCTGTTGTGTTGCTGTTTTCAAGCCACTATAAAATCTATTGTCTTTGTTTTTTCTTGAATGATTACTTTAATACCAACATATTTTTTCTATATATTAATTTTCTTCGCTATTAAGGTATGCAGTTAAAAGAAAGATGGGAATCACTTTACCAACCAGCAACATTCATGTTGTTATTTCATTTGAGGAGCTTGGTGTAAGTGGCTCAACTCACTTGCCCTGATAGCAGGAGATTTGGATTAGAATCCAAACTGCCGTCATGCTTACAAATCATACTCGATAAACATTCTTGCATGTTTACATTTGAGTCGTCAAGTTACAAAACTCGTTTAATCCACTCGTGAATAAGAATCATTTTCATGAGAAACGTTTCTCTGGACTTTGCCTCACGTATCTTTTTTTTTTTATTATTGTTTTCTACTTTCTGCTTTGTGTTTTTTGTTTTTGGGTTTGTGTTTGCTTTGTGCTTTTTCTTTTGAATTTGACTTTTTGCTTTTCTTTATTGGTTTTGTGTTTGTTTTCTGCTTTTGCTTTTGAATTTTGATTTTTGCTTCGTCTTTTTAGTTTTGGTTTTGTGTTTGTTTTCTGCTTTTGCTTTTTGCTTTATGTTTCTTGTTTTTTGTTTTCTGCTTTTGCTTTCATTTATGAATTTTGCTTTTTGCTTCGTCTTTTTTGTTTTGGTTTTGTGTTTGTTTTCTGCTTTTGCTGTTTTTGAATTTTGCCTTTTGTTTCTTCTTTTTTGTTTTCTGCTTTTCCTTTTGTGTTTGAATTTTGCTTTTTGCTTCGTGTTTTTGGTTTTGTGTTTGTTTTCTGGAAAATCAAAATAAAACAAAACAAAATAAAACAAAATACACAAAAAATCAAAATACAGTAGAGTCTCGCAAACTCGGCACTCGGTAACGCAGCACTCCGGATTTCTCGGTCACCCTGACAGGAGAAAAAAATTCATGATTTTTGTTTTTGTGTTTCCGCACAGAGCGTTATTTTGTTTTCTTTCGTCTTCTCCATCAAAGGTATTATCGACAGTTAAATACGACGCGAAATGAGTTGACCTTCAGTGCATAGTAAGAAGAGTAATGGTTCGGCCACTGTCTTGGCAAACCAGTTTTTGTGTTTCCCTATTTGTTTCCACTCTGTATGGTTGTACATATCTGTATTATTTGTCTTCATTGCATTTATTCATTGTCAAGTTAGTTTTGTTTTTGTTGATTGGTTGTCGTGATTTATTTGTTTTGATTGCATGTAGTATTCCCACTGCCGTGTTTCCAGTAGGATATTTTGGCTTAGAAGGTAATTTGGTATTTCTAAGTTGGCCACATTGATTCATCTTTAACTTGTTTGAACTCTTTACTGTGATTGGCTGCTTTCGGCCTATCAGAGGCCTCTAATTTGGTTTTTAAACTCTCTACTGTGATTGGCTGCTTCCAGCCTATCAGAGGCCTTCTTGCTGCTTGTAGCGACCAATCACGTGTTTCTTCTTCGTTGCTCTAAGTGTGTAGCCATGACACAATGCTGTGCTTCAACGTTGGTTGTGATATATCAACAAATATCCAGCTAATCATTTCGATAATTGGTGCTATCTTCATAGTAACCGTGCTTAGCAATCATGTCCTATGCACATGATTCATATTTTGTTTGGGCAGTGACATTACGGTGATTTTCGATCTCATCATAACCATGCTTGATGGTGCTACGCGCCATGTCGACGAATTCTTCAATCCGCGGCGTCGGATAATTTGTTATAATGTGTTTACTTCTATCTTCATTTACTGCCTAACAATTTGTCTTCACGCGTATGAATAATGATGATGCTTCGTGTGATAAGTAATTCATCGTGTCTGGAAGCATGTTACAAGGCTAGGCATCATCACTAATGGAGGTTGACGCTAGGCTAAACTGCTTCACTATTGTGACAATACCGCGCGATTGGCATATCCCGGTATTTGTATGATAGCAACTACTTTGACTTCCTGCAACATCACTGGAATGGAAGTTGACGCTGGGTTTAACTACTTTACTATTGTGACAATACCGTGCGATGGGCATATCCCGATATTTGTATGACAGCAACTACTTTGACTTCCTGCGTTTCACACATAATTTATTTTATTAACAATTCATTTTGGGCTTACAGTATCGGCGCATCACTGTAAGTCAGTCCTGGTTCGACGACACATTCTCGTTCCATGCGACCTGTTTTTTCATTATTTGTTGCAACTCCACTTGTGTTGCATATTTAAATTATATCATTCTTTGGAACCGCCGTGTATTGCATGCCGTTCTATGATGTACTGATCTGTAGCTACGTTCAAGACAATATGTGTGTTTTAGGCTCAAGACGTAACGTGTGTTAATTCTTAATGAGTGTTTCTTCAATTGTGTAAATTTGTGCTAGTGTTTCTCATATGTTTTATGTGACACCTATTTGATAATATATCTTATTATTAGTTAGTGGTGGTGTCGTGTCCTTTATGCCTTCCTGGATTTCCTTATTTAGTGACAATAATATTGTCTGGTCCTCCACATGTTGGCTAAATTGTCAAGCGACCTTTGTAAAGTCAACTCTTTGTATTATCACATCATTATCTAATGCTTTGGCCAACAAATTTTTATACATTGTCCACTATTACCAGAATACTCTTGGTGGGTTGTTGACTTCCCGCGTTGGCCATTACATTATTTGGGACTAAAACAAAATGGCGGCTTCCGTGACGTCATCAACGACGTCACGAAATACTCCTCTGGCAAGCTTACGGGAAAAGCCTGGGTAATAGGGGTTTTTTGGGTGGGGAAACACCAAAAAACGTCAATTTTTTTATGTATCGAAATCTATATTTGAGCTATATAGTTCAACTAAAGATTCCGATTCATGAAAAAATTTCGCGAATTCACGTATTCTATGTATCGAAATCTATATTTGAGCTATATAGTTCAACTAAAGATTCCGATACATGAAAAAATTTCGCGAATTCACGTATTCTATGTATCGAAATCTATATTTGAGCTATATAGTTCAACTAAAGATTCCGATACATGAAAAAATTTCGCGAATTCACGTATTCTATGTATCGAAATCTATATTTGAGCTATATAGTTCAAATAAAGATTCCGATACATGAAAAAATTTCGCTAATTCCCGTAAGAATAGTTTTTTTGAGTGGAAAAACCCAAAAACCGTCAATTTCTTTCTATGTATCGAAATCTATATTTGAGCTATGTAGTTCAATTAAAGATTCCGATACATAAAAAGAATTCGCAAATTCACGTAAGAATAGTTTTTTGGGTGGAAAAACGCAAAAACCGTCAATTTCTTTCCATGTATCGAAATCTATATTTGATCTATATACTTCAATTAAAGATTCCGATACATAAAAATAATTCGCAAATTCACGTAAGAGGAGTTTTTTGGGTGGAAAAACACAAAAACCGTCAATTTCTTTCTATGTATCGAAATCTATATTTGAGCTATATAGTTCAATTAAAGATTCCGATACATGAAAAAATTTCGCGAATTCACGTATTCTATGTATCGAAATCTATATTTGAGCTATATAGTTCAACTAAAGATTCCGATACATGAAAAAATTTCGCTAATTCACGTAAGAATAGTTTTTTGAGTGGAAAAACGCAAAAACCGTCAATTTCTTCCTATGTATCGAAATCTATATTTGAGCTATGTAGTTCAATTAAAGATTCCGATACATAAAAAGAATTCGCAAATTCACGTAAGAATAGTTTTTTGGGTGGAAAAACGCAAAAACCGTCAATTTCTTTCCATGTATCGAAATCTATATTTGAGCTATATACTTCAATTAAAGATTCCGATACATAAAAATAATTCGCAAATTCACGTAAGAGGAGTTTTTTGGGTGGAAAAACACAAAAACCGTCAATTTCTTTCTATGTATCGAAATCTATATTTGAGCTATATAGTTCAATTAAAGATTCCGATACAGGTCAATGCCATCATAAAACATTGTGATCAATAATGTTGTTTTTGCTGGGGGGGGGGCTGCGCCCCCCCACACCCCCCCCCCCCCTCCCCTCCGATAGGTTGGTATTTTTATGTTTTCCAATATTGGCTGCAAACACAAAAACCGTCAATTTCTTTCTATGTATCGAAATCTATATTTGAGCTATATAGTTCAATTAAAGATTCCGATAGGTCTAATACAAAACATTGTCATATCTATTTTACAGGTGTTCATGTACATGCCAATTTGTCTAAATCCATTCCTATTTTAACAGGCGTATTTCCCAACACCGTTCCTGACGTAATATTATCGTTTAAACAACTTTCATATTAAATTCAAAAACCAAAATATATGTATGAACAACGTAAAAACACACCGAAATATTCCAAATGCTGTATTATTCCACATGTACATGCCAATTTGTCTAAATCCATTCCTATTTTAACAGGTGTATTCCCCAACACCGTTCCTGACGTAATATTATCGTTTAAACAACTTTCATATTAAATTCAACAACCAAAATATATGTATGAACAACGTAAAAACTCACCGATATATTCCAAATGCTGTATTATTCCACATGTAAAAGCAGAAGCACAGATTTTCCACCACAAGTAAAGGCTTTTAGTTTAATGCAACAACTTCAGGATTTAAACAATTTTAATACAAATCGTCAACACAATCGAGCACACGACACTGCTAATATCAAAATCTTATTTTACAGGTTATTCACGGGAATATTTATTTTAATATTACGCTTAAAAAACGCGATCGCATGACGATACAAAAATGGCGAACCGACTCCAGGAAAATCTCGCGACGAACTGACGTAGTAATCAGCTGACAACCAATAGCGTTACCAATAGCAATACGTCAGCCAACCAATAGCGTTACCGATAGCAATACGTCAGCCAACCAATAGCGTTACCGATAGCAATACGTCAGCCGTGAGATCACGGTGACGTCACTGATCTCCCTAAATATTCCCCAGATACGGGTGTATCGGTAGGTATAGTTTAACCCATTATTTGGTCCTCCGGGCCGGATATTGAGCTGTTTACTACTTTGAATGAATTATTAAGCTTTGTTTTGGCCATGTTGGGCCCTTGTTTCTTGCTATTTCACCAGGAAGGCCATAAATTTAAATTGTATACGTTCCCATTAACTTCCCAAGGACACAATACAGTATTCTATGTTCAGATGTTTGTTTACAACTTAATCGAGACCATTGTCTCAGTGTTTATTTTTTGTGTTAGTTAAGTTGGTTGTGTTAGTTAGGTGTGCAACTCTGGTAATTACATCTAGGCGGGCAATCCTAAAGTCATTATGGAGGATGCCCAAAAACGACCTTTAGTTAGGAAGCGTGCAGTCGCTAAGGGCATGCTTACCTCACAAGAAAAAGTAATTAGCAACTTTCAGGACATTACAGAAGAGCAATATCAAATGTTAGTGTTACGCAAACACAAATGCGAGGAAATTTATAAACAATATAACGAAGCGCAAGTCGCTTTAGAGGATATTACAGACAATATCGACGAAGAAATAGCCGAACGTTGTGACTTCGAAGATAAATATTTTGAGTTGCTGGTTAAAATTAAACTACATTGTGACAATTTCAAAAAATCCAACACTACAGACAGTGATAACCCTTTGAATAATTTGCAGAGTGCACAATTTCCTAATGCTAACGTAGCTGCAGCTCATATAAAGTTGCCTGAAATTCAAATTCCGCAGTTCAGTGGCGACTTCACAGACTGGTTGAATTTCAGAGATAGCTTCAAGGCTATAGTAATTGATAACCATGCTCTGTCTGATATTGTTAAGTTCTACTACCTTAATTCTAGTCTTAGTGGTGAGGCCAAACTCCTCTTAAAGAACATTACTGTGTCAGATGATAACTTTATGGTTGCATGGAACTTGCTGACAACTCGATACAATAACATTAGGCTCATAGCGCACAATCATGTTACCAAGCTTTTCAAGCCCCCCGCATACGGTAATGATTCAGTGTCCTTGCGTGCCATCATCGACCACTTTGTTTCTCATGTCAATGCGTTAGAAGCTTTGGACTTTAACGGGGTTCCCCTTCAAGACCTGTTATTGTCACATTTTATATTGGAGCTACTAGATAATGATAGCATCCGTGAATGGGAGAATCATGTTGATTCTGGGAGAATTCCCACTCTCCAGGACTTGGTTAGCTTCTTAGAGAAAAAATGCAAGGTACTGGAAATAACTGAAAGGAATGTGTCCAGGCCTGCATTACATACTGCTGTAACCAAACTTAAAGCTGAAGGTCATTTGCCTCAGAAACCCATGTTAACTACTACCAAATCTCGTTGTACATATTGTAGGAGCATTGATCACCAATTGTCGAAATGTGGTTCCTTTATCAAACTTTTGTCCACAGCCAAATGGGATTTTGTCAGGTCTCGAAAATTGTGTTATAATTGTTTGCGTAATTTCGAGCCTAATCATCAATGTTCGAAGTACTCTTGTAACACTTGTTCCCGAAAACACCACACTCTTCTTCACTATGAGCCCTCCAGTGGCACTAGTAATGATGCTTCTCAAGCTCATGCTAACGTGGTAAACACTAGTTGCAGTAACGTCGCTCGTGACAATCAATTTTCAAGGACGCTATTACCCACTGCCAAGTTGAATATATTAGCTGGCAATGGCTTACGTGTACCTGTCACTGCACTACTTGACTCTGCATCAGATTGTAACTTAATTTCGTCACACTTAATTAAGAAATTAAGACTCCACACCAAACCTATGAAGGTACACATTCACGGTGTTGGTCAAAATCAAAGCACTGCTACTGTTGTTGCTGATGTGAACGTTTTTGCCTGTGCTACTAATTGGTCTGCTAAGCTTGAATGTCTCGTGGTTCCCAATATTGCACTTGAGCTACCCGCTGCTGGTTTCGATACCTCTGAATGGAACATTCCATCACATATTGATTTAGCTGATCCTGATTTCAATTGCACTAAATCTATTGATCTTGTTCTTGGTGCAGAATATTTCTTTGACCTGTTATGTCCTGGTAAAATCATACCAGTTGGTGATTTGCCCATCATTCAAAATACCTCTGTGGGTTGGGTGTTTTCTGGGAGGCTGCCCAGTGCAAGCACCTCGCAACCATCGCACGTGGTATCAGCACTTACACTCTCACGCCCTCATGTAGAACAACAGCTGGAAGCGTTTTGGAACGTTGAAGAAGTTGAAACCCCAGTGTTGTCTGTTGATGAATCCATATGTGAAGAACACTTCGTTGCTACTACCACTCGCAAAGACGATGGTAGATTTGTGGTTAGACTCCCTCGCAAGGTAGACTCGGAGCCTCTAGGTGCCTCTCGCTACGCTACACTAAAACGTTTTCACTCTCTCGAAAGACGTTTGGCTCGTAACCCTGAGTTAAGGTTAGAATACACTGAATTCATGCATGAATATCTAGCCTTAAATCATATGCAAGTTGCCCCCCACCCGACTGATGGTGAAGTTTACTACATTCCCCATCTTCCTGTTTTCAAGCCGCACAGTACTTCTACAAAGCTCAGAGTGGTATTTGATGCTTCGATGGCTACTACGTCTGGGTGCTCCCTTAATGATACCTTGTTGGTGGGCCCTGTAATTCAGCAGGATTTGTTCTCTATTTTGCTTCGGTTCCGTACTCACTTGATAGCTTTTGCAGCTGATCTGAGTAAAATGTACAGACAGATTCTTGTAGATCACAAGGATCGTGACTTACAGAGAATATTTTGGAGAGACTCTCCTTCAGACCCAATGGTAGAATATCAATTAAACACCGTTACTTATGGTACTGCCCCAGCTTCCTTCTTAGCCACTCGTGTGCTAAAGGAGCTCGCCCTCACTGATGGCACAGCTTTTCCAGCTGCCACTCAGATTGTTTTAAACGACTTCTATGTTGATGATTGTATCTCGGGATGTGATTCCGAGCATGACGCACTCATTCTGTATGATGAATTGACCCTTCTTTTGAGATTAGGTGGTTTTGAACTGTGTAAGTGGAGTTCAAACTCCATGACTCTATTAGATAACATTCCTCTTGATCATCAAGAGAAACAACAACTCCGTAGTTTCGGCGATGGTGAAGAAACAGTCGCCAGAACGCTAGGACTTTATTGGCAACCTATCGATGACTTGTTGCGGATTCAGTCACCTATCGTGAATTGTGACATTTCAATTACCTTTACTAAGGGTTCATTTTTGTCCATTGTTGCCTCTATCTTTGACCCTTTGGGTTTAGTGTCACCTATTGTGGTTGCTTGTAAGATTCTCTTCCAAGATTTGTGGATTCACAAACTCGGTTGGGATGACCCCCTTCCAATGGAAATCACGCAAGCTTGGCTGAACATTTATAGCAATTTACCTGCGATTTCTGAGATTTCTACTCCACGTTTGATTAAGCCTGCTTCAGAAATCAAATCTATGCGACTTCATGGCTTTTGCGACAGCAGTCAGCAGGCCTATGGAGCTTGTCTCTATTTATTGTCAATTGATACCTACGGTGTCGTCACTTCCCTCTCCAGTCATGCTTTCGTTGTAGCCTTTACTCGCTTCTGCAGTAGAAGGGGCGTTCCCGCTCAAGTGTATTCCGACAATGGTACCAACTTTCAAGGCGCACAGTCTGACCTTGCTGATCTTGGTACGTTGCTCTCCTCTGCAGATTTTCAATCTGTTGTTCAAGATTCTACGTCATCGCTACTAATTCAGTGGCATTTCATTCCTCCTAGTTCTCCGCACTTTGGTGGACTATGGGAGGCAAACATCAAATCTTTGAAATCTCATTTAATAAGAATCATGAAGGCTCAAGTACTTACGTATGAAGAATTGACCACTCTCGTGGTGCAAATTGAAGCCATTCTAAATTCTAGACCCATTTCGCCTATGACTGAGGATCCTACTGACTTGTGCTATCTCTCGCCAGGTCACTTTCTTGTTGGACGACCTTTGAATGCCTTGCCCATTCCTGACGCTTCTGAAGTGCCCATCAATAGGTTGTCTAGATGGCAATTACTTCAACAGATTATGACTTCATTGTGGCGTAAATGGTCCACAGATCATTTACTCTCCCTTCAACAACGTCGCAAGTGGAACCGTATGTCTCCTAACCTCAAGGTTGGCACGCTTGTGCTTATTATGGACGACAATGTTTCTCCTACTTACTGGCGACTTGGACGTATTCTTGAGGTTCATTGTGGTAAGGACGGCCTAGCTCGTGTGGTCTCTCTGCATACCACCTCTGGACTGTTGAAACGTCCCATCGTCAAGGTGTCTCCCTTGTTGCCGCAGAACTAAACACTCTTGTATTTTCATAAACAACCTGCCTGTTGTTTCTGTGCGGGCAATATGGTTCGGCCACTGTCTTGGCAAACCAGTTTTTGTGTTTCCCTATTTGTTTCCACTCTGTCTGGTTGTACATATCTGTATTATTTGTCTTCATTGCATTTATTCATTGTCAAGTTAGTTTTGTTTTTGTTGATTGGTTGTCGTGATTTATTTGTTTTGATTGCATGTAGTATTCCCACTGCCGTGTTTCCAGTAGGATATTTTGGCTTAGAAGGTAATTTGGTATTTCTAAGTTGGCCACATTGATTCATCTTTAACTTGTTTGAACTCTTTACTGTGATTGGCTGCTTTCGGCCTATCAGAGGCCTCTAATTTGGTTTTTAAACTCTCTACTGTGATTGGCTGCTTCCAGCCTATCAGAGGCCTTCTTGCTGCTTGTAGCGACCAATCACGTGTTTCTTCTTCGTTGCTCTAAGTGTGTAGCCATGACACAATGCTGTGCTTCAACGTTGGTTGTGATATATCAACAAATATCCAGCTAATCATTTCGATAATTGGTGCTATCTTCATAGTAACCGTGCTTAGCAATCATGTCCTATGCACATGATTCATATTTTGTTTGGGCAGTGACATTACGGTGATTTTCGATCTCATCATAACCATGCTTGATGGTGCTACGCGCCATGTCGACGAATTCTTCAATCCGCGACGTCGGATAATTTGTTATAATGTGTTTACTTCTATCTTCATTTACTGCCTAACAATTTGTCTTCACGCGTATGAATAATGATGATGCTTCGTGTGATAAGTAATTCATCGTGTCTGGAAGCATGTTACAAGGCTAGGCATCATCACTAATGGAGGTTGACGCTAGGCTAAACTGCTTTACTATTGTGACAATACCGCGCGATTGGCATATCCCGGTATTTGTATGATAGCAACTACTTTGACTTCCTGCAACATCACTGGAATGGAAGTTGACGCTGGGTTTAACTACTTTACTATTGTGACAATACCGTGCGATGGGCATATCCCGGTATTTGTATGACAGCAACTACTTTGACTTCCTGCGTTTCACACATAATTTATTTTATTAACAATTCATTTTGGGCTTACAGTATCGGCGCATCACTGTAAGTCAGTCCTGGTTCGACGACACATTCTCGTTCCATGCGACCTGTTTTTTCATTATTTGTTGCAACTCCACTTGTGTTGCATATTTAAATTATATCATTCTTTGGAACCGCCGTGTATTGCATGCCGTTCTATGATGTACTGATCTGTAGCTACGTTCAAGACAATATGTGTGTTTTAGGCTCAAGACGTAACGTGTGTTAATTCTTAATGAGTGTTTCTTCAATTGTGTAAATTTGTGCTAGTGTTTCTCATATGTTTTATGTGACACCTATTTGATAATATATCTTATTATTAGTTAGTGGTGGTGTCGTGTCCTTTATGCCTTCCTGGATTTCCTTATTTAGTGACAATAATATTGTCTGGTCCTCCACATGTTGGCTAAATTGTCAAGCGACCTTTGTAAAGTCAACTCTTTGTATTATCACATCATTATCTAATGCTTTGGCCAACAAATTTTTATACATTGTCCACTATTACCAGAATACTCTTGGTGGGTTGTTGACTTCCCGCGTTGGCCATTACAAGTAACGACGACCTGTTAAATACAGGGAGTTGTAGCCTACTGTACAGTACTGTAAATGCACAAACTGTTGACAGTAAGAAGTAAACAATCGGTTTTCGCGCAGAGCGTTGTATTTATTTGATTGCGGATTCTCCGCAATTCTGTTTCTTCGCCATCTTCATGACGAGGCTTTAAGAAACAGGTTTCAAAGCGAAAAGCAAAAGAACATTACCGGTACTTACTTTTTTGCAAAAAATGTAAATGGTAATTTTCATTAAGTGAAAAAAAAACTATTTGCCTACGGGACTTGTTTTGTACATATACTGTACAGTGTACATATTATAAACATAATTTGTAGGTGTAGTTTTTCTTAGTTTTCTTTTATAATTTACAGTAACTATTTTCCTTGATTCTTGTGCAACACAGTAGTACAGTACTGAACTATATATTCAAGTACAGTAATTGTAGTGGCTTAATCGTTTTAAAACTTGTGTTTCTGTTAAAAACAAACAAATGTACGGCATTGCATTACTTTTAAACCAAAACAAAAAGCTTATTTCTTCTTTTTAGCACATTTCCCGATAACCCAGCATTTTCGCGAACTCGGCCACCCTTCGGTCCACATTAGGCCGAGTTTGCGAGACTCTACTGTAAAACATAATAAACAATACAAATTAAAAACAAAAACAAAATAAAACAATACAAAAAATAAAACAAAACAATTTAAAACACTTTAAAACAAAATAAAACGAAATAATGTAAAACAAAACAAATAAAAAAAAATTAACAAAACAACACAAAATAAAACTAAATAAATAATTTTATGACATGATCCTTATTCACAAGTGGATTAAACGTGTTTTGCAACTGGACGTCTCATTTATTAAAGAAATACATTTAATATCAAGTACACTGAAGTGGGACACATTCACACAATCACATGATGTTTTGTCTCTCTTCCAGAATGAGAAGAGTGTTCAACTAATGCACGAGTGCTCTGCTCCAGATCCTGACTTGGGTTCACTGAGTCTGAAAGCACTTGACTCGGAGGAAGATGAGACCTACCATGTTAACAGCAGGAGACAAAATGGCCATACCCTTCGGTCAAATGAGGTACTTACTGTGCATTCATATCTATGGTAATCTCCCATAGACTAGCTGCCTTCTTTTTTATTTTAAGCCTATTTTTAGCCTATTTTCATTTATGAAAAAATAGGCTTATGAGATCACCTTTTGTCCGTGTGTCTGTCTGTGTGTGCGTGTGTGTGAAGGTGTGTGTCACCCCTAATAACTTCTAAACGGCTGGAGCGATTTCAATGAAACTCGGTAAGTTCATAGCACTATTCCAGATAACCCTGACCATGCCCTTCAAATTTTGTTACGTCTCACCAAATCAACATGGCGGCTGTGCGAAATATTTCACCAGCATTCAATGTCTCCGAAACTATTACTGATATCAACCTGGAATATTTTACGGTAATAGAGGGAACTACTAGAAGTTCACCTATATGACTTTTGAAAACCGGATAACTACATAACCAACAAGGCGGCCAAGCGAAGTTGCGACTTTTAAATAGACGTTTCTCGCGATTTAAGCAACCAAACGCACTAAAACTATGTACAGTTCATGTTTATACACATTGTAATGCACCGACATCTAACTTTGTTCAATTGTTTACATAACCTCAAGATGGCAGCTGTGCGAAATATTTCACCGGCATTCGATATCTCTGAAACTGTTAGCGGTATCACCCTAAAATTTTGTACGGAGATAAAGGGCACTACTGGAAGTTCATCTATGAGACTTTCAAAAACCGGTCAACTGCAAAACGAATATGGCAGCCAAGCGAATTTGAAAATTTAAAATTGACCTTCCTTGCAATTTAATGATCTAAATGCAATGAAACTTGGTACAGGAAATGTTTATACACATTGTAATGCACTGGTATCTAATTTAGTTCAATTGTTTACATAACCTCAACATGGCAGCTGTGCGAATTTTAAAATTAAGTTTTTATTTCTTGTGTCGTAATCATGCGATCGAAGTGAAAGTTTGAATAATAAACCTACGCAATAATTTTCCTTTTATGGTACATGACTCTATGGCCTTTACATATAACAATGCAACATGGCGACCATCCAAAATATTTAGATTGAACTCAATATCTACGAATCTATTACAGCAATCAAACTGAAATTTTGTATGTTGATAGAGGCAATTAACATAAGTAGGATATATGAAAATAGGCTGTATAGTTCTTCAAGGAACTACTTGTATATCATATGAGGTGTATACAGGGTGTTTCAGAAGGAATAGTAAATATTTTAGGAGGTGGTAGTATAGATGAATTGCAATAAAAAATTCCCTATAACATGTGTCCCGTTTTTATTGCGTACCGAGATACAGACGTTGGTATGTAACCAGAGCAGTTGTCGTTTCGTGTGTTGGTATACGTAGACTTTCTGCATGTATCGGTGTTCCGTGTACAAGAGTATGGTGGACATTACGTATGCATAGGTTGCTTCCGTGTCATTACCAGCCTGTTCAACACCTTCGAGCAGGAGATGCAGATCGACGATTGGAATTTTGTCGTTGGATACATGCAAATCGCCAAGTAATCCCATTTGTAATCTTCTCTGATGAAGCCACGTTCAGTCGTGACGGCATCAATAACACTCGTAATGATCAGAAGAAAACCCACATGCCATTGTGGACACACATTTTCAGGAATCCTTCTCTGTAAATGTGTGGAGTGGGTTGATTGGCAATCAGTTGATTGGGCCTGTTGTGTTGCCGCATCGTCTAACAGGGCCCCATTACCTTCACTTTCTTGAAAATGAACTTCCAGCATTATTGGAAGAGATTCCTTTGTCTGCAAGAATGCGTATGTTCTTCCCCTCCTGCACATTCTAGTCGTCTGGTGATACATCATCTAAACCTAACGTTCCCCGGAAGATCGATCGGGAGATATGGGCGCGTTCCTTGTCCACCAATATCCCCGGACCTTACCCCTTTGGATTTTTGCCTGTGAGGATGGTTGAAAAGCGAAGTCCAAAAGGAAAAAGTTAACACAAGAGCTGAGTTGGTCGTTCGGATTATGCATAGTGCAGCCCTCCTCAAAGAACGCCAAGATGCCCTCCGAAGAGCTACATGGGGTGTTACCAAGAGAAGTGCAAACTGCATTGGTGGTGGAATTTTTGAAAATCAACTTTGAACGTCCTCATTTGCCTTGACTTTACATTTTTAGCCTATTTTCATTTTATGAAAAAAAATAGGCTTATGAGATCACCTTTTGTCCGTGTGTGTGTGTCCCTAATAACTTCTAAACGGCTGGAGCGATTACAATGAAACTCGGTAAGATCATAGCACTATTCTGGCCGACCCCGACCGTGCCCTTCAAATTTTATTGTGTCTCACCAATCCAACATGGCGGCTGTGCGAAATATTTCACCAGTGTTCAGTATCTCCAAAACTATTACCGATATCGCCCTGAAATTGTGAACAGTGATAAAGGGCACTACTAGAAGTACACCTATGAGACTTTCAAAACCCTGGTGACTACAAAACCAACATGGCGGCCAAGCGAATTTGAGACTTTTAAAAAGACTTTTCTCGTGATTTAACTATCCAAACGTAATGAAACTTGGTACAGCAAATGTTTATGCACATTGTAATGCACTGGAGTCTAATTTAGTTCAATTGTTTACGTAACCTCAAAATGGCGGCTGTGCAAAATATTTCACTGACATTCTATATCTCCGAAACTATTACAGATAACACCCAGAAATTTTGTACAGTGATAAAAGGTACTGATACAAGTTTATCTATGTAACTTTCAAAAACCTGTTAAGTACAAAACGAACATGGCAGCCAAGCGAAGTTGAAACATTTTAATAGACTCTTCTCGTGATTTAACTCTCTGAGCGCAGTGAAATGTGGTACAGTAAATGATTGTACATATTGTAATGCACTGACACCTAATTTAGTTCAATTGTTTACATAACCTCAAGATGGCGGCTGTGCGAAATTTTAAAATTAAGTTTTTATTTCTTGTGTCGTAATCATGCGATCGAAGTGAAAGTTTGAATAATGAACCTAGGCATTAATTGTCCTTGAATGGTACATAACTCTATGGCCTATACATATAACAATCCAAAATGGCAAGCATCCAAAATATTTAGACGGTTCTCAATATCTATGAATCTTTTACAGCAATCAAACTGACATTTTTTATGTTCATAGAGGCTATGAATATATGTTCACCTATAGGACTTTCAGTAACCTGGTGAGCACAAATCCAACATGGCGGCGACGCAAAGTACAAATATTTAAATGGACGTTTCTCGCGAATTAACTATCCGAGTGGATTAAAACGTTGCACATTAAATGCTTATACAAATGTTAATCCACTGGCATCTAATTTATTTCAATTGATTGCATAATCACAAGTTGGCAGCTGTACAAAATTTTAGTTTTTACTTCTTGTGTTCTAATCATGCGATTGAAGTTTGAATACCACATGTACACAATAAACTTAATGTAATAGTACAAAAATAAAAATCCAACCTGGCGACCATCTGAAATATTTAGACGGTTCTCAATATCTACGAATCTATCACAACCTTCAAACTGAAATGTTGTATGTTGATAGAGGCAATTAACATGATTAGGATATATGAAAATAGGCTGTATAGTTCTTCACGGAACTACTTGTTTTGCGTTAAATACTACCAGCTGTATCTCTGTACGCAATACAAATGAGACACATGTTATATGGAATTTTTATTGCAATTCTTCTATACTGTTGTTGTTTCCTATGGCTAGCCCGGATTCCAATCCATCAGCTTTCTTGCGTTCCAAAAGAGTTGTGCGAGGTTTCCAGAAGTTCTAGCAGTCACATCAAGTTTGTTGCAATGTAGCAGGTGCCCCTTATCCATTTTACTTCCAGGTTTGTGACAAAGTGTGCATTCTTCAGATCTCAGGATGTCGATTCGTTTCAGATGAGCTGCAAGGCAGTCGTGGCCAGTGTTAAGTCTGAAGAAGGCTACAGCTTCTCTTCTTGGTGTTAATTTATATTGATCCCATTTAGCATCAATGTCCTTCTATAATTTGGTTTCTGCTGTTTTCTTTGCCATTTCTTCATACCTGTTTTTGATAGTATTTTTCAAGATCCTTTTTGCTGACATAAAATCAGTCTGACTGACAGGTTGTTGTAGTGTGGTACCTTTTTTTGCTAATCTGTCTGCCTCTTCATTTCCTGCTATTCCAACATGAGAAGGGATCCACTGAGATGAGATCTGTTTGTGGAGTCTTTGAAGGGTTTTTATCATACAAAAAATTTCTTTCAGTTCTTTATTTTGGGGCTTATAATTCGAAGAGATGGCTTGGATGGCTGCTTTTGAATCTGTAATGATAACACATTTTTGATAATCAATGTTTCTGTCTAATAATTGATGGAGTGCATGAGAAATTGCTCTTATCTCAGCATCAAAGTTTGTTTTGTTTCGGCCTACTGTGAAGTAGAGAGAGAAGAGAGATGAATGTATTCCTGCTCCAGTTCTATTTTCTTTGTCTTGTGAGCCATCTGTAAATATTTTTAGCCATTGATTAGATGGATATCTTTCTTCTATTGTACAGAGGGCCAGTTGTTTTTGATCTTCTTCTATACTACCACCTTCTAAAATATTTGCTATTCCTCCTGAAACACCCTGTAGATGTAAACCCCAACATTTCCACTTTCGGTCCAAACCGATGTAACCACATGAACATAATCTTCCTATTGAAATACAGCATTTTAAGCATTAGTGAGGTGCAAATGTCGACAATTCCCATATAATTCTGCATGCTGAAATCTACGTTTAGATGCAAACTCCGACATTTCTATATGACGTTGAGGAGCAATCGCCGACATTTCCACACAGCCAATGAAAATAGCCATGATCACATCTCGTGACTCAACAGCTGATCCTAGGCACACTAGAATAGTGATTCTTCAGCTTTCAGTAGTGAGTCCTTATTGTGTGTCTGAATATATGAATAATGGAATGTAATGTTACTCCTCCAATCGCTGGAAGAGGAAGGAAGAGAACTAGAAACTGTGCCAACTGAAAGCGAGAGAAAACAAAGTTAATAATAATAATATCGTATGGCCTGGGATGCCGGGTGCAAGCTTTGTTATTTGACACCCAGAGGGTAGCTTGCATGTCGAATTTCATTGTTCCTTGACTATGAAAGTCAAGGGGGTTAGATGTTAGATATCTAACCTCCGTGAACACTATAGCGCATTCGAGTAGAGAAATGAGGAACTTAGTGTTGGCGGAAACTTCCGAGATTAATTTTGCCATTATGAATTCGGCCTACTGAATTCAAATGGGTTCTTTGACTTGCCAACATCGTATGACAAGCATATCGTATTTTTGCCGCCTTTCAAAAATCACTTACCACGGCCAGGAGCGAACCTGCAATCTTGGGGTTAGAAGACCGACACGCTATCCACTCACCCACCGTGGCAAGCTAAAACAAAGTTAAGAAGGTAAGTCACAATGTGCATGTTCATGATTCTCTTGACGTGTGAGCTAACCACTACTCCACAGTGGCGCACAGCACTATTATCATTATATTACAATATTAATCACTATTCTTATATCCCCCACATGAAATTTGAATTTTTCTCATGCTTCCACCAAATAGTAATATAGTAAATTTAATTTGTACACAGATATGCACCAGCGGCGCTTCCAAAATACCCGCCCTGCAAACATGGAGGTACTATGAAGTCGTCTTCATTCCAATGCGGATTGCTGACAATGAAAGACATTCAAGTGTTCCATCACAGGTTCTATGAACACAAGAATAAGACTCTTCAAGACCAGTTTATATTAAAACACTGTGAGGGTGTAACACCTAAACGACACAAATATGATCCAACAATAAAACCGCGTTCAGGTCCTATAAAATGAAATGAAAATCCACAGCCTGCTTCCAGTCTCCGACCGGATCAGGAATGGAATGAATGAAGCCCCCATCTAGCGGCGAGGATATGAACTATACCGGCTGCCGAGGCCTGACGCACTCCTCTGGGGCAACGATTAAATGAATGACAAATGAAATGATAGTGGAGAGTGTTGCTGGAATGAAATGTTGACAGGGAAAACCGGAGTACCCGGAGAAAAACCTGTCTGCCTCCGTTTTATCCAGCACAGATCTCACATGGAGTGACCGGGATTTGAACCACGGACCCAGCGGTGAGAGGCCGGCGTCCTGCCGCCTAAGCCACGGAGGCTTGTACAGGTCCTATAAAATCATCATCATCATCTTGCACAGTTTCCAGCCAATGGCCGGGTCTGTTTGGAACACAAGCCTCTCCAACGTCTTCTGTCTTCCCACCATCTCTCAGCCTCCACCCTTGTCCAGTCTTCTCCTCTCTTCTTCACGCTTTCTTCCACCCTCTTCAGCCACCTGTCTCTCGGTCTTCCTCTCGGTCTCTTTCCTTCCCACTTCGTCTCGTGTACTCTCCTGAGTATCCTCTTCTCCTCCATTCGTTTTACATGTCCATACCATCTAAGTCTAGACAAAGTACAATCACATCTAGGAAAATCCATTTGTTTGTGTAGAAATACATTTCTTGCCATTCTTGGTGTGGCTAAGGATCGTGTGACACGTATTGTATTATTAAAGAATATACAATTTCTGAAAAACTTCCCAGCGAAAGGAGGGGTGGAGATAGAGTATCAACCAAAAACGATCTCAAGCATGCCGAAGTCAAAGCTTTCATCGAGTCTTTGACATGCAATGTTAGTCATTATTGCAGATCAAAATCAGGTGGGCGTCTTTATTTGTCATCTGATTTGAACATTAAGAAACTGTGGCATGTGTACAATGAGAGAGCTGGTCCAACAATGTACGACACTGTTTCTTCTGGCATATTTTCAACACACATTATAACATTGGATTTGGGAGCCCTGCTACAAACGTGTGTTCGGTTTGTCTTCAGCTAGATGAGAAGATTAAAAGAAACAAGTAGTTCCGTGAAGAACTATACAGCCTATTTTCATATATCCTACTTATGTTAACTGCCACTATCAACATACACAATTTCAGTTTGATTGCTGTAATAGATTCGTAGATATTGAGAACCGACTAAATATTTCAGATGGTCGCCATGTTGGATTTTATATATGTAGGTCCTAGAGTTATGTACTGTTACATGCAGGTTATTGTGAACGTGTAGTATTCAAACTTCAATCGCATAGTTAGGACACAAGAAAAAACAAGGAGAGTTTAAAATTTTTCACAGCTGCCATCTTGAGGTTATGGAAACAATTGAAATAAATTAGATGCCAGTGGATTAACATTCGTATAAGGATTTACTGTACCAAGTTTCACTGCACGCCGATGGTTAAATTGCGAGAAACGTCCATGTGAATATTTATAATTCGTGTCACCGCCATGTTGGATTTGTGATCACCAGGTTAATTAAAGTCCTATAGGTGAACTTAAGTTCATAGCCCCTATGAACATTAAAAAATGCAGTTTGATTGCTAAAATAGATTCGTAGATATTCAGTATCGTCTAAATATTTCGGATGGTCGCCATGTTGGATTGTTAAATGTATAGGCCATAGAGTCATGTACCATTAAAGGAAAATTATTGCGTAGGTTCATTATTCAAACTTTCACTTCGATCGCATGACTACATCACAATAAATAAAATCTTAATTTTAAAATTCGCACTGCCGCCATCTTGAGGTTATGTAAACAATTGAACTAAATTAGATACCAGTGGATTACAATGTGTATAAATATTTCCTGTAACAGGTTTCAGTGCGCTTGGAACATTAAATCGCGAGAAAGGTCTATTTAAAATTTTCAAATTCGCTTGGCCGCCATGTTCGTTTTGTAGTTAACCGGTTTTTGAAAGTCTTATAGATGGACTTCCAGTAGTGCCCTTTATCTCCGTACAAAATTTCAGGGGTTTACCGCTAATAGTTTCAGAGATATAGAATGCCGGTGAAATATTTCGCACTTCCGCCATCTTGTGATTATGTAAACAATTGAACGAAGTTAGATGTTGGTGCATTACAATGTACCGTATATACTCGAATACGACCCGCCCTTGAATAAGACCCGCACCCTGATTTTGAAGAACAAAATAAAAAAAAAAAATACTCAGAACTATTTACAATCTTTACTAAATAAACAAAATAGCATTTCTACAAAATAGTTTCCAACAGTTCTGAAGTCGTCCTAAAATAACACAGAAACAATTAAAAATACAAATAAAAGACACAAACACTTCATTCATCGTCATCAGAAGTACCAACTTCGGAACTTTTTTCACCATCACTTTCCCACAAAATGTCGTCATCACTGCCATCCATAGCATTGGAAATACTACATTTCTTGAAGCTCTTCCGTATGAGATCTCCCGAGATACGATTCCATGCCGTCAAAATCCACGAACAGAGCAGCTGAACTTCCGGGCGCTGAATACGACCAGTTGGGGTCAGTGTGTGCTTATCGGCCGCCATCCACTCCGTATACAGCTGTTTCAAGGCTGCTTTGAACGGTCGGTTCACGCTGACATCCAGTGGCTGTAGCATAGGCGTCATCCCACCCGGGATGATTGCTAGGTCGGTTTTCCCATCCTTGACGAATTTCTTCACAGCGTCTGTTGTATGGCCGCGGTAACTGTCCAGAACAAGCAAGCTCTTTCGTCGTAATAAAGCACCAGGGCGACGTTGCCAAACACACTTTAACCAGTCTTCCACCAGTGAACTGTCCATCTAACCAGAGTCCTGAGTTCTAACGATAACACCAGCGGGTATATTTTTTGGAAGAGTCTTTCGCTTGAAAACAACGTACGGCGGAAGTTTGGTTCCGTCAGCGAGTATACACAACATTACCGTGCACCGTTGTTTCTCATTACGACCTGTTCTGATAGTCACACTTTTAGATCCCTTAACATTCACAGTACTGTCCAGTGGCATTTCAAAGTAGACTGGCGTCTGATCTGCATTACCAATTTGGGAAAGCAAATATGAATTTTCCTTCCGCAACTTAATTATGTGACGCTGAAAGGAAAGTAACTTTTCTTCATAGGCACCAGGAAGACGCTGCGAAATTGAGGTATGCCTTCGTATGCTCAACCCATTTCTTTTATAAAAATTTTGAATCCATCCTCGGCTTGCTTTAAACCCTACCGTAGAAAGTTCCTTCGCGATCTGTAATGCCTTTAATTGACACATTTCGGTCGACACCCCATTTCCCAATTCCCGCCTTTCTGTTACGTATTTATAAAGTTGTTTTTCAATTTCCGGAAACTGTACACTCAGTCCGCGGAAAGCTCTACGAGCACCACTACTTGTTAGCAACACGTTTTTCTTCTTTCTCCAATCTCGAATACATGACTCGTCAATATCATATTTCCTACCGGCGGCACGATTTCCAATAATTTCAGCTTCCCTCACAACTTTCATCTTCTCACTCACAGTAAACGACCGCAAACGCTTCGTAGAACTCATGTTTACACTCGGAAAACGTGCGCTAGACAGTATGACGCCGCCTGCTTACGGAAAAACAAAGTGATAGCCGGAGGAAGGCTAGCACCATCTAGCGGATACTCGCAACACCCGATATCGCGTATGGCGGGCAATTTCAATCTTTAAAATCAGGATGACTCAAATAAGACCCGCACCCCAATTTTTCACGTCCGATTTTGTTTAAAAATGTGCGGGTGGTATTCGAGTATATACGGTATATAAACATATACTGCACCAAGTTTCATTGCATTTGGTTGGTCAAATCGCGAGAAACGTCTATTTAAAAGTCGCAAATTCGCTTGGCCGCCATGTTGGTTTTGTTGTTACCAGGTTTTCAAAAGTCACATAAGTGAACTTATAGTAGTTCCCTCTATCACCATAGAAAATGTCAGGGTAATATCGGTAATAGTTTCGGAGATATTGATTGCTGGTGAAATATTTCGCACAGCCGCCATTTTGGATTGGTGAGTCGTAACAAAATTTGAAGGGCACGGTCGAGGTCGCCGGGAATAGTGCTATGAACTTTCCGAGTCTCATTGAAATCGCTCCTGCCGTTTAGATTTTATTAGGGGGGGACACACACACGAATCACACACACACACACACACGCACACACACACGGACAAAAGGTGATCTCATAAGCCTATTTTTTCAAAATTGAAAATAGGCTAAAAATGATGCTGAAGCAAAAATAAAATTAATGTGCTAGAGACCTTGTGAGCTACCGTATTTTATGATATATTTAGGGAAAATGACCCCTTCATAAAAACATTTAGCTATGATTGTCAGAAGAATCTGCCTCTGCCGAAAATTCCCGACCAAGCATGTCATTGCTCGAGACAGTTGTATATTTACAATTTCACCATAGTAGAGGGATCTTCTAAAAGTAAACTTGATCCCACTAACGTGTTTATGTATGCTTGGATGAAAATTGAATGCCCCAAATCATCAAATGAGATTGCATCAGCTAGATACCATCGGCTGCAACATACTGATTTCCCTTCCGACATACACACTGTCAGGCTAGTCTCAGATGGATGTGGGGGACAGAATAAAAATTGTTCTATGGTTGTGATGTGTTCCAAATGGCTTAGTACTGCACCACAAGACTCTTGAATTAATATTCCCTATAGCAGGACACAGTTATTTACCTGCTGATAGAGTATTCGGCCAAATAGAGAAAACTCTGAAAAAGAGAGCAACCATTCTAAACAAAGAAGATTATTCTGATACAGTACATTTAAACAATATGGGACTGTAATAGAACATGGCAGAGACACGACTATCTACGATTGGAAAAAGAAACAATAAAACTGAAACTCCCAGAACAGTGGCATTACAAATACAATGAGGCGATGAGAATGATATAAGTCGCTCTCAGAGTACTGTAAACATTAGAGGGGAAACCTTTTACAGGACTGATTTAGGTTCTTCAAAGCAAGAAAGGGAAGACTGCTGCCATGCTAAGGCCAGATATTCTGAACTGTGGAGTACCTGAAAAAAGGAGAAGACTCTGATGTAGATTCATTGCTGAAGCGGCATTTTGGTGAAGATTAGAGACAGTTTGAAAATCTTCAGTTCTACAAGGATGTTATAGATCCAGTAGAAGGGGTGGGGTTGGAGGAGGAGGATGATGAGGTGGAAGTGGAAGCCTTACTTTCCAACCACAAATTGAGGTAGCAGATCTCAAAATCTAAAATATTGAATTATTGTACCTCAGTGGTATGGATATTGATAAAAGAGTCATTTAGAACTATATTTTTATTTTGTATGGTTAGACTTTGTTATTGATATATTTGCTTTTGTGAAACACAAATATACCTGAAATTATATCAAACTTTTATGCTTAGTATTTCCATAAGAAACCACCAAAACTAAGATAAACAGCTAGACATCTATCTCAATGAACGTTGGTTTAAAAGCAAACACAGACATTTCCTTTATTTAGTCCATATTTTCAAAGAAATACATAATAACTCTTGGAAATGAAAGGTATTGTACGACATAGAAATGTATTTTGAATGTTCTTGTTATACTAAAATGAGCTTTATAACAGTGTATAATTAATTACCATTTTTTTTTTTTCCATTTCCTGAATAAACAAGGAAAGTGGAAATGTCTGGGTTTGCATCTATACCCCTCATATGAAAAAATTGAGTAATGAGATCAGATCACCTCTTGTCCTTGTGCATAGGTACATTTGTGTGACCTGTGTGTGTCCCCCTAATAAGTTCTAAATGGCTGGAGCGATTTCCACGAAACTCAGTACGAACATACTACTACCTCATCCGACCTTGACCGTGCCTTTTACATTTTAATATGTTTCAGCAATCCAACATGGCTTCCATGCAAAATATTCTATATCTCCAAAACTGTTCCTGATATCACCCTGATATTTAGTATGGTGATAGAGAATACTAAGATTAGTTCACCTATGTGACTTTTAAAAACCTGTTAAGTACAAAACCAACATGGCGGCCAAGCAAAGTTAAAACATTTAATTGGAATTTTTTCGTGATTTAATCATCGGAGCATAGTGAAATTTGGTACGATAAATGTTTATACAAGATTTAACCAAATGGCATCTAATTTGGTTGGTTCCTCTGTTTAGGGGCTGCGACAACGTGGTTATGTAGCCCCATGTACTTTGGGTGTGTGTTGAATCTGTCTGATAACTGGTGTTAATTGTGATGGCTGTATTAGTGTGTGTTATCTGTAATTCAGGTAAAGACTGGAGACAATCAATTTCCTACTTTTGCTACCAAAAGCTACTGTCAACGACACCTAGCGGCGAACTTGGTTACTAGATCCCACTACACCTGACGACGAACGTTGGAACTTAATAGAGCGTTAATCGAATCTAACCTACAAATTCAGCTTCACACAATTGTAGTTAGTAGAAGGTTAGTAGAAGGGCTTTACTTGCCCTCGAAAGGAAGGCATAATGTGTGATTTTTAACACTCTTAAAAAATCCGACGATTTTGGCCGGATTTGAACCTGCGATCTTGTGCATTGAAGCTCAGCATGCTACAGCATCTAATTTAATTCAATCATAAATTCAAGATGGCCTATGCAAAATTTTAAAATTAAGTTACCGTATTATTATTTATGTCCTAATTATGCGATCGAAGCGAACGTTTTGTAGAATGGACGAATGCAATAATCTTCAATTCATCTATTGGTACATAACTCTATGGCCTACATATAGAACAATCCAAAATGGTGATCTTCCAAAATAATTCACTGATTCTCAACATCTACAAATCTAAAGCAAGCTCAAATACCACTCACTCACTGATTCATTTATCACGAAAGCTCAGAAACCACCAAACGGATTGGAATGAAATTTGGTATGCCGCTTCCTCAAGGGCCGCAAACGCGCACTAAGAAAGGATTTTTGGATATTCGGGTTCAAAAGGGGTGTTAAGGGGGTGGACCTGCATTTCATTGAATAGCAATATCCCCCGATTGGTTTCATTGGGGGATGTGATACTCGGCATATAAACTCATCATTAAAAATAAGAAGACACATGTCCGGGGGTTTTTCGATGTGGTGTATATTATGAGGTGAAAGGGGTGAAAAGTGGGGGTTGAAGGATTCCTAATGGAGCGTGTATCTCTTAAACGACATAGGCGAGGAGTTTGAAACTCGGAGGAAAAAAATCAGCATAAAAAATAAGTAAATAGGTGTTTCACCGTTTTTTGATAAATCCAATTTAAGGGGCCCATGGGGAGGGGTGAAATTCTGGGGGGAAAAAACAGGTAATATGTAAAATTATACATGGCCTATGTTGTAGACAATAACACATTACATCTTTTTTGTCTCTTGCTATTTTATCATACGACGAATACTTAGGGAGTTATTAATGATCTTGTACTTTTTGGCCAGAATTTTCTAAGTCCCAGGAATGACATAAAAATTGATTCGAATGAAATTTCAAAAAATAGCTTTTTTAATACTTTTATTATATTTTTTACGTCTTTTAGGGTCCGAAACCAACATGATATTTTGATGTTTTTTTTGTCCCATGCATTTTTGGTTTCAGGTGATAGAATTATTTTCGGTACTATATATTTGTCAAATACCACTCACTCACTCACTCACTCACTCACTCACTCATTCATTCATCACGAAATCTCAGAATCCACCGAACGGATTGGAATGAAATTTGGTATGCAGCTTCCTCAGGGGCCGTAGGTGCTCGCTAACAAAGGTTTTCAAAAAATTCACTTGGGATCATGGTCAAACCGCAAAAACCGCGATTATATGAAGCAATGCGGGCTGCAGCACGTCGCTCCTACCAGTCTTTGCAGGCAGTGAGCTTACTTTAATAACGTGCACGTCATTGTTGTCTGCGCTCCCGACCTTTACCCACTCTCTCTGTTCAAACAGTACTTCTATGTAATTTCTGTTTGTACTTTATACTTTCACCATCACTTTATAATCATCATATTGCATTATATATTAGCCTTTAGTTGCAGTAACTGTAGAGTTCCTTTGTTTGTTGGATTAGGTTCGGCGTTTTTCATCATTTCTTGGTAGTACATAGTTAGAGAGCAGAGTACAGGCAGCTGAGATGAGATTCCTGAGAAGTATGGTCCAGAAAACGAGGAGAGACAGAGTGAGAAATGAAGATATACGGAAAGAACTAGGAGTACATAAACTAAATGACAAACGGAGCAAAACAGATTGAGATGGTTTGGACATGTCAAACGGATGAATGAAGTTAGGCTACCAAGGCGAGCACTGGAACGACGGATGACAGGGAAGAGAGGACGAGGAAGACCAAGAATGCGTTGGATGGACTCGGTGGAGAATAGCATTAGAAAACGGAACCTGGATTGGAACACCGTGCCGGAAGAGGAATGGTGGAACGAGAGAACAAAGTGGAGAGGAACCATATTTGCCTCCACCCAGTGTCAGCTGGAAAAGGTGAAATGAAGAAGAAGAAGACATAGTTATAATGAAAAGTAGGCTTTGGTAAAAGAAAATTACCTCTACCAATGTTAATTTTGTTAAGTTAAGCTAGGTCTATTCCATTTATCAGGTATTTTTAAGTAGAGATTTGTTTTATTACGTTAGGAGAATATCCCTCAATGTCACAACAGCACTCAAGCACCTTTGAAGAAGACCGTGTCTGCCGCTAACTTTTACAGCTTTGGAATATTTGAGCTTGAGGGTGATAATTTTTATCTTTACTTATTTCGCAATCTTCTCAATCAGTTTCACGTTGATATGTATGCAAAGATTGAGACAGAGAGACTACTTTGTATTCGCATCAATCAGAAAAAGTTGAGAAGTTAGGAATATGTGCACCTGAAGGACGCAATGAGTAAAGCTGTCAGCCGTTTGTCAGATATTGGTAAATGGTCGTCTTTCCCCGTCGTATATTGCACCCGATTTCCAATTTCAACGCTCCATGTTGCCGTCATTATCTTCTACTACAGGAAAAATTTATATAACTAATGTTATAACGGGATCCCAAATGTTATTGCGGGCGAAGCCACGGGTAACAGCTAGTACAGCAATAAAAGTGAAATTTTGTTTGTTTATAGAAGCCATTAAAATAAGCTCACCTATGGGACTTTCAATAACCTGATATGCACAAAACCAACATGGTGGCCACGTGAATGTTAAATATCTAAATGAATTTTTCTCGCAACTTAATCATTGAACGCTGTGTTACCTGGCTTACAATATCTTTATACAAAGCTTAATTTATTGGTGTCTAATTATTCAATTCTCATGAAAAAGTAAACCTAGCGACTGCGTAAATTTTTTCAAATCACGTAATTTCTCGTGTCGTAAACAAGAAATAGATCTTTACGTTGGAATGATGAACCACCATTTTAATATTCATCTACTGGCATATAATTCTATAGCCCATATTTCAATTCAACATGGCATCCATGCAATATATTTCACTGGTTCCTAATATCTCCGAAACAATTAAGCGTTCAAACTGACATTTTGTACGGTGATAGAGGATTAAGTGAATATTGTGACTTTTGAAATCCTGAGAATCACAAAAACAACATGGCGGGGAAGTGATTTTCAAATATTGTAAGCGACTTTTCTGGCGATCTAATCACCAGATGGAATGAAACTTAGCACAGCAAATCTTAATTCAGAGCTTAATATAGAGACTTCTATGATGTTCAATTGTTTTCAAAAATTCAAGATGGCAACAGTTCAAAATTTTAAAACTTTTTTTTTTCTCGTATCATATTCAAGTGATTTGAAGAGAAGTTTCTTATGATAGTCTAAATCATTATCTAATGGCATTAAATTATGTAGCTTATGTTTTGTAAATCATAGAAGCCATGTGTTTGACTCTTCTTAAAATGAACTCTTGAGTTTTGAGTTGAAATTGATGCTCTATGTCAGAGCATAGGTCATGTACCAATAGCTACTGTATTTAGTACATCACATAGAAAATCCTTTTAATAGATGGGAGAGGTTTTAATGAAAATGACCAGTAGGATAAATAAAAATAGGCTATTTAGTTCTTCACAGATCTGTTTATTTTGGAATCATGATATTTGTTACAGACTACAGCATAATCTCATATAGTATACTTCAGCTTAAGTATTTTGAGCAACTAGAATGTGATTTTCACAGGATGCCAAATGTATGAAATCAATATAGAGGACAGGTCATGAAAACCAACAAGACTCTGGTTCTACAGGTTGTGAATTTCGTTTAAGAATTCAAATTTTCTGATCTATGCAGTTCATAGACATTTTTTTCTTTACTCTGAAGAAATCATAACAGTTTTAGTCATTCTTAGCATTTGAAAAATGTATTTCCATGATGCAGAAGAAGAATTTATCGATATGAACAGTTCAGACTTAATTAAGCTAACAGAACATCCATAGCTCACATCTAATCATTTCACATTTATGTGCGACACACCCTCTCGACAAAATGAAACAAAACCATTTTCACAAATTCACTACAGTACCTAATTTTTATTAATTTACTTTCTAACAAAATAACCACCCATATGTTTACTTCAGAAGCTTTGTGAAACAATGAAGTACAAGTTTTTCGGGCTTGTAGGCCGTGGTCCAGATCTAATCTATCTCTCGACGTTTCACCGGAAACTGCGTCCGGCATTATCAAGGGTTCCGCTCCTTATCTTGGTCAGCAGTGGAATGAGGAAGAGGCTTGAAATAATGGGTAACGGATTGTATATTTTTCATGATTTAAATACTCTGAAATATATTAATATTTCTGTCCTGAATAGAGCATAAGAATTAAGGCTTTATGTCAAAAATAATTAGGGGAAAGCTAGAATTTGGTGAGTTTCTTAACCTATGTTAGAGGTATAATTTCATAAAATCCCCCACTTGCCCCCCTGTGCATTCCTCCCTAGTGCCCCCCTGAATATTGCATTCACAGTTGTAAATTAATCGGTTTAGTATCAGTAATCTAACTTAAGCTTCTATGCCCAATATCGCGGGTTCTAACCCGGCCGAAGTCGTCGGATATTTTAAGAGCGTTAAAAATCCCTCAGTATGCCTTCCTTTGGAGGGGAAGTAAAGCCGGCAGTCCCATGTCATAGATTTATGGCATGTTAAAGAACCTTCCACTAATTACACCTGTGTGAAGCTAAATTATATATAGGTTAAACATTCGACAAATGCTCTTAGGTTCAGACGTTATTCGCCAGGAGCCAACTGCGGTGGCATCTGGCAATCAAGTTCTGAACTAGTAGTCGTTGAGGTGGCGTTTGGCAGCAAAAGTAGGAACTACTTGAAAAAATTCAATGTCTGCAGTCCTCACTTGAATTGAAAACAGATAACACACACTAATACAGTCATCACAATTAACACTGGTTATCAGACAGATTCTACACACACCCAAAATACACGGGACTACATGACCGCATTGTCGCAGCCTCTAAACTGAGGAACCAACCAATCTAACTAAATAACAAGGTAAATGCACGCGACCTTCTATATCGTTCTGGTTTCTCTTTTATTATCTCTTAAACCCAACAACTGAGCATAAGAAACAATAAACTAGGAACAATCAAAGAAGAAAAGCAAAAGAAATGACACTCATTATTTCTGTTTGTGCAACCAAGCTCGAAATATATAAATGTGCATTGTCACTACACAGTATTTTATAACCCTATAAATTGTGATTGTAGCATTGTTTGTTTATTTGTTTGTGTGTATGTTTTTTGTTTATGCCATTGTTTCTTTAGTTATTTGTTTGCATATGTTTGTTTATTTGTTTGTGTGTTTGTTTATTTATTTGAGTTCGTTTTTTTTTGTTTGTTTGTTTGTTTGTTTGTTTCACTTACGGTACCATATTATTAATTACAAAAGAAGTCTTTATCAATTTTCTTCCAATACCAAAACTTTTGTCTTATTTGAAATGCAGATGTATAACATTTGGTAGGTTTATTATATTTTTTTGGTATAAAATGCCATAACATTTACCATGTTGGCAAAGTATTCATAATATCCGTATTGATAGTTTGAATTCTCAAACACTGTTAAAATATGCCAACGAATTGATTTGCATATTTTAATGGTTTATGTGAGTAATATTTTTAGCTTTAATGCCAGCCAATATGAAAAAAGTGTTCGAAGCAAGAACTGGCCTATTCCTTAAGCTTTACCAAATAGGGCGTGGGTGTCATAATATTATTTTGTAAGGTAACTTTCTAAAACTGTGGCGACCGTAGCATTACATTGATTTCTCGTGCTTTGTATTGGAAATAAACGTAATGTTTCAGCTCTAGCACTGATGTGTGGACACCAGTGGGCATGAAGTAGTACAAGTTGTCTCTATATAGCACCATGTCACTGTTTAACGGAAAAATATTGATCCGTTTGAAGGCATAATAACTCAGATGTTGGACTTTTTGTCATCACATGCTTCAAAATTTACCTTACTGCAGTCATGTAGTGCATTATGACAAGTGTTTTTTTTTTTTTTGTTATTTCAACAGTTTAATGCATGCAGTTTTCATTTTTCCTTTTTTTTCCCCTTCAGGAAAATATTGTGTAATTTTTTGACATTTTTATTACAATATAATTTTTATATTACCGTATCTGAAACTTACCAAACCTGTAGAGTAGGAAATCGGAAATCAAGCGAACTTCTTAAGTTTTGTAACTCAAACCGCATTCATTTTGTGCCCTTCTGAATGTAGCCAGAAAATCCGGAATCAGTCTACTCACGGGTGAAGACCAGCATCTATAGTATTAACATGGACGTGTTAAAATGTTACCAACAAGCTAATGTGTGTGTCTTTGCCGTTGCCTATGTTATTATACAAGGCTGGGAGATGCCACTCCACGACTGGGTGACACTGGAGTTCAGCATTCAACCGTTAGGATCGTGTTGTAGCACCCTTCATATGAGCCCACTACAGGGTCTTTCATATAAAGTAAGAACGGCAAGCGGCAGTTTTGTTATTCAGTGCTGCGGTGGCTTTGGCCGAGCTTGTGGTGCGCCATGGCGCCCTGTTGTACTATTGAAAGCGCGCGCATAGTCCATACGAGGGCTGTTTTTTTTTTTTTCAAGTTCCGATGGACTGTGTAAAAATAACAGATTGACATACCAATCATTCAGTGCTGGTTGGGACTAAACAGCAGATTGTCCAAAACTTCCCACTTGAATTCTTTGTAAAAGTTTATCGTAACGTTGGTACAGTGTTGTCGTGAATAATTTTCACCTTTTTCGAGAATTGAAGGTATCATGGTTGGGCGGCAACGCCTCGCCAAAATAGAAAACTTTCAGGAGACTCTCCAGACGTACCCATCTCAGTGGCGGCAGAATATTTTGCCGAGGGCATAGGAAAGCTGGTGTGACGATACGACAGATGTTTCAATCGTTTTGGCGATTATGTTGAGACATAAGAATAAAACGAGCAAACATTTAGTAGTAAAATCAGTTTGGTATGTCCACCTGTTATTTTTATTCAGGCCATCGGAACTTGAAAAAAGAAAAACAGCCCTCGTATGTACTATGCGCGCGATTTCAATAGTACAGCAGGGGGCCATGGCGCGCCACAAGCTTGGCCAAAGCCACCGCAGCAGCGAATAACAAAACTGCAGCTTGCCGTTCTTACTTTCTATGAAAGACCCTGTATATGAAATCTTTACCGTATTAAGCAGGGGCGGGACCGTGTGGTAGTGCCGGTGTGCCATGGCACCACCAATGTGCCCTCTCAATAACAGTTTATATTAAATTTAAACTTCAAGGAAACGAGTGCGCCAACTGACATACGCTCTGGCGGCGCTTTCCTGAATGAGTGAGCCAGGCCACACGGGCTCCACCTCCGAAAATAAGACTCAGCACCATTAAAGGCTACTTTGGCTTGGCTTTGTATGTGTTGTGTTGGGCCACAGATTACCCTAGGTAGAGCCAACAACCGTGTGGCGCATTCGCCAGAGTGTAGCATACAAGCATAAGCTAGAATTGCTTGAAGTGATTAATATTTCAACCACAATATGGCAGCACAGTGAGGAGGTTGCAGCTCCAGGGTTCCCAATTTAATGCTTTGTCACTATAGGCTATCTGGCGACTATTAAATACATACAAGATGCTTTTAGTTCTTTCTTGTTAGACATTTAGCAACTTCTTCACACTCATGTTAGTGGCAGGAATACGTATTTCTCTACTTATAATGTACCAATCCAGACTTTTTGCAGTAACTTTTGCTTTTTTCGTTCAAGTTGGCAACACAGTTACACCTACCAGAACGCAGATACAAATTCTCAGGTTTGTTAACTTTTCTGGTGGCAATGCAAAAGTTTATTAGTAGCATCGTTAAATTATTTTTTCTATAATTATATCGAGTGCAGCGGATATCCTTTCCAAGTTTAGGCTATATCTGTATGTATGGTAGTCTTAATGGTAGGGCATCCTGTTCATTTTATTTTACCTGTTTATTTCATGGTTGCAGCTGAAATTGTGTCAAAGTTGTATTGAGGGTCTTGTACAATTACACAGTTAAATACTGTGATTCTGAAACTTAGGCCTGTAGCATAAAATATGCAGTGTCTATACTTGCAACGTTTGAACGATTTGATTGCAAATTTTGAAGATAATTATTATCAGACGCCACTGGTATTAAGACGAGATAATGATGAGGAGAGATGAAAGTAGAATTCAGGCAGCCGAAATGAAATTCCTGAGGAGTATGGTACAGAAGACTAGAAGAGATAGTGTGAGGAATGAAGACATACGAAAGGAAGTGAATGTACAGAAGCTGAATGATAAGCTGGTTGTTGTTCTTTAAGTCTTCAGTCTTTTGACTGGTTTGATGCAGCGCTCCATACCTCCCTGTCCTGAGCTAATCGTTTCATCTCTACATAGCTACTACATCCGAGGCAATCTGTTTAACCTTAGTCTACCCCTACAGTTCTTGTCCTCGACCCTTCCATAACTAAGCGTGCTAATCCTGGGTGTCTTTGTATGTGTCCTACCAACCATCTCTTCTCTTCATTAGCAGTTGCCAGAAACATCTCTCCTCTCCCACTTGTCTTAATATCTCTTCGTTTGTAACCCTATCTACCCATCTGTTCTTTATCATTCTCCTGTAACACCATATTTCAAACGCTTCAATTCTCCTCTCTTCTGCTGCACCAATAGTCCAAGTTTCACTTCCATAGAGCGCCACGCTCCAGACATAAGCTTTCAAAAATGACTTCCTAATACCTAAATCTATATTGTATTCGATGTCAACAGATTCCTTTTCTGTAGAAATCCTTTCCTTGCCTGAGCTAACCTACTTTTTATATCCTGGAGTGTAACAGATTGAGATTGTGTGGACATGTGAAAAGAATGAATGATGAAAGAATGCCGAAACAAGTGATGGGGAGACGGATGATTGGAAAGAGAGCCGAGGTAGACCTAGAGTACGGTGGATGGATATGGTGAAGGACAATGTGAGAGAACGAAACCTGGAGTGGAGATCAGTGCTTGAGGAAGGATGGTGGAGAGACGGAGTGGAGTAAAGTGGAGGGGTGTCGTATTTGCTCTGACCCGGCTTAGGCTGGAAAATGGAAATTGATGATTTAATGTCCTTACTCTTCTTATGCATATTTTCAACATTCTGGTTTCTCAGTAATATCTACAACTCACGGAAAGATCATAAACAAGCATTACTCATTAGAACTTTAATTCTCTTCCGTTGAGAGGCTTGTGACCTGAAAAACTCTTTCGTTCCTGTGTTGTGTTATTTTTAAATATCGTATGGCCTCCACTATCATTTCATTTGTCATTCATTTAATCATTGCCCCAGAGGAGTGCGACAGGCTTCGGCAGCTAGCACACTTCATATCCTCGCCGCTAGATGGGGGCTTCATTCATTCCATTCCTGACCCGGTCGGAGACTGGAACCAGGCTGTGGATTTTCATGTATGGCCTCGGGTGCCGGGTGCAAGCTTTGTTATTTGACACCCAAAGGGTAGCTAGCATGTCGAATTTCGTTGTTCCTTGAAGCACTATGAAAGTCAAGGAGGTTAGATATCTAAGCTCCTTGAACACTATAGCGCTTTCTAGTAGAGAAATGAGGAACTTTGTGTTGGCGGAAATTCCCGAGATTAATTTTGCCATTATGAACACGGCCTACTGAATTCAAATGGGTTCTTTGACATGCCAACATCGTATGACATGGTGTCGTAATTTTTGCCGCCTTTCAAAAATCACTTACCACGGCCAGGAGCGAACCTGCAAGCTTGGGGTTAGTAGACCGACACATTGACCACTCACCCACCATGGCAAGTGTTATGTTCTCGAGAAGCGTAGTCATGAATGGGAAATCCCAAGTCATTTGCCACATTTAATTGTCTGAAATAATTGCGATTTTTATAAAATTGTACGTTTCATGACCAAGTTCCTGCATGCCAGATCCTGGATGGCACGGGGTACGAACTTCATACCTTGCTGTAGAGATATTGAAAACTTATGAGACTGAGGACAGGGTTTAATTAGTTTTTGTTGTTTTGTTTGTAGTTAATCAGTTTTGAGGCTTGCAACATTGTGGTCATTTAGCCCCGTGTACTTGGGTATATGTAGGATTTGCCTGGCAACCTGTGTCATTGTGGTGTCTGTAGTAGTGTGTGTGTATTTGTAATTAGGGCTAGGTTTGGGAAGGAGGTGGTCGTGGTATTAAGTTAGGAACCGTACCTCTATTTGCCTGGAGTAGAAGATGGCTGAGGGGGGAATCAAACCCATTTCTCTTCTCAGTTCTGCTCAGCTAAATGTCTCTCGTTTGAGCCCTCAGAGTTGAATTAAATTTCTTGGCTGAGCTGGGAATCGTACCCAGACCTAAGGGGTAACAGCCAAGGATGCTAGCCACTCACCACGAAGTGGCTAGGGCTTAATTAACCCTCGTGTTTTTATAGAAACACAATGCAATGATAGTAGATGTTATGCTAATCATGTACTTTCAACTGGGTTTTTCAATTATGGCAAGAAAGTTCTCAGGAAGTTCCGGTAGGTTGTTAGAATCCAAGATATTAATAAAAAAATTACTTCCTCAACATGCTTTTGAGGTTGGCTTGCAGAAAAGAGCTTGGTCCTCACTTTGGATACTAGGTAGTCATTTCGTAGTTCAATAATCTACAATAAATTACTAACATTATACCAATCTAAGCCTCCGTGGCTTAGGCGGCAGCACGCCGGCCTCTCACCGCTGGGTCCGTGGTTCAAATCCCGGTCACTCCATGTGAGATCTGTGCTGGACAAAACGGAGGCAGACAGGTTTTTCTCCGGGTACTCCGGTTTTCCCTGTCACAATTTCATTCCAGCAACACTCTCCACTATCATTTCATTTCACCTGTCATTCATTTAATCATTGCCCCAGAGGAGTGCGACAGGCTTCGGCAGCCGGCACACTTCATATCCTCGCCGCTAGATGGGGGCTTCATTCATTCCATTCCTGACCCGGTCGGAGACTGAAAGCAGGCTGTGGATTTTCATTTTCATACCAATCTAACGTTTACACATTAACCTACCCAATGCTCTGAAGAGAATACCATATGTAGTTTTGTGATTTATTTATTGAATTTTTTAATTTAATGTCGTACCAATAGGTAGAGTTCACCTGATTGTGGTCAAGGAGTAACTTGGATTGTCTAAAATAAGGAAGATAATTGAGGATGGATAGGTAAATCCTCAGCCGCACTATCTTGAAAGTCAACAGGTGCCATTTCTCATAATAAGCAACTATTGCCTACATTTGTGCTCGAGAGGCTGTGTGCATCGCCTTCCAGCTCTCATGTTAATTTAAAATATCTGGCCCAGCCGGAAATCAATGTTAATTGATTGTTAGTTCATTTTAGGAGTTAGGAACATCTTGGTCATCAGGCCCATTTACTTGTGTGTGTTGAACATGTCTGATAACCTATATTTCTGTGATGAGGTAGGTGCCCTGGGACTATCCTGGCATGTGCCGGAGGAAGTGGAAAACTACACACAGAATAGCCACTGACAGCCCCGGGATACGAACCACCGATCTCTGGACTTGCTAAAACTGCCCATCACGGCCATGATACACGATTTAACGCACATGGCTACAACGATAGAGAAATAAATGAGCGGGGGAGACAGGCAGAAGCATTCCGGAGGAGTGTGAGAAGCATGTTATGGAGCAAGGATGTCCCTCAGAACAGCAAAAAGATTATATATCTGATGTATTATGTCCCTATCCTGACGTATGCCTCGGAGACCTGGGTTATGAAAGGAAGGGAGAAGAGCAAAATACAGGCCAGTGAGATGAGGTTCTTGAGGAGCAGTATTGGAGCTACAAAGATGGACAGAATAAGAAATGAGAGGACCAGAGAATTAATGAAGGAGGAACCACTACAGGATGGTATAGAGAAATCTAGACTTAGATGGTATGGACATGTAAAACGAATGGAGGAGAAGAGGATACCCAGGAGGATACACGAGACGAAGTGGGAAGGAAAGAGACCGAGAGACAGGTGGCTGAAGGGGGTGGAAGAAAGCGTGAAGAAGAGAGGAGAAGACTGGACAAGGGTGGAGGCTGAGAGATGGTGGGAAGACAGAAGACGTTGGAGAGGCTTGTGTTCCAAACAGACCCGGCCAGTGGCTGGAAACTGTGCAACTGGCTACAACATGGGGTTAATGGGAACTGAACATGGGGTCTTCTGGTGTAAAGAAAAGCTTACTACAGCATACACCACACAGCCCGTTACGTGCTATGAATAATGTCTGTCTTTCTTCAGCTTTTCCAAATTAATTGGGGTCGCCGGAACCAACCAGGCTCATTTTGGTTTTGGCCGGGGATTTAAGGCCGGATACCCTTCCTGACACCACGTGATTTTAATATCACAAGTTTGAGGCTGTCGGAGGCATCCTAGCTTTCGCTGTCATTTGTTTGTGCTGATATTAATATCAAAATTAAATTTCTTGGCAAAGTCGGTAATCAAAACCAGGACCTCTGGATCTATCTCTTTTACTTTTGGGTCTCCACTTCAAACTTTACAATAATCACAGTGCTTTAGATTTTGATTTTGATGTTTGAAAACACAAAGAAAATAAATTGTTATTTTATTGCATTCAAAGTTTTAACGAATTAAACAAAATGGAGTTACACTCTCCCTGCCGAGTTGTGCGAAACGGAACAAACAGTATACAACTTTTCTAAGATATTTATTAAAACAAAAACTATTTGCACTGTATCACTACTTGAGTTAAGCAGGCGCGATCTAGGGTGGTACAATACGATCCTAGCGGTTACTGGAGAAACTTCATGGAGCATCATTTTTAGCGGAGAACTGCTTGCATTTCCCGACCTTGTATATAACATAGGCAATTGTCTTTTCCCACAAAATGAGGTGACGTGCCACCAGCGTGGTGCTAAACCAAGCTATTAAAGTATGACATTGGAAACAATAGGAAAAAGATGAATTTTGGTCAGTTGTTAGACCACTACTAGAGGTATATTTTGACAAAAATTCCATGCTGTTCCCCTCTTTGCTTTCCCTGTATACTCCACAGACATTTGGAACAGACTTATATTTCCATAGACAATGCTAGTGGTCGTATTAGCCACATGGAAACATATTAAGGTATGTAACAAATTTAAAGACTGTAAAACACGCTACAACTTCAATGTTAAATATATACTTCCTGTATACTGTCAAGCTATGATGATCAGGTGCCATCAAGTCGGTGTCGAATCCTAGCGACTGCATGGATGGACTGTCTCCATATGATTCGGTCTTCAGCCATATACTTCAGATCCTTCAGTGACATATTCATGTTGGATTTGATGGAGTCGATCCATCTCGATGCTGGCCTCCCTCGTCTCCGAGACCATTCCACCTTTCCAAGCATAATTGTCTTTTCCAACAAATCAGAACGCCTCATAGTGTGTCCAAAATATGACAGCTGTAATCGTGTTATCAATGCTTCAAGAGACAGATCTGGTTTGATTTTTTGGATCACCCATACATGTGTCTTCTTGGCTGTTCAAGGAATATGCAGTATCCTTCTCCAACACCAGAGCTCAAAAGCATCAATATACTTCCTATCTCGTTTCCTTAAGGTCCAGCTTTCGCAACCATATGTGGCTATGGGAAAGACTAGTGCCTTAACCATTCTAATTTTAGTAGGCAAAGAAACATCGGAACACTTGAATACATAAAAATACAGATTCTTTGTATCTTTAGGGGCTGATAACCTAGATGTTAGGCTCCTTAAAACAAAACAAAATTATCATTATCTTTCTACCTTCATACAAACTATGGCAATTTTAATTGTATTTAATTGTATTTGTGCGGAATAAAAATGGACCATTTGGTGACTCATAATATGGATAAAATCTTAAACATTTCTTCATTACGACTTCTAGTTATGACGGTCAGCTAGTATGATGCAGATGGGCAAAGCAACTGACCAGAGTGCATCTTTACCCCAATTATTTATGATATCCATATTGAATTTGCTAAGTTAGTTTGAAAATTGGTCACAGCACTGGTAGCAGCGAGCAACCAGTACTCCTCTCACACAAAACAGATGCTTAGCAACTGCCATTCTTCAACAAGATGTGTTTTGAAGTGGATGGCATAGGACGGAGTGAATCCGGGATAAACACAGAAAAGGAAAACAGAATGTGCAAAAATGATATAAACAGAAGTAAAGTAGGAATACACTAGAAATCATGAAAGGAGAAAGGTGCAATCTGGGATATATAAACTTACTGGCAATATTGTACCCAGTTTGCTGTCCATGGAAATGTCAAACTGTTATATCATATCATCAGCTAACAGTGTTGCTTAACCCGGCAGTGGTCGCGGGGGATTGTCTCACTTTGGAAATGTCTTGCATGTAACTTCGCACCCCGCACGCAGATTCACCTACCCTCCTACTAGCAGGGGGTATATCGAGACACCTCCCGCAACAATAGCACACGGTTACTATTATTGTGCGCGCATGCAGAGAAGTGAGACTTTCCCTCACCCATGACTATAAATGTAACTATTTTTGTGTTTCTTTTCATTGTATAGTTTGTTCTCAAGTAAATTTAAAATTGGCTAATAAACTAGAGGAACAGGTTATGGTAGGATAGAATGAGGTGGAGCAAGAATTAAGAAGAAACGGTGAGCCAGATGATGATTTTTTGGAAGCTGGCAGTGTTAGTGAAGACGAAGAGGATAATATAGAATTTAGTGATTCAGTGCTTCAGATATTTCTGGCCATGAACTGGATAATGCTGGTGCACAGTACTTGGGGAAAGATGGATGCACAACCTGGTACATCTATTGCCCACAATACATTGCAAAAACCACACAAAAGAACCTTGTTCGACGCCTTCCTGGAGTAAAAGATGAGGCAAAGAATGTGACCTCCCACAGTGATGTGGGAAGATTGTTTTTTTCCTGAGGAAATTATTCAAGAAATTGTGGACTGCACTAATATACAAATGTCAAAATTGCATGAAAATTACGGACGATAAGGGGAAGCTCAAACACTCGCTGTGAAGAAATAACTGCGATATTTGGCCTATTCTATCCCTCTTGCATTTTGAAGGTTTCTCACATGAATGCAGAAGACTGTTGGTCAATCTCTGCTTTATTTTATTAACAGTTCTCACTACTGTCAATCCTTTCTTCAATAAGTCTGAAGCCAGGGGAACCGATGAAAAATAATTATCCACAGTGAAGTTCCTTCCAGTAATCTCAATAGGAAGCGCTAGTCGTTTGACAACCTCTGCAGGCTTGTTCACAACAGAGTAAGGTCCATTCGGTTGCTTTCCCATTTTGTATGTATAATAAGTGCGAGCATCCACCAGAGAATATAGTTGTATTTACATGTTGAAACGTTTTGCTAGCCCCTAACTGTTGGGTGATAAATGTAACTGTTTACCTTTGCCTAAGCTATGTTGTTTTAATGGGCGCCAAGACCTCAATGCAATGTTGAGATCTAAATTTGTATTTAACAACGTCTAGCTCTGGCAGAACACCTTCAAGACACTATTCACTCAGATCGTGGTATGATTTGATCATTAACCCAACAAACAATTGTATCAGGAGAAGGAATTGGTCTATATCTAATGCTACCTACTGAAAGCAAAGATTGCATTGTAAAAGAAATGAATTTATTATATAAAACAAGTATAGCAAAATTAATAATAATAATAAGTACAAAATTTAAATTGGAGCGTTGTGATTTGAATATTACCGATAGAAAATTACGTGAAAACGGAGTCTGATAAATTGATTTTACTCTTATTTCCAAGCTATGAAGTTACTGAAATATGAAATGTAAAACAAAGAAAAATGAGAGATTGCGTATTTCTGCGTCATTTGCGCTTACCATTGGAAATTGCCAAGGCATTTCCCTCGTACTTGCTGATGCCGTGAGCTTCCCACAGTCTCCTGGACGTCGTCATCTCCGTCGGAATTTGATGATATTCTGGTAGATTAGATAATTCTATGGTCCGTACCTTGGACCCAAACACTCGTACAAGCGCACTGGTTAAGTTTTGCAAAAGTTAGTCTTCAACTCCACTGAACATCGGAGCGACACGCACTTCCAACCGTACTCCGCAAGTTCTACACAGATAGTCCCCGTTTCACGGCGCGTCGAACGATATATGCACCTGTTGGCTCCCCCACCATGGTACCGACATCTAGCTTACGTCGTCCTCACTGATTGGCTGAGCACGCCGCCAGTTCCCCTCCTCTGCCTCATTACACTCGGTGCGCAAGAGGGAGAAGTCGATTTCCGTTCCAACAATTCGTCTTTTCTAGACCTTGCGACCCAGCCTTGCGTAATACTTCTCGACAGGAATCAGCTTGTATTCGAATTCCCAGTGAGTCATGTCTCTCAAATACCCTAACTGACAAAACTCCGTAAAATTCCGTAATCACATAATTTTCTATAATATTGTCGTTCGTAATAATTTGCTTGATAGCGTTTTCTAAGACATAGAAAACCTATCTGAATGCTAATAATTTTTATAAAATGCTCCGAAAATATCTAAATAATAATTATAATAAATTAATAATAATAATAAATTAACATGAAAAATTCTCTTGGCTGAACAATTTGCCGCGTAAATAAATATAGAATGGCTTCCTACTGACTTATGCCAGTTGCATAAAAACCCCACGAAAAACACGTTACATATTCGCCTCGGATCATCGGATGATTTACCGTGACGACGGTCCATTATCCGATTATCCCAGACACGTTAATAAACCCCATCCAAAATACATATTACATAAATGAAATCACCCTAAATTACAGATATATACACTCATATTTTTTCTTCACGCACTTTGCGTCAAAGTTTGTTGTCACTATGGATTGCACTTTGCAACCAGTCCAATGTTTTACATATGGAATAGTGTTCCACGGATATTTCCGCCTCTCAAATTTCTCTATGTTGGAGAAATAGACATAATTAATGTGTGAGCACTATGTATTTATGAGGTCATATTACACGCATTGAAGGTGTTCTGATATATTTATATCACCATAGAACTTCCTAATTTCACTGGAGGTTCCTTCCTTATGGTGAAATTTAATCTCACTTATCACTGAGCACACGATCACACTATTGTGGCAGCGCCTCGTGACCATAATACTTAATCTCTCTTTAAAGTAGATTAAATTAAGATTGACTTCTGAAAAAAAAATAGTAAGTGCGCATTACATATAACACCAAATATTTCTGTGCCGTAATCAGGGCGTCTTGTTAAGTTCCCGTAGACCATATTCTACTTAATACTAGTTCTCAACACTGACCATTTCTCCTCACACAAATAATACCTTTGTACAAATTACCTTAAATTACACACTTACAAATCTTACATGGCGAGGCCGTAAACAGAAATCACGTGTGCTGATATGTATGAGTTTCATGTAGGACTGTCTCGCATTCTGATGGCCCATCTTTTATCTCGTGGACGCCTTAAGCTAACAAGCCCTATACAAGCGCTCCCCCATCTCTTGGAGATAAATGGGAACCCATCAGCGCTGCCAAAAATGGCCTTGGTGCATCGAGACAATTTAGTGCTCAACAGCATCCGACAATCCCGTCATATTTCCCTGTACCTTAAAAACTCTCATTTACTTACATACTACCCCCCTGTGTGACTTCTGATACGCCTGCCTTAAGACCAGATCTTCCACGCACCAGACACCACACTTACTCATTTGATAGGCTGGCTCGCCAGCTAAACACACTCACTTTATGACACATATTTCCGTAGACTATGTATATTATACGTTCCGTATAATCTGTTTCCCTCACTATTCTCCAGCACATATGCTGTTTTCCCAATACGTTTGGAAACTCTAAATGGGCCCTCGTAGAGATGAAAGAACTTGGACATGACTTTCTCTAGCTTATTTGACTGTTTCGGCACTCTAAGTAAGACTCTGTCTCCCGGCTCGAATAGGTCAAATTTAGTTTCTTTTTGTTGGCGAATTCTCTTTTGTGCTGACTTAGATAAATTCTGTTTCGCCAACTGGACAGTGTAATCCATCCCCGGTTGCTTACCCTCATTTAATCCCAACACCCTCGCTAGTTCATTTTGTGGTCTTTTTCCGAAGTGAACTTCGTATGGCGTCAATTTCGTGCTCTCATGCTGGACAGAATTCAGCCAAGTCTCGACCTTGGGAAGATGTCCAACCCAGGCCGCATGCTTGTCATGCACTAGAGTCCGAAAAAGACGAGCCACTTCCCTTAATGGACGCTCTGCAGAATTACCCTGAGGGTACCTTACAGAGGAATGAACGTGTGTTATACCAGCTTCCTGCATACTGGTTCTCCATTTCTTTGCAGTAAACTGTGGTCCACTGTCAGATAGTATCCTGAGAGGAATGCCAAACTCAGGTACATACTTATTAATGATCAGACGGCTACACGCTAGTCCCGTGGCTTTCCTTAGCGGATATAGCTTGACATACTTACTAAAAGCGTCAATAACTATAAAAATGTACTCGTAGCCGTACTGTCCTTTAACGATCGGGCCAAATAAATCCACACACAGTAGTTCGCCGGGACTACTGGTGAGAACTGCAGATCTCTCCCCCACTAAATATTTAACTGGATATTTACTCCTTTGACAGGTGTCACACTTAGCTAAAATCCTCCTAACGTCCCTTCCCATTTTACTCCAAATGAAGTCACGACCAATTTCATAGAAGACCTTGGCAGCACCAAAGTGTCCTAATTCCCTATGAATGAACCAAATTAGCTCCTCCCGCAAAGTGACAGGAACACATATTGCCCACTGATTATTCCTACATTTCCTTGCAAGAAGCCCATCCTGCATCTTGTACGTGAACCGTCCTACTTTCACATACTCTTCTTTACCTATTTCCAACCTAGCCAGTGGCTCCTTTAACTTAACGTCATCACGTTGCTCCACTAGCATATTTCTCAGTGTCTGTAACGATGCCCTGTTGCTACTGTCCACACATGCACATATTAAAATACCGTCCTCTGCTTTAACCACAGGATAATCCCTACATAAATTAGTGTCCCTCGATAGCATGTCTGCAAGAATGTTATCTTTACCTTTAATATATTTTACTGTGAATTCGTATTCCTGCAGAGCAAGAATCCACCTACTAACTCTGTTAGAACTGAGTTTACAAGTCCTCATATACAGTAATGCATGGTGATCTGTGTGGATCTCAAATTTCCCCCCTACTAAATACATTCTAAATTTCCCTAAACTGAAAACAATACCTAAAAGCTCTAACTCAGTAATCGTGTATCTTTTCTCCGCTGCTGTCAGTCCTCGCGAGGCTAAAGATACAATGCACAGATTACCCTCATCATCTTTCTGACATAATACTCCAGCAATGCCTATATGTGAAGCATCTGTCATAACCACATATTCCTTATCTTTTAACGGATATTTCAGCACTACAGCTTTCTCAAAACCTTCCTTCAGCGCTCTAAAAGCCTGTTCATGCTTGGACTCCCATCTCCACCGAGTCCCACTTTTAAGCAATTCCCTGAATGGTTCTACCAACCCTGAGTATTTAAGAACGAACCTCCTGAAAAAGTTGCAAATTCCCAGGTAAGTTTTTAACTGTTTAACATTCTGTGGCACCTCTGCGTTAAGTATCTTATTAACCCTACTTTCTTCTGGTGTTACACCTCTACTCGACACTCTATGACCTAAAAATGTCACTTCTGACTGACAGAATGACGACTTAGACAGCTTCAAAGTGAACCCTGCCTGATCTAACTTCTGAAAAACTATATCTAAATGACGTAGATGCTCCTCAAAACTGCGTGAACTAATTACCATATCATCTATGTAAATGGTTACAAACTCTCCTGTGTCATCCCCTAATGCGATGTTTAAAGCCCTAATTAAAGCTGCTGAACTACTCTTTAACCCATAAGGTGTTCTACAAAATTGATAAAGGTTATATTTATGACTAAAAGCTGTAAATGGTCTATCTTCGTACATAAGTGGCACTTGCCAAAAACTGGAACTCAAATCTACACAAGTGAAATACTTCTTCCCCTCAAATGTTTGCATTAATTCTTCTATTGACATAGATTTCAGCTGATCTGAACTAATTCTACTGTTAACCAAACGAGCGTCTAAACAAATACGAACAGTGCCGTCGGTCTTGGGTACCGTTATCAAAGAATTAACATACGGACTGTTAGAGTGCTCAATAATCCCATCTTCAAGCATCTGATTAATTTGTGCCTCAACTGCACTCTGATAAGCGAAAGGTACAGGATATCTATGTCCTGTGAATACTGACCTATCAATAACGTTCAATGAATGTGTATAGCAATTGGCCATACCAATGCGATCCTCAAACACTCTCCTATTACACCATAACACATCATAGAGCCGAACACACTGTTCATCCTCTATATTTCCCTGAAATGCAGCCTCACGTAACGAGTCCTCTAGACTTCCGTTCGTAATCACACTGCCCACAAAACATGGAGAACCCCGCTCTACGGCTGGCGATATCTCATTTAAAGTACAAATCACACCTACAACACTACTTCTCTGAATTTGGTCATTGAACGCTACTTCTACTTCAGAATCTCCCCATTTAAATTTCAAACTCCCTACATCATAACATAAGTTACCAGACACTCTACTTAGCCACTCTGAACCCAAGATAACACTGAATACTAAATTTGGAATTACAAGGCAAATCTGCTTCTCTACATGATTATTAATTTTAATGTCTACTAAAACTTGCTTAGAAATTACTTTAGACCTCTTCCCAACAGCTGTGATAACAAAAGTGCTTTTAATTGGCATCTCCTCAAAATTTACTCCAGTTCCTTTCATTTTATCATAAAATGCACTACTTATGCAACTCTTCATACAACCACTATCAATTAAAACATCTGTGTACGCCTCGGACACGTTAAATTTAACTATGGGGCTCTTACTAACCACTTCCTGAATAATACCTTCATCATTTAGTTCATGTAATAATTCATTTCTTACATTTAGGTCATAGGGTTCCTGTATAATTGTATGGACAGGGCATGCTACAGACTGAGATTCTGACCTTACTTCGCAGCCTGGTTCGCGTTTAAAGAACCGCTACAGCTGGCCGTAGTACTACTAACTACTAAACTGGTCTGGTTGTTCTGGGCTGTGTTGTCATTGTTTGGCTGTATATTACTACCACTAGGCTGTCCTCTTCCTTGACCCCTATTCTGGTTGTAATTATTGTCATTATAATTTCTCCCTTGATTTCCCCTGTAATCATTGTTCCTCCCTTGATTTCCCCTGAAATCATTGTTCCTCCCTTGATACTGATTACCATAGCCATTTCCTCTGTTCTGATATAGCTGATTATTATTATTTCTATTTTGAGCGTTGGCCCCTTCGCCACCGTTCCCTTGAACTTCTTGATGCCTGGCTTCATTAGGTCTATTATTATTATTACTCTGGTTCCGATTGAAATTGTCCTCATAACCCCCTCTCCCTAGTGCATCAAATGTGCTTAACAAATTTTCTACTTGTGATATTGTCTTTACATTCTGGATACAAGCAGCCTCCTTGATCCTATAGGGAAAGTGCCTAAGTAGCAACCTTACCACATCACTTTCCTCCTTCAAGCCATCCAGATATTTACACACTAATACCTGCCCTAAAAAGTATTCGGTCATGGTGGAGCTTCCTTTAGGGTTATATTTACCACACACTACTCCCTCACGATGCTGCGACTGAATAACCTCATTCCAGAACTTTTCACAGAATTTCATTTTAAAATCATTAATATCAGTAAACTTGTCTCTGTAGACAGCAAACCAATTCCTCGTTTCCCCCACAAATACTTGTTCTAAAATTTCAACTACCTGGCACCACTCAATACTACCATTTTCCAACCTCTCCCCGAATTTATTTTCTATAGTGTTCATGAACTCCATTGGGCACCCCTGTCGATTGCTGAACTTACCCAGTTCTACCTCCCTGTGTGTGCTATTCACAAAAACTGGCCTATTCTGACTATTTTCTTGCCTGATCCTAGCTTTTAATTTTAATTCTAATTCTGCGATTTTCTCCTCAGCCTTCCTCTCAATACTGTTTACTGTTAATTTAATGTTTCCTTCTGATTCTTCTACTTTATCATATAGCTTTGCTTGTTTCTCCTCAATCTTGCTAATGCTCTCTCTATTACTCTCTCTTAAATCATTTACTTCTGCAAATATTTGCGAGTGGACTTTCTCAATTCTACCCCCCAGCTGTTCCTTAACCTCTTTAGTTGCTACCTGAATTTTGTCAATTTCTCCCCCCAATTGCTTTTTGACCTGCTGTGTTTCCAGTTGCACTAGTTCTTTTAAATTTTCAGCCTGTGTACTGATTCTAATTTCTAACTCCTCCTGTACTTTTCCTAATTTCTTGTCTACATCTGCAATGATCTCTTTAACCTTCTCTTCCATTACTCCTCTGATTTCTCCTCTAATCTGCTCCATTTTCACACTAATTTCCTTGTTGTTCTTATCTAATTTTGCATTATTCTGTTCTAATTTTGCATTTAAAGCTTCTGTACTTTCTTTATTTTCCCTACTGTTTTGTTCTAATTTTGCATTTAAGGCATCTGTACTTTCTTTATTTTCCCTACTGTTTTGTTCTAATTTAGCGTTGTTTTGTTCCAGTTTAGCATTTAAAGCGTCTGTACTTTCTTTATTTTCCCTACTGTTTTGTTCTAATTTCGCGTTTAAGGCATCTGTACTTTCTTTATTTTCCCTACTGTTTTGTTCTAATTTTGCATTTAAGGCATCACTACTAACATTGTTCTGATACATGAACTCGAGAAGTAAAGTTTTTAATTCTGGTTGGCCGCCTACACTCCCTGTTTCAGTATCGGGATTTACATCCGCTACCCCGGTACTACCATCACTCGACATACTGCTCGTATCATCACCCTCCCGTTGATGACCACTACGTAACCTCATCTGTCTTTCTTTCTCATCCCCCATAATGATATACACTGATACCGACAAATAACCCCTAAAATACAGGCACAGAAATATATACCCTTCTCCTTCCACAAATGTTATTAGGTTTTCAGCCCCAAGTTGTCGGCGACAAATAAAACGTTTTGCTAGCCCCTAACTGTTGGGTGATAAATGTAACTGTTTACCTTTGCCTAAGCTATGTTGTTTTAATGGGCGCCAAGACCTCAATGCAATGTTGAGATCTAAATTTGTATTTAACAACGTCTAGCTCTGGCAGAACACCTTCAAGACACTATTCACTCAGATCGTGGTATGATTTGATCATTAACCCAACAAACAATTGTATCAGGAGAAGGAATTGGTCTATATCTAATGCTACCTACTGAAAGCAAAGATTGCATTGTAAAAGAAATGAATTTATTATATAAAACAAGTATAGCAAAATTAATAATAATAATAAGTACAAAATTTAAATTGGAGCGTTGTGATTTGAATATTACCGATAGAAAATTACGTGAAAACGGAGTCTGATAAATTGATTTTACTCTTATTTCCAAGCTATGAAGTTACTGAAATATGAAATGTAAAACAAAGAAAAATGAGAGATTGCGTATTTCTGCGTCATTTGCGCTTACCATTGGAAATTGCCAAGGCATTTCCCTCGTACTTGCTGATGCCGTGAGCTTCCCACAGTCTCCTGGACGTCGTCATCTCCGTCGGAATTTGATGATATTCTGGTAGATTAGATAATTCTATGGTCCGTACCTCGGACCCAAACACTCGTACAACCGCACTGGTTAAGTTTTGCAAAAGTTAGTCTTCAACTCCACTGAACATCGGATCGACACGCACTTCCAACCGTACTCCGCAAGTTCTACACAGATAGTCCCCGTTTCACGGCGCGTCGAACGATATATGCACCTGTTGGCTCCCCCACCATGGTACCGACATCTAGCTTACGTCGTCCTCACTGATTGGCTGAGCACGCCGCCAGTTCCCCTCCTCTGCCTCATTACACTCGGCGCGCGAGAGGGAGAAGTCGATTTCCGTTCCAACAATTCGTCTTTTCTAGACCTTGCGACCCAGCCTTGCGTAATACTTCTCGACAGGAATCAGCTTGTATTCGAATTCCCAGTGAGTCATGTCTCTCAAATACCCTAACTGACAAAACTCCGTAAAATTCCGTAATCACATAATTTTCTATAATATTGTCGTTCGTAATAATTTGCTTGATAGCGTTTTCTAAGACATAGAAAACCTATCTGAATGCTAATAATTTTTATAAAATGCTCCGAAAATATCTAAATAATAATTATAATAAATTAATAATAATAATAAATTAACATGAAAAATTCTCTTGGCTGAACAATTTGCCGCGTAAATAAATATAGAATGGCTTCCTACTGACTTATGCCAGTTGCATAAAAACCCCACGAAAAACACGTTACAATGTCATATCTAGAGTGCTCTGATTTAAAACGTTTAATTTATTCATATTGGTCTGGCAAAATTAAAGTATCTTTTTATGTAAATATCTATTAGATATTTCACGAAAGCAAATAAACGTATTACCGTCCCTTTCGAAACAATCATTTGTGTACAAAGCTTGAAACTATGAAGGTGAGTGAAAATCTCAGGCCGTGACCACTGCTGGGTTAATGTCAAAATGTATTGCTTTTCAGTCGGTCAACAGTACCCAATGGGTGTAATGGGTGTTCCCTAATCATGAAAAGAAATTTACATGAGATCATCCGGGAGCTGATGTTCCATTCCCGGTCACCTAAAATTCCCATTATAGTCTCATCTTACTTGGAATTTTATTGTGATTTCAATAATACCTTGGGGAGTCCGATCCGATCATTCATTGATCAGTTATGCATTTCGCACCTTCCTTCTTCTAGTGACGCTAAGCTGGTGGACTTCCCAAAATACATCTTTCAAACCTGCACATGCCCACGCTACCTTATCACCACTGTGTCCATCTACGTCTGGTTTTAGCTGAGCTGTTATTTATCCACTTTAATTACCTATACATGCGTAATTTTCTCTTTATGGCATGGCTTTTAGTGTCAATATTTATCATGCCGTTCTATTAATATCATTAATTCTGGGCGTGTCTCATCCCCCACTCTCATATTCTCTTTTGTTTTGCAGGGTTCCTTGGTCAGTTAGGGGAACTCTCCAGCCAGAAAGTAGCTCCAGATTACTGACATCAATTGCGTCTGACGACACCAAACTCCTAGTTATCAAAGCAATTTGCAATGTGTCAGTTCAGCCTCCCAGTTCGTTCCTGAGGTCTATTTCTACTGTATTTTCCTTCCCATGTACAAATATGAAGTTTTTTAATTTAAATCTGCCGTTTTACTGCGTCTAAATGATCTCAATTTAAAAATTATTCTTATTCCTTTCCAGGTGCTTTAATCAAGCTTAACCACCATAAGCTTGGGTTCTTTAGCTTTAATTCATCATGTCCTGAGTTCATGCCTTTGTGCATGCCTCCCATGGGCACAATATACACTTATTTAGTTGCAGCAGTTATTATATTCGATATTCGAGTTGGGGTTCACCAGGGATCTGCACTATCTCCACTCTTGTTTATCCTATGTATGGATATGGTGACTGCTGATTTGCAGAGGCAACCACCATGGACATTACTGTATGCCGATGATGTCATGCTTGCAAGCGAGACCCGTAATGATCTAGAGCACTTGGTGAACCTCTGGAATGCGAGGCTCTGTGAATTTGGACTACGGCTCAACCTTACTTAGACTGAGTACCTTGAATGTGGTTCCCAGACAGATGGGACCATCATAGTAGATGGCACCCCGCTACCAAAGGCTTCAAATCTCCGATACCTTGGCTCCATTGTGAGACCTGATGGTGACACAGTCTCGGGTGCCCGTGCAAGAGTGAATTCTGCGTGGATGAAATGGCGTTAGGTCACAGGCGTTCTCTGTGACCGCAAGATCCTTTTGCACCTCAAAATTAAGATCAATCAAACAGTCGTCTGCCCTGTTGCTTTGTATGGAGCTGAATGCTGGCCTAATACAAAGAAACATGAACAAGTCTTGCACTCAATGGAGATGCGGATGCTATGATGGTCCTTGCGAATTACACGGCTGGATCATATTAAGAACGAAGACGTCCACAATACTCTTGGAATAGCCCCTATTCCAGTCAAAATGAGGGAGACTTGGTTGCGTTGGTACGGGCATGTAGCCCGAGCTAATACAGACTCCATTGTAAAGAAGCCACTTGCTCTTGAGCCTGATGGACAAAGACCTCCAGGATGACCAAAAAGGCATTCGATGGATACCCTACACAACGATGTGTGCATCGTAGGTCTTCGTCCTATAGATGCAGAAAAACGCAACAAATGGAGAGTGAAGTGCAGAGTGCCAGACCCCAAAAAATAATTGGGAACAACGCCAGGAAGAAGAAGAGCAGCTTGTCAAGATTTGTTACAGTAGTTACGTGTGATTTATTCAGTGTAGAAAGTGGTTGGTAGCAGCTGCACGAGAACGGAGAGCTCATCGCTCAAACAATCAGCTAAGTTCACAATCCACTCTAATCTGACCATTCAACCCTCTTAGTGCCAAGCCATTTCCTGGAATACTTGCCAAGAATGCCAAGCCATTTTCAATGGTCTTGCAGACTATTCGAAAATAAATCATAAATACCACATTTCCAACGATAGAATCATAATTTTTGCTTTGCATTATAACCAATGCTTCATTCTTTCATACATTATGCTCATAAAAGTATGTACAGCATTTAAACCTTTTTAATTGAGGTTATTCTGATAATTTTTAATTTTTTGTTGTTGTAAAAAATCAGTTTTGAGCCTAAATTAAGGACACCTAAGAGTCATATTTGAAGACACTCTGCGTTTCTAGCTGTAGACAGTTCTTATATACATCTGTAGGCATAAAACTTCAACAAGAAGAAAACAACAGAACCGCAATTTTAGTGGGAACGTGCGTGATTGGGGGAGCGCAAAGGGACGGCCTGAATACAAACTCGAACCTATCGCGTAACGGACTTCGAAGGAAAAAAGTAGACACCGCACAGGCAAGCTTGGAACCTCATCTTTCCAAGAGTATGAAATAATCACGGACATATGCCTACAGAAATCTACAAATTTAAGATAAACAGCGCGCTGATTGAATCGGCTTTGGCACTTTTGGTGTGAGCAGCGAGAGCCGATCTGATCGGCGCATGGCACTGAGAGGGTTAATAACAATCACAGATATGACACTAAGCAAGCAAACTTGAAGGTCAATCACCACTAACAATATCTCCACAAAATAAGAAAATCAATGTAACTAGCAAATCTTGACAAGTGCACTAGTTTATAATAACTGCTGCAACAAATCAGGAAAATGGAAATGGCATATAATCTAACAAAGGCCATTTACAACAAGAAATCCATATCAACAAATGCCAAGTTAAGACACTACCAAACAGTCATCCGTCCAGAGGCTTTGTATGCTGCAGAGTGCCTTGCAGTGCATCGCAAGGGACTAACAGAGACTCTGGAAGTGAAAGAAAGAAAAATACTAAGAAAGATCTTGGGTCCGGTAAATGAAAATGGGGAATATAGGAGACGGCACAACCACGAACTTTGCACCCATGTGGAAAAAATAACTGATACCATGAGGAAACGGAGAATTGCCTTTTACTGTCATATAACAAGAATGAACCCAGCATGATTGACAAATAGAATTTTCACCTACTTCCTCAAAAAGAAAACCAAGGGAGCTTGGTTCACTGAGGTGGACAAAGATTTACAAGAAGTGGGAATTACAGGCAACGTGCCACCCTTAAACAAAAACTAACAGCACACCGATGTTTCCAAGAAAAGCCAAAGCTTCCAACTGGCAAGAAGTGGAATGCAGAAAGGAAACAACAGCATCGAGAACTAATGCGAAAGTACTGGGAGGATGTTAAAGCTCGATGCAACAAGAAACAGTTGAAATGACGTGGTCCTTAGATGGCCGAATTGAAAGAAGAACTGCTGCAACTAAATAAGTGTACACAGTCATCCCTCGTTATATGCGTTCTCACTTTAAGCGTGTTTGCTATAAGGGGATTTTAAAAAATGTACATAATTAAATTTAATTTAAAAAATGTTAAAGTTAGGTTGCGGATTCACAATCACCCTGTGGGATGATTTCGTGATCGAGTGTGCAGCACTTCAAGGCAGCTCGCGGTGTGTAATCAGTCTCAACGAGAGTGCTGAGTGTCTGTGTTGCATTGTTTCTGTGTTGACTGGCGGCAAGTTGTCATTATTAAAGAGAGCATTGAGTTAACTAGCTGTGTTTTATTGTTTCTTAAAACATTATGGAGAAAAGAAAGTGTGATCTAAATGCTTCCAATAACAAAAAGCAAAGGAAATCACTAACACTTGAAGAAAAGCTGAAAGTTAAGAAGCCATATGAACGCAATGAACGCACTGTGGACATTGTCAGAGCTACAGGAATCTCGGAATCAACTCTGTGAACCACAAGAAGTCAGCAGAAAAAATTGAAGAAAGCTGTAAAAGTGCGACCAGAACATTTCTGTCAATACAATAAATGAGGACCCCTGGCTTCCAAAGATCGCCTCACTTTGATGTTAGGACGATATGCGTCTCGAGACCATAAAATCAAAGCCCTGTTGGTTTATCATTCCGAGAACCCACGCGCACTCAATTGCATTTCTTTAACACTCATAGGCTTTTTATTTTTCCCTTGAAATAATCCATATCTCCTGTCTAACCCATATTGTAATACATTCACTTTACGCGTTTTCGTATTACGCGATGTTTACTTGGAACGAATTCATCGCGTAAATCAAGGGATACCTGTACATTATAAATACCATCACCCACATACTGTACTTGTAGACAGATTTAATAACCTATGCGTAAAGGATCTGATGATGATCACTTGACTATCGAAACTGGTCATTCAAGTGAATTTATTAATCTCATGTAAATTTATTTCAGAATTAGGGAAGCACCCATTTCAATTGGGTACAATCGTGTTGACCGACTGAAAAGCATTAAATTTCAATTACTAAGGCAACACTGGAAAATGGCTTCCAACACGATAATGTTGCTGAATGTCATAGTGAATGGGAGATATAAGGTGCGTTCAAAAAGTAACGAGCCGGAGGCTGTAATGCACAAACCGGTGACTACATCGGCTAATCGTGGCGTGTGTAATGAGGTGTATTTCCGACCAGAGCGTGGAAGGTCACAGCCCGTCGCTGGAGGGCATGCGTGCAGGGCACGTGACGATACAAAGCGAGCAGCAGCATGCATCAATCGTCCAAAGCTGCCAGTCACATTGCAAACAGTGACATGGAGGTGTCAACTGAAGAGCAAAGAGGTGTTGTTCGGTGTCTGACAGCGGAAGGAGTAGGGGGAACGGACATTCAACACCGAATGTCACAAGTGTACGGCGAACACTGCATGTCCCTTGCAAGGGTCAAGGCGTGGCACAAGTGCTTTGGGGAAGGACAGGTGTCTTTAGCCGATGATGCCCGGTCTGGGGCACCCCCCTGCGTTACCGATGACAACGTCCAGCTGGTTGATGCACTCTTTACCCAGGACCGCCGAGTGACAGTGAACGCCATAGCCACCGTGGTCGCTCCACGACAATGCACGACCTTATACGGCCAACACAGTCACGGCACTCCTGCAGAAATTCAAATGGGAGGTTCTCGGCCACCCTCCATACAGTCCAGACCTCTCTCACTGTGATTACGCCATGTTTGGTCCCCTCAAAAGGGCTCTGCGGGGCCAACGATTCACCTCGGACGGCGACGTCCAGCTGTACGTGGGAACTGGTTCACATCGCAGCTCAGGGAATTTTATGAGACAGCCATTCACCGCCTCGTGTCACAGTGGGACAAGTGCCTCAACAGCCAGGGCCAATACTTCTAACATACAGTTACTGGTTTCTGTAATTATGCCTCCGGCTCGTTACTTTTCGAACGCACCTTATAGAAGAACACCTGTCTGTGCATGACATTATCTAAAGTTCGCAGGAGGCCAGACTGACCTGACCTGGTACAAAATACCAGTATCTCCAGAATCCCTTGAACATCGAATTTTGTTTTTCATAACTATCAGCTTAAAATTAGCAATGTCCACAACTATAAATTGTTTTAGATGGCCGTTTACATAAAACCATTATTTTTGAAGGGGATTGTACCATCAATCTTGCTTTTAATAAATGACATTGAAAAAATCTATTGCAATGCTTGTGATGAATACCGATTCAAAAATTTCACTTTGGCCCACCCAGCCATTCCCTAGTCAAAAGCATGCAAATAGACAGACAGACAGACAGACAGACAGACAGACAGACATGTTAGTTTTAAATTAAATATGTATTCTCCAAATAGCATGAAACACATGAAGAACACAAAACTCCATCTAAAACGTATACCGTATAAAAAAAAAAATTCAACAGCTCATCCCCAATTAATTGTAGTTGCCAGAACCAACATGGCACATTTTATTTGGTCTTGGCTGCGGAATTAAAGCTAGATGCCCTTCCTGATGTCCTTTGATTTTTCAGATGGGAGTTCCACCTCGTATTCGCAGTCGTCCGGATGAAAGACAAGTGCGTCATCAAACTCCCTGAAAACATTAATAGATTTGTCATAGGAAAACACCAAAGGTAAATAAATATACAAATATAAGACAGGAGAAGAAGGTTAAGAACATGGAAAAGGAGTCAAACACAACGAAAGGCAGATGTGGGCAAAGACCGAAACAAGAACAATCTCTACAGCCAGACAAATTGCATGTGGGCATTCATTCCATCATTCGATAGGTCTTCAGAGCTATAGCCCTAAACAATTTTGTTTCAACCTCGCAGTCTCATCAAGAGAATAATTTCTTTTGTAACTAAACGTTGCGTAGTGGGAATCAGACTTCAATGAGGGCCTTTTACCTACCTCCACCCCCATATACCTTTCATTATTTTTGTCCTTTTTCCATGTTTTTATCCTTCTCTTCCTATCTAACGGTCATTAAATGGTTCTTTGGATTGCAGTGGTTGCTTCATTTGTGAAAAGTATGTTCTCTTGAGTTATAATGCAGCAGTTGATGGGGCACCAGGTAAAGCTAATACTTGATGAAATGGTGCAAACACCTTTAGCTACAATGAATTTTCTTGCACTCCACATGGAACTTGTAATATATAAGGTGCGTTTAAAAAGTAATGAGCCGGAGGCTGGAAGACGCAAACCGGTGACTACATCGGCTAATTGTGGTGTGTGTAACGAGGTGTGGTTCCGACCAGAGAGTGGAAGGTCACAGCCCGTTGCTAGAGGGCACGCATGCACGTCACGTGACGATACAAAGCGAGCAACAGCATGCATCAATCGTCCAACGCTGTCAGTCACATTGCAAACAGTGACATGGAGGCATCAACCGAAGAACAAAGAGGTGTTGTTCGGTTTCTGACAGTGGATGGAGTAGGGGGAACGAACATTCATCGCCGAACGTCACAAGTGTACGGCGAACACTGCATGTCCCTTGCAATGGTCAAGGCGTGGCACAAGTGCTTTGGGGAAGGACGGGTGTCGTTAGCCGAGGGGCACCCCCCTGCATTACCGATGACAACGTCCAGCTGGTTGATGCACTCATTACCCAGGACCGCAGAGTGACAGTGAACGCCATAGCCGCCGTGGTCGCTCCACAATAATGCACGGCCTCATACGGCCAACACAGTCGCGGCACTCCTGCAGAAATTCAAATGGGAGGTTCTCGGACACCCTCCATACAGTCCAGACCTCTCTTCCTGTGATTACGCCATGTTTGGTCCCCTGAAAAGGGCTCTGCGGGGCCAACGATTCACCTCGGACGCCGACGTCCAGCTGTACGTGCGAAACTGGTTCACATCGCAGCCCAGGGAATTTTATGAGACAGCCATCACCGCCTCGTGTCACAGTGGGACAAGTGCCTCAACAGCCAGGGCCAATACTTCTAACATACAGGTACTGGTTTCTGTAATAATGCCTCTGGCTCGTTACTTTTTGAACCCACCTTATACAATCCTCAGGCCAGGAAGCCAAACAAGGTGAAAAATGTTACATTAAAGGTGGATGGCTAGGAGAAAAAGTATGTCACATTCGGCAATTCTGCTTGCAAGCCTACTACCAAACCAAACTCTGCGGCGCCACAACCCATGAAGGGCCTAACCAAGTGACCGCTGTCCAGCCATTTGGCCTGCAGATTATGGGGTGACGTGTGGTCAGCCTAGGTCACCAACCTGGCTCATCAGTGGGCTCTTGATGTCCCCGCCCGGACTAGCTTGGTGTCCTAGGCGAAACCCCACACGAGACACGGCACAAACCTAGAAGAATTGCTGAGTTTTAATTCTTTGGCCGTGAAAGCCAATATACCATCCTTTCGGAAGCCTTCAGAGCGTGATTATGGCTGCTTGAGCATTTATGAGGGTAATTCCAAAAGTAAGGTCCGATTCGCCGTAAATATTTGAAAGCGGCGCCAGGGCAAAACACGCATGCACGCTGACTCCTGGCATGCCTTGCGCGGAAAAAGCCGCCAGTAGCGTTGTTATTGTTGCTGTGTGCTGCTGATGGTGTCAGTTCACAATGTTAAAACAATTAATCAGCCCGCCGATTGGTTTCTGTCTGCAAGAAACATTTCTGCAGCAGGAATTCATCGGCAGATTACTGAAGTGTACGGTCCTAACATAATGAGTGACAGTAAAGTGCGCAAGTGGGTGCGAGCCTTTAATGAAGGACGGGAAAATGTGCACGATGAACCCCGCTCTGGCAGACCATCAGTGATTTCAGACGAGTTGGTTCATGCGGTTGACGACAAAATTCGTGAAGATCGACGATTCACTATTTCGGGGACAACGATCAATAAAGCCGCCTACTGCGCTACCCTGACTAAACTTCGACGTGCAATCCAGAATAAGCGACGCAGTCTTTTGTCGTATGGAATGTTGTTGTTGCATGACAATGCCAGACCCCATACTGCGAATGACACGCAAACTCTAATCAAGAAATTTGGATGGCAACAGATGGACCATCCACCGTACATCCGGACTTGGCGCCAAGTGATTTCCACCTGTTCCGCTACCTAAAGGAGTTTCTTGGCGCCAAGCGCTTCGACACAGATGATGAAGTGAAAGAAGCTGTTAAAGACTGGTTAGCTTCTCAGGTGGCCGAGTTCTATGACTTAGGCATTCAAAAGCTTGTGGAACGATGTGACAAATGTGTAAATAAGTATGGAAATTATGTAGAAAAATAGAGAAAGACGTAAAGAATGTCAATAAAAGAATTGTTTTGGAAACAATTTTGATTTTGGATGTTTTTTTTTAACCAGACCTTAGTTTTGGAATAGCCCTCGTAGTTCTCCCAGTAAAGAGGCACAGGTGCGCTTCATAAAAAGGGAGGTAAAGCGCAGTTCGTTACTCCAGTGGGGGTTTTGATGCGAAGAATTCGGCGAGACCCACTTCCACAGCTTCAATGTATGCTGGATATGGTAGCAGTTCGACTCCTCCCAATTCCTGAATTTTTGCCATGGTTGTTCGTGCAGTATATGGTCTAGCATTATCCTGCTGCAACTAATGTTGGGTTTCTCTGTCTGAAAGTTTCATGAACTCGTTCCAGTTTTTGGGAATAAAGATCTGCATTGACTACACACCCGTTTGGAAAAAAAATATCCTAGTGAATCACTCCTTCAAATTTCCAACAGACACACACATCACTTTGGGTTCGAACTGATCCTTTTTAACAATGACTTTGACAGGTTGATGGGGACTGAGCCACAGTTTCGAGGCATCAGCGTTGCGGTAATAGACCCATTTTTCGTCACATGTGACAATTCTCCTGATAAATCTATCATCCATCGGGTTACCGATAAGCTGACGACAGATATCCACTCTACGTTGAGCATGTTCAGGGGTCAATTCATGAGGTACAGATCTGTTTGATTTTCTAAATTTCTTAATCTGGTGATGTATGGTATCTTTTGATGCACCAAGTTCTACTCACAGCCTACGAGTACTTCATTGCGGATTTTCTTCCAAAACTCTGCGTGTATTCTCAATATTCCATAGTTAAGGTCTTCCAGAAAGCGGTAAATCTGTAATGTTTTCTGCTCCAATGTTGAAGTGTTTGAACCATCGTTGTGCCACACGCTCACTAATGATACCTTCTCTTCCCACTTCACATATTCGAGCTGCAGCAGCAGCTTTGGAATCTTGTTTCCAGTAGTGCTTTAGAAGGACCCTAACTTCCAACTTTGTAAGTTCCATTTGTGATTGTGCATCAACAACTGATGAATGATACATTCTCACAATATATGGAATTCTAGTCATGGCCGTCTATAAATAGCATTGGCGAACCAGAGGAAACCAATTCTTTATTTTAAAACACCAAACTTAAAAAACGACATGACTTATGAGTAGGGCTCGTATTCGAGCATTTTTTTTTCCTGAATAGTACACATTGAAAGAAGCCTTTCGGTGGTATTTTCACCTCTCTGGGACCAACAGAATTGAAATTTATCGAGCATATAAATGCATAAAACCGTGGTTTTCAGAATAGAAGCATATAAATGCATATTCTTGTGGTTTTCGTCTAAATAGTTTGTTTTTCTTCGAATTCCGCCCCCGAATTCGGGCCCTGACCATCCTTAAGGTTCGAAAACAGAAATAATTAATGAAAAGCCTATCTAGTACGAATAATTGAACCGCAGGTTTTTAACCTTTAGTGAGGTCGTTCTCATCATTGAAACATTTAATGACTGATTTAAGCAAATCATTCAAAACTGAAAACATAGAAAAAATTCTTGTTGTACAGACCAATGCAGATCTACTTCATTGACTTGCCTAATTCTGAAGATTTTGTAAATGAACTTTAAAACTGTAACTTTTATAAGAAAACGTCTCTTATCCTAGGCCTATACTTGAAACTTGAATGCGAGTATATTGCAGTGTATCATACATACAATTAGAAAATAAAGCTCGCATATAAAGATATGTTATTGTTTCTTTCGTTTCACTTTCCTTTCTATAGTTTTTAACGGTGTTTTCCGAGCATATTCTGCATATTTAACTGCATATAATGTTTTTTTCGAGCATATCTATCGAGCATAAAACACATGGTTTTCAAGCATATCTGGAGATTTTATCGAGCATATCGATCTGAGCCCTACTTATGAGACATCCTAATATTTTTAGCCTACTTTCGATTTTTGCAAAAATTGAAAGTAGACTTATGAGATCTACACAGGGTCCAAAAATTGTGTGTCTCTGAGTGTGTATGTGTGTGGGATTTGGTAAGTCTGTCCCCCCACATCAATTCAAACACGGTGAAACTGAATTGAACGGAATTTGGTATAGAGGTAGCACTAGCAAAGGGCAAATATATCGAAAATATTACTGTATATACAGTTGTTGTTGTTGTTGTTGATGTTGTTGTTGTTTCCTATGGCTAGCCCGGATTCCAATCCATCAGCTTACTTGCGTTCCAGTAGAGTTGTGTGAGGTTTCCTGAAGTTCTAGCAGTCACATCAAGTTTGTTGCAATGTAGCAGGTGCCCCTTATTCATTTTACTTCCAGGTGCGTGACAAAGTGTGCATTCTTCAGATCTCAGGATGTTGATTCGTTTCAGATGAGCTGCAAGGCAGTCATGGCCAGTGTTAAGTCTGAAGAAGGCTACAGCTTCTCTTCTTGGTGTTAATTTATATTGATCCCATTTAGCATCAATGTCCTTCCATAATTTGGTTTCTGCTGTTTTCTTTGCCATTTCTTCATAACTGTTTTTGATAGTATTTTTCAAGATCCTTTTTGCTGACATAAAATCAGTTTGACTGACAGGTTGGTGTAGTGTGGTACCTATTTTTGCTAATCTGTCTGCCTCTTTATTACCTGCTATTCCAACATGAGAAGGAATCCACTGAAATGAGATCAGTTTGTGGAGTCTTTGAAGGGTTTCTACAATACAAAATATTTCTTTCAGTTCTTTATTTTGTGGCTTATAATTCGATGAGACGGCTTGGATGGCTGCTTTTGAATCTGTAATGATAACACATTTTTGATAATCAATGTTTCTGCCTAACAACTGATGGAGTGCATGTGAAATTGCTCTTATCTCAGCATCAAAGTACTGTATTTATAGTACTGTTTGTAGAAAGTGAAACACCCAGAAGAAATGGTCGGAGACACTCCCAGAACAGGGGTCATCTAGGCGTGCGGTATCATACTAAGTGATTGAAATCGCAAAGAGATGGCGTGGACATTGACCCACCAGTGCCCTCTGTCGTGGGACCGGACAGGTCAGTGTTCCGCACAGCTCTGTCGGCGTGGGGCCGTCATACCAAGTGGAAACGTGTAAGCAAGTGCAACTATACCCCGCCGACATCACAGGGTGGACTATCAGCATGTGAGTGTGGTTGAACGGGCCAGAATGCTTGGGCTCCGCGAGGCGGGCCTGTTGTTCCGGGACATTGCGGCTCATACAGGGCATGCTGCGTCAACAGTAAGGCGTATGTGGATCTAGTGGGGAGAGGAAGGCCGTACACAGCGACGACAGGGTACAAGACGAAGCAATGTGACAACAGCGCGAAACGACAGCCATCATCTCTGCATGGCCGTATCGGACAGAACAGCGTTGTCCTCAGTGTTGGCTCGACGTTGGAGCACTGCCCCTCTTGCAGGCCGTTCCACAGGCCATATTTCAGCAGGGCAATGCCCGCCCGCATGTGGCGAGGAATGTGCAAGCCTTCTTCGCAGAACGACGGATACCTCTGCTTCCCTGGCCTGCCCGTTCGCCTGACATGTCGCCCATCGAACATATCTGGGGCATGGTCGGTAGGCAACTTGTTTGTTCAGGTCCATCTGCCGCCACTGTTGATGCTTTGTGGACGTGCCTACGAACCACTTGGGATGGTATTCCCCAGCAGCGTATTCAAGTGCGGTATGATTCCATACCACGACGTCTAGCGGCTCTGAGTGCAGCACGTGGTGGACGACCGTCAACGTGCATGTACCGGACTGTCTTTCTAATCAGTAATGTATTGTCATGTCCCTAATCTGTGCTATAAAGTGCAATGTGGTCACATCTCTTGTTCTTGGTGTTTCACTTTCTACAAACAGTAGTGTATATAGTCATAACACCACATATTTCAACACTTGATTACATCGATTAATATTCGTTGTCCTTGATCTGCAGTAGAGCCTATTGTTGTTATTGTTGTTGTTTTTGTTGATTCTTTAGGGCTTTTGCGGCATCATGGTCTTTTAGCCCCATTTACTTTTGGTGTATGTAGAAGTTGTCTGATAACCTGTGTCACTGTGATGTCTGTAGGCTTACTAGTGTGTGCACTTTTATACGAGGAAGGATTTGGGTAGAAAGCTGTTGTTGTTTCATTTGAGATGCATGGACATCATGGTCATTTAGCCCCATGTACTTGGGTGAGTGTTGAATTTTGTCTGATAACCTGTGATGGCTGTATTAGAGTGTGTATATACGGTAATTCAGGTGAAGATTCAATCAACGTTTAATATTCGTATAGCACGTCGTATTTCAACAAGCTACATTCCATTATACTCCTTGAAAAGGACAAAGTGTTATAACAATACCCATGCATTTAGGAGAAAGTAGGCTATTTGTTCTTTACTGAACATCTTGTTAAAATTGTTGAATTTTCTATTCATTATCATTTTCATTTTCCAGGTCTAGTTTCCAGGGTGTGGTGAACCAGCACTGTCATTTGATTAATTTTTATGATCCTTGCATATTAACCATGAATTCAATGTGCTGCTAGTTTGAATTAATACTAAACATTTTTGTGCAGGTTGATCAAGACAGCTTAGAGAATGAGAGCCTGGATCCTGATCCTCCAGTGTAAGAGTCTTAAATGCCTGCCAGCTTCACAAAATTACTAGGGTACTTTGCCAAAGCTTACCAAAGTTAAAATAGAGTTAATTCTGTACCACATATGTAAATATAAGCCGACGTTCTTTCATCCTTGGGACAGCCTCAACTCATCAAAATATAGGACAAGATTCCACAGTTTCGTGTGCTGCACTTACATCGCACAACTAGTTCCTTCCTGTCGCAAATGCACTGCCGAAGCAAAATGGACCATAATACTTTGAAAGATGGAACTTGAGGGAGATGAGAGTTTTGTGCATTTCTTCTGTAGTGTGAGTGTGAGATTTGATGCCTGTGCTGTCTCTGAATGGACTAGTGAAGTTTGCTATTAAGTTAACTCATACATACTAAAATTGTGAGGTACAATGTGTGTTAGGTGCTGTGAATGAAGTTAGATATTGTGTTGCAAGATGTGTGTTGGAACATTTATATCAACAATAGTTTGGAACCAACTCTGAAGAAAGACAACAATTGCTTCAGAGTGTGGGTCCCATTCCAAGTATGCTATTGAAGCAATAACGTATGACTGGAAAAGAAATAGAAAGTCTGCAGACAATTTTTTTCAAAGTGCAGGAACTAGTTTAAGTTGATATGAATCACAAGGGAAAGCAAGGAATTAAGAAGGTACGGTACTGACAATAAATATTGCAACTCAAATAAACACGTCTTCCTGTGGTGGAAGTGTGCTTTTTGAAAGCACAAGAGCTTGTAAGGTATTTGTAGGGAAGTCATGTTTGCATGAATTTCTTTCTTCAACTAGTATTTACTAATAGAACTAGAAGACATATTATGATTGGCTGAAAATTGTAGTTGTTATGTTTCAAAATTTCAAGACATCAACTATGAATTTGATATGAGGAAAAATGAAAGCAATCCACATAAGGAATTTATTTTGCTTCAAATGAGATGAATGGTAGATTTTTGGCAAAGATGTTAGTTGGGAGAGCCACAATGACTGCCTCCTGTTTCCTTGTCTGCAAACCAATTTCAGTGAAACTTCCTAATCAGGGAAGTTGATTGTCACACAGCACAAGTTTTATCGTATCCATTAGTAGTCCCAGTTATAACAGGGTTTCCAGGTGTTCGAGATTAAAATAAGGGGCAATATGGCAATGATATAATTCCTTAACTTACCAATTTTCCTTCTACACATGATACTTGCCTGATAATCCCTTAAAGTCAAATGCAGGCCATACGTACTGGTAATTTCAATCCATCCCAACATTTGCCTTGAGTGAGTATTGGAGTGGACCTATAAAAAATTACGCAGTTTCTCTGCTGGGATTCGAACTTCTTTCTTCCTAGCGTATTTCCCGTGTTGGCGCAATGTCCGCTTGCTTGGTTGTTGTTTGCCACTTCTTCCTGTCAAGGACATCTTCAGGTTTGAGACCGCTCACCAGTAGGTCGTCACTGATTCTATCCATCCATCGTTTCTTTGGGCTCCCACGGGGCCGATGCACTCCTGGAGTTGCTGGCATTCGAACCTTGTACAGTATTACTGGTATAGGGCTACCCAGTTCTTTATTGGGGAATGTTACCATATACAACTGTGGAGGTGTTAAGAATGAATGGCATTGACATTGTGTGATTTGTTCTTGTGTTGGGAAAGAGACTAGATTAGAAATAATTATGGTACTGGTCCCAAAACCCACCCGTGGTCCACCTGTGAAAGCATATTGAGGTTCCCTCTCTTCTTTGGTATAGGCTTCTGTCGTCGTCGGCCAATACTCGTATCTGAGTGTATGTTTCTTTCCTGCATTACTAATTTGTATTCACTCAATGGTGATGTCACTGGTGACTCAACAGACCAATTCTGGCATAGAACATACGGCCGCACACAATGCAGATGATGGAAGATTGAAGGACGTGGCAATATCTGGCGCAGCTTTCTCTTCTGACGAGTTTCCATTTTCTGCCTTCGGCGTTTTACTTAAAAATGTGAAACCGCAGCTGAGGTGGCTGCACGTCAACGTGCGCGATCTTCCGCCAATTATCAGGATCAATGGCTACACTCCTCAAGGTTTGTTTAATCTGATCTTTGTAACGCTTTCGAGGTGCTCCTAGAGGTCTCTTCCGTGGGAGTCTGTCGTCATTCATGCGTTGGACATGACCGATCCATCTAAGCCGGTGACTAATGATGATGGCCTCTATGCTCTTCATCTCTGCTCTCTGCTGCTGTAACCACACCAAAATAAGGGGGAAACGTTGATTGAAGTTTGCAAATATGGCACAATTTGCATCCCAAGCAAAATGTCATTGTGCATGGAACTGACTCAGAAAATGGGGATAGTTCCCTGAAATCCGGGATGCCTGGTAACCCTGAGCGGCAATTATCTCTAATCTTGTGTGTTGTGTAGATAGTGTATCATATTACTAGTTCATAACAAAATCTCAAGTTTTGTTTGAACGAAAGGAAAGATGTTTGATTGATAAATGATCAATGGTCCAGCCTGTAAAAAAGAAGAAAAAAATTAAATAAACATTGCCCGGTGTACTTGATGTAGAGTAGTTTGTAGATGTTGAACATTAATGATTACAATGTCCCGCACAATTGAATACGTGTTGTCAAATAGATTAGGATTTTTCAGTCCTTGTAACTTAGAGCCAAGGTTTATGTGGAGTGCAACTCAATTCAGCATTGTGACAGTCTGTTGTTGGAATAGGAAGAATGTTTATTCATCAAAGATTACTGGGACACTGCAATCATTTATGAGCTGCTATATGAAGAATATTTAACAAATTTAAAAAAATAATCCTTGTATATAACACCTTCGAATGTTGACTGACTGGAGAAAAACTGCTATTGTGAGTTTTTGAGTTCATATCAAATCCCATGATGAATGGTATATTAGTGGTTATGATAGTGATAAATTCTATACTTAGGTGAAAAACTATACAGACACTTCTATTTGCACACTGATAGGCAGCCGATACAAGTGCATTGTTTTCAATAATACTGCATGCCATTGAGGCTCAAACTGCTGTCCATGTGGTTTCCTTCACTGTGATTATAACATTGTTGGCACTTGCATTGTTGTTAGTTTCAGGTCTCAAAGGAGGGGCCACAGAGCTGAAAAATGATTAGCAAAGATATTCAGAAGTTGCATGCTCATTTCATGAGTGAATTAAATAAGGTTTCCATGGTTATCAATATGGATATGCGGTGTTTATTAAGGCATTCTATGTAAATTCATGTTGTATTTGTGTGGGTCTATCTGGCATATAACATAATCAGAAATTGTTTCATTTTCAAACATAAATAGAAGGTTTGTAGGCCAAAATATTTAAGGGATGGGCACATTGTTTTTACAAACCTAAAGAAGTCACTATTGTTTAACCCTCTCAGTGCCACGCGCCGATTCGATCGGCTCGCGCCAAAAGTGCCAAAGCCGATTGATTCGGCGTGCTGTTTATCTTATATTTGTAGATTCCTGTAGGCATATGTCTGTGATTATTTCATATTGTTGGAAAGGTGAGGTTCCAAGCTTGCCTGTGCGGTGCCTACTTTTTTCCTTCGAAGTCTGTTACGTGATAGGTTTGAGTTTGTATTCACGCCCTCCCTTTGCGCTCCCCAATCACGCACGTTCCCGCCAAAATTGCAGCGGAGTTGTTTCCTCCTCGTTGACGTTTTCTGCCTACAGATGTATCTAAGAACTTTATACAGCTGGAAACGTAGTGTTTCTTCGAATATGACTCTTAGGTGCCTTTAATTTAGGCTCAAAATTGATTTTTTTATTGAAAAATTAAACAATTATCGGAATAACCTCCATTAAAAAGGTTTAGATGCAGTATTTACCTTTACGAACACATTGTATGAAATAATGAGGTATTGGTTATAAAACAAAGCAAAAATAATGATTCTATCCTTGAAAATGTGGTATTTATGACTTTTTTTTTCTAATAGCTGCATGATCATTGAAAATGGCTTGGCATTCTTGGCAAGTATTTCAGGAAAAGGCTTGGCACTAAGAGGGTTAACACTGGACTTAAGTGCCTATTTCTGGCAACTTGAATTCCTTGTCTTTTATTGTGAGATTTATTTCTATGATATTACTGTACTGTCCATGTTCAGATCAAATTTTCTTCGTAAATTAAAAAGAAAGCTTTAATAATACTTGATAGATATAATAGAGGAGCTAATCGTGGTAGCAGCCCATCCCTCCCACATCGCAAACGTGTCTATGCTATTTGTATTCACTCTTGCAAGGATACAGTGTCATTGTTGGCTTGTTTGAAAGTTTGCTGGACTTGAGTGGCCAGACTGTCACAGCTATACTGCCATTACCTGTGCCATTATATATAAATATAAATGTTAACTTTCGGTATTTCAATATCCTACCAGTATTAAATCGTAGCTGGATGGAAATTGTAAGGTTGTGCAACCTCTGTAATAAGAGATATGAGAAGAAATGATATAAATTGCTTTTGCCCTGGCATATTCTGTTATGAATGCTGAAGATCTCTAAATTGTTAGATCTGTTATTTGTAAAATATGATCATCAATATATTAATAATCTAGTGGAAAAAAAATCTTATAATACAGTAGATTTTTTAAGTACCCCTTCCCCCATACCCTTTTTCAGATAAGCCTTATGTTTTTCCATGTGATGCAATGAGTTGAGTGACTCATACCAGACCATTCAAATTTTCGGAATCATTGGCTTTGGCTTAGCATTCAAAATTATATTCATAAAAATATACGTACAACTTTTATCTTCTACAGAGATCTTTTGAACCCCAATTGGAAAAGAAATGTACACATAAGTAAATAATAATACAGTTAATTGCAAGCATGATATCAATTTTTAATTGATTAATGCATATTAAAAAGTTAAGGATTTAAGATGGCTATTATTTTAATGGACTATATAATACGGTATGACATGTCTAATCATTCAGACATTACCATTTGTGTGGTTTGTGAACTACGGTATGCTAGTTCAGTTCAGTATACGGGTCAAGCACCTAGATAATCTTACGAGGGACATAGCATCTCCACATCACTTCAGTTATTTTACAATAATTCACCTGGATACAACTACTAAATTTATAATTTCTTTTACAAACCAGAAGGATGTCCCCATTATTTTAATTTCAACGGTATAGTATCACTGGTTTTAATCACAGGAAATTGTTTTGTACATAGATATGTTTCTCTGTTTATGTTAAATCAAGAAATTGCCCGTAGGGTGTTATTTATTAAGTGTGGGAATGAAAATACTGTAATTTCTTACGAGTGGAAGTGGCTGACATTGTTTACTAACAGTAACTGTTCCTGAGTCCCTATCATGTTCCCAAACCCATTATTTCTGATGAACTGTTATGAAAAGTCCATGTAACAGAACAATTTATAAATATCTCCTCTATCAAACTATTATAGGCCTATAATACTTCAATCCTATATAGAAAAAATGTAATTGTGTTGATCATGGTGTTTCGATTCTAGACTCTGATAGATATTTAAGATATGATGTGAAGGCTGGAACAGGGTGCACTCACAAGAGGACTGCACCTACTCATCACCGATTTTGTCAAAATTTATGGTATATGCTGGTCCAGAAATTAAAGTGACAAAAGTGGGAGTTCCAGATGGTCGAGCATTTAGAAGGAAATAGCATTTTTGGCGCAAGGCGGGCGAGGCATAAGCCACATATGTTTTTTGTTTTTCTATAGCAACTTTAAAAATAGTGACAGTCAGTCTGAAAGACTAGACTTTGTATCATTTTAAATGCTACAAATGCAGAAAAATGCTAGAAAGGCTGGAGGCTTCTCGCGACTCTTGACATGTTAGAAAATGATCTGCATAATACTTATCTTGCTTATCTTGTTTCAAATTACTCGCGAACGGCAATTGCAAACAAAGGGCAAAGCAAGGTCAAGCACGCGGGATGCCGCTTGCTCACCAGAGCGCGCAGGATGCCGCTTGCTCACCAGAGCGTGCGGAATGCCGCTTGCTCACCAGAGCGCGCAGGGACATGCCCCTTCCATCCAGTCTAAAAACACTTATGGTGGGCGATGTATTGAAGATAGAGATATGCTCTCGCGGACTTTTTTGTAGAACTTTTCATGCTGACCAATTCTTACGCTCATAGTATATTGATATTTTTAACTGTTTGCCCAGCGTAAGCTTAAGAAGCGCACGGACGCCAAGTTTGTTTTCGACTTTTTCACTGAAATCGTTACTGCTTGGCTTCCTTTGATCATACATAAATTATTTTCTACAGAATCTTTCCTCGAGATATCCTTTACAGAATGGTGAAAACCGCATCAAAATCCATCCAGTGGTTCTCGAGATTACCCGTGACATCCAAGAATCGGGGATTTTTGCCTTATACTAACGAAGTAGAGATTGTCGGGGAACACATGCACCAAGCGGTACTATGACGTCACACACCTCAGTGCATCTGGGTACATTTCGTCCTGTCACGTAACGTAATGCCAGACCCCAGCGTAACGACGAAGTGGACAAGATCATTTAAAATGATAAAAACCTGTAATTCTAAAAATGCGGCGTTTATAGCGTGTCCAAGATGCTGAGAAAATTACTGTTATCCCTGTACTGTATTTACAATGAATATCACCCCAGCACATGTAAATCATCAACTGTAAAATCATAAATGTATCTAATGTAATACACAACATTGTCGTGTATGCCTTAATTGCAATCCCTTACTGGAAATCTATTTGCCATCCCAAATTTCCCTTTGCCTTACCGTTTCATGACTTTTGTGCAGGTATTAATAGATACAATATATACCCTTAGATTATTTTTTTATTTTATTAATCAAAGCACAAACTACAGCTATGCTAGCCCTTCACACTTGTACAAATAACAATCAAATAACAATTTAAAGTAAAATATAAAATAGATTTACCAAATCACCAAACAAAACAAGTCCAGATCAAGAGCCTGTAGAATGTCCTTGCTCGTAGCCATGTCGTTAATGACCAAGAGGACAGTTCTAAACACAGTTTATGTTCTCCTTCACCTGCTTCAGGAACGTCCTCTTGTTTGTGGATATGTCCAACTCGCGTTTACTTGCTATGCTATTGTACAGGGATGATATGCGGTTTTGGAAGGATCTTTGGATTAAGGAATGTTTAGTGTGTGGAATGTGCATAATATCTTTGAGCCTGGTAGAACGGGAGGGGGCTCTTAGTTTGATGAGTGACAGCAGGTGGTCCGAACGATAATGGCCATTTAAAATTGAATGTAGGAACAACAGGTCAGTTACCTGGCGTGTCGTGCTGAGGGGAGGGATGTTTTTGGCCGAAAGTACCTGCCGAGTGGTGAATTGTCTAAACCTTGGCATTCTGTTCCTTACAATGGCAGCAAAGAAGGATTGAATTATGTTAAATTTAGCTAAGTTTGACGGGCAAGAAGTTGTCCATATGGGAGAGCTGTAGATGCAATGGGCTGGATTATCGAGAGGTAATAGAGTCGAAGAGCTGCGGGATTTGTTATTTCTGTGAAGCGGTAGAGTATGTCAAGGAATTTCATGGCAAATTACCCTTCTACACTCTTTCAACTGCGTCAACCACTGCCTGGAAACCATGCTAACATACGTGCCTCATGCCTCACCCGACGCGTGCCAAAAACTAAACTCTAAACTAAACTCATGACTATCTGGAGCTCTCACTTGTGTCACTTTAATTTATGGCCAAGCTCTGCTTATACCATAAATTTGTCATGAGCAGTAGGCGCAGTTCCCATGTCAGTATTGTGAGAATAATTGAATAACAAATGGTATGAGGAGTAGCATCCCATGGCTTAATGTAAAAGCAATGAAGCCAGGGGGGCCCGGGCCCCTCCCGAAATTTTTGTCACATATAATATTTTTTAATAAATTAAAGTATTAAAAACTAATATACTTATCATGTACTATTGTTACTAAGCGATGTATGGCAATGTTGCAAAGCAAGGCGACGGTAGAGCGATGTAAACAGTGTGAAAATCAGTTGGCTCTGATCTTATGTGTAACAACATAACCTCTTAATACTCTCCAGTATCTTCGCTCTTATGAACATACCGAGAACAGCAACAAGTGCCCTTGAAGCATGTGACAAAAGATTTTTCCCTAACTTTTATACCCTTATCAAATTTTGGGCAAATTTGCCTCTCACTGTAGCTACAGTTACTGCCAAACGGAGTTTGAGTTCGTTGAAATAGTGATGCCAGATAGCCTTAAAACTCATCATTTTGCACCAAATTATACAAAGGTTTCCCCGGAAGGAGCCCCAGAGCCCCTTTTCTTTGGGGCCTATTCCATGCCCTCCAACCCCCGGTTGGGCATCCCCCTAAATAAAAGTCTATATACGCACCCGAATGAAGAGAAGGGTGTAGTTGCACTGGCCACGCATCTCTTGACATCTTCTTTAGACAACAGTACTGTACTTTATGAAACATCAGCAATGGCTGTCAACCTGAATTTAATATTATACGAGTACCGGTAGTGTAAAATAAGTTTAACACACCATTCATTGTGGCATCGATAAACAAACTAAAAATATATATCTTTTTTAAATCAAATAATTATACTGATTTTTAACAGTAAATCACAAAGCATTAGCTGTGTCAACAGATATTGAGACTGCATATCCAATCTCACTTTCATAGAAAAATCAGATATTGTTTCAAAAATCCAGGTGTGTGGAAAAGTACAACAATTTTCAGAGAGATTTATTTATTATTTATCTACAATTTGGGCAGAATGTCCAGGTGGCAAGATCTATAAAAGATGCTCTCATATTTTAACACTTTTGCTGCAGCAGTTGACTGTCTACGGTGGACGACTTGGCACATTCCTGCTACAGCCAATACCTGTCCAGTTATTAATGTGACATTTAAAAAATTAAAAAAATTGTTTACTGTGCATTGGGTATTGTTTGTATCGAAGCTTAGTTTATTTGTTAATATCTGCCTCCCCCATTTTTACACACCGAAACTGAATGCCTTGAAATTCAAGGTTACCTGCAGATGTTAGACAGCAAAAGATATGTTTAACAGCACTGACAGTTTGTATAGGCAACACTGAAGGAGTGGCTTCAAAACATTACACTGGCAATGTGCGGTACGATATGTCATTTCTAGCCTATTTTCATTCATGAAAAAGTAGGCTTATGAGATCACCTTTTGTCCGTGTGTGTGTCCCCCTAATAAAATCTAAACAGCTGAAGCGATTTCAATAAAATTCGGTAAGTTCATAGCACTATTCCGGACGACCCCGACCGTGCCCTTCAAATTTTGTTACGTCTCACCAATCCAACATGGCGGCTGTGCGAAATATTTCACCAGCATTCATTATCTCCGAAACTATTACCGATATCACCCTGGAATTTTGTACGGTGTTAAAGGGAACTACTAGAAGTTCACCTATGTGAATTTTGAAAACCTGGTAACTATAAAACCAACATGGTGGCCAAGCGAATTTGCGACTTTTAAATAGACGTTTCTCGCGATTTAACCAACCAAACGCAATGAAACTTGGTACAGTATATGCTTATATACATTGTAATGCACCGACATCTAACTTTGTTCAATTGTTTACATAACATCAAGATGGCGGCTGTGTGAAATATTTCACCGGCATTCCATATCTCTGAAAATATTACTGGTATCCCCCTGAAATTTTGTACGGAGATAAAGGGCACTACTGAAAGTTCATCTACGAGACTTTCAGAAACCGGTTAACTACGAAACAGACATGGCAGCCAAGCGAAGTTGAAAGTTTTAAATATACATTTCACGCAATTTAATGATCTAAACGCAATGAAAGTTGGAACAGCAAATGTTTATACACATTGTAATGCACGAGTATCTAATTTAGCTCAATTGTTTACATAACCTCAAGATGGCGGCTGTGCGAATTTTAAAAATAAGTTTTTATTTCTTGTGTCGTAATCATGGGATCGAAGTGAAAGTTTGAATAATGAACCTACGCAATAATTTTCCTTTAATGGTACATGACTCTATGGCCTATACATATAACAATCCAACATGGCGACCATCCACAATATTTAGTCGGTTCTCAGTATCTACGAATCTATTACAGCAATCAAACTGAAATTTTGTATGTTGATAGTGGTAATTAACATAAGTAGGATATATGAAAATAGGCTTTAGTTCTTCACGGAACTACTTGTTTTAAATTTAAAATTTAAAATTTCATTCATTTTGAAAATGTTAAAAATAATATGCATTAAAGCTGTATATCTTGGTATTTTGATGCTACAGTGAAAGATTTGGCTCAGGGAAAAGAGGGCATGCCAAATAAACTACTGGTCCATTTCTCATCATCAAGCTAACAATAAAAAAATAAAAAAATAAAAATTTAACTGCAAATGACTACTGTGAGAATATCAGTTATACCAATTAAACTTCTTGCCCGTATCTATCTGCAATGGAACATTACTAATTTAGTTCATAATTGAGATTCAGTCACTTAAAGCTAATCTTCATCATTGAGTGCAGATTTTTGTTCATCTTTTCTTTCCATCCAGGAAACACATTAAATTTATTAAAACACAGTGTGACTTAGAGATACAGTATAATAGTTTGATAGAGAAATGTTTATATGATATGTGTGATCTTATGTTTGCAGTTACTGAATTGGAACCATCCACTCTGTATCACTGTTCTACTGGACCAATAATTGTGAACACTTTCAGTAAGAAATGTACCCCTCAGTAAGATTTGAAGCAAACTACCTTAAAATTCCCCTGATCTGTTATATTTTGATTTTATTGTGATGTACATAAAAGTGGTTTATTGTATCCTAAGAAATAATTTTTCAAATGTTATGAAATGTTTGTGTCCAGTTATTTTGAATATCTCCATTCTTACTGTTTCTATTCTTCCCTAGGTCAACATACCAGTACTTGACCTAGGGATTTCTAACAAAGTAGTGGGTGATTTGGTTGCTTGAGATTTGATAAGGATGACACAAAATTTTAGAGAAACCTATTAGAAATCTGTAAGAGTAAATTCAAGATTGGAAATATTACATAAATGGAAGGAAAGATTTTGTTGGTCTTGAAACTAGGAGAGTGATTTTTTAGAATAAAGTATAAGGTGCATTCAAAAAGTAACGAGCCGGAGACATAATTACAGAAACCGGTATGTTAGAAGTATTGGCCCTGGCTGTTGAGGCACTTGTCCCACTGTGACATGAGGCAGTGAATGGCTGTCTCATAAAATTCCCTGGGCTGCGATGTGAACCAGTTCCGCACGTACAGCTGGACGTCAGCGTCCGAGGTGAACCGTTGGCCCCGTAGAGCCCTTTTCAAGGGACCAAACATGACATAATCACAGGGAGAGAGGTCTGGACTATATGGAGGGTTGCCGAGAACCTCCCATTTGAATTTCTGCAGGAGTGCCGCGACTTGTGTTGGCCGTATGAGGTCGTGCATTGTCGTGGAGCGACCACGGCGGCTATGGCGTTCACTGTCACTCTGCGGTCCTGGGAAATGAGTGCATCAACCAGCTGGACGTTGTCATCGGTAATGCAGGGGGGTGCCCCAGACCGGGCATCATCAGCTATCGACACCCATCCTTCCCTGAAGCGCTTGTGCTACGCCTTGACCCTTGCAAGGGACATGCAGTGTTCGCCGTACACTTGCGACGTTCGGTGATGAATGTCCGTTCCCCCTACTCCTTCCACTGTCAGAAACCGAACAACACCTCTTTGCTCATCAATTAATATGATAATATTGGTCCGGTTAACTCAAACATAAAATGCCAGCGTTTCGCCCCAGTGTGCAGTTGGGCTCGTCAGTTGGTACAGACACACCTCACCAATACGCGTGGCTAGCACATACTGAGAAGGCCATCACAAGACACAAAATACAAGTAGTATTGACGTCACGAGTGATGCCAATGTGCTACGGAAGTCAAGCTTCCTTTCATAAAACAAAAGCCTTACCTTGTCAAACCAAAGGTTTGCTCTTCGGCATTGGACGATTGATGCATGCTGCTGCTCGCTTTGTATCGTCACGTGACGTGCACGCGTGCCCTCTATCGACGGGCTGTGACCTTCCACGCTCTGGTCGGAACCACACCTCGTTACACACTCCATGATTAGCTGATGTCGTCACCGGTTTGCGCATTCCAGCCTCCGGCTCATTACCTTTTGAACGCACCTCGTACACCATTCATAACAGAAGAAGAAATAAGTATAAATGTGCAGTAATACTATAGTAAACTTTATGTGTTCTTTTTCGGTATAGAAAGCCTTGAAGCCATTTCCATTGTTGCCTTATTTTCAGTTAGTTAACCCTCCGGAAGGCGCGCGGCCGCACTCAGTGCGGCAAAGTAAGTTATTTTCACTTTGCTGATGAATTCAGTTATTTTCCGCCTTGGGAACCAAGGTATGCTATGTTCATTACTTCACCACTAGGTTTCAACACAATTGATCGCTTATCTGCCCCTTGTCAGTCGTCTACGGGCTGTGGAAGTTGACAGCTACCGGATGCCGCACTGAGTGCAGCGCGCGCTCGCTCCCGTAACAGTTTCTTTCACGCTTGGTGTAGGAGGTGTTCGCTCCGTGCGGGCTTGTTTTACAGTTCGTGCAGCTCGTCCGTTGTGATGTAAGTATTATTTTGTATAAATCTTCTCGCTCTAAATGTTTCAATAATATTTTTCACATCAGCAACTATGTTTCAGATGGATTTCATTACCATAAATATAATGGTTTCCTTTTGTTTTGTTCGCGAATTGCTTCTTGCTCTACGTAGTAAACATAGTTCGAAAGTTATTACTTCTCTATTTCTTTTGAAAGGGCTGAAAGATTGGCTAACGTGGAGGACATTCGTCAATGTCTTCTTGAGCTTTCCGATAACGATACAGAACTTCAACCTGAATAAGAGGACGAGGACGGAGATGAGGACGACAATCACGGGCACGTAGTTGTGGAGGTGGAAGAAGAGGATAGTGATACAGATCAGTCAGTGGATTCGGGAGCAGGTGCGCCAGACATCGACGGAGATGATTTCAGATATTATTTAGGTAAAGACTTAGATACAGTCTGGTGTAGCAAACCACTTATTGAACCGGGCAAAACTAGGTCGAAAAATATAGTAAAAACTTTTCCCGGTCCAAAACGAGTTGCAAGAGATTCTAGAACTGAACTTGATGCGTTTCTAAAATTCTTTGATTTTCGTATCATTGACAATATCGTTTCAAGCACCAATATTTTTATTGACAAATTGCGCTCTACCACCGAATTTGTGAGAGAGAGGGACTACAATGATATGACGAGAACAGAAATAATGGGTCTCTTTGGGGTTTTATTCCTGGTCGGAGTGAAAAAATGAAGAGACACTAACGCTGAAGAACTATGGAAAGCAGACGGCACTGGCATGCCTATCCTAGAGCTGTATTCAGTCTCAAGCGATTTAGTTTTTTGATGTGAGCACTTCGATTTGATAATGTGGACACTCGTCAAGAACGACAACAATGTGATAAGTTAGCAGCTATTAGGGAATTGCATACAAGCTTCCTGAATAATTGTCAATTGAATTATTCACATGAGTCGTCTAGTATCAAAACCGGCCAAGTCACTGAAGGCATATTTTTCAGTATGGATGAAAAACCTCTAGAGTCAAAGGAATGGTGGTCACAAAAGATTTTATTGCATAGTTATATCCATAATGATTTAATATTTAAGTTCTGCTATTTTGAGAAATCTGATTCAGAATGAACCCATCTTTTTTGCTAATATTAATTTTGACTTGGCCGTTTTTGTTGCAATTTGGTATAGTTTTAGTCTTTTTTTGTAAAACTTTTCTTTTTAAATTCCAAATTCCAGTGAAAAAAAGGCAATTAAATTAAAATAAATTGACATTGTAATTACCTGTCTTTATTGCAATAAAAACGAAAGCATTCTGCTTAAATTGGATAGTAATACAGTGAAACCCCTCAAATCCAAACTAATTGGGGCTGTAGCCTGTTCGGATTTCAATTTGTTCGGATTAGCCAAAATATATTCATAACATAATAACCAGCCCACATTACGGTATATGACTGTACATTGAGCGAGGAAGAAGAAACTTCGACAGACAATGAGACTTATACTGAAGCTGCATCTGCTCTTAACATCACATTGCGCTTCGTAGAACAACACACAGCAGCCACGCCAAATGATGTGGTGTTCATGCGACGCTCACGCATAATTGCCTCCGCAGGAAGGTTTTTGTCATTTGGACAATTGTTGATAGCTGATTTCAAGTGAAAGATTAAGTGATATTTTGTGTGTTTCTATGGTTATTTCATTGTTTTTGCAAAGTGATTAACCTAAGGAATTACATTAAGCAACTTTTCCGTTGTTCAATCCTGGAAGAGATAAGTAAGTAGGCACATTTACACTTTGCTAACTGTACTTCTTTGTTAATTTTTCGACTAATTATATAACAAAGTTATAATGTAGAATGTGTCAATGTTTTATGACTGAATAAATAAGTTTCTCTTTTCTTTGCACGGGTTTTTCAAACTTATAACTGTCGGAAAGAACTCGTTCGGATTACCCGGGATTTCGGATTTCCGGAGTTCGGATTTGAGGGGTTTCACTGTATATGAAGACGAACATCAGAAAGCTGAGGAGAATACAAAATAGGTATTTTATCATTAAAAGTTAGTAGTTCACTTAGATCTTGAACACAGTAAAAGAAAAAGAGTCACTTATTAAAATAGGAACAATATACACGTTACACTACACAATAATGACACAATATGAGCTCACAGGATATACGATTGCTTTCGCGGCAATGCGTTAAGAAGCCCGCGAATATGGAAGTCAGTGTTGCAAACGAACAAAATACAAATTATTATGATTTCGAAGAGTATACAATATAAGGAGCAATGTTGCCTACTGATATTATCACATTCTTGCACAATCTAACAATGCAAGATTCCAAACAATAATGCTGCAACATGAAGATTGCTACTCGTTGTTTGACATGGCCAGTTATGAAAGCACTGCCTGCATGACTTGGCCCATTTTGTTGCACGGCCAAGATTTCAGTGCTCTGTAACATGAAGACATGGACGATTTTGAAGCATATTCTTGTTTCGCCTGATAGTGCTGTACTTCTACTTCAAATTGATAACCTTAACTAATTTTCGTTGATTTTGTGACTTGGCCGGTTTTGATACCAGACGACTCACATAGCGAGTTCGTCACAGTAGACGAAATGCTTGTAGGATTTCGAGGGCACTGTGGTTTCGTGCAGTATATCCCAAACAAACCGGCCAAATATGGCATAAAAATATACGTCCTGTGTGACAGCAAAACATATTACACGTCTAATTTTGAGCTGTATTGCGAAATTCAGAAACCAGGTCCTTTTGTAACATCCAATAAGCCATTGGACATTGTAAAAAGATTGACTGCCACCATACAAAATTCCAACCGAAGCGTTACCACTGACAACTATTACTCCAGTTATGAGTTGGCAACGTATCTTCATGAAAATGGCCTCACATTTTTGGGTACTCTCAGAAAGAATAAAAAAGAAATTCCACCTGATTTTATGCTGAGCAAAACAAGAGCTCTGAAGTCTTGTATGTTTGGGTTCCAATGAAACATGACGCTTTTGTCTGTGATGACAAAACCTATACGGGGTGTGTTATTTTTGTCGACTATGCACGACTCTGATGAAATTGACAAGGACGCCTATAAGGCAGTTGTGAACCTTGACTACAATGCGACGAAGGGAGGGGTCGACACAGTAGATCAAATGTCAGCATTTTACTCGACTTCTCGAATCACAAGAAGATGGCCACTGACTGTATTTTTTCGCTATCTGGATATAGCAGGAATAAATTCAATGATCATTTTCTTCGCAAATAATCCCGAGAAATTGTGCAGAAGAAGGTTCTTCCTAAATGACCTGGCTTTTCAGTTGATGGAAAGCCACCTTCGACTGAGAGCAGCCATGAAAAGTCTGCCAAAGGATGTCAGCTTGTTTTTGGCAAAATATCGTGAGCTACCAGCTCCCACTCATATGCACAAGAAGAGAACCGGACCATGTCATCTTTGTGGTCGTCACAAGTGGAATAATACAACCACCAAGTGCAATAAGAGAGCCTTACACGTCTGCAAGAATCACTGTATTCGGGAGGTACTTTGTTTCACGTGTAAAAATCAAGACACTGCAGTACTTGATGACGATTATTGATCATGCCATTTCTAAGTGAAGGCTACAATTTTGTTAAAGTTGAGGTTTCTTGCACCTTCGCTATGTATTTCTGGTAAATAACTCCTTTATTGCAATATTGCTTCCCATTACCTTCTAGTTATGGTCATTTCTGGGTTCCTTTTTTTCACAGAATAAAATTAATTTGTCGAACTGTGTGTCTTATTTCATTTTGAAACTTAGTAATTTCTGTAGATTCCTTGATTACTGCTGAAAATGTGCACTTAAGTGATATTTTAGTGGGAGCCGCACGCCCGTCCTTGTAACTTCATAAGGCGCGCACTCCGCAGGGTTAAGGTGGCGCTAATGCACTAGTTGAACAAACCAGTTCAGTTTCTTAATATGATCCTATCACACAAAGTACTGAATCAATTGTTATGAAAATTTATCAACATTTACTTTCAGGGGATAAAATAGGGATAAAATAGTTAAGTTACTGAACTAAAACAGTTTGAGAGACCAAACATTAGACTGTTTTAGGAGAATTTTTAGTGTGCTTGACTGAAGAAGGCTCACAGAGCCGAAACATGTCTCAAAGTGTATATTGACATCGAGTGATATATAAAATTTGTATTCTAAAGTGGATATTTGTGTAACATATGTGTTGTTCAAGTTAGTCAGGCATTTTTATCATTTCAAATGATCTTGTCGACTTCGTCGTTATGGTTGGGGTCCATCGTTATGCATTACAGACACGGACACGGACACGGACACGGAACGTGATGTCATGCTCACGCGGGGAGCGAGAACCAGACGCTAATGATTATTGGAGTCTGTTGAAAGAGGCCTGGCGTTGAGCGACCTCGGGCTTTGAGCGAAGCGAACACAAGAATACAGGGTGAAATAGGAATCTCCGTTTCGCGGGCTTATAGGTCGTGTTCCAAGGACATTTTGTCGTCCTGACGTTTCGCTGAATACTGCGTTCAGCATGTTCACAGGTTACATAAAGCGAGGTAAAACAAGTAAACAGAAGATATATAAACAGTCAACAACCCACACATAGAGGCTACCATAGCAACGGCGTACCACATAAAAGTAATGCATCAAGGACAGGGCTGCTCGTCTGTTGCATCTTCTCGTCTACGACGGTCAATAAGGGCAGGCTTGAGGGGATTAAGGACTGGAAGCCAAGCTCTGTTCACACGTTCTGCTTCCTCCTTAAGATTGAAGCTGTTAGTATGCTTCAGGATTTCAATGGCCTCCCTTTGTAGCCTAGCATGATAAGACACCGTGGTGGACAGAACTTCGGTGTCTCCATATCTTATATCATGACCTGCAAGTAGCGAGTGTGCTGCTACAGTGGATTTATCTGTTTGTCCCAGCCGGCTGTGTCGTTCGTGCTCCTTGAGGCGAGTGGCAATACTTCTTTTCGTTGTTCCAATATATACTTGGCCACAATCACACGGGATTTTATAAACCCCTGCTGCGGTATGAGGATGTCGCTTATCTTTAGCGGACCTAAACATGTCCTTAATTTTTCGTGTAGGCCTGTATATGGTCTTTATATCATGGGACTCGAGTAGCCTCCCTATTCTGTCCGTGACCTTTTTTATATATGGAAGAAAAGCTCTAGCCAGGGGCTGCTTGTCTCCAATTACCCTTGTAGTTGGACGTCTCGGATGGAGTGCTCGCTGGATATCTTTCTGGCTGTACCCATTCGCGCGTAAGGCCTCGTTGAGGTGTTCAATTTCTTGTTTTAGGCACTGCTTATCACAAATTCTTTTAGCGCGGTCTGATGGGGTCGCCATGGGCAGTCCCCTTAGTCCGGTGATCGCGAATTTCTTCATGGAACAATTTGAACAAATAGCACTAGAGACCGCACCTTTGAAACCTAAAGTGTGGCTACGATACGTGGACGATACCTTTGTAATATGGGGCCATGGTAAAGATCAATTAAATCTGTTTTTACAACATCTTAACAGCCAGAACTCGAACATTCAGTTTACCATGGAGTTAGAAAATGAACAGAAAATCGCGTTTCTCGACGTTATGGTAACGAAGACCGCTGATCTAACTTTGGGACATACAGTTTACCGTAAGCCGACCCATACTGACCGATATCTACATAAGACGTCCAACCACCACCCACGACAGAAATACGGAGTTATAAAAATACTGGCTGACCGCGCTAAAAGAATTTGTGATAAGCAGTGCCTAAAACAAGAAATTGAACACCTCAACGAGGCCTTACGCGCGAATGGGTACAGCCAGAAAGATATCCAGCGAGCACTCCATCCGAGACGTCCAACTACAAGGGTAATTGGAGACAAGCAGCCCCTGGCTAGAGCTTTTCTTCCATATATAAAAAAGGTCACGGACAGAATAGGGAGGCTACTCGAGTCCCATGATATAAAGACCATATACAGGCCTACACGAAAAATTAAGGACATGTTTAGGTCCGCTAAAGATAAGCAACATCCTCATACCGCAGCAGGGGTTTATAAAATCCCGTGTGATTGTGGCCAAGTATATATTGGAACAACGAAAAGAAGTATTGCCACTCGCCTCAAGGAGCACGAACGACACAGCCGGCTGGGACAAACAGATAAATCCACTGTAGCAGCACACTCGCTACTTGCAGGTCATGATATAAGATATGGAGACACCGAAGTTCTGTCCACCACGGTGTCTTATCATGCCAGGCTACAAAGGGAGGCCATTGAAATCCTGAAGCATACCAACAGCTTCAATCTTAAGGAGGAAGCAGAACGTGTGAACAGAGCTTGGCTTCCAGTCCTTAATCCCCTCAAGCCTGCCCTTATTGACCGTCGTAGACGAGAAGATGCAGCAGACGAGCAGCCCTGTCCTTGATGCATTACTTTTATGTGGTACGCCGTTGCTATGGTAGCCTCTATGTGTGGGTTGTTGACTGTTTATATATCTTCTGTTTACTTGTTTTACCTCGCTTTATGTAACCTGTGAACATGCTGAACGCAGTATTCAGCGAAACGTCAGGACGACAAAATGTCCTTGGAACACGACCTATAAGCCCGCGAAACGGAGATTCCTATTTCAACGCCGGTCGTGAAAGTCTACATTTTTACTTAATACAGGGTGACTTCTAAAGTGATATACAAGATGCCATATAAGAAAACAGGGTGCCTCGTAAAGAGGTGTGCAGGATGTCAGAGCAAAAAATTACAGTCAGTCAGAAATAAGAATACAGGGTGCCTCCTAAAGAGGTGTGAAGGATGTCAGAGCAAAGCATCGTACCAGTCCCAATATTCCATCCCTACTCTCACTCAAAATAGCCCCCCCGCCTAATGTTCACCCCGCCACTGCTCGCTCCCAGGTTCTACAACTCATCTCCAAACTCTCTACCGTTACACTAGTCTAGCCAGATCGAACACAGGCCTTCCTGGGGCAAAAACACTCCTTTTCAGAGAAATAACAACTCCGCAACAAGCTTCACGAAAACCCAAATTAAAATCAAAAATTACATTCTACAAACACCAAATTCAGTAAACTTCCCTCATTTCAGTTACTCTATACTTTAAACAGACACAGAAGGCATAGTCATGACTCCTTCATGGAGTAGGCTATTGTCTAATCATGTTCACCTCTCCTTCACCTTTACCATAAATTTCATAAACTCTATTTAAAAATCAGAAACTCACTCCACAAATCTGTAAATCAGTATTCTTCCCTTATTTCAGATACACTATTCATTTAACAAACATATAAGGCATAGTCATGACCCCTTCATGGAGTAGGCTATTGTCTAAATCTGGACACTCATACTATATCCTTACACTAATTCAAATTTACGGCCAAATGATCCTTCTGACAGGGAGGCAAAGGTTTCCGCTGGCTTGCCTGGGATGATGGGCCACAAAACCGCTATCAAAAAGTACACCATTTACGCTTTATTCAACCAAACACATCTCTAATATAAGTACAAGAAACACATTTCTTCCCGTGGCCCTTAAAGAGGTGCCCGTGCGGGAAGCCTAAGTTAATGGGTAATGCAGTCTGTTGAAAGAGTCTTTCTAACATGTGTAGCATTTGTAGCATGCGTCATTTGAAATGATACAACGTCTAGTCTTTCAGACTGACTGTGATTTTTTTAATAAGTTTTCTATCAATAATACTCAGTGTACTCTGTTGTCTAGGGAGAGAACTGTGCTGTAAATTTGAAAATAAAACTCTGCGGAGCTTTGACTTTGCGTGGTGTATACACTCATCTCCTACATGTTAAGGAAGCTGTGTCTCCTAAAATCTCTCTTCCCAGTACGAGCATGGCAGCCTAAGAGAAAATACAATGCCATGGCTCATAGACAAGCAAGTTTACAGCAGATAATACAGGGGTATTTCATACGTTTGTAGGATATGATGTGCTGAAAATTGGTTATTCTTACTGCTTTAACACTTACTCTGCTGATGCCTTAAATGTTGCTCCTCACCCGTGTGCTGGCTGATTTCCAGAATTTATGGCTATGTTCAGAATGGCACGAACTGAATGTGGTTTGAGTTACAAATAAATAGAAAAGTCCGTTCGATTTCCGAATCCTTACACTACAAATTTAATAAAAATCCGACACGATTGAAAAAAAAAAAAAACTATATTGTAAAAAAATGCCGTAAAATTACACAATTTTTTTGAGGAAGAGAAAATAAAAATTGTAAAATCAAATGTGCATGCACTACACTGTTGAAATAAATCTCAATAATAATTTCATTGACATAACACCCTACTTTGAACTTAAAACCAAAAATGTCACTTCTCATAATGCACTACGGTATGGTAAATTTTGAAACAAGGGGTGACACAAGTCCAACAAGGGAAGCTCCTTCGCTTGCCTTCGAACAGATCGATATTCTTCCGCTGAACAGTGACATGGTGCTATCTAGCGATAGTATGTGCAACTTCATGCTTATTGGCACCCACACGCGAGTGCTATAGCTGTAATATTGCGTTCGTCTCCAACACAAAGCGCGAGAAATCGATCAACGTAATATTATGCTCACCGCAGTTTTTAAAAAGTTACCTTCAAAAATAATAGTACAGCGCCGGCGCTCTAAGTGTTAATACGTAATATTATTGGTTAAAATTGGGGTAGTGATAACTTTCTACTCCCTTCTAGAGTTGCCCTTACTGCAAGGTGAGTACTGAGCTACCCAGTTATTACTATGGAGCTTAGCAAAACTATTTTCCCACACATCTTTTTAAGACTTCAAAGCTCAAATTTTTCACTCACTTAAAAGTGTCATGTTATACATTGTGGAAATCATTTTAAACACTGTCAAAACACTTATCAAATCTCCAGCAATAGTGCACAGATGGGATCATGCATGATTACATCTGATTCTTTCATCCTTTACTTCAATATTGATATTATCCTTATTTTATTGTACCTTGTAGTCCAGATTATTAAATATTCAATATGTTCTTAGACCAATCTCAAAATGTCAATCATAAATATAAAATATATTTAACAAATGTAAGTACGGTACTGTGTATTGTGAAATATGGCAAATGGAACAGAGAGAAAGTGGTTACGTACTGTAGTTCCTATAGCTACACAACCTATCTTTAACTGTTAATCATAATTATCTGTTCTAGATGAATGAAACTTAAAACTATTCCTCTATAAAACTTCAATATTTCTCAGATATTCTAGTGTTGTCATGAAATACTGTTATCGATTGGTTACGGTATTAACAATTGTGTTGAAAAATATTCTTAATTTTCATATTAATTTTGGATATTGCTATAGAATTTATATACCAAAAAGGGACGAACCTGCACAATACCTCAACAGTGCAACAAGTTTTGTTTAATCAAATCTGAGTATTACTCTTGCAATCCACTGTATGTAGTAGCCATTTGTTACTTTATCAGCTCACAAATTATGTAAATGTTGATTTGACATCATTGACACCATGTTGTTGTATGAAATACGATAGCATTGCTGAAAGTAACATACAATTTTTTGACTTCTGACTGCTTACAACTAGATTTAATTTCAGATTTCATGCTGTGCATTTTCATTGCCAGGCATTGAAAATGTATCTGATGACACAAATTATTTTTTTTGCAATCATTACATATCTCTCTCGCCCTTATTTCCTGTGATACAAAGGAAAGTGACTGGAGATTTAACTTAATTATAATCTATAGGTTATATACTATTGGTATGAGAATGTTAAATAACATCCAAAAAATAAATACTAATTAATAATATTTTGTCAAAAAAAAAACCACAACTATTGTATAATGGTTAGTTCTAATATATTGTTATATATGTTGAAGAAAGGACAGATTCTAGTTTTGCTTGAAAGTGTGATGTTGGTGTTCAGTTCTAGGAAGAGTTTACAGAGATAGAGACCAATAAATCGTAATCTTGATTGTATGGAATCGTATAAAATGTTACCTGATGTAAAATCATAAAACGTGTTCTGAAGAAAGACGATCGAGAATCATGATTCTTGTTTTTTTTATTACTTCCATCCATTGTTTTAACTATCCCCAGATGGACACCTGTACTTCATTTTTATTGATTAAATATTACTATGGACTCATCAAACACAAGATTTATTAAAAATGTTCAGTGCAATATTAATTTAAACAGAAAGAGGATTTGCTGCTTGTGTTTCTAATTTTATTTATTACAGCAAATATACTACAGTACCGGTATACTAAATTATTCACTACTGTTTCAGGGCTATGTAAATCTAGTGGATTAGGTGTGCCCATATTTATTGCAATGTTGCTTTCCGAGGTAAGATTGAGGGTTCCTTCCTGGGTTTTGTTTGAAAACTTCTGCAGGTGACATTTGTGCTGAAAAAATGCACTTTTATAGTCTACTGTAGTTGGGTTACAAATGAGAATTTTGTTTCTTCATTAAACAAGTCCAACTCCTACAGTATGTTTGGGTAGCGGCTTCGCTGGCGTAGTCGGTAGCATGCTGAACTGCTGTGCCCAAGATAGCGGGTTCAAACCCGGCCGAAATCGTCGGATTTTTTAAGAGCATTAAAATCCTTCCTTCGGAGGGGAAGTAAATCCGGCGGTCCCATGTCATAGATTTATGGCATGTAAAAGATCCTTCCACAGACTAAACTTGTGTGCAGCTAAATTGTTTGGTTAGATTTCGTCGGAACGCTCTACCAAAGTTCCAACGTTCACCACTAAGTATCATTGATATCTGTTAGTAAAAGTTGGAACTTCTTGAAATTGAACGGAACTTGTAGCTTACCCTAAGGGTGTCCGCTGGAAGCAGTTACAGACTCAGGAGAGCCGAACATGTCCTCGGATACTCCCGGCAATAAAAGCCATACGATAAATAAATAAATATGTTTGGGTCGAGAGAAAAACATGCAATTTTTATCAGTTATCATTTTGAAGATACAGTACATTACTTGGCTTTCACGGCCAGTCTGGACACGGTCACCAAGAGCCCGCTGATGAGCCAGCCTGGTGATCCTAGGCAAAACCTCACACAAGACACGGCATAAACCTAGAAAAATTGCAGAGTTTTAACCCTTACCGTGTCGTTTACGGTATATTCCACGACGTAATTTCTGCTCTAGCGGGTCGCGTACGGAATATTCTGTAGGAGATCATAAGTTTACATTTAACTACGATAGTTGGGAGGAATTATTAGACAATCTTTACAAATGCACCTGAAAACAGAAACGACTATGTGAATCATATCATTGTGGGGTTTGAACCCATTTTTCAGTGTTGCCTTAGTAAACAAGAGTATAGTGCTTTTCAGTCGGTCAACACGAATGTACTCAAAAGAGCTGGGTTATACCCTAATCCTGAAATAAATTGAGTTCAAGAAACATGTCGGCTGCAGACATTCATCATCAGCTTTGTGAGGTGTATGGTGATAATGCAATGACGGAAGGTAAAATGCGAAAATGGGTACGCGAGTTCAAAAGTGGCCGTGAAAATGTTCAGATGACTTGGTGACTGCAATTGACACAAAATTCACGAGGAGCGAAGATTCATGATAACCACTCTATCAATGGATTTTCCTCAAGTGTGAATTCTTGGTTGTCAGAGCAGGCGGCAAACTTTTATGCAGTGGGATTTCAGAACTTAGTTTTAAGGTATGATAAGTGCCTAAATAAACAAGGCAACTATGTAGAAAAATAGAGGAAGGTATGTAAAACCTAAAAATAAATGTGGTTTCAAAATAAAATGTTCGGTTAATTAAAATAAAAAAATAAATAAAAAAACGGCCCTTACTTAAAAAACTGCCCTCGTACTTGAGTTTTAAAGTAACATCTGATATACTACGTAAGCAATGAAATGGCGGGCTCGTATGATAAAAAATATGGCTGAGAGTTCAAGGTATGTGGACGAATCAAACCGTGATAAAAGGGATTGTGAAGACAGTGTTGAAGAAATTGAGAGTTTACCATCACGTAACAATAAAACTGATCCAAATGAGAGCAGTGGCGATACACATACAAGGGTGAAGTATTCCCAGATATGCCTCCTTTCTTCGATGTAAATATTGTAGTTTCCCTGGAATGATTCTATTTTGTACTGTTTTCCTATTTTTAAATGGCTTTCTAAACAATATAAAAGAGCAAAAGAGAAAATAAATTAAGTATGGTATGTCTTAAAAAATTGCCTTAAAAATGATCACTCAAACAATAGTACGACAAATTTCAGTGACACTGAACCATGTGAAGCAAAACTGAGAAGAGAAGGGTTCGATTACCGACTTAGCTGTCCTAGAACTGGTGTTTGATGTTTTTTCCACTTCTATCCCAGGAAAATGCTGGGATTGTTTGTAACTTAGAGCCATGACCGCTTCCTTCCAAATCCTTGCCTCAATCACAAACATACACACACTTCTACAGCCGTCACAATGACACAGATTATCAGACAGATACTACACACACACATCCAAGTACACAGGACCATAATGTTGTAAGTTCCCCGAATGAATCAACAGCAACGTCACATCAGTCATCATCATCATCATCGAAGTTCCACTCCAGTCACCCGGGTGTGATTTACAAGCCTCCTCCACTCCTGTCCTTCCATTTTTCCTGTTCCATCACTTCTGCCACATCCAATCCAGCTTCTCCAATGTCCTTCAAAATTTGGTCCAACCACCTTCTTCTCGGTCTTCCAAATGGTCTCTTTCCCTTGACTTCTCTTTCTAATTCCCTTCTTGTCACTCTTTCCTTACCCATTCTTTTTACATGTCCGAACCAAAACCTTGCTTTCTGTATCTTCTGATTTAACGGTTCCATATCTCTTCTCTGATTTTAATATTTTGAATTCTATCCCTTCTTGTCTTTTTAACTGAAGTTCTTAAAAATTTCATTTCTACTGCTTGTATCTTACTTACTATTTTGCCTTCTATTTGTTACCAGTGTTTCCAGTCCATATGTTACAATTGGTATGAAATACTGTTTATATAATGTTAATTTCGTTCTCTTGGGTACTTTGTCATCCCATCAGTGAAAAACAAAATTTCAACAGTATGGACATTTGAGATGAATACAATGGTCACTTCAGAATTAATTTGTAAAAATATCCAATTTTTATTCTATTATTTATTGAGAAAGAAACATCCTTTCTGCTTGTAATCGACTTTATTTCAACCAGTTCTCGTGCATGACCCAGTCATAGTACTCATTCAAGACTGTGCTTGATGTTTGTCAAAAGCAACATGCTGTTGTAGAGTTCCCGTGTTATGAGAAAGAGACATGGGAAATATTCACTAGAGGATGCAACAGTACTTGGGTATGGTGCTGTTGAATGCAGTGCAGTAAGTCTCTTAGCACAGAGGTCATTGGGGAACGTTAGGCAACATTTCAAGAACTGAAGATTCTCCATGGTGTGGCAGACCGTACACTGCTTGAACACCCCACTATTTGGAGAGACATAGTGAAAGGTGCCATGAATAGTCGAGACTGCCCATAATGCACAAGCTGTGAGTATTTGCAGTTTTAATATGCTGATAAGAAGTTTACAATAAAAATCATTGTATTGTCATTAAAGAAATGAAGGAAGAGAAACATGGGGGAAGAAAACAAAATAAAAATCATACCTTTTCTTAAAAACATGTTTTTGAAACTGTGCGCGGAAGATTACACAGCAACGTTGTTATACCATACCAAATCATTTTAATATACAGTAATCAAGATTTTATTAACACAACTCAACATCACATCCAAAGACATTCCAAAGACACTACACTCAAAGATAACAAAACCAAAACTATGTAAATCAAAACACTGTCTATTTTCTAAATCAAAACACTGTCTATTTTCTACAGGAATTAGATTGCTCGAAAGAGCTTTAGTTCACTTTCTCCACATTCTCCCACCTTGCAAAAGGTAGTTTTGCAACACACACTCATAAACTGAAGTAAACATTCTAAAATTATAGTTGAACATTGAGCTCAGGAATGTGAACCACTATAAGTCTAGTTTCTTGAGTTGCCTAACAGTTCTACCACAACGAGTCTTGAATTCACTCTCCTTTTCAGTTCCTGAGTTACTGCAGGGAATATCTTCATTAAGGACCGGCTCACTTAGTCGGTGTTGTGAAGTGTTGATAGAATCACCTTTGTTAAGACAGTTTATCTCTAACGAATAAAGTCGCTGTATTGGACGAAGTAGAATGCCAGTTGCTGTCTTAATTTTAACCAGACGAGTCACATTGTCTCTTCCAGGTAACAGCTCCACCACTCTCCCTAAGGGTCAGTTGATACGTTTCTTGTTGTCGCTCTCCACCAGTACTATGTCTCCTACTTGATCCCTGTTGCTTTTTGCTCCGTGATCGGAGAAATCCCAGGTATTCTTTTTTGAAGCGATTTCTCAGGCTCTCCCGAACAGCTTGTAGATAACGCCATCTGTCGTTTAAACTGCTGGTTTGAATTTGGTCTAAGTCGGTTACATCATTACCCTCTAGGCTCTGTAGGAACATGGAGGGTCTGAGTGGCTTGAGTTCATCTTCTTCAGAAAGATAAGTCAAAGGTCGATTGTTCATCAGGTTCTCACAATCGCACAGAAGAGTACACATTTCCTCATAATTTAGGCAAGCTTTACCCAAATTACGGCGAAGCAAATCCTTTAGAATCTTAATCAACCTTTCCCAGAATCCTCCCCACCAGGCTGCAGTGGGAGGGTTCAGCTTCCATTTAATCTTCAGAAGGCTGCACAACCTCTCTATTTCAGTCCAATCCAATTGCTCCATGGTTCTGCGAAGTCCGGTGAAATTCGTCCCATTGTCCGAATACATGGTATTCACTCTTCCTCTTCTTGCCACAAATCGGCGTAGTGCTTGGATATACGCTACTGTACTAAGTGAAGTGATCAATTCCAGATGTACAGCCCGATGAACTGCACAAGTGAATATCACAATCCATCCCTTTTCTCCTCCTCGTAGAAACACAGGGCCGGCCAAGTCTGTGCCCGTGATCTGGAAAACACTCGATGCCTTGATTCGATCCTGTGGCAACGGAGGAAAAGGTACCTCAAAACCCTTAGGAGAGTTACGACGACAGATCACGCATTTCCGAACAACTGCTGCCACCGTCCTTCTTCCTCTAATTATCCAAACCCTATGGCGCAACAAAACAAGCAGTGTGTGCGTCCCAGCATGGTTATGGAATCGATGAAATTGTTCAATCATTCTTTCAACCATCACATGTTTTGATGGAAGTACAACTGGATAGGTATACTCAGGAGTGTCGTCAGAATCAACGACTCTTGACTTCATGCGTAGAATTCCTTCATCGTCTGTGAACACCTTCAGATTCTTCAATTGTTCTTTTCTCTCTTCTTCATAAAGCTTTTCCTTCTGGATAAGGAAGTACAGTTTCTTCTCAGCATTGAGAAACTCTTCGCTATCAATTTCCGTTGATACGTGGTCTCTACGATTCCTTTGTTTCAATCTCAAAATCCAAGCAATGGTCCTAACGATTTTGATGTATCCAGAGAATCGTGAACTTAATTGCAGTAAAATAGTTTCCACAACAGTGTTCTTAGCAGCTACAACTGTTTTCCTCCTTTCCCTGTTGACTTCTTCCAACAATGGTTCAGGGCGATTAAATACCCATTCTTCTTCTTTACATTTAAGCCAAGACGGACCCTCCCACCATCTGGATCTCCAAAGTTGTGTTGGTGAACACCCTCTAGACAGGAGATCTGCTGGATTGAGGCTACCCGGTATGTGTCTCCATGAACTAGCCTTACTGTACTCATGAATTTCCTTTACCCGATTCTCTACGAACACCGACCAAATCCCTTTATTAGCAATCCAAGCCTAGACTACTGTTGAATCGGATCTAAACACTGTGTGTATGTCATTCCGGTGTAGGCATCGAAGGCTCAACCGAGACATTCTAACTCCAAGGAGCGCTCCCATCAGTTCAAGGCGGGGTAGTGTCAGTTCTTTGAGAGGCGCCACTCTAGATTTAGCCATCAGAAGACTCAGTTTGATCTTACCTTCTTCTTCCGTTCTCAGAAATATGCAACAACCAAGCGCTCTTTTGCTAGCGTCCACAAATACATGCAAAGTGCTGTTGTCATTCAGGAAAATCCTTCTAGGTATCCGACAGTCATGTAGGTATTGCAACTGCTGAGTCCATCGACAGAATTCCTCACAAATGTCTCCTGGTAAAACCTCATCCCATCCTATACTTTTCTGCCATGTCTTCTGCAGAATGAGCTTGGGAATCAGAGTTACTGGGGCCGAAAATCCAATCGGATCAAATATTTTTTGCACGCTGGATAGTACCACTCTTCGGGTTACTAAACCTGTAGTCGGGCTGAAGTTACATCCAAGTTCATCTACGTCGCAATACCAACGAAGTCCTAAGACATTCTCAGTTTTACCAACACCACAATCAAAGGACTTCACCCATCCCCTCAAATTGAAACCTGCGGATAACATCAATTCTTGTGCCTTTAAAATAAAGGGTCCAATTTCTTCCTTTGAAGCGACTCCAGTAAGACAGTTGTCCACATAAAATGCAGGTTTCATTTTTGTAGCTACTTCCTTCAAATGAGTTGGGGGCTCTTCCAGAAGGTTGTTCAGTACAGAAACCAATAGGAAGGGACTGGAACAAACACCAAAAACCACCCGGCAATGTCGAAAAGTGGTCTTATCATTATCCCACCAGAGAAAACGGAGCATATCCCTGTCTTCAGGATCAATTATAATCTGCAGGAATGCCTTCTCTATATCAGCTATTATACCTATAGGATAGGTTCGAAAATTGGTCAGCACTGATGGAACAAGGCCGATGAGGTTGGGTCCGGGCTCGAGGCAATCATTCAAGGAATGTCCATTTCTGTCTTTGTTGGAAGCATCGAACACCGGCCTTATCTTTGTAGTGCCACCATCTTTCAGCACAGCTCTATGAGGCAAATAATGTGTAGGCCCATCCAAAACCTCGTTTTCAACACCTTCGATAATCCCTTTGTTTACCCATTCCTGTAACACCTCATCATAATCCTGAAATTTCTGCATCCCTCGTAACTTTCTTGAAGTGATCAATAATCGTTTCTGAGAAATTTCACGATTCGTTTCCAGAGAAGTACAACCATCAATCCAGGGTAGTTTGACAATGTAGCGCCCAGATTCCTCTTCTCTCTTCACAGTCCTATCGAAGAACATCTGAACTTGTTGTTCCCTTTCTTCCTTTTTTATCTGTTCGCCAGGATCTTTAATACCCAAAGTCTCAATTTCCCACAAATCCGCCACTCTTGTTGATTGAGTTAAAGTAAGTAGAGTGTAAGACGAGGCAGTAGTTGAGGTGATCTCAGAAGAGCCAATAAGTGTCCACCCTAAACAAGTTCTCACAGCTACTAGACTCTTGTTTACATGTAGAAAGTCTGGCGTGATTATCTGAGCCCACACGTCAGCTCCTAACAATACCTGTATGTCAGTACTGTTGCCACCATTATCTTGGCCAACATCATTAAGTTCAACTCCCTTGTCCCTCAGTAAATTAAACAAGTCAGCATCAACTAGGGGAGCACCTCCACAGATACTATCAGAGCCTAACACTGCAACCTCACATCTGTTGTCCTCGTTCATACCCAACAAAGTTATTTGATAGGACTCGAAACAAACAGGTGCTGTTTTCCTACCTCCAAATAATTCTTGACTTAGTGTTACCTTTCCAGTTTGTTCCAACTCTAATTTCTTAGCACAAGACTTCTTTATGTAGCTTCTCTGCGAGATCCACTATCACACAGAACTCTTACTCTGTGCGTGGATCCACCAACAACTACTCTAGCAACCAAAGTCTGCAGATAGGTCACATGTCCTTTATTACTACCTGCCATCATGCTAACTGTTTTTGGAACCGAATTACCTTTTGGTTCATCTGAGGCTGTTTTCGCACACATTAAAGCGTAATGTTTCCCCTTGCAAAATGGGCACTTCACAAACATCTTACACTTAACACTGACATGTCCCGGTCGTAGACACCTAAAACAAGCTCCCTTTTTCTTTAATGTTACTTGGCGCTCTTCTTGAGAATAATCAATAGCTACAGCACAGTCTTGAGAAAGATGTGAGGTTCTGCCACAGAATATACAAGCCGTATCTTTGTTATTTCTGTTTCCCTTACTAACTGAAACATCCTCTATTGAAATTAAAGAAGCCGCTGAAGGTACGTCCCTATTCTTAGTCTTGGTCCTATCGTCTTGCTTAACTCGATCCGTCCTCTCGTTAACTTCAAAAGAACTATGTCTTAGCTTAAGCCGTTCTTCACCTTCTACCTCAGTCTTTAAGAAGGCTAACAATTCACTCAAGCAACAGTCAGGTTCCTTGGTAGACGTTTCTTTTGATACACAATACCTGTCCCAAGTTCTAAACATAACCTCTGGCAAGGCACTCTCTACTAGTGGAAATAACATAGCAGCGTATTTCTCCTTTGTTACTCCCAAGGAATCATGTGCTCTCAACTGTCCCTCCAGACTGTCATACAGTTGGGCTATGGATCTTAAACTATCCTTCTTTAACACCAAGGATAAAAGTTCCCTAACATTGTACTCGATGAGTAACTCATCCTTCCCATACCTAGACTTCAACAATTCTATAGCCTTTTTGTAGTTTTCCTTTGAAGGAGGAAAGTTTTCTACCAACTTCTGAGCACACGAACCAGGTTCCATACACTGAATCAAATAAACAAATTTGTCTTCATCTTTAAGGCTGCTATCTTCATGTATTTTAGTAAATTGCACCCAAAACCCAATCCAGCTCTTCACGTTTCCATCAATTTTTTTCAGTTCTAGTTTTGGTAGTCTTAGTAGTCTCTGATTAGAAGTACGTGAACAGTTACTCGTATTAGCTTCAGAAACGGCTTGATCTCCAACTTGTAAGGCCTGCACTTTTTCCCTAACCTTAAAATATTTCAAGTCGTACTCACTGCAATTGTTGATCTCTGTTTCAAGCACGATGTCTTCAAGGTCTTCCTTTTGCAGCAGCTCATTGTAAACTTCATCATCCAGACATTTTAACTTCTCGTAGCGTTCCACAAGTGAAGCATATCTGCTACGAATCTCCACGTGGTCACCATCAGCAAGCGCCAACAGTTCTTGTTTACCTCACGTGTAAATACGCCGCATAATACTCGACGTTCGGTCATCGTTGTTCTGTTTTATTTGATGTTCAGATTGCCAGTAATCCTGTCACGGTCGCCAGTTATATACCATACCAAATCATTTTAATATACAGTAATCAAGATTTTATTAACACAACTCAACATCGCATCCAAAGACATTCCAAAGACACTACACTCAAAGATAACAAAACCAAAACTATGTAAATCAAAACACTGTCTATTTTCTAAATCAAAACACTGTCTATTTTCTACAGGAAGTAGATTGCTCGAAAGAGCTTTAGTTCACTTTCTCCACAGTTGTTTTGACCAACAAACATGTGACTGTGAGTGAGTTGTCACAGCAATAATTGGGACTTGGGGAAGCAAGAGTGTGCAGAATACTGGATCAGCTGGGGTTGAAGAAGGTTTGCACCAGGCAGAATACAAGAATGTTGACAGTAGCCCATAAAGAAATAAGAAAAAAATGTGTGCAGCAAACTCTTGGTGCTGTATGAGAATGATGTAGATGACTTTCTTCCAAGAATTGTGACAGGAGATGTAACATGGCTGTTCCATTTTAAAACAGAGATGAAGAGGCAATCAATGAAGTGGCATCATGCAAATTCAAAGCAATACCTTCAGCAGTTTAAGTGATGGCCACTGTTTTATGGGATATCAGGGGGGACTTTTCTTTGTGGATGTTCCGCCTCGGAGAACGACCATCAGTTCCGATGCACATGTGGTAACCGTAGAAACTTCTTCTATTGTATGGATTTGACATCTATCTCAGCAAGTCCAAACTCATGATAATTGAACGAAGAGCACAGGATTTTTAAGGGAATTGGAGGTTGTGCATTCCTTCATCTCTTGGGCCCACCATCTGCGTTACGGGGAGTTGTGAAGATGAGATGAGTGGCTATGAAGAGGCGTGCCAAGATCTGGAAAAACAGAGTGATGACAAACAGTACAAAAATCTGCTTGTTGAAACACTCGTGTTCTCTGTCTTCTCATATGGTTGTGAAACATGGACCCTCAAGGCCAGAGACAAGCAGCATATTGATACATTTGAGCTTTGGTGCTGGTGCAGAATGCTGCCGAAAAGAGAACTGACAAGTGTATTATTTAAGAACTTAACATTTCTAGGGGCTGTTCTTTTATTGTCAACCTAAAAATCCTTCACTTCTTTGAACATATTGCGAGAAGATTAGCAGATAACTTAGAAAAATTACCGTAATCATGGGAAGATTGAGGGCACGAGACCAAGGGAGATAGCAGCAAGCAGGTGGATAGGCCAAGTTACGAAGAACACTGGTTTACCTCTTCAGCAGACTTTAAGAAAAGTTGGTAACCGTCCAGGTGCTGCTTAGTTCATGGGGTCATGATGCTAAGCAATTAGTGAAATGACTTGTGATGAAAGAAACTCCTATTACAATATGTAACTAGACACTCCTAGAATATGTACAGTAACTTTCAGTATTGGTAAATTATGATTCCTCCCATAGAGAAGGCACCTTTCTGTAATGAGACATAGGAGTTGATTTTAAGAAAATGCAAATCTTATACTGTATAATTTAAGTTGTGGTTCATTACATGAAGCATAGGATACAAGAAATAGGAATAGGTTTTTAAAAATTTGCACCACCACCATATTTGAAAACAATTAAATAAATTGGATATTTGTATCATCATCATCATCTTGCACAGTTTCCAGCCACTGGCCGGGTCTGTTTGGAACACAAGCCTCTCCAACGTCTTCTGTCTTCCCACCATCTCTCAGCCTCCACCCTTGTCCAGTCTTCTCCTCTCTTCTTCACGCTTTCTTCCACCCCCTTCAGCCACCTGTCTCTCGGTCTCTTTCCTTCCCACTTCGTCTCGTGTATCCTCCTGGGTATCCTCTTCTCCTCCATTCGTTTTACATGTCCATACCATCTAAGTCTAGATTTCTCTATATCATCCTGTAATGGTTCCTCCTTCATTAATTCTCTGGTCCTCTCATTTCTTATTCTGTCCATCTTTGTAGCTCCAATACTGATTCTCAAGTACCTCATCTCACTGGCCTGTATTTTGCTCTTCTCCCTTCCTTTCATAACCCAGGTCTCCGAGGCATACGTCAGGATAGGGACATAGTACGTCTGATATATGATCTTTTTGCTGTTCTGAGGGACATCCTTGCTCCATAACATGCTTCTCACACTCCTCCGGAATGCTTCTGCCTGTCTCTCCCGCTCATTTATTTCTCTATCGTTTCTTCCATTATCTTGTATCAGGCTTCCCAGATACTTTTATACTTAACTCAAAATCATGATATGCTGTGGCAAGTTTCACCAAGCTCGGATGAATCGACGGTCAGAAAAGTAATATTAAAAATTTAAATTTGTGTGGCCACCATGTTATTTTTATGCATATCAGACTTTTGAAAATTATTTTTTTTACAGTCCATCAACATACAAAATTTCTGTTTGATTGCTGCAATAGATATTGAGTCTTCTTCTTTTCTTTTCCTAATTATTATTTTCGTATGGTAAAAATGACTAATAAAACTATTAATAATCTCCATCTTTTCAATACAATGTTGTTGATAGTCTATTTATACAACTGGGTACATGTTTCGTACAGTCATATGGAGAATATTGCTCTAATGGTAAAAATGATCTACATAGGCTATAATACAAATACAGTATGTACATAACAATAAAAAAAAATGAACATCAAGGCTCTTCAACCACGAAAGCCCTGGAGCTGATGCTTTCATGAACTCTTCCCATTTGCCTGCAAAGCTACGCTGTGGGCACTCCCGAATGATGTGGTTCATCGTCTGTTCTTGAGCTCCGCAGTCACTAGCTGGTGATTCAAGCCAACCCCATTTGTGTAGCATTGCTTTGCACCTTCCATGACCAGTTCGAGCACGATTTAGTTGGCACCTCGTAGCTCTTGGTAGATCAGTTCCTGGGATTTGCTGGGAATGATCATCTAAGTGGATTTGGTGAGGTGAAGAAAAATCTCTCCACCTTTCCTTCCAGATTTTGTTGATGTTGTAAGACCCTGGCTGCTCAATAATGTCATGACCCCAAATAGGATTCCTGGATTTCAGGCGCATGGGTGGAGGATTACTCAGTACTGAGTGAACCGGAATGTTCTTGAAGTCAGAACAGATGTAAGTTTTCCAAGCGTGGGCAGCTGCTTGTTGTCGTCTCAGTTGTGGAGGAGGAATTCCTGCCAGGACGTGCAACCATGGCACAGGGGTTGATCTTAATGTGGCCGTTATAATTCTTAAGGACTCATTGAGCTGAGTATCCACTCTGTGGACATGAGCACTTCTATACCATACCGGTGCACAATATTCGGCAACAGAGTAGACTAGCACAAGGCTTGCCATACGAAGAGTACTTGCATGTGCACCCCATGTTGTGTCAGCCAGTTTGCAGATTATATTGTTCCTGGCCTTAAGTTTTCCTGCAGTATTCTCAAGGTGTTTACTGTAGGTCAGGGAACGGTCCAGAGTTACTCCTAGGTATTTAGGGTTGGGATTGTTTCTCAGCCTCCTTCCGCAGAATGTAATGTTCAGCTCTTGTTTGGAGATTCTACTATTAAGGTGAAGAGCTGTGACCTCTTTTTTGATGGGTTTGGGCAAAGCCTCCACTGTTTGAAATAGTTTTCTAGTTTTTACAGGTCCTGTGTCAGGATTAAGTGGGGTCGACATATCCATCCTTCATTCTTTTCCACCATTACTTTCTGTTTAGGGCTTCTCTTTTCATCCAACCATTTTCCCTCAGGTCTTCGGCAACCTTATCTCAGGTCTCCTAACCCTCCTCCTTCCAGGGACCTTCATCGTTTGCACTATCTTTCCCACATAGTCTTCATTTCTTCATTCTACATGTCCAAACCATCTTAATCTGCTTTCCTGTATCTTCTTGCTCAGTGGTCCCGCCTTAAATGTTCCTCTGATGCGTTCATTATTAATCTTATGCCGTCTGGTAACACCACACACATATATTGAGTATTAAGGTCGATTCACACTATACGTTACGTAACCTTTTCGTTTCCTTTCCATCACATCACTGTACATGAAAATTTACTGTAATTTAAATGAGTACATGAACACTGCACGTTACATACACCTTCCGTGAGCCTTCCGTTTCCCAACAGGATTGTTTAGCAGCAATGTTTACGGAACGTATGCGGACACTTATTGACAGTGTGCACTAGCAACCATTTCCATTCCTTGTCTAGAAGGCGTGTTTTGGCGCTCTGTGTTTATTCACTGGGTTAGGTTTGGTTACAGTTTGCGGTTACACTCGCCAAAACAAAATAGCTTATAAGAAACGTTAGCAATATGGCGACGAAAGATGTATTGGAATTGATATGGTGAATAAATAATGATGATGATGTCGACCAGACGTGTTTCCTTCAATATATAGAGGGAGAAACTGATTATGTTTGAATGGCGCTTCTAATGTGGTTAAAATTTCAGTAACCACAGTAGTAGCTTGGTTAGTAATTTCACTACCAGACTATACCCGGGTTTAAAGATCTTTCCACTAATTACACCTGTGTGAAACTAAATTGGATAGGTTAAGAATGTAAACAACGCTCTTAGGTTGCTACGTTCGTTGCCAAGAGCCGACTGCGGTGGCGTCTAGTAGCTAGTTCTGAACTAGGCCTAGTAGTCGTTGACGGTGGCGTTTGGCGGCAAAAGTAGGAACTATTTGAAAATTCAAAGTTGCAGTCCCTACTTGAATTAAAAAAGCAGATACACACACTAATACAGTCATCACAATTAACACCGGTTATCAGACAAATTCTACACACACCCAAAGTACACGGGGCTACATGACCGCGTTGTCGCAGCCCCTAAACTAAGGAACCAACCAACCTATACCCGGGTTAAAATCATAGCTCGCCAAAACGGTGTGGTTAGCTTTTTTATTAACCAAAGTATACCAAACACCAAACCGCGTCTTATATTCCAGCATCATGGACGAAAAATTGATTGAGCATGTAAGAAAACATCCAGCGCTGTATGATTTTCTGTATTTCGCTTTTTTAACATATCTTGAACCCATTTTCTTCGTTTTCTCTTTCTTGTACTTCGCTCATCCTCGCCTAAAATAATAGCACATAGATCTAAATTTTTTCTGGACCACATTCTGTCACTAAGTCCTGAAATTGCCAACTTTTGTTATAACCTGTTTCGTTTTGGGGAGTTTGCGGTTACGGCAAACTGTAACCAAACCTAACCCAGGTTAAAACCAAAGGGAGCGCAAAAACAAGCCTTCTAGACACCGAATGGTAATGGTTGCTAGTGCACTCTGTCAATAAGTGTCCGCATACCTTCCGTAGACATATCGTCTTGACAAGGAACGATACAGTATGGTGTGAATACAACAACTTTTAATACAACGGGTATGGAAATGGCCTGTTTGCCATCTCTTGATGACTACAGTACATTTGCATTTGTCAGTTGGCACAGGCTAGAGTAAAAGGTGGCTTTTCACCGATGTCTCAGTCTCACTCATGGCTGTGATTATATGGAAGCTACTGAGGTATGGGTGGTGCTTAGTAATCGCATTCAGGGCACAGTCAGTGCCTGTGAATGCTGTGAAAGGTTCTACTCATAGGGTTAGGACTACTGTTCTGATTCAGTGAGGAAAGCAATGGCAAACTACCTCACTCCTCTTCTTGCCTAGAACGCCTCAATATAGCACTGCCTTGGGTTTTTGTGGGTATCTACTCACATAACGTAACGGCGGTGCTTTTGAGGATCCAACCAGCCTTCGGGCTGACTACCTAACACACATGGAAAGGAAAAGGAAAGGTTACGTAACGTATAGTATGAATCGACCTTTACCCTTTCACGAATTGATTGCCAGCGGTCGAGATGGAAACTATTCTTTGTTTTCTTGTGTCACACGTCAACCTGCTTCATTGACAGGTACAGTTGCGTGAGTAAGATATGACTCCGTTCCAATAGCCTCAGTCATCGTTTAACTGTCCATGGTGACATGAGCTCCTGTGACGTGCAATGCTGCTTGACTTATGTGTAGAATGCATTCTGTCATTGCTGTGTTCCCCGCTTCACTGTGCGGGGCAGCTGCTACAGTAAACAACAAACACTGGCACTGCCACGCTCAGCGGCAATCAAATCTTAAATGGGTAATACTTTGTGCAGCCGCCATGTTGAATTGGTTAACATGTAAGCTACAGAGTTATGTATTAATAAATAAATATTAGTATGGTGATCCATTATACAAAATGTCAATTCGATCACTTGAATAGGATTCGATAAATAAAAAATTGTTCTTAAAATTTTGAAGAGCCACCATCTTGAATTATGAAAACAATCGATCTACTTTAAATACCCTACTAATATATTTGGAACTAAAAAATTCACTGTGTCAAGTAACACTGCATTCAGATAATTAGATCACCAGAAATGTTATTTAAAATACCGTATTTTAAATTCGCGTGGCCGCCATGTTGTTTTTGTACTTTCCAGGTTCTGGTTATAGAAAAGTACATACTTATATGTATTTAGTTAATAGCCCTCTCTCATCAAACAAAATTTCAGTTATAACTATAGCCATAATAGTTTCGAAGATATTGAGAACATGTGAAATATCGCCAGGCAGCCATTTTCGATTATTTTCTTCTTCTGTGTATAATGGGTCACTTAGGAGCACATAGAATCAACATTTTTGTGGCCTTCCTTCTTCATTCTTAAAGTCTGTGCTAGTTTCTGTTCATCCGTCCTTGTATATCGTGTATTTTAGTGTTCTTCCTCAAATCACCGTGTTTGGACAATATTTCTGATTTTGTCTCGATCTTGTAAATTTGGCGATCCTAATCCAAGAACTTCAAGAAGGTCTCTCTCGGTGAGTTTGCACCACTTTGGTCTAGGAGTTTTCTCTTGTGGATATTTGAAAACTTTATGGGGAAGCCGGTTAGGGTTTATTCTCTCTAAATGTCTTGTAAATTGTATTCGTCGCATTCCCATTGTATCTGTGATTTTGGGAATTCGATGATATATTTCACATGGATTTTGGGTATGGTAATAAAATTCCAATTTTAAGTCTCGGTCCCAATAATTTTCCTTTCCTTGGTCACTAATTTTGTTCCTTGTTGAAGATTGAGGGTTATTACTGTAATGCTGAATTTTACAGTCCCAAGAAAGTCATTGTTTGTTATAAACATGTTTTGTTAGTTGGAAAGCAGTTTCCATCTTCTGAATTCCTGATATAATTTGATTTCCTTGCATTACCATTTCCCACAATCCATTCACTGAGGTACGGTATTTAAATTCCTTCACTCTGAGATTTTATTAGTAGACCTACGGTACCAATGTTAAGTTCATGTGGTGCATCTTTGATCTTAGTGATATACCATAATTCGTTTTTTTTCAAAAGGTATTTGAAGTCTGATTTTTGCTGCATGTTCTTGTAGAATAGCAAGTTTTTCTAGTGCATCTGAGATGTTTTTGGTCATTGAAGTAAAGGTGAGACAGTCAATCTGTATGCCGTTGATCTTTGATCCGAAATGGTGAGATGGTGTACCTGCTTTTCTCCACTCTCTGACCGCCTTTTCAAGAGCACAATTTTATTGAAAAACAATGGAGAGAGTCTATCCCATGCCGAACTCCGGTGTTTATTTGAAATTCATGACTAAATTCATCCATAAACTTTATTTTAGTCTTCGTTTCAGTGAGCATTTCCTAATTATATTTCTTGTTTCTTGGTCAAGTCCAAATTCTATTAAGACATTCAGAAGTGATTCTTGATCAATGCTGTCATATACCTTTTTCAATTCCACAAAATGTAATCACATAATTTTGTATTACGAAAATAAGTTATTGAGTTTTCCAAGTTAAGAATTTGTTCTGGAAATGACCCTTCTTTTTGAAAACCAACTTGATGTAATGTTTCCCCACTGGGGGAAATAAATAAGTACACAGTATTTGGAATATCACAGCCCACACGGCTAGACCGGAATGGTTACATTTCGATGTGATAGGTAGGCTGAGACTCCTCTACGGCAAGGAAAGTGGGGAGGGGGAATCAAGTCACCGCACAGGCCAATAGCATATTTTAATCTGACACATAATACCTACTTAATAATAATTACATACAGTAAATATATGATATTTCCTCCCTCTTAAATAACAAAACATAGTTTAAAACAACATACACAAAATTATAATCAGGTTACAATTAAGAACAAATCTTTTCTTCTTTTGTTTGGGTAACCAATAAAAATGACATGTTACTAACTTATTACAAATTACAAATCAAGACGATCAACCGGTTTTCTTTCACGTACTGGGTAACGTCTCGGAGGAGATTGCGAAAATCGCTTTGGAAAGTTCTGAGACGCCCTTCAGGTGAGCTACTAGTAGTTTTGCTAACCGGACTAGATGCGGGGGTTGGCTGTCTTGCAATAGACTGCCAATAGAGCATCCAGCGTTGACAGATCTGAAGTAGATTCTACATTAGTTATTTTCAAAGGCAATCTAGATAGTGCGTCAGCTTCATTATCATTAGAGTTTACATACTTAATGTAAAAATTGTAACCGGATAAAAATAATGCATACCTCTGCAGTTTGCTTGTTGCAAACACGGGTAACCCCTTTTTTGGTCCCAAAATACTCAACAACGGTTTGTGATCACTCTTCAGAGTAAAGTATCTACCGTACAGATTCTGGTGAAACTTTTTAACTCCACAAACAATCGCTGTTGATTCCTTGTCAATGTGTGTATGTGTGTGCAGGGGCGCACCCAGACTTTTGGTTTGGAGGGGGCTTTCCTCAATAACATGATTTCAACTATGGAAAGAGAATGTGTTTATTATTATACCAGGCCCAAAACAACTGTGAACATGAGGGAGGAGCCAGATTCATGCGCTCTCCCGTGCCAGCCAATTGCATAGCGCGGCGTTGCCTAGTTAACTACGCACTCTGGGCTCACTGTGCCGTACGAAATCCCTATTTCTCTCCGCGCACGAAAATCATTAATTATCCAATTATTTAGATGAACCTATCTTACAGAACTAAACATTCTGAAGCTGACTGTGCAAACCCCATGACGATACGATCAGCCGTTCGGGAGATATCATCTGCTCTTGAACTGAAGGGATAATTAGAGCGAAGAATGGTTAGGTGTTGAAATATTTAGTTTCGCTGGGGAAGATAACTAAGAGTGACAGCATTGCTGTATCAATTCAGTAGTGGAGCTTAAAGAAGTTAGTGCTGTGAGCTGAAGTTTTGAACTTATAACAATGTTCCGTAGCAAGCCGAGTGGCAGTAGAACAGCGAGGCAAGAAAAATAATTTTCAGGGTATACAGTTCGGCCTTTTAAAGAATATTTCGAATACAGCAGTACGTGAAAACACAAAATCTGATAACCTGTGTTGTTGTGGTGTCGGCAATTATGTTTTCTTTTTTTAAATTTATTCGAATAAAACTCACCTCTTCACAGTCTTACCTCACGAGGCATAGAGTACCCGGTTCTAACCCTGAGACCAGAACTAAATGTCTTGATTGAGCCGTGAATGGAATCTGGACATCATGGGTGACAGCAAGAGTTGTTGTTGTTGTTGTTGTTGATGATGATTGTTGTAGGGGCTTTGTGACATCGTGGTCATGTAGCCCCGTGTATTTGGGTGTGTGTGGAATTAATCTGATAACCTGTGACACTGTGATGTCTGTACTGGTGTGTATATTTGTAATTGAGGAAGGATTTGCGTAGGAAGCGGCCGTGGCCTTACGTTAGGTACCATCCCGGCATTTGCCTGGAGTAGAAATGAGAAAGCCCTTTCAGGATGACTGAGGTAGGAATCTAACCCACATCTTCCCAGCTTTGGCTCACGAGATTGAGCGAACCCTGTTCCAGCCCTCAGACTAAAATTAAATAGCTTGGCAGAGCCGGGAATCGAACCCGGACCTCCTGGACGACAGCCAAGAATGCTGGCTGCTATACCAGTAGGTGCTCACTTGCACGAATAACGTTTGTGTGGCATCTTATATCTGCCTCATATCACATTGTGTGCAATCCGTTGTGAGGATAGATATTCGTAGGATTAGGTCCCCCAGCTCGTACATGCAATGGCATTCGGAGCGCCTTGTGTTCAGGGGGAAGGTCGTGTGTATACTGCGAGCGTAGAGCTGTGTCAACTCCCGCAAGTCTCACTGTGGCAACAGTGCTTAGCTGGACGCACGCAACTGGGTTAGCCCATGTTCACAGTTGTTTTGGGTCTGGTATAGTCTTGTATGTAAATACGAATATTTGAGATCATATGCATTAAAAGATATTCTATAAGATCAAACATACTGTAGAATGTTCTGTTAAAACCAATACAAAAGATGCTATTGGACTGGAGATTATTTAAACAAAATGTGCATTGGTTTTATACAAATTTTAGTTACAGTACCATTGAGCTAAGGTTATACAAGTAATAAAAAGGAATTGCATGATTTTTATCAAGAATTAACTTTTGATCACGATCAGAGTGATAACGACTGGATTGTTCTACTCACTATTATCATAACTATATATCCAGCTACCAGGATCGTCAGATTGATGTGTAACATCAATTATCTGCAATCATTTACTAAGTTTTGAGTTGTTTATTCCAAGAACTAGTATAGGTTTTAGGAAATAAATAATAATATTTTGATTTTGAATATGTAAATTTAATTGGAACTAAAAATTACATTTTAAAAATTACGAGATATAATTGTATACCATAGTGTTATGGATTGTAACAAATATTTTATGTACTGTACGTGAAAATATATGTTATTTTAATTTTCCTTAATAACTAACATTATGAACCCTTCAGAATAGCAGTGTTTAATGCAAGAATCTTAGATCAAGGGGTCGCGTTCAGTTCATAGTGTGGTGTTTACGTCCGCCAAACTACGTGCTTTTCTGAGGCAAGGGTTATAGGATGAAAACTATAACTAAGAAAGAAAGGAGACAAAACGTAAGATAATAACAAGATTTAATAACTAATTTGTGCATAAAAGAATAAAACAAACAAAAATAAACAAAATCCTCCCTGAATTTTTCCCCTGACATGAATATTTATCACTTTGAGGAGTCAAACAGATCTCCCCTTTTCTAATAAAATATGGATCCAAGTTCCACTATCTTGCATGTGAATTTATGTTCGCGTGATGACTATCTACGAGAAATGAGTACTTGGATGATCATTCGTTCACAACGGGTTAACAGCCACGGTGCTCACGAACAATCATCTCGTAAATCAACTTCTATGGCTATGGGCATAACATTAATAAAAATCCTTAAATCTAACTCTGACACACATATTACAACTCTACTATTTACAGGCATCTCTCTGAGACCCTTATTAGTGTGGTGACACACTTATCCAAATGAGCTGCCACAATGGCCAGATACTCAACAACAAGGAAAAACAGCGCCGCACGTGACTCACCGGTCACTGACATGGAAAATACACATAGAATAAACCAACAACAACAAACAACCTGAGTGGTTAAGATTACTTTATATTAACAAAACTGCATGTTAAGGAAACGCTTCGAAGGTAATCGTGTATCGTAGGCAACTCCCTTTTATTTAAACAATTTTACCATTGATCAGTTTCTCACATTTATATTTATTTTCAAGTAATTGGGAGCCAGACTTGCACTCCACTAATGAGCTCTGCTTGCGAAACTCAGCCAGCCCTTGTGACAACAACTCGCCCCTTCCACAATACCAGTCATGTCCCCCATCCAGTGTATATAAATAGCCGACCCGCTGAACTGTTATCTCAAGGAATCAACAGCCGCTAACATCTCCTCCCACTCAACATATGGTCAGACAATAATCACATATCCATAATTGTCCTCGCAAGGATGCAATATGAATCTGGTACCAAGCTGACAGAAATCAGTCTCCGCTGAAGTTCCCGCTTGTAATACCACAACAATATACTCACAATACACACATCTGGGACTGACATAACACCTTTCACACGGGTCTGCTGAACTAGAGCTCGCAAACATTTAACACAATATTTAAAACCTACGATAGAGCTGAGTACTCTTCGTCACAAATTACATTGCTCCAAAGGCAATAATCACACTGAATCTGATCAATAATAATTTTCAACAACATTTAATTACCCTCCAATCTACTATATAATTATATTAATTCAGTCCTACTTCTGAAACACGACATATCTCCGAGAGACGTTTTTAACCGCACTTCGTAACCTAGGCGAACACGGCCGTTCACATAGATACGTTAGTTAACACAACACAAAGAAAAGAACCTTCCATTAACTACCATTGTGCGAGCTGCTTCCAAACAAAAGTGTGCCAGATCAAAACAAAATATACTACACTAATCACACAAGCAAAGTATTTACAAAAAAAAAATGTCCCATAAACCATAAGTTAATTTAATAAATAATAAAATATTATTTGTACTCATCTCGTGTTGTAGTCACCCGTCAAAGAACATCAGACGCCATTCCCCAACTGGATGCTCTTTATCTCATAGCAGCCATCTGGACGGAATGTTGAGACTTCCACACTTCTTCTGCCTTCATCGATGTCATCCTTGCGCTGATACAAAAATTAGGTTATTATACACTTTATGCCTGACTACTAAATTCGCTTGTTCAGGTACTAAATTCCCTGTCACTGTTCGTTGGCGAATTATCGACGCTACTGTCCCTATAACTATAGTACTATGACTATCTATCACTGAATTTACCACTTTATAATGAATCTCTTGTGTCCTCGACACAAATACAAGTCTATCTCTCCAGACGAACAGAATCAAAGTCCTGTGTTCTCGACACACGGAATAAAAGTCATGTCTCCTAGACACACGGAATGAAAGTCTATGTCTTCAGACGAACAGAATAATAATAGTGTGTCCTCAACACACGGAATAAAAGTCAATGTCTTGGCTCTTCGACACACTTATAAATGAACTGGCCCTTGGGTCTAGATGGAGGGGGATTTTATGTAAAAATTTATCGAAGTAATTGTGATACAGGAATGAAATACATATCACTGAACTCGTAATATTGCACAGGTCAAGAATATGCCCATTAATCCTAGAATCGATCGTAGAGATTTTGTCTAGGCGATTTCCCGCGTGAATGCTAGCCACCGCGTACCCCAGCCGGAGTTGGCGCGCAAGTAGGCATTCTCTTCTCATTGGTTCTCCATTTCTCTGTAATTTGGCGGTTTCTAGTAGATCTTGGCGTCTTGGGAGTGTCTATTTTCTTCATCAGCCATTCACGTTACTGCATCATATTTCTTCTAGGCGCGAATATCACAATGAACATACCAGAACCATGTCTCACCGCGCGTCGCTTCTAAAATTGAGGTAGCCACACCTGTCCCTGTGATACATCGCTCTGCTATTTCTTTTCATAGCTCAAGTACTTAGCCTTTTGTTAAACTGTTGCAGGTATGTCCCTACTGTCTCCAACAAATGCTTGAAATTTCCTCATCGCTGTCTGGCTACTTTCATGATGCTGGTTGAAATATTTATTAATTGAAGAAATAAAAAGTAGAATCATTTAACCAACATAGGGTAAAGGGTTCACAACTCTCCCACTCACAAAATTTCGAACTTAGGAATAAAGTCGACAATTTTACAATACTTCCGTAGGCCAATCTGTTTTATTTCCAGAATCACCCCTTTTTCTTACTTGGTCTAGGCGCTCCTGTCTTCAATGGCATTTACTCGTTTTCATATCCTGCTTGTCTCTTCCCCTTCCAATCTTGCGTGACGCTCGATGCCTGCGGCAACACCTTACTCGCCTCGTCAATGTTTGTCAACAACAAGTCTACTTCCTCGTTCATCACGTGCCGTATTCAACTGCTCCCCGTTGACTTTGTTGATAGTAGGACGTCCGTATATTCAAACCGCGTCATTATTTCGGCGCTACCATGGTTCACTTCGACGATATTTCTTTAGGTTGGCAGCGTTGTAAACTGACATTGTTCCTGTGCTCAATTCTTTCACTCTGTAAGCATTATTTCCAAGGTTTCTTACGATAGAATAGGGTCCTATGAATTTTTCGCAGAACTTACTAAATATTTTCTTTTCTGGGTCCGATATAGCAGGTCGTTTTACCAAAACGAGCTGGTTGACTTCAAGATCACCGTGGAACCTCTTATTCCTTACTCGCCGTAATCTGCGGTCTGCTTGTTTTCTCATGTATTCTCTCGTTCGTTCAATTCTCAGGTCTGGTGCTATCATGGGATCCTGTGGACAGTTAATGATGCTTTTCCACGTTCTTACTGGATACTCGTTCTTGTGTAGGACCATAGGGATTTGTCCTGTTGACTCGTGCCTGGTAGAATTCATGCATGTCTCTACGTCCTTAATTTTATCGACCCATTTGTGGTGTTCGTTCGGAATGAAGATTCTCAAATATGCAGTTACCGATTTAATTACTCTCTCGCTTGGATTTGCTTGGGCATGTCGGATACTTCTTAAAACATGTTTTATACCCATGTCTTCCATTCCTTTCTTGAATTCGGCGCTTGTGAAATAACTGCCGTGATCTGATAATATAAACTCTGGTTTTCCAAGGGTTGGAATAACTCTATTACGAATGCGACTGAGTACCTGCTTCGATGTTGTTTTCTGAATAGGGCATAGTACTACAAACTTAGAAAATACATCAATGCACACTAGCAAATGACGGCAACCTCTCCTTCCCTTCGGAATTGGACCAAGACAGTCCATCGCCAGTAGCTCACATGGTTTCTGAGGTAGCAATGGTCTAGGATATTGCCTCAGTAAATAATTATTTGGCTTTGTTCTCTGACACGGGTCACAAGTTGTAATGACGTCACATATAGTTGTTCTCATACGTGGCCATGTAAATGTCTCTCCTATTGTCGCTTCGCACTTGTCTAAGCCCACGTGACCGTAACTTTCGTGCGTATGCCATGTCAATCCTCGTTGTAACGATGCAGGTACTAATATGCGTAACTTGGTGTGGTCATTATCTACCCATTTGTGTAGCAAATTGTTGACATAAACATATCTTCCTTCTTTGGCTTTCGCTTCTCGAAATGCAGGTGTTCCTGTACGTAGTTGCTTTTTGAAGTAATTAATTAATAGCATCATCCATGGTTCCGCTTCCTGTTCTCGCTGTATCTCACGTAACTCCTCCAAGAATTCCCGGTCCTTCGGTGTTAACTCCAAGTGTTGTACCGTCGCTGTTTCTTCATTATCAGGCTCTGGGTTCCTGCTGAGTGCATCCGGTATCACGTTCATCTTCCCTGGACAATGTTCAATTTCAATGCTGAACTGCTGAATGTATATAGACCAACGTGTCACACGTTCGCTTGCCATTGACGTCTTAAACAAGAATGTTAGTGCCTTGTGGTCAGTCCTGACAACAATAGGGTAACCATAGATTATTCGTTTCCATTGTTGGAGCGCATGAAGGATGGCCAACAATTCTAGCTCGGTTATAGTATAGTTGCGTTCGTGCTTACGCAATTTTCGGCTGACAAATGCCAAATATGTTTTGTGCTGCAGGTTCGCTGGATCCTCTTGGTAGAGCATAGCACCTATCCCAATTAGTGAAGCATCCGCTTGGATTATAAATTTGAGCTTGAAATCTGGATATCCTAATTTAATGCAGTTTTCTAATAGCTGTTTTGTTGCTTGGAATGCCTTCTCACATTCCGCGTTCCATGACCATTTGTTATTTTTCTTTAACATTTCTTGCATTGGAGCTACAGTCTCCGTATAACCTGGACAGTTTTCTTTAAAGAATCCCGTTACGCCTAAGAAAGCCCGAATGTGCTTGACTCTCGTTGGTGTAGGGAAATTCTTTATCGCATCAATCTTAGCTGGGTTTGGCATCACTCCCTCCTTGTCAATGACGTGACCCAAATATAATATCTCGCTCTTGAAGAAATGCGATTTCTTCAGGTTTACTTTGAAATTCGATGCTTTTAAGTTGCCCAATACTTTATCTAAATTTTCCATGTGAGTTTCAATGTTGTCGGATGCCAACAGAATGTCGTCAATGTATCGCACCGTCATCTCCTTTACTTCCTCGGTTAGGTTCCGGTCCAGTGCTCGGATTAAAGCGCAGCCCGCTGTTTTGACCCCAAAAGGCATTCTGACGAAACAATATGTCTGGTTATCGAATAAGAAGCCAGTTAGAAGCTGTGACTTCTCATCCAATTCAAGATGATGGAACGAGCTCGTCAGATCGACTGATGAATAAATGCTCTTGTTTTTAAAGCCTTTTAATACGTCTCTGATAATTGGCGCTCTGTCATACTCAGGAAAAATGAGTCTCATGTTGAGATTTCTGGCATCTAAACAAAGTCTAATGGATCCATTTGGTTTTGTGACTGCCAAAATCGCATTTAGATAAGGTGTAGGTGTCTTCCTTATCACTCCAGCTTCTAACATCTCATCTATAATGATTTTAACTTGACCACGATACTTTTCAGGAATTGGGTATAATCTGCTTTTGAAAGGTGACCAGTCCTCGACTTGCATAGAGTACTTGAAATTTAAAATTTTCCCAGGTACTGTATCAAATACTGTTTTGTGCTTCCTTAACATCTCTTCCAACTGTTTTCTGTGTTCACCCCCAAGTTGAATGTCATTGAGCCGCTCCTGTAGTAACTCTTCAAATTGTGCATCACTGTCATCTCCTTCTGTTAATAAAGACCATATCTCCTGGGATTCTATCTCCTCATCTAGTTCCACAACAGCCCCTTCTACGATGTTATCTTCCGCCTTTCGTACCTCCTCTTCCGTCTCTTCTGATATTGCTTCCAATGCCCAAGAATTTACATCTCTTCCGGTAGTGATTTCATCCATATGCAATCCCACGTTTTTCAGCTGGTCATATTCTCTAAAACTGACTGTATTCTTGTGTAAATCTATCACTGCTTGATAGTCACAAATGAAATTTGCACCAAGAATTATATTGAAATTCATCTTTGCCATGATAATGAATGTCTGCCCAAAAGTATGTTCCAATATGTTCAGCTCTAAGTATGCCTGACGTTTACAAGTAACGGTGCGTTCAGGAATAACACCCCTCACTTTGAGCTGTGGTACCGGAATTACAGGAATATTCTGAGTCCGTCCCAACTCTCGAACCAAGGCCTCCGATACTAGACTGATCTGTGACCCTGTATCCAATAAACATCTTATATTAATTCCACCAATCCTTGCGTAAATAATGGGTAATTCCCTAATTTCATCGTTCCGTGGTTTCATCGTCTCCTCCAGGCAATCTTCTGGTAAAGCAATCCATTCTTGTATGTTCGCTACTATCCATCCATCTTCAACTTCCGACTGTTGTGTTTGGAGACTGTCTCCTTGATCCAAAATTAACATTTTTTTTAGCTCCATTTCGACTCCCATCATCCTTCTGTCGCTCATGTCCTTGATATTCCTCTTGTCTCAGTAGACTTCCAGCTTCCTCAGTATGTGTATCTGGGTTCTTTCTGTTCCCAATGGCCTTTTCCCATCTTCCTAGCTCTCCACCTTGATTAGCGTGTAACTCCTCTAAGTAATTTTGTGATTGAGCGTGCCTATCATCCCAGTCATCTCGATAGTTACGTTGATCTCCTTGATTTTGATCTCTCCTTCCTTTCCATCGTTGATTGGCATTATAATCACCGTATCTTCCATAAGGCCTGTCATTCCTTCGATTATCACGCCATTGTTGATATCCTCTCTGTTGGTATCTATTGTTGCCCTGGTATCTATTGTTGTAGTAATTTTCGTTACGCTGATATGGTCTGTTTTCCCCTTCTTCCTGGTTTCGCCTAGGTGTGGAGGTGCTCGTATTAGTACCCTGCGTTTTAGTATTTCCTTGTTTTGTTTTTACGACCTCTGTAGTGTTGACTAATTCCAGTTGTCTTCCTCCTCTAAAATGACTATGAGATGTGGTCTCATCGATCTGCCGTAATATCTGCTCTGCATGTAGGGCCGTACTGACGTTTGCTGCGACTAGCACTTGCTGTACATTAACTGGCATTTGCCTTGCTATTGTCATCACCAAATCGGCTTCGTTTAATGGGTAATCCAGATCGCGAAATTTTAGCATTTGCATGTTAAAGAAATCTGAGTATTTTGTCTGCTGAGTTGTTTGGTATTTTCTAGAGTAAAGCTCCATTCTTAAACTCTGTTGTATGGCGGGAGACCAGTATTTGCGCAGAAACGCTAAGTTAAAGTCTGACATGGTTCCAAATGTGTATTTGAAACTTAAAAACCAGGTGAGAACATTCCCTGATAAAAATCTCTCCATCATTCTCAATCTACGTGCTTCAGATACTCCAGTGTCATTAAAATGGTCTTCAATCTCTTTGATAAAGGCCTTAGGTGTTACCCCTGAATTTTCTGTGTATTTCTGCGGCTTGTAGTCATTTGAGCGAATTACTTGAATAAGTTGTGTGGGCTGATGACCGTCCTGTGGTGTTGAGCTTCTATCTACGTTCTTACGAAATCCTTCCGTGTTTGTTGTTAATGGGCTCTCTACTTGATTCTGACTTCCTGCTATGCTGGGTTGGGGACTATGTGAGTCATCCTGCTTGTCTTTCAATGCTCCCGTTTTAAATATAGACGATTGTTCTAATGAGCGAAGTTCGGCTTTAATGATCCTGTCTGTCTGCTCTTTAAGTCTATTTTTTACCTCTTGCTCCAAAGCTTGAATACGCGTGTGGTTTTCGCCTACTGTTTTGATAATGGTGGATCTTTCCTCCTTAGAATCAATATTCATTTTCTTCCAATCTTTCCTGATCTGTTCTTTAATCGTGCTTATTTTTTCTTCAATTTGGCTCTTATTTTCATCCTGATTATTTTCTATCTGGCTCAGCCTTTCGTCTAATGTACTCTTAAATTGTTCTTGTTCCGTTTCTAGGCTTTTCCACTGTTCCGCTGATTTTATCTCTAGACGGTCCATATCTTTAATTATGCCTGATATGTTCTCATCTACTGCTGATATTTGTTGTTGAATGACCCTGCCACTTTTCTCCATCTCCTTAAATCGTCCTTCCAACTTATCTTGAGCTATTTTGACCTCGCTTGTATTCATTGTGCATGCTATTTCAATCTGCTCTAATTTAGCTAACACCGTTTCATCGAGAATGCTAAGTTTTTTATCGAAAATACTCTCCATTTGTTTAATCTGCTCTAATTGTTTCTCATTATTTTTGCTTACATCAAGGGCCAGTAATATCATCTGTTGGTTTGTGTGCTCTTTCATCTCTGCGGTTAACGAAGCTAATTGGTTCGTGTTTTTATTATTTTGCGCCTCTCACTGTGAATTTATAGTGTCATTAATTTCACTCTTTAATAACCTAGCTTGTTCCGCCTGATATTCATTTTGTTCAATTCTACTGTTATTTAACTGTGTCCGCAATGATTCACTTTGTTCTAACAGTTTAGCATTTAGCGATTCACTTTGTTCTGACAGTTTAGTACTTAGCGATTCACTCTGCTCAGATAATTTGTTTATAGATTGACTCTGTTCTGATAATTTAGTGTTTATTTGTTCGGATAACTTCGTGTTCAGCGATTCACTCTGTTCTAACATGCTAGTGTTTATTTGTTCAGATAATTTTGTATTCAACGCTTCACTTTGCTCTGCTAATTTAGTATCCAACAATTCCTGAGTTCTCCTCGCCGCACTTTCAATGATCTCCTGGATCTGCGCCACCGTTGCCATGTTTTACAATATATATGAGACATATGGGAAATGGCCGACGCCAATGCCCTTTGACACGCACATAAATCCAATGCACATTTAATTTCTTTATTCTACTCAGTTCATTTATTTTTACCTTTAACCCCATTAGTTGATTGCATCTCTGAGTAGTTCTAGTTTTACTCAATTTAATTTTAACCCCAAGCACATATTTAGTCATTAAACAGTTATCCTGATCTGATATTAACACTGACTAATTAACAAAGTATTAATTGTCATTTTAGGCTACAGCCTCCTAATATTTCCATGAGTTTGACTTTCTACACAAATCTAGTTTTAACTTTATCATTGGGCGCCCGGTATCACATCTTAATTTTACTTTAATTTAAAAGACAACAACGTGAACCGTATTTTACTTTGCAAACTCCTGATTTTAATTTATCTTTCACACATTTGGCGGTATCCACTTCGCCTCAACTACTTTTAATAAAATATCACTTCCCGGTGATTAAATACTGTCATATCTGCCTGCACTTGCGGCATGCCAGTTTTACTCAAATACGCCACTATTGACATGTGTAATCTCCCCGTTACACCACAGTGAATAGCCCCACCGTTGGCCGCCAGTTTTCACCTATGAACCCTTCAGAATAGCAGTGTTTAATGCAAGAATCTTAGATCAAGGGGTCGCGTTCAGTTCATAGTGTGGTGTTTACGTCCGCCAAACTACGTGCTTTTCTGAGGCAAGGGTTATAGGATGAAAACTATAACTAAGAAAGAAAGGAGACAAAACGTAAGATAATAACAAGATTTAATAACTAATTTGTGCATAAAAGAATAAAACAAACAAAAATAAACAAAATCCTCCCTGAATTTTTCCCCTGACATGAATATTTATCACTTTGAGGAGTCAAACAGATCTCCCCTTTTCTAATAAAATATGGATCCAAGTTCCACTATCTTGCATGTGAATTTATGTTCGCGTGATGACTATCTACGAGAAATGAGTACTTGGATGATCATTCGTTCACAACGGGTTAACAGCCACGGTGCTCACGAACAATCATCTCGTAAATCAACTTCTATGGCTATGGGCATAACATTAATAAAAATCCTTAAATCTAACTCTGACACACATATTACAACTCTACTATTTACAGGCATCTCTCTGAGACCCTTATTAGTGTGGTGACACACTTATCCAAATGAGCTGCCACAATGGCCAGATACTCAACAACAAGGAAAAACAGCGCCGCACGTGACTCACCGGTCACTGACATGGAAAATACACATAGAATAAACCAACAACAACAAACAACCTGAGTGGTTAAGATTACTTTATATTAACAAAACTGCATGTTAAGGAAACGCTTCGAAGGTAATCGTGTTTCGTAGGCAACTCCCATTTATTTAAACAATTTTACCATTGATCAGTTTCTCACATATTTATTTTCAAGTAATTGGGAGCCAGACTTGCACTCCACTAATGAGCTCTGCTTGCGAAACTCAGCCAGCCCTTGTGACAACAACTCGCCCCTTCCACAATACCAGTCATGTCCCCCATCCAGTGTATATAAATAGCCGACCCGCTGAACTGTTATCTCAAGGAATCAACAGCCGCTAACATCTCCTCCCACTCAACATATGGTCAGACATTAATCACATATCCATAATTGTCCTCGCAAGGATGCAATATGAATCTGGTACCAAGCTGACAGAAATCAGTCTCCGCTGAAGTTCCCGCTTGTAATACCACAACAATATACTCACAATACACACATCTGGGACTGACATAACACCTTTCACACGGGTCTGCTGAACTAGAGCTCGCAAACATTTAACACAATATTTAAAACCTACGATAGAGCTGAGTACTCTTCGTCACAAATTACATTGCTCCAAAGGCAATAATCACACTGAATCTGATCAATAATAATTTTCAACAACATTTAATTACCCTCCAATCTACTATATAATTATATTAATTCAGTCCTACTTCTGAAACACGACATATCTCCGAGAGACGTTTTTAACCGCACTTCGTAACCTAGGCGAACACGGCCGTTCACATAGATACGTTAGTTAACACAACACAAAGAAAAGAACCTTCCATTAACTACCATTGTGCGAGCTGCTTCCAAACAAAAGTGTGCCAGATCAAAACAAAATATACTACACTAATCACACAAGCAAAGTATTTACAAAAAAAAATGTCCCATAAACCATAAGTTAATTTAATAAATAATAAAATATTATTTGTACTCATCTCGTGTTGTAGTCACCCGTCAAAGAACATCAGACGCCATTCCCCAACTGGATGCTCTTTATCTCATAGCAGCCATCTGGACGGAATGTTGAGACTTCCACACTTCTTCTGCCTTCATCGATGTCATCCTTGCGCTGATACAAAAATTAGGTTATTATACACTTTATGCCTGACTACTAAATTCGCTTGTTCAGGTACTAAATTCCCTGTCACTGTTCGTTGGCGAATTATCGACGCTACTGTCCCTATAACTATAGTACTATGACTATCTATCACTGAATTTACCACTTTATAATGAATCTCTTGTGTCCTCGACACAAATACAAGTCTATCTCTCCAGACGAACAGAATCAAAGTCCTGTGTTCTCGACACACGGAATAAAAGTCATGTCTCCTAGACACACGGAATGAAAGTCTATGTCTTCAGACGAACAGAATAATAATAGTGTGTCCTCAACACACGGAATAAAAGTCAATGTCTTGGCTCTTCGACACACTTATAAATGAACTGGCCCTTGGGTCTAGATGGAGGGGGATTTTATGTAAAAATTTATCGAAGTAATTGTGATACAGGAATGAAATACATATCACTGAACTCGTAATATTGCACAGGTCAAGAATATGCCCATTAATCCTAGAATCGATCGTAGAGATTTTGTCTAGGCGATTTCCCGCGTGAATGCTAGCCACCGCGTACCCCAGCCGGAGTTGGCGCGCAAGTAGGCATTCTCTTCTCATTGGTTCTCCATTTCTCTGTAATTTGGCGGTTTCTAGTAGATCTTGGCGTCTTGGGAGTGTCTATTTTCTTCATCAGCCATTCACGTTACTGCATCATATTTCTTCTAGGCGCGAATATCACAATGAACATACCAGAACCATGTCTCACCGCGCGTCGCTTCTAAAATTGAGGTAGCCACACCTGTCCCTGTGATACATCGCTCTGCTATTTCTTTTCATAGCTCAAGTACTTAGCCTTTTGTTAAACTGTTGCAGGTATGTCCCTACTGTCTCCAACAAATGCTTGAAATTTCCTCATCGCTGTCTGGCTACTTTCATGATGCTGGTTGAAATATTTATTAATTGAAGAAATAAAAAGTAGAATCATTTAACCAACATAGGGTAAAGGGTTCACAACTCTCCCACTCACAAAATTTCGAACTTAGGAATAAAGTCGACAATTTTACAATACTTCCGTAGGCCAATCTGTTTTATTTCCAGAATCACCCCTTTTTCTTACTTGGTCTAGGCGCTCCTGTCTTCAATGGCATTTACTCGTTTTCATATCCTGCTTGTCTCTTCCCCTTCCAATCTTGCGTGACGCTCGATGCCTGCGGCAACACCTTACTCGCCTCGTCAATGTTTGTCAACAACAAGTCTACTTCCTCGTTCATCACGTGCCGTATTCAACTGCTCCCCGTTGACTTTGTTGATAGTAGGACGTCCGTATATTCAAACCGCGTCATTATTTCGGCGCTACCATGGTTCACTTCGACGATATTTCTTTAGGTTGGCAGCGTTGTAAACTGACATTGTTCCTGTGCTCAATTCTTTCACTCTGTAAGCATTATTTCCAAGGTTTCTTACGATAGAATAGGGTCCTATGAATTTTTCGCAGAACTTACTAAAGATTTTCTTTTCTGGGTCCGATATAGCAGGTCGTTTTACCAAAACGAGCTGGTTGACTTCAAGATCACCGTGGAACCTCTTATTCCTTACTCGCCGTAATCTGCGGTCTGCTTGTTTTCTCATGTATTCTCTCGTTCGTTCAATTCTCAGGTCTGGTGCTATCATGGGATCCTGTGGACAGTTAATGATGCTTTTCCACGTTCTTACTGGATACTCGTTCTTGTGTAGGACCATAGGGATTTGTCCTGTTGACTCGTGCCTGGTAGAATTCATGCATGTCTCTACGTCCTTAATTTTATCGACCCATTTGTGGTGTTCGTTCGGAATGAAGATTCTCAAATATGCAGTTACCGATTTAATTACTCTCTCGCTTGGATTTGCTTGGGCATGTCGGATACTGCTTAAAACATGTTTTATACCCATGTCTTCCATTCCTTTCTTGAATTCGGCGCTTGTGAAATAACTGCCGTGATCTGATAATATAAACTCTGGTTTTCCAAGGGTTGGAATAACTCTATTACGAATGCGACTGAGTACCTGCTTCGATGTTGTTTTCTGAATAGGGCATAGTACTACAAACTTAGAAAATACATCAATGCACACTAGCAAATGACGGCAACCTCTCCTTCCCTTCGGAATTGGACCAAGACAGTCCATCGCCAGTAGCTCACATGGTTTCTGAGGTAGCAATGGTCTAGGATATTGCCTCAGTAAATAATTATTTGGCTTTGTTCTCTGACACGGGTCACAAGTTGTAATGACGTCACATAATAGTTGTTCTCATACGTGGCCATGTAAATGTCTCTCCTATTGTCGCTTCGCACTTGTCTAAGCCCACGTGACCGTAACTTTCGTGCGTATGCCATGTCAATCCTCGTTGTAACGATGCAGGTACTAATATGCGTAACTTGGTGTGGTCATTATCTACCCATTTGTGTAGCAAATTGTTGACATAAACATATCTTCCTTCTTTGGCTTTCGCTTCTCGAAATGCAGGTGTTCCTGTAGGTAGTTGCTTTTTGAAGTAATTAATTAATAGCATCATCCATGGTTCCGCTTCCTGTTCTCGCTGTATCTCACGTAACTCCTCCAAGAATTCCCGGTCCTTCGGTGTTAACTCCAAGTGTTGTACCGTCGCTGTTTCTTCATTATCAGGCTCTGGGTTCCTGCTGAGTACATCCGGTATCACGTTCATCTTCCCTGGACAATGTTCAATTTCAATGCTGAACTGCTGAATGTATATAGACCAACGTGTCACACGTTCGCTTGCCATTGACGTCTTAAACAAGAATGTTAGTGCCTTGTGGTCAGTCCTGACAACAATAGGGTAACCATAGATTATTCGTTTCCATTGTTGGAGCGCATGAAGGATGGCCAACAATTCTAGCTCGGTTATAGTGTAGTTGCGTTCGTGCTTACGCAATTTTCGGCTGACAAATGCCAAATATGTTTTGTGCTGCAGGTTCGCTGGATCCTGTTGGTAGAGCATAGCACCTATCCCAATTAGTGAAGCATCCGCTTGGATTATAAATTTGAGCTTGAAATCTGGATATCCTAATTTAATGCAGTTTTCTAATAGCTGTTTTGTTGCTTGGAATGCCTTCTCACATTCCGCGTTCCATGACCATTTGTTATTTTTCTTTAACATTTCTTGCATTGGAGCTACAGTCTCCGTATAACCTGGACAGTTTTCTTTAAAGAATCCCGTTACGCCTAAGAAAGCCCGAATGTGCTTGACTCTCGTTGGTGTAGGGAAATTCTTTATCGCATCAATCTTAGCTGGGTTTGGCATCACTCCCTCCTTGTCAATGACGTGACCCAAATATAATATCTCGCTCTTGAAGAAATGCGATTTCTTCAGGTTTACTTTGAAATTCGATGCTTTTAAGTTGCCCAATACTTTATCTAAATTTTCCATGTGAGTTTCAATGTTGTCGGATGCCAACAGAATGTCGTCAATGTATCGCACCGTCATCTCCTTTACTTCCTCGGTTAGGTTCCGGTCCAGTGCTCGGATTAAAGCGCAGCCCGCTGTTTTGACCCCAAAAGGCATTCTGACGAAACAATATGTCTGGTTATCGAATAAGAAGCCAGTTAGAAGCTGTGACTTCTCATCCAATTCAAGATGATGGAAGGAGCTCGTCAGATCGACTGATGAATAAATGCTCTTGTTTTTAAAGCCTTTTAATACGTCTCTGATAATTGGCGCTCTGTCATACTCAGGAAAAATGAGTCTCATGTTGAGATTTCTGGCATCTAAACAAAGTCTAATGGATCCATTTGGTTTTGTGACTGCCAAAATCGCATTTAGATAAGGTGTAGGTGTCTTCCTTATCACTCCAGCTTCTAACATCTCATCTATAATGATTTTAACTTGACCACGATACTTTTCAGGAATTGGGTATAATCTGCTTTTGAAAGGTGACCAGTCCTCGACTTGCATAGAGTACTTGAAATTTAAAATTTTCCCAGGTACTGTATCAAATACTGTTTTGTGCTTCCTTAACATCTCTTCCAACTGTTTTCTGTGTTCACCCCCAAGTTGAATGTCATTGAGCCGCTCCTGTAGTAACTCTTCAAATTGTGCATCACTGTCATCTCCTTCTGTTAATAAAGACCATATCTCCTGGGATTCTATCTCCTCATCTAGTTCCACAACAGCCCCTTCTACGATGTTATCTTCCGCCTTTCGTACCTCCTCTTCCGTCTCTTCTGATATTGCTTCCAATGCCCAAGAATTTACATCTCTTCCGGTAGTGATTTCATCCATATGCAATCCCACGTTTTTCAGCTGGTCATATTCTCTAAAACTGACTGTATTCTTGTGTAAATCTATCACTGCTTGATAGTCACAAATGAAATTTGCACCAAGAATTATATTGAAATTCATCTTTGCCATGATAATGAATGTCTGCCCAAAATTATGTTCCAATATGTTCAGCTCTAAGTATGCCTGACGTTTACAAGTAACGGTGCGTTCAGGAATAACACCCCTCACTTTGAGCTGTGGTACCGGAATTACAGGAATATTCTGAGTCCGTCCCAACTCTCGAACCAAGGCCTCCGATACTAGACTGATCTGTGACCCTGTATCCAATAAACATCTTATATTAATTCCACCAATCCTTGCGTAAATAATGGGTAATTGCCTAATTTCATCGTTCCGTGGTTTCATCGTCTCCTCCAGGCAATCTTCTGGTAAAGCAATCCATTCTTGTATGTTCGCTACTATCCATCCATCTTCAACTTCCGACCGTTGTGTTTGGAGACTGTCTCCTTGATCCAAAATTAACATTTTTTTTAGCTCCATTTCGACTCCCATCATCCTTCTGTCGCTCATGTCCTTGATATTCCTCTTGTCTCAGTAGACTTCCAGCTTCCTCAGTATGTGTATCTGGGTTCTTTATGTTCCCAATGGCCTTTTCCCATCTTCCTAGCTCTCCACCTTGATTAGCGTGTAACTCCTCTAAGTAATTTTGTGATTGAGCGTGCCTATCATCCCAGTCATCTCGATAGTTACGTTGATCTCCTTGATTTTGATCTCTCCTTCCTTTCCATCGTTGATTGGCATTATAATCACCGTATCTTCCATAAGGCCTGTCATTCCTTCGATTATCACGCCATTGTTGATATCCTCTCTGTTGGTATCTATTGTTGCCCTGGTATCTATTGTTGTAGTAATTTTCGTTACGCTGATATGGTCTGTTTTCCCCTTCTTCCTGGTTTCGCCTAGGTGTGGAGGTGCTCGTATTAGTACCCTGCGTTTTAGTATTTCCTTGTTTTGTTTTTACGACCTCTGTAGTGTTGACTAATTCCAGTTGTCTTCCTCCTCTAAAATGACTATGAGATGTGGTCTCATCGATTTGCCGTAATATCTGCTCTGCATGTAGGGCCGTACTGACGTTTGCTGCGACTAGCACTTGCTGTACATTAACTGGCATTTGCCTTGCTATTGTCATCACCAAATCGGCTTCGTTTAATGGGTAATCCAGATCGCGAAATTTTAGCATTTGCATGTTAAAGAAATCTGAGTATTTTGTCTGCTGAGTTGTTTGGTATTTTCTAGAGTAAAGCTCCATTCTTAAACTCTGTTGTATGGCGGGAGACCAGTATTTGCGCAGAAACGCTAAGTTAAAGTCTGACATGGTTCCAAATGTGTATTTGAAACTTAAAAACCAGGTGAGAACATTCCCTGATAAAAATCTCTCCATCATTCTCAATCTACGTGCTTCAGATACTCCAGTGTCATTAAAATGGTCTTCAATCTCTTTGATAAAGGCCTTAGGTGTTACCCCTGAATTTTCTGTGTATTTCTGCGGCTTGTAGTCATTTGAGCGAATTACTTGAATAAGTTGTGTGGGCTGATGACCGTCCTGTGGTGTTGAGCTTCTATCTACGTTCTTACGAAATCCTTCCGTGTTTGTTGTTAATGGGCTCTCTACTTGATTCTGACTTCCTGCTATGCTGGGTTGGGGACTATGTGAGTCATCCTGCTTGTCTTTCAATGCTCCCGTTTTAAATATAGACGATTGTTCTAATGAGCGAAGTTCGGCTTTAATGATCCTGTCTGTCTGCTCTTTAAGTCTATTTTTTACCTCTTGCTCCAAAGCTTGAATACGCGTGTGGTTTTCGCCTGCTGTTTTGATAATGGTGGATCTTTCCTCCTTAGAATCAATATTCATTTTCTTCCAATCTTTCCTGATCTGTTCTTTAATCGTGCTTATTTTTTCTTCAATTTGGCTCTTATTTTCATCCTGATTATTTTCTATCTGGCTCAGCCTTTCGTCTAATGTACTCTTAAATTGTTCTTGTTCCGTTTCTAGGCTTTTCCACTGTTCCGCTGATTTTATCTCTAGACGGTCCATATCTTTAATTATGCCTGATATGTTCTCATCTACTGCTGATATTTGTTGTTGAATGACCCTGCCACTTTTCTCCATCTCCTTAAATCGTCCTTCCAACTTATCTTGAGCTATTTTGACCTCGCTTGTATTCATTGTGCATGCTATTTCAATCTGCTCTAATTTAGCTAACACCGTTTCATCGAGAATGCTAAGTTTTTTATCGAAAATACTCTCCATTTGTTTAATCTGCTCTAATTGTTTCTCATTATTTTTGCTTACATCAAGGGCCAGTAATATCATCTGTTGGTTTGTGTGCTCTTTCATCTCTGCGGTTAACGAAGCTAATTGGTTCGTGTTTTTATTATTTTGCGCCTCTCACTGTGAATTTATAGTGTCATTAATTTCACTCTTTAATAACCTAGCTTGTTCCGCCTGATATTCATTTTGTTCAATTCTACTGTTATTTAACTGTGTCCGCAATGATTCACTTTGTTCTAACAGTTTAGCATTTAGCGATTCACTTTGTTCTGACAGTTTAGTACTTAGCGATTCACTCTGCTCAGATAATTTGTTTATAGATTGACTCTGTTCTGATAATTTAGTGTTTATTTGTTCGGATAACTTCGTGTTCAGCGATTCACTCTGTTCTAACATGCTAGTGTTTATTTGTTCAGATAATTTTGTATTCAACGCTTCACTTTGCTCTGCTAATTTAGTATCCAACAATTCCTGAGTTCTCCTCGCCGCACTTTCAATGATCTCCTGGATCTGCGCCACCGTTGCCATGTTTTACAATATATATGAGACATATGGGAAATGGCCTACGCCAATGCCCTTTGACACGCACATAAATCCAATGCACATTTAATTTCTTTATTCTACTCAGTTCATTTATTTTTACCTTTAACCCCATTAGTTGATTGCATCTCTGAGTAGTTCTAGTTTTACTCAATTTAATTTTAACCCCAAGCACATATTTAGTCATTAAACAGTTATCCTGATCTGATATTAACACTGACTAATTAACAAAGTATTAATTGTCATTTTAGGCTACAGCCTCCTAATATTTCCATGAGTTTGACTTTCTACACAAATCTAGTTTTAACTTTATCATTGGGCGCCCGGTATCACATCTTAATTTTACTTTAATTTAAAAGACAACAACGTGAACCGTATTTTACTTTGCAAACTCCTGATTTTAATTTATCTTTCACACATTTGGCGGTATCCACTTCGCCTCAACTACTTTTAATAAAATATCACTTCCCGGTGATTAAATACTGTCATATCTGCCTGCACTTGCGGCATGCCAGTTTTACTCAAATACGCCACTATTGACATGTGTAATCTCCCCGTTACACCACAGTGAATAGCCCCACCGTTGGCCGCCAGTTTTCACCTATGAACCCTTCAGAATAGCAGTGTTTAATGCAAGAATCTTAGATCAAGGGGTCGCGTTCAGTTCATAGTGTGGTGTTTACGTCCGCCAAACTACGTGCTTTTCTGAGGCAAGGGTTATAGGATGAAAACTATAACTAAGATAGAAAGGAGACAAAACGTAAGATAATAACAAGATTTAATAACTAATTTGTGCATAAAAGAATAAAACAAACAAAAATAAACAAAATCCTCCCTGAATTTTTCCCCTGACATGAATATTTATCACTTTGAGGAGTCAAACAGATCTCCCCTTTTCTAATAAAATATGGATCCAAGTTCCACTATCTTGCATGTGAATTTATGTTCGCGTGATGACTATCTACGAGAAATGAGTACTTGGATGATCATTCGTTCACAACGGGTTAACAGCCACGGTGCTCACGAACAATCATCTCGTAAATCAACTTCTATGGCTATGGGCATAACATTAATAAAAATCCTTAAATCTAACTCTGACACACATATTACAACTCTACTATTTACAGGCATCTCTCTGAGACCCTTATTAGTGTGGTGACACACTTATCCAAATGAGCTGCCACAATGGCCAGATACTCAACAACAAGGAAAAACAGCGCCGCACGTGACTCACCGGTCACTGACATGGAAAATACACATAGAATAAACCAACAACAACAAACAACCTGAGTGGTTAAGATTACTTTATATTAACAAAACTGCATGTTAAGGAAACGCTTCGAAGGTAATCGTGTTTCGTAGGCAACTCCCATTTATTTAAACAATTTTACCATTGATCAGTTTCTCACATTTATATTTATTTTCAAGTAATTGGGAGCCAGACTTGCACTCCACTAATGAGCTCTGCTTGCGAAACTCAGCCAGCCCTTGTGACAACAACTCGCCCCTTCCACAATACCAGTCATGTCCCCCATCCAGTGTATATAAATAGCCGACCCGCTGAACTGTTATCTCAAGGAATCAACAGCCGCTAACATCTCCTCCCACTCAACATATGGTCAGTCAATAATCACATATCCATAATTGTCCTCGCAAGGATGCAATATGAATCTGGTACCAAGTTGACAGAAATCAGTCTCCGCTGAAGTTCCCGCTTGTAATACCACAACAATATACTCACAATACACACATCTGGGACTGACATAACACCTTTCACACGGGTCTGCTGAACTAGAGCTCGCAAACATTTAACACAATATTTAAAACCTACGATAGAGCTGAGTACTCTTCGTCACAAATTACATTGCTCCAAAGGCAATAATCACACTGAATCTGATCAATAATAATTTTCAACAACATTTAATTACCCTCCAATCTACTATATAATTATATTAATTCAGTCCTACTTCTGAAACACGACATATCTCCGAGAGACGTTTTTAACCGCACTTCGTAACCTAGGCGAACACGGCCGTTCACATAGATACGTTAGTTAACACAACACAAAGAAAAGAACCTTCCATTAACTACCATTGTGCGAGCTGCTTCCAAACAAAAGTGTGCCAGATCAAAACAAAATATACTACACTAATCACACAAGCAAAGTATTTACAAAAAAATATGTCCCATAAACCACAAGTTAATTTAATAAATAATAAAATATTATTTGTACTCATCTCGTGTTGTAGTCACCCGTCAAAGAACATCAGACGCCATTCCCCAACTGGATGCTCTTTATCTCATAGCAGCCATCTGGACGGACTGTTGAGACTTCCACACTTCTTCTGCCTTCATCGATGTCATCCTTGCGCTGATACAAAAATTAGGTTATTATACACTTTATGCCTGACTACTAAATTCGCTTGTTCAGGTACTAAATTCCCTGTCACTGTTCGTTGGCGAATTATCGACGCTACTGTCCCTATAACTATAGTACTATGACTATCTATCACTGAATTTACCACTTTATAATGAATCTCTTGTGTCCTCGACACAAATACAAGTCTATCTCTTCAGACGAACAGAATCAAAGTCCTGTGTTCTCGACACACGGAATAAAAGTCATGTCTCCTAGACACACGGAATGAAAGTCTATGTCTTCAGACGAACAGAATAATAATAGTGTGTCCTCAACACACGGAATAAAAGTCAATGTCTTGGCTCTTCGACACACTTATAAATGAACTGGCCCTTGGGTCTAGATGGAGGGGGATTTTATGTAAAAATTTATCGAAGTAATTGTGATACAGGAATGAAATACATATCACTGAACTCGTAATATTGCACAGGTCAAGAATATGCCCATTAATCCTAGAATCGATCGTAGAGATTTTGTCTAGGCGATTTCCCGCGTGAATGCTAGCCACCGCGTACCCCAGCCGGAGTTGGCGCGCAAGTAGGCATTCTCTTCTCATTGGTTCTCCATTTCTCTGTAATTTGGCGGTTTCTAGTAGATCTTGGCGTCTTGGGAGTGTCTATTTTCTTCATCAGCCATTCACGTTACTGCATCATATTTCTTCTAGGCGCGAATATCACAATGAACATACCAGAACCATGTCTCACCGCGCGTCGCTTCTAAAATTGAGGTAGCCACACCTGTCCCTGTGATACATCGCTCTGCTATTTCTTTTCATAGCTCAAGTACTTAGCCTTTTGTTAAACTGTTGCAGGTATGTCCCTACTGTCTCCAACAAATGCTTGAAATTTCCTCATCGCTGTCTGGCTACTTTCATGATGCTGGTTGAAATATTTATTAATTGAAGAAATAAAAAGTAGAATCATTTAACCAACATAGGGTAAAGGGTTCAATTATAATAAAAAATCTTAAACATTTCTAGAATTTCAAGTCGAACTTAATCACACAGGCTGAATGCAAGTTTAAACTAATAGTTGAATACAAATCATGTATTAATGAATTAACATTAACGTTGTTTGAATAAAGTGGAAACTCAAATTTCGCAGAACAAAATCCAGCCGCCTAGCAGATTTTTTTCAAAACGGAAACTACCTCTGTACTGGTGACTTCAATTTCCCGGTGAATATTCAGTGCTGCTAGTCCAGTCTGCACCCATGGTATTCCTAAGATATGTTTTCAGCCGACGTAGTGTAGAAAATGACCTCTCAGCAGTGCTTGTAGTCACAGGGATGGTACACAAAATTCTCAACAATGTGTGGATATTAGGAAACAAGTCCTTGTCACATAGATTCAACACATTGATTGCGTTTTTAGGGATAATAGCGTGGGTCTTGAAGTTCTTGTGCCACAGTTAAAACTCAGCCATAAACAGGCCTTTGTTGTTTCCTCCACTTTCAATTATGTCATTCTTATAAAAATTACACAGCTGTAAGAAATCAAGTTGCATTTTTTCTTGGAAGGTTCCTTTATGCGTATGTGATGCATTGGCTGATGGCAGTAAGCACTCAAAACTCTTTAATAAGTCCTTATGCTTCATGAATCGCGATTCCAATGAAATAATGAATGAGTCAATCCAAGGGATGAAAACAGATCTTTTGTAGTATAATTCTGAAGTTTCTGCTGGAATGTTGCTTCTGTTCAGTTGTCTTCCAACTGTTCGAGGCATAGAAATTATTGAACCGCAGTTATTAGCAATTTTGGTAGCTTCTTCAAACAACGAGTGAAATTCTTGATCTGCATTTTTTCTTAGAGATTTTAAGCTTTCAATCACAGTTTCAGCGTGTGTAATTGCAGACGATAAATCTAAATCAGTTCCCTGAAGCTTTTTGCTTAGGTTTACTGTGTAACCTAGCAGTTTTTCTGATGCCATGAGAGAAATTATAAATTCACCTTGACTCCTATCATTCCAGTTTTTAATCTCCTCTAACGCTACTTCAAGAGGTTGCAGCAGTTCTTTCATAACAAAATTAGCATCGTGCCTTTGTACCCCTCTCGTTGGACAAAGCTGCAGGAGTTTTTTCTTGTTGGTTTCTAGATTTACCTCAGATTCAAGGCACTGTTTTAAAACTGCTTGTCTTTTAGGAGTGTTAAAAAAATCCCACAACTTCTCCACTATTCCAAAGCAGTTCCTGATTGATACAACCTCAGACGCGGTCGACAATGCCAGGTTAAGGCTATGAGAAGCGCAATGCACGTATATTGCTGTGGGGTGAGCTTCTTGGATGCACGTTTGAGCCCCTTTAAACTTTGCACTCATGGCAGCCGCCCCATCGTACCCCTGGCCACGTAGGTTATTTATGTCTATATTACTGTCATCAAGACCTTTAATCAATGTTTTTGCCAATACGCTACCCGTAGTAGAGGTTAGAGGCATGAACTTCAAAAATTGCTCACATATTTCATTACCATTTAAAGTATTTGGCGTTACATAACGTAAACACAAAGAAAACTGTTCAACAGTTGAAATATCAGATGTTTTATCTGCGAGAACACTAAAAAACTTAGCTTCTTTTACTTTACTTGCTATTTTTTCAGTTATTATTTAGTTACAAGCATCGATGACTTGATTTTGAAAATTCCAACTTATATAGGTCGCATTTTTGCCACATGATCCAAAGTGATCTTTCAAATTGTTGTCACCTGCTTCAATTTTAGCTCTGAGCAAAGCTCTTAAGTTCCCCTCATTTTCAAATGGTTTGCTGTCGATTTGAAACTGACCATAATCTCTATGGCCCCTAGGGGCGATATTTTGCCTGCCACACAAAATTATAGTTTCTATTATTGGAATTATTCTTTTCACATTATTTTGGGCTTGGACGTCTTTTCCTTTATCAAGAGATTTGTCGATCGGTTTCATTCGGTAGTCCATAACTCTTTTAAAGGTAGCTGCGCTTACACATGAGTCTTTATGATACTGCGAGTTTGCATGCTTTTTAAACTTTTCTAGTGCTTTTTTCCAGTTACAAAAAATCTTCTTCAACAAGTTGTCCAGTATGTTGAGCGTTACTCTTACCTACTTAAAAAAAAAAAAAAAAAAAAAAAGATGCATACAATGGACACAGTATGCAGTCTTCAATTCCAGAATACGAAAGCCAGGTATATTTCTTTAGCCATGAAAACGAAAATCTTCGTTGTTGGTTCCCATGCGATCTAAAAGGAAAGTTAAAGTTGCTCTGAGGAACCCATTTGTCATTTAAAACTTTGAACTTTTCATTGTCCGTCAACACTTTGTTTTTAAATAAACCAATGTCCAAATCCATGTTATGTTTACTTACAACGGCCTTAGGCCTGCTCACATTTGCCTCTAAGCCCTCCTATGACGAACAACTTGGCTGTTTTTCTATGCTTGCAGTCCTTGTTAACAGTTCCTTACTCGTTGAAGGATTGCCACATTCACTAACACTAACCACATCATATTTATTTATTTTTAACGGTTTAAAGTAGTTTTGCATGTTTGACTTTCTTTTGTCTCCCATTACTACTAGTCCAATTGGACACACTACGAACACCAACTGCCAATAGAAAATACAAACACAACAACAATCAACGAATGAACTTTTACAAACACCACTACTGACAATACGTTGGGGAGAGAAATTTTCACCGCTGTCCCACGCGCATCTTGCTCCGAGCATATAAACGACAACCACCGGAAATATCCGATCGTGTTATGTTTACAATATATATTATTATCACTGAAGTGTTGCATAAATATAGGCCTAACATAATTCTGTTTTAAACCAGTAGAAAATCGCAAAATGTTCCAACGTTCCAACACTAAATATTCTGGAGCCCGTTAAGCAATCAATTTTCTTGAAAGATATCATCAATGTTTTTAAAGTGTTCCCAGGTTTTAGGGGGGGGGGGGGGCTTAAGCCCCCAAAGCCCCCCCCCCCCCTTGGGTGCGCCCCTGTGTGTGTGTGTGTGTGTGTGTAAATCGCTTGTAAACTAAAGATTGTTCATGTGACTTTACTAAAATTTAATTCATATGTATTTGTTGATATGGAAGTCTCAACATCCAGTCATGGCAAGCCATGTGTCTTCTATAAAGGATATACATATACAGGGGCGCACCCAGACTTTTGTTTTGGAGGGGGCTTTCCTCAATAACATGATTTCAGCTATGGAAAGTGAATGTGTCCATTATTAGTCTTGTATGTAAATATGTATATATGAGACCATATACATAAAAAGAAATTCTATAAGATCAAACATACTGTAGAATGCTCTGTTAAAACCAATACAAAAGATGTTATTAGACTGGAGATTATTTAAACAAAATGTGCATTGGTTTTATACAAATTTTAGTTACAGTACCATTGAGCTAAGGTTATGCAAGTAATAAAAAGGAACAGCATGATTTTTATCAAGAATTAACTTTTGATCACGATCAGAGTGATAACGACTGGATTGCTCTGCTCACTATTATAACTATATATCCAGCTACCAGGATCGTCAGATTGATGTGTAACATCAATTATCTGCAATCATTTACTAAGTTTTGAGTTGTTTATACCAAGAACTAGTACGGTATAGGTTTTAGGAAATTATTAATAACATTTTGATTTTGAATACGTAAATTTAATTGGAACTAAAAATTACATTTTAAAAGTTACGAGATGTAATTGTATACCATAGTGTTATGGATTGTAACAAATATTTTATGTACTGAACGTGAAAATATATAAGTTATTTAAATTTTCCTTAATAACTAACATTATAATAAAAAACTTGAACATTTCTAGAATTTCAAGTTGAATTTAATTACACAGACTGAATGCAAGTTTAAACAGATAGTTGAATACAAATCATGTATTAATGAATTAACATTAACATTGTTTGAATAAAGTGGAAACTCAAATTTCACAGAACAAAATCCAGCCGCCTAGCAGATTTTTAGCCTACTTTCGATTTTTGCAAAAAATGAAAGTAGACTTATGAGATCAACACAGGGCGAAAAAAGTGTGTCTGTCTGTGTGTGTGTATGTGTGTGTGTGAGTCTGTGTGTGTGTGTGTATGTGTGTGTGTGAGTCTGTGTGTGTGTGTGTCTGTGTGTGTGTGAGTGTGTGTACTCTGAATGTCTGTCCCCCCCTATCAATTCGAACACGGTGAATGCGAATTGAACTAAATTTGGTACAAAGGTAGCACTAGCAAAGGACACCTCAGTGTCATGTTTTATATCGCCGCCATCTTGACGGAAACGTAATGGCGGCCACACAAATGTTCAAAGTTTAAATCAAATTACGACTAACCTAATCATCCGATCTCTACCAAATTTTGCAACAACATACCTTTATGGGGGGAACATCCTTTGACCAAACCAATAGGTCATCAGCGTAATAGTTTGCGAATGGCGGCCATCTTTGTGTGAAAATCGATTCCCCCTATTAATTCGAACACGGTGCAACCGAATGGAACGACATTTGGTACAGAGGTAGTACTAACAAAAGGCACCTCAGTGTCATGATATATTTCGCCGCCATCTTGACGGAAACGTAATGGCGGCCACACAAATGTTCAAAGCTTAAATCAAATTACGACTAACCTAATCATCCGATCTCTACCAAATTTTTCATCAACATACCTTTATAGGGGGAGCATCCTTTGACCATACCAATAGGCCATCAGCGTAATAGTTTGCGGATGGCGGCCATCTTTGTGTGAAAATTGATTCCCCCTATTAATTCGAACACGGTGCAACTGAATGTAACGAAATTTGGTACAGAGGTAGTACTAACAAAAGGCACCTCAGTGTCATGTTTTATATCGCCGCCATCTTGACGGAAACGTAATGGCGGCCACACAAATGTTCAAAGCTTAAATCAAATTACTATTAACCTAATCATCCGATCTCTACCAAATTTTGCAACAACATACCCTTATAAAGGAAACATACTTTGACCAATCTAATAGGTTATTAGCTTAATAGTTTGCGGATGGCGGCCATCTTTATGTCAAAATTGATTCCCCCCATTAATTCGAACACGGTGGAACCGAATGGAACGAAATTTGGTACAGAGGTAGCACTGGCAAAGGGCACCTCAGTGTCATGTTTTATATCGCCGCCATCTTGACAGAAACGTAATGGCGGCCACAGGAATGTTCAAAGCTTAAATCAAATTACGATTACCCTAATCATCCGATCTCTACCAAATTTTGCAACTACATACCTTTATGGAGGGAGCATCCTTTGACCAATCTAATAGGTCATTCGCCTAATAGTTTGCTGATGGCGGCCATCTTTGTGTCAGAATCGATTCCCCCTATTAATTCAAACACGGTGAAACCGAATGGAACGAAATTTGGTACAGAGATAGCACTAGCAAAGGGCACCTCAGTGTCATGATTAATATCGCCGCCATATTGACAGAAACGTAATGGCGGCCACACAAATGTTTAAAGCTTAAATCAAATTACGACTAACATAACCATCCGATCTCTACCAAACTTTGCAACAACATACCTTTATGGAGGGAGCATCCTTTGACCAATCTAATGGGTCATTAGCCTAATAGTTTGCGGATGGCGGCCATCTTTATGTCAAAATTGATTCCTCCTATTAATTCGAACACGGTGGAACCGAATGAACGAAATTTGGTACAGAGATAGCACTAGCAAAGGGCACCTCAGTGTCATGTTTTATATCACCGCTATCTTGACGGAAACGTTATCGTGGCCACCCAAATGTTAAAAGCTAAAATGTAATTACGACCAACCTAATAATCTAGTCTCTACCAAATTTTGCAATACCATATCTTTATGTGGGAAACATATTCTGACCAAACTGCAAGAACATCAGCCCAATAGTTTGCAGATGGTGGCCAAGTATGTGTGCAAATCGATTCCCCCTATCAATTCAAACGCGGTGAAACCGAATTGAACGAAATTTGGTACAGAGGTAGCACTAGCAAAGGGCACCTCATATTCATGTTTAATATCCCTATAGCACGTTGAATTTCAACAAGCTACTACAACCAACATTCAATCATACTCCTTGAAAAGGACAAAGAGTTATAACAATACCCATGCATTTAGGAGAAAGTAGGCTATATGTTCTTTACTGAACATCTTGTTTTCAAAACGGAAACTACCTCTGTACTGGTGACTTCAATTTCTCGGTGAATATTCAGTGCTGCTAGTCCAGTCAGCCTGTCTGCACCCATGGTATTCCTAAGATATGTTTTCAGCCGACGTAGTGTAGAAAATGACCTCTCAGCAGTGCTTGTAGTCACAGGGATGGTACACAAAATTCTCAACAATGTGTGGATATTAGGAAACAAGTCCTTGTCACATAGATTCAACACATCGATTGCGTTTTTAGGGATATTAGCGTAGGTCTTGAAGCTCTTGTGCCACAGTTCAAACTCAGCCATAAGCAGGCCTTTGTTGTTTCCTCCACTTTCAATTATGTCATTCTTATAAAAATTACACATCTGTAGGAAATCAGGTTGCATTTTTTCTTGGAAGGTTTCTTTATGTGTATGTGATGCATTGGCTGATGGCAGTAAGCACTCAAAACTCTTTAATAAGTCTTTATGCTTGATGAATCGAGATTCCAATGAAATAATGAAAGAGTCAATCCAAGGGATGAAAACAGATCTTTTATAGTATAATTCTGGAGTTTCTGCCGGTATGTTGCTTCTGTTCAGTTGTCTTCCAACTGTTCGAAGCATCGAAATTGTTGAACCGCAGTTATTAGCAATTTTGGTAGCTTCTTCAAACAACGAGTGAAATTCTTGATCTGCATTTTTTCTTAGAGATTTTAAGCTTTCAATCACAGTTTCAGCGTGTGTAATTGCAGATGATAAATCTAAATCAGTTCCCTGAAGCTTTTTGCTAAGGTTTACTGTGTAACCAAGCAGTTTTTCTGATGCCATGAGAGAAATTATAAATTCACCCTGACTTAAGGAGTTTAGTAGTATTAGAGTTCCTGAAGAAGATTCCCTATCATTCCAGTTTTTAATCTCCTCTAACGCTACTTCAAGAGGTTGCAGCAGTTCTTTCATAACAAAAATAGCATCGTGCCTTTGAACCCATCTCGTTGGACAAAGCTGCAGGAGTTTTTTCTTGTTGGTTTCAAGATTTACCTCAGATTCAATGCACTGTTTTAAAACTGCTTGTCTTTTAGGAGTGTTAAAAAAATCCCACAACTTCTCCACTATTCCAAAGCAGTTCCTGATTGATACAACCTCAGACGCGGTCGACAAAGCCAGGTTAAGGCTATGAGAAGCGCAATGCACGTATATTGCTGTGGGGTGAGCTTCTTGGATGCACGCTTGAGCCCCTTTAAACTTTGCACTCATGGCAGCCGCCCCATCGTACCCCTGGCCACGTAGGTTATTTATGTCTATATTACTGTCTTCAAGACCTTTAATCAATGTTTTTGCCAATACGCTACCCGTAGTAGAGGTTAGAGGCATGAACTTCAAAAATTGCTCACATATTTCATAACCATTTAAAGTATTTGGGGTTACATAACGTAAACATAAAGAAAACTGTTCAACAGTTGAAATATCAGATGTTTTATCTGCGAGAACACTAAAAAACTTAGCTTCTTTTACTTTACTTGCTATTTTTTCAGTTATTATTTGGTTACAAGCATCGATGACTTGATTTTGAAAATTCCAACTTATATAGGTCGCATTTTTGCCACATGACCCAAAGTGATCTTTCAAATTGTTGTCACCTGCTTCAATTTTAGCTCTGAGCAAAGCTCTTAAGTTCCCCTCATTTTCAAATGGTTTGCTGTCGATTTGAAACTGACCAAAAATCTCTATGGCCCCTAAGGGCGATATTTTGCCTGCCACACAAAATAACAGTTTCTATTATTGGAATTATTCTTTTCACATTATTTTTGGCTTGGACGTCTTTTCCTTTATCAAGAGATTTGTCAATCGGTTTCATTCGGCAGTCCATAACTCTTTTAAAGTCAGCTGCGCTTAAACATGAGTCTTTATGATACTGCGAGTTTGCATGTTTTTCAAACTTTTCTAGTGCTTTTTTCCAGTTACAAAAACCTTCTTCAACAAGTTGTCCAGTATGTTGAGCGTTACTCCTACCTACTTCTTTTTTTAAAAAAGGCATACAATGGACACAGTATGCAGAGTCTTCAATTCCAGAATACGAAAGCCAGGTATATTTCTTTAGCCATGGAAACGAAAATTTTCGTTGTTGGTTCCCATGCGATCTAAAAGGAAAGTTAAAGTTGCTCTGAGGAACCCATCTGTCATTCAAAACTTTGAACTTTTCATTGTCCGTCAACACTTTGTTTTTAAATAAACCAATGTCCAAATCCATGTTATGTTTACTTACAACGGCCTTAGGCCTGCTCACATTTGCCTCTGAGCTCTCCTCTGACGAACAACTTGGCTGTTTTTCTATGCTTGCAGTCCTCGTTAACAGTTCCTTACTCGTTGAAGGATCGCCACATTCACTAACACTAACCGCATCATATTTATTGATTTTTAACGGTTTAAAATAGTTTTGGATGTTTGACTTTCTTTTGTCTCCCATTACGACTAGTCCAATTGGACACACTACGAACACCAATAGCCAATAGAAAATACAAACACAATAACAATCATCGAATCAACTTTTACAAACACCACTACTGACTTGACGCCTGACACAGAGCACAGCACAATACCTTGGGGAGAGAAATTTTCACCGCTGTCCCACGCGCATCTTGCTCCGAGCATAGTTACGACAACGGACGGAAATATCCGATCGTGTTGTGTTTACAATATATATTACTAGCGAACCCGTGCGAGAAATCTCGCATGTTCATAAACCACACTTTTCCCAATAGGTTTTGCAAATCGTACACTTCTTACAAAAATTGATATTTAAGAAATTTAGAATGCAATTTGTCAATGATTAAGTGTGCTGTAACACTCATTGGTTATTCGATATTTATGAAACCATACTATGTGTGTACTCATTCCTTTGATTTAGGCAACTGTTTCTGAAATCCATGCAAAATTATAAAGCAAAGACCTCAATTTTAAAATGACATGAAACGGGTGTCACAGCGACCAAAATGTAAAGTAAACAGCAATTATGGAGCGTATTTTCATACATCAACAGTAGCTGCAAATCGCACACTTCGTACATTTTTTAAAGAAATTAGTGATATTTATGGAATTAGAGTGCAATTCGTCATTGCTAATGTCTATTCTCTTTCATTTGAATGCTCATTTTCACAATCGGTCGCTTGTGAGCGCTGCAGGAGGGATATATACTAGGCCTACTGAAATAATATAGGCGAATATGATTATCACTCAAGTGTTGCTTAAATATAGGCCTAACATAATTCTATTTTAAACAGTAGAAAATCGCAAAATGTTCCAACACTAAACATTCTGGAACCCGTTATGCAATCAATTTTCTTGAAAGATATCATAAATGTTTTTAAAGTGTTCCCAGGTTTTGGGGGGGGGCTTAAGCCCCCAAAGCCCCCCCCTGGGTGCGCCCCTGTACATATATTGTAAAAACAACCAATAAAGATGGAACTGTTATTTGGCGATGTTCAAAACAACGATCCAAAAAGTGTCGAGGAATGATTAAAACAAAAGACTCCAACGTACTTACTTCAAAAGAACATCATTGTGAATCTCAAATTAATACACATTTAAATACGCAAAATACTCTAACCATGGTAAAAAAAAAGCAAGTCCAAGAAAAATATATTGCTGCTCAAGATAGTGCATTGTTTGTTAAAAAGCATTTATCATCACCCCAAAAAGTCATGTTAGGACAGATGTCAACGTTCAAAAAACCCTTAACACTATCAAAAGCAACGCAGACTGTAAAAGAGGTCCCTGTGGAAAACAAACGAGAGGAATTGGATAGTTCTAGTGATGTTGAGAATGATAATGATGATAATGATGGTGACAATGACTATAATAATTTTGATGATAATATTCATAATGATGATGATAATTATGAAAAAGAAGAGGATGAGGGTTTTATGTCTATAAAACCATTGCGGGTTCCCCAGTTTTTAAGAACAAGAGTACCTGGAGAAAGTTATAAAAGGATTTACAACAAGCGTTGTGTTTAAATATCTATATCGAACAATGGTAAAGGGATAGAGAGTTGAATTCAGTGTGTAACTATTATAAAATGAAATTAATAAAAATATTGTATGAGTATTGTCTGTTTTCCTTAATTGCTATCCCCATGTCCTACTATTAATACAATTGTTAACCATCAACAGTCTCTGACTATGTTCAGAAAGAGAGTGGCCTTAAACAATACAATATATCTATGGTTTGTGTACCGAGTATCATAATAATACAGTGTGGCCAAGCCATGTTAAGGCAATAGTTATGTCAAGTAAGGGATTCGAACCCTTGTTTCCTTATACAGGAAATTTGATCTTAAGTCAAACACCTTAACCACTCGGCCAACCTGATAGTTACAAATTTAATTAGTCTTGTGGACTTGAGTGTTTACAAAACCGTTTCCAGTATACATTGACTAAACCACTTGCTTGTTTTGAAATATAGATTTTGTTTTGTTTTACCATAACATTGCAGTTATGAGTATTGTGAACTGGGTGTTTAATATAGGGTTAAAGGCATTTTAAAATCATTTTAGAAAAGCTCTTAGGTATCGTGTCATGGGTTTTAGCAATGCATTACTGTTCGTTACACAACATTATTTTGGTGAACTTACATGTTGTAGTTTGAGTCTTTAGTCTTTTGACTGGTTTGATGCAGATCTCAACGCCTATCTGTCCCGAGCTAATCGTTTCATCTCTATATAGCTACCACACACTACATTCAAGGCTATCTGTTTAACATATTCTTGGTCTACTCCTACAGTTCTTGTCCTCGAACCTTTCTTCCATAACTAAGTTTGCTATTCCTGGGTGTCTTAGTATGTGTCCTACCAACATATCTCTTTTCTTCATTAACAGTCGCCAGAAACATCTCTTCTCCCCCACTCGTCTTAATACCTCTTTGTTTGTAACCCTATTTACCCATCTAATCTTCATCATTCTCTTGTACGAGTAACACCACATTTCAAACACTTCAATTCACCACTTTTTTGCTACACCAATTGTCTAAGTTTTACTTTCATAGAGTGTCACGCTCCAGACAAAGACCTTCAAAATGACTTCCTAATACCTAAATCTATATTCAACGTCAACAGATTCTGTAGAAATGCTTTCCTTGTCTGAGCTACATAAGAATCCTAATCGTCTCTGGTATAATGTCTTGTTTAGCAAACATAGTCGCTCAGTAGGTCAAAGCATTTTTTGCATATAACCCAAAATAGCAAACAGTTTTTCTAAAACCCTACTCACTGGTCAATAACAAGCTGAGTCGCCAAATTGTTTCGTTGGTAGTTAACTCATGTCTGGTTAATCAATTCCTTTCATATCGTTATCAGATTGTTGTAGTGAGGGCTGGCGAATAACGTCAGTTCAACACACTGCTTTACACATAAATGTAGTTAGGCCCTTTAGCATAATTTGAATAAATACATGGGTCAGTCCATAGGGATCAGGCCGAAGGGACCGGTCCAAAGGGATCAGTCCTAAGGGACTCATCAACAAGGACTCCTCCACAAGGACTCGTCCACAAGGACCTGTCCACAAGGACCTGTCCACAAGGACTCGTCAACAAGGACTCGTCCACAAGGACCTGTCAACAAGGACTAGTCCACACGGACTCATCCACAATGACTCGTCAACAAGGACTCGTCCACAAGGACCTGTCAACAAGGACCCGTCCACAATGACCTGTCCACAAGAACCCGTTAGGTTGGGTTAGGTTAGGTTACACTACAGCTGCCATCTTTAAAAATCCCGCCCTCTTACAAAAGCCATGAGTGGGCATGCGTAAAAAACAAAAACAAGCATGTTAATTCATAGTGGCTATCCACCGAACACATGCACTTTATGTAGAACAACGTTTCATTCCATATTGGCATTCAAACTCTCACATGTTGCACTTGGAAAGAGAGATTCTCTAAAAAAAATTACAATTTCACCCCCTAGTAGGGGTTGGTTTTATTTTGGGGTTGAAATATGTTGTCCATTGGAAAGGGGGTATCAGCCCGAGTTCAATGACACCTCATTCGTCAAAATTCGACCATGCGTTCGAGAGATATCGCGCCGCCACCATCTTGTGAGGTGGGGAGGTGGAGATGGGTATAGAACTGTCACAAAACCACTACTTCGGTTATTTATTTATGTAGCAGTGTTAGTGTAAGTTTAAGCTTAGGTTCGTGTTCATAGGCTAGAGTGAATTAGATCAAGGTTACAGTAGCTTTCTTTTCGCTTGCGAGTGGTGAAGTTTTAAAGGATGAATTCTCATAGAGGTAGACCGAGGATACATCCAGTTTGGGAATTGTCAAGACCTGGTCGAGGTGTGCCTATTGGAAGCCATGGAAGGAAAATGATTAACGTATCGTCGATGAGAAATCATCTTAAACAAAAACGAAACAATGCATGATTAAAACGCATTGTTCACTATAAATAATCATATCATGTAAAATAAAACAATGTTTCTGTACAGTACATTTTCAAAATCAAGAAACTGTTTTTCCAACTTACCTAATAAGATGATTTATTGGATGAGGAATATGTTCTCTAATGAAGATTCAGCTGGTTGAACTAGTTCGCTCGAGTCGTCTACACGTGTATCGCACGAACAAGTGAAAATCGGATGTAGAACTATCGCAGTTATCTCTAACCTTAGCCTCCAATAATGGAAAGCCTGCCCAATAGCCTCTGGGAGCTCTCCACCCTGCAGATGCCATGTTTGCCACTAGAGGCGCTGCATTCCTCCCTACAAGATCAGTTCAGTTTGGCGTTATTTATACGCATTGTGTACGCACGAATCAAGTTATGTTACTGAAATAGGACCATTGTATTACGATGGTATACTGTTGCATCCCGTTTTGTAAACAAGGCTCTAGAAATAATGTTACTGGAACTAGTTTTCATGAATTTCCTCATCGAGAGCCAATTAGGAAATTATGGATTAAAGCAATAAGCAGACAAGGTATTTAGTCTACCATGTGACTGAAAATTACGTGATCTTGTATTATTGCTCCAGTTGTGATGATGATAATCTCCTGACCACCTCGTCATGAAGTGGCTAGGATTCTTGGCTGTCGCCCCCAGAGATCCATGTTTGAATCCAGGATCTACCAAGAAATTTCATTCTGGTCTGAGAGCTGCAACGGGGTACACTCAGCTTCATGAGGTAAAATTGAGAAGAGGTGGGTTAGATTCCCATCTCATCCTTCCTGGAAATGGTCTTATGTGGTTTCTCACTTAAGGTCACTTTCCAAATCATCACCGGAATTACAAATGCACACGCCGCAATGACACAGGATAGCAGACACGGGGCTAAATGACCAAATTTCTATGACGAGAGGGAATTTGGTACGAGTCCGCCTCGTTGCGTAGTGGCTAGCATTCTTGGCTTTCACTGTAGAGGCCTGGGTTCGATTCCTGGTTCTGAGGGTTGGAACGGGGCCACTCAGTCTTATGAGTTAAACCTGAGAAGAGGTGGGTTCGATTCCTACCTCATCTATTCCGGAAGTGTTTTTCCGTGGTTTCCCACTTCTACTCCAGATAAATGCCGGGATGGTACCTAATTTAAGGCCACGGTCGCTTCCTACCCAAATTTTACCACAATTTCAAATACACACACTATTACAGACATTAAAGTGACACAGGTTATCAAATTCTTCACACACCCAAGAACACGGGGCTACATGACCAAGACGTTGCAACGCCCCTAAAGAAACAACAATAACAACGAACTGATGACCATAGCCTACCTATATCATGCCATGAGTGCTTGATAAAGTTAGTACAGTAGAAACCCACTTAACCGAGACCCGCTTATCCGAGGCTCCGTGTTAACTGAGGCACTCATTTTGACAACGTAATTAATGAAATTAGCGTTAAAAAATTAGTAACGATACTAACGAACTAGCCCACGCTAGTAGGTGCAGCAGAAGCAGTATGTGGGAGGACAAGTAGTAAGAAGAGGTGGAAGTAAACACCATGGTGGAATGAGAAGACAAAAGATAGAAAATAATAGAGCCTTTAGGAGGTGGTATCAAAATAGGACAGTAGAGACAAGGGAAGAGTACCAGGAAAGAAAGAAGGAGGCAAAGAGAGTAGTGACTGAGGAGAGACGAAAGTGGATGGAAGAGTGGACAAAGATGATGAAGGAAGATAGTGAAGGTACAAAAAAGGTCCTGTATGGGGTAGTAAAAAATATGAGGCGGAAGGATCCTACGGATTATGTTAGAATGGTGAACAAAAGGGGACAAGAGATAGAAAATAGGGAAGAACTGAAGAACATGTGGAAAGAATATTTTGAAGAACTTCTGAACCCAAATGGAAACCACGACGAGGAGGAAGAAATCGGGGAAGAGGAAGATGGACTGCAAACAGAGAAGGACGTAACATGGAAAGAAGTGGAAGATGCAGTGAGGAAAGTGAGGAAGATGAAAGGAGGGAAGGCACCGGGTGTGGATGAGTTGAGTGTGGAGATGGTGAGAGCAGCAGGAGAGGTGGTGATACAATGGTTGTACCGAGTGAAGACAGCATGGAAGGAAAGAAAGACCCCAGAGGACTGAAAAAAGGGAATAATTGTCCCGATCTTCAATAAAGGTAGTAGAACGGAATGCAGAAACTATCGGGGAATAACACTGATGAGTCATTGTGCAAAGATGTTTGAGAAAGTTTTGGAAAGGAGAATTAGGACAAGGATAGAAGGAGGGATGAGGGAAGAACAACATGACTCCAGAGCAGGAAGGTCCACAGTGGATTTGATTTTTGCTGTAAGGCAGTTACAAGAACAGCACTATGAGTATGAAACAGATCTACTAATGGCCTTCCTGGACATTGAGAAAGCATATGACAGTGTATGCAGAAACAAAGTATGGAAGTCCCTGGAGGAGAGAGGAGTAGAAAAATGGATTATAAGGAGGATAAAAGAGATGTACAAGGGAAGCGTGAGCTGTGTGAAAGTGGGAGGAGAGAGATCGGACTGGTTGGAACAGAGAAACTGCCTGAAACAAGGAAGTGCACTGTCACCGTTACTTTTCATTCTGGTGATGGATGGCGTAATGACCCGAGTGGCACAAGTAATTTGGGTAGGAAAGATGAAAGCAATGGGGTTTGCAGATGATTTGATGATTTGGGGAAACAAGGAGGAGGAGGTACAGGAACAGTTGGACGTGTGGGAAGGAATAATACAAGGATATGGGATGAAATTTAGCATAAATAAGAGTGAGATGGTGATCACAACAAGGAAGATGGAAAGAACCACAACGGGAATAACAATTGGCGGGGAGCAGCTGAAGAAAGTGGAGAGTTTCAAGTATCTGGGAAGCCTGATACAACATAATGGAAGAAACGATAGAGAAATAAATGAGCGGAGGAGACAGGCAGAAGCATTCCGGAGGAGTGTGAGAAGCATATTATGGAGCAAGGATGTCCCTCAGAACAGCAGAAAGACCATATATCGGACGTACTATGTCCCAATCCTGACGTATGTCTCGGAGACCTGGGTTATGAAATGAAGGGAGAAGAGCAAAATACAGGCTAGTGAGATGAGGTTCTTGAGAAGCAGTATTGGTGCTACAAAGATGGACAGAATAAGAAATGAGAGGACTAGAGAATTAATGAAGGTGGAACCATTACAGGATGGTATAGAGAAATCTAGACTTGGATGATATGGACATGTAAAACGAATGGAGGAAGAGAGGATGCCCAGGAGGATACACGAGACGAAGTGGGAAGGAAAGAGACCGAGGGACAGGTGGCTGAAGGGGGTGGAAGAAAGCGTGAAGAAGAGAGGAGAAGACTGGACAAGGGTGGAGGCTGAGAGATGGTGGGAAGACAGAAGACGTTGGAGAGGCTTGTGTTCCAAACAGACCTGGCCAGTGGCTGGAAACTGTGCAAGATGATGATGATGACTAACGAACTAGCCCAACACCCCTTATGTTGAGTGTGCGGGAGAGTCCATATAGACGAACTTCGACAGGGATCGAAGCCGTTCGTTGATCTTTACCCTAAATCCCGCGTCACCGCGTGTTGCTTAGTAATTGCATTTCGACGTTTATACACACGTTGCATCGTTTTGTGCGCTCTAGTTTTGCGATTCGTTGAATTAAATAAGATTCCCTGCACATTCCCTCTTAACCGAGTTTTTTGCTATCCGAGCTACCCTCGGTCCCAATTACCTCGGATAAGCGGGTTACTACTGTAGCATCCAGAGTTAGTTAGGTATTGTTTTAAGGGACGGAACAGCGAGATCAACTGCCCCTCGGTATCCAGAGTCCATCTCCAGTAATATTACTAATAAAACTCAAAGACAGAGGTGGTCTCTGGTTTCGTAAGACAGGTTTTGTTTCGCTGGAAGAAGTAACGGATGAAATTATATCGGTCACACTGAACAGTCCAGGAATAGCACAAACATTAACTAAATCTAAAAACCATATTCTACAGCGTGGAGTAAGTGATCATCTTGAGTAACTGAGCAGGGTAATATTGCAGAAATTTCTGCGTCCGTTACACACATACATACAGTCAAAAGATGCTTCCCACAAAAAGGTATGTTGTTGCAAAATTTAGCAGAGATCAGATGATTAGGTTGGTCGTAATTTGAATTAAGCTTTTAACATTTGGGTGCTACCTCTGCACCAAATTTCGTTCAATTCGGTTTCACCGTGTTTGAATTGAACGGGGGAATCGATTTGCACACATACATGGCCGCTATCTGCAAACTATTTGGCTGATGACCTTGTCGTTTGGTCAAACGATTCCTCCCACATAAAGATATGTTGTTGCAAATTTTAATAGAGATCAGCTGATTAGCTAGGTCGTAATTTGATTTAAGCTTTTAACATTTTGGTGGCCGCCATTACGTTTTCGTCAAGATGTCGGCAGTATAAAACATGACTCTGAGGTGCCCTTTGCTAGTGCTACCTCTGTACCAAATTTCGTTCAATTCAGTTTCACCGTGTTCGAATTGATAGGGGGGAACAGACATTCAGAATACACACACTAACACACACACAAACACAGACTTACACACACACGCACACACACAGACAGACACACAATTTTTCGCCGTGTTGATCTCATAAGTCTACTTTCATTTTTTGCAGAAATCGGAAGTAGGCTAATACGGTGAAACCGAATTGAATGAAATTCTGTACAGCAAAGGACACCTCATATTCATGTTTTATATCCGTATAACACGTTGTATTTCAACAAGCTACTACGACCAACATTCAATTATACTCGTTGAAAAGGACAAAGAGTCATAACAATACCAATGCATTTAGGAGAAAGTAGGCTATATGTTCTTTACCGAACATCTTGTTTTCAGCTAATATCCACAACTTTAGTGGTTCCAAGCTGTGCCTTTGAGAATGATGAACCTGTAAACGAGAAGATAATTAGTACCAAGAGCTAAGAGGACGGAGAGAAGGAGAAATATGTGTCAATGTTTGCCGAGTTGAACTAACCTTTCTTAGCAGGACAATCTTACCGCCTGGTAGCTCCTTCGCCCGAGGCGGAAACACGAAGCCACTAGTCAAAAAAATTGAGGGCCTCCATAGAGTTAAAATTCTTCACGGTTGTGTAGTTCTCACCATTTCATAATAACTTCGTCACACATATTTCCAAAGTTTCTCTCTACAATATCTCTCTACTTGGCAAATACACATCAAGCATCATTTTTATAACCTAACTTATTCAACATACATTTTTTCACATACACATCTCTTCAATTCTACACTGTTTTCTCAAGACTTTTTTAATGCTTTATTAACAAAATTGTGTCGCCTCCGTAGCGTAGCGGTCAGCATTGTTAGCTGCCGCCCCGGAGGTCCTGGGTTCGATTCCCGGCTCTGCCACGAATTTTGAAAATTGGTATGAGGACTGAAACGGGGTCTACTCAGCCTCGGGTGTTCCAAATGAATAGAGGGGGTTCGATTCCCACCTCAGCCATCCTCGAAGTGGTTTTCCGTGGTTTCCCACTTCGTCTTCGGGAAAATGCCGGGATGGTACCTTCTTCAAGGCCACGGACGCCTCCTTCCCTTTTCCTTGCCTATCCATCCTGACCATCCATTACCTTCCCTCATGAGGCCCCTGTTCGCTTTGCAGGTGAGGCTGCCTGGGCGAAGTGCCAATCACACCTCACCAGTTGTATCCACTCCGATTAGATGTTCCCAGCTCTAGGACAGTGCCCGGAGAGGCGGTAGTGGTGAGTTCCCTCGCTAAGTCCGTGGGTTCCACCAACCTGGAGGGTAAAAGACTAAGAAAAGAGAAAAAGAAAATTATCTAAATTATTTTGAGCGGCTTCGGTGGCGTAGTTGGTAGCATGCTGAGCTTCTATGCCCAAGATCGCGGGTTCAAACCCGGCCGAAGCCGTCGGATATTTTAAGAGCGTTAAAATCCCTCAGTATGCCTTCCTTCGGAGAGGAAGTAAAGCCGGCGGTCCCATGTCATAGATTTATGGCATGTTAAAGAACCTTCCACTAATTACACCTGTGTGAAGCTAAATTGTATAGGTTAAGAATGTAAACAACGCTCTTAGGTTTCTACGTTTGTTGCCAAGAGCCGATTGCGGTGTCGTCTAGTAGCTAAGTTCTGAACTAGGCCTAGTAGTCGTTGACGGTGGCGTTTGGCGGCAAAAGTAGGAACTATTTGAAAAATTCAAAGTTGCAGTCCTTACTTGAATTAAAAAACAGATACATACACTAATACAGCCATCACAATTAACACCGGTTATCAGACAGATTCTACACACACCCATAGTACACGGGGCTACATGCCCGCGTTGTCTCAGCCCCTAAACTGAGGAACCAACCAACCAACCAACAAAATTATTGTAACATATCTGGGTTTTGAAATTTTACTCTGTGAACTTTTGGTACAAAAATATTTATAGCATCCTCTATTATGACAACATTTTTATTAAGTTGTATGTTACTGTACAGTTACTTGTCCTATACCACGCTGAGGAAAGTGACAATGTGACTGAAACCGGTAGGCCTACAGTTTCAATGTACTAAATATTGACTTTAGGTAATAAATAGTTTATTATAATGTTTTACTGTTGTAACCGTACTGTGCCCGTTTGGACCGAAATCCCAAGACCACATTTTGTAAAATACCGAAATCAGATTAGCACGAGAAAATCTATCTCAGGGTCTATCTAGGTGAATACTTGGGTCTAATCTGGCATCCCTGATTTCGGTAATTCACAAGTAAGGTAAGGAAAGAAATTATTTTGAAAGTAGCACATTTCTTAAAATCTCAATTTATTTATAGATAAAATATTAATTGACTGGCAAAAACCTCCAACACAAGTAAAACACATCACACACGAGACATCAACAGTCCCTAAAATTATATTCTAAAGTCGCAGACTTTAGAATCAGATAATCAGAAAATTCATTAGTCCATTCTGTTATCAAACGTAAAAATAATTTTCAAATATTTACACTGGGTAATCACTGTTCAATAAAGAGTTCCGAGTGATCCCTTTTATTTACATGTTTGTGGTTTACTTTTCGAAGAATTGCATTTGATTGTTCAAGTATTTGTTGTAAGATATTTCAAAAAAGAATAGTCACTTGATTCATTCGATGTTGTTCCAAAATTTGAATTATTTTGAAAAATTATTATATCACTGTTTCGTTGTAGCATCAATATCAATATTCGGCGGACATAAAGTCGAATGTTAATATTTGTTTGTAAATATTTTCATTTCTAAAACAAAAATTGTTTATAAACTTTTCATAATAATTTGAAAAAATAATCTTATTGTTTTCTCACATTCATTTGTTTCAATGTCATCAAAATTTTAAATTTTTTTCATCTGTCATGTTTGTTAGCAAAATTTTTGTTAACAATAAAAATATAAATTGTTGCTATCCACTATCGGTGGATTTAATCATTACCTCTTTTACCAAAATTTTTCTATCACTCAGAATTTACATATTATCTCACACAAAAAATATTAATCATACCATTTATTATTATTATTAATTAATTAATTTCGAAATTTCTCATCACTTTATTTATAACAAGTTTCTCACCCTCTCATATTGTGAATATTTTATTTGCTCATTTCCATTATTATTATTATTATTATTATTATTTTTATTATTCCAAGCACAAAATTAAAATTTCACTAATTATTTATTTTATTTTATTGCATTTGCACTTCTCATTTTGATTTTTTTTCTCGGTCAAATTCAACAAATCTAGTCTCATATTCTTCAATTATTTAGGCATACTATTTGAATTTCTAGTTGATCCAGAAAAAAACATATTAAATATTTGAATTGACAGTAAAATGAAATCTGACAAGAATATGGGGCGGTCCTCATTGCCTAACCCTTCATTTACAATTGAGCCCACATACTCTCTAATAACACACGCACATCCTTGTTTGCCCACAACTACGGGAACAAATGCCCTTTTGGATGACCCCCTAGGTCTCCACAACTTTAAGTGTCGCCAAACGCACACTAAAATCATCACATTATTATTTGACTCCAAATAAACTTCACCACACAACATCATATTTTTTTATCATGTATTTTTTTCTGTGATATTCTGTCATAATTACTATACTGTATTCTTCAGTTTTATTTTACCAATAAAAAGATGTATTTAAATCTGGTCAATATTTCCTTGCCTCCCATCTTCATAAACTCGCCCTAATTTATACATTTAATACCTGCCGCTTCCTTTCTCTTCATCTGAATATTTTTAAGTGCTTTTAGAAAATATTTCTGAGCTCAAAATCTTACTATTTCACTTTCTTCATCCATAAACTCATTTAAATTTATTTGTAAATCCAAACTTTTATTCCAAAAATAAACAAAGTTATTTTATTTAAATCCTTCCTATTAATTAAATTCATGAACAAATTATTATTATTTTTCCATAAATTATTTAAATTCTTCCAATCAATTATTATTATTATTACTGAAAAATATTTAGGCATCATCAACGTCAGAATGATTATTATCGCCCTATTTCCTCAATAAATAATATTTAAATCCTACCTGCAAATGATTATTAATAATATCTCACTTTCTGATTATTAATGTATTAACTATTTAATTACAATTAACAATCAACAATTTAATTTAATTCCTAATGTTTGGTGCCATCACTCCCTAAATTATTTATTTATAACTTTAAATGGTGTAGTTATATTTATAATATTATTGACTTATTTACTTCACAGTTGTTTATTATAATTATTAAATAAATCAAATTATTTAAATAATCCAAGTTGTAATTACGTCTCCTCTCAAAAATAAGAGTTAAAGAAAAAAAAACTCCTATCCCTTGGAATAACTGAAACATTTCATGTCGGAACACATGAATTAACTCTCTGTCCTGACAAAAATCGAAAATAGAATAATAAATTGTCAGACAGCATGCTCCATTTGTCATCCTGACAAATACAATAGACGTTCTATTTACGATGAAAATTGTGTTGATTTCTTATCGTGACTGTGTTAAATATGGAATTCTCTAATACTATAGGCTAGTGGATAGTACATGAATGGTTGTCTTACTTCATTCTTGATGTGCAGGAAGAGCGAGTCGTTCCGTGTACAGTATTCCAATAGTGTGCTTCCATGGCCATCTGCTGTATCCGTATAACTTCATCCGTCTCCATGTTCTACCTATCCTTCGAGTAATTTAACGGCGCATGTTGATATTCAAAGTCATTCGTTCGAAATAACTCCCGTTATCACCAGCACAGTATAACATGATGAAATGTTGTGCAGTCATAGACTGGTACAGTACTCTTGTAATATTGAGAATAATTCTCATATTCGAAAAATGCGGTTTCGTTTGCACGCTAAGATAGGAACACCTATTAGCTGCATAAAACGAACTGATGAATAAATTATTCCTGATGAAATTCGAAGTGCCGGATGTATTTTCACCACAAGAAATACATCACTCTGTAGGCTAACTTCTGTGAATGGTTTTTCGACACTACCATCACCTGACCGGTTAGAATATTTGACCTGAAAGTCAGTTCATATTCTAAGTCATTTCGCTGCCACAAGCTATGTTCGTTCACCCGAACAGAAACTACTCAAAAGTCCTACTGACCACTAGTTCAGCGACTAAGTCCTTCGACAGTCAGAATCTCGGCGTGTATATTCGTACTTTCACGTTGCGTAGCTCCGCACCTGAGCAAATGCTCCGTTGGAATACAATCTGTCTTGAAATCCTCGCTCCTTTTATAGTCGAACCGTCAAAACTTCCAGAAACATCCATCTCGTATCTCGGCTTCTACTGGACCGATTTTAATGCTTGATAGCTCAAATTCCTTCTCTTGTAATTGCCAGTAAACTGTACTACTTTTCCAGCGTCCATCTCTTCTCCTAAAGGAAATTCCAGATTTTTTTTCTCGTGACGTATGCGGGCTCCTCGTCAGAAACTCACGTCACTCTCTCCTGCGATGCATGCTTCCCTCAGTACTCTGAGTCTCCTCCGCGCTCTATTCAAATATCAGCCATTCCCTCATACAAATAAATCAACATCTCTCCTTTAAAATAATGATGTCAACAATGTCACGGACGTGTGAACGATCCGGGTACAGTACTGAGACCGTTAGTCTAGTCAACAACCACGATGACTTTCCTAACATCCCATAAGTCGAATAAAATTACCGTGACGATCAGGTGAACTTCCTAATAGGCTAAGCGGCACGAGACACTGTAGTCCACGGGGATCGTGGTACATGGTGACGATGGTCATAGACTGCCTAAGGAAAGGTTCACCTCAAAACTAGACTGAGAAATTAAACATCCAGACTTAAGTAAAACACCGTGAAAATTTATTAAAATTCACAAGCCCCTAGCCTAGTTCGGAGGGTTATAATCGGCTAGTCCGCAAACTAATAAACAAAAGAAAATAAAGAGCAGGTCCCTACCTGAGAAGTTACGGAAAACCCTCGCGAAAGATCTATCTCACAATAATAAAGCAACAACAGCAACACTAGGAAAATGGTACGACGCAAGTCCCTAGTTCAAGTTACAAGATTAAGCTAATATCAGAATTTACATTTAACAGGGTAGCAAAACAAATCTAAGTTAGGATGATACCATTTCCACATTTACATTTAACGGTAATCATCTAGCTAAGTCCTAACAGTTAACAACAAAATTTACGGCGATGACGTCCGTAACAGAAAACAATTACAACAAATCTAAGTGTACAGCCATGAAAAACATTTAATTATTCTTAATAACTACGTGCTATCAGCACACAATAAGGTAACATGTAGGATTTACACACTTGTACATCATAAATAAATAATGAAATAGACACAAATCTTTATTACATTCCTTGGTTTACTCTTTGTAAGCCATAGTCATCTAATGTGTGTAATTACGGTGACGAATGCGTAGTTGAGACCACGTCTGACATCGCATGGCCTGAGCTCCACAAGCTACGAACTCTAGGTTCGCGCATGCTTCAGGTCGCTACAAAAGTGTCAACTGTCCTAGTCATTTCCACACAAGGAAATTACCTTCAACTGCACGGCTATGTCAACAGTTCCAAAATGCAACAGAACAAAGTTAGACAGAAAGAATTCATTAGTTAGCTTTTGTTTTACCAAAATTATGCGTTTTATTATTAAGATGTTGGTTTAGGTTTATCGTTGGTTTATGGCGAATAATACTGACAATAGCTCGGGCACGGAGTGTCTACACTGAGATCATTCTCCACCAAAAAGCCTCGACTCAACAGTCGGAATAAGATCAACGAGCAATAACAACTCGGACACAATAACACGGGTTACCAGCGGCGCAAAGCTCGCATTCAATAACTCTGGGATAGGCCTGTTCACAACAGTTACCTTCCAATAACATCTAGTCAACGGGAACCCTCCCGGAAATGGTAATCACAAGTACCTTCATACAATAAATTCCTACATTTAACAGGGTCGCCTGCAACTCACTATAGAAAACCTGACCTAATTGTACACGTCGAAACGGTACACGCAAGAAGTGCGCTCAACTAACAAAAAGCAATCTATAAAACATGTGATCTGAGACAGGGTTGAAAATTGGGTTACATAAGCTAAGTTGCAATGAAAGAAGGAGCGAATACAATTGCATTCTGTCTCTTGTCAAAGTCGTCCTGTTTCACAAACAAATGAAGCGTGCTCTCAAGGGCACTGGGTTACAAAACCAGTTTATGCCACCAGCAGGCTACCACATTCCTGCGTTCAGTCGACACAAAACACACATTATTCAAGGCCGGCGATTTAATCAATATAAAACTATACATCTGGCCTGTTCATAAAAAACTTTACCATAGGTTATGAACCTCTAAAGAGTCCGTGTATAAAAACACGCAATAAATCTGAATAGAATAATATAATTCCGCCTTTCTACCAAAGACGTCTAAATGATAGTAATCTTACAATTACTGGAGCTCTTTGCTCTCAAAATACAATTCACTAGTTGTTAGTACAACATCAAATAAAAGAAGTCCTCTCGGCACGCCGGAAGGCGGAGGTAGATTTCACCGGACAAACTTGGGGATAGGCGAAAATAGGCAGAATATGCAGGTTTTCGTAGAAGGATCAGACCTCATTTATTGCGTGAAAGTATTTTATAATTGGAGATTAATTAACTTTGTTTTTCGTCATTTTATGCATATTTTAAACATTTTATTGTCTTGTGTTGACGGTAACCTTCTTGTCATTTGGAGTCCATTTTTATACTTGTGGTCACACTGTCCTTATGCAAGGTTTCGACACTGATGTGTATGTAACGGTCTGTTACTTCTTCACGCAAAATTATATCTCCCGCAGGGATGTTGGTTGGTTCCTCAGTTTAGGGGCTGCGACAACGCGGTCATGTAACCCCGTGTACTTTGGGTGAGTGTAGAATCTGTTTGATAAACGGTGTGAATTGTGATAGCTGTATTAGTCTGTAATTCAGGTAAGGAATGCAGACGCTCAATTTCAAGCAGTAGTTCCTAATGTTGCTACCAGATACTACCGTCAACGACACCTAGCTGTGAACTTGGCTACTAGATGCCACCGCAATCAGCAACTCGCAACGAACGTTAGAACCTCCCCTCCAAAGGAAAGCATACTGAGGATTTTTAGCGCTCTTAGAATATCCGACGACTTTGGCCGGCTTTGAACCTGCGACCTTGGGCATGCTACCAGTTACGACACCGAAGCCGCTTCCCACTTAGTCAGATGGAAATCTGAATCTGATCTCGCGCAAGTGCGTTGTCATGGCAACGTCTGATGGCTCATCCCTCATCAATTTAGTAGTGTTGCCATGGCAACCACTGATAGCTCTCGGCATTTTCTTATAATTCCGAAATCATTTTTCTCATCCCTTGGCGTAATGGTGAGTCATATCAAAAATTCTTTCAGTCAAAAGTTTTAGGTAATTATTAGGGGAATATTGTCCATTTTGTACGGTTTTGATATTGTGCCTATTAACAGAGATATGATTAATGTTTCCCGAAAAACCCACTTTTCCCACCCCTTTGGTCAATGGTTGATGCTATAAAAAACTCTTCAAACATAAATTTTTGAGCTTTATCCGGCACATAGTATGAACTTTGAACGGATTTGATATTTCACATATTAAGAGAGTTATAGCAATATTTCATTTTTTCGAAAAAAGTCCCCCATTTTCATCCCCTTCGACCGATTTAGCCCAGTAACGAACTCGACCGAGATTGTATGGGTATACATATTTAGTAAAAATTTCAAAGTGATTGGTGCAAAATTACGGCAGTTATCGTGTCCAAAAGAAAGTGATATACATATATATATAAACATACATAAATTATATATAAACTTTTGAATTGACGGTGGTTTTAGGGTCTGGGGGATGTGAAACGCGAAGATATGTCGAAATTTTCCGGAAATCGAAACATGGTACCCATTGCAATAGTTTGCTTTCTAATGAAATCGACCTAAAATACTACCATCAACGACTCCTATCTGTGAACTTGGCTACTAGATGCCACCGGAACCATCAACTCGCAACGAACGTTGGAACTTCTCCTCCGAAGGAAAGCAAACTCAGGTTTTTTAGCGCTCTTAGTAAATCCGACGACTTCAGCCGGGTTTGAATCCGCGACCTTGGGCATAGAAGTTCAGCAGGCTACCAGTTCCGATACCGAAGTCGCTTCCCACAGACAGATGGAAAACTGAATGTTATCTCGTGCAGTGGCGTTGTTATAGCAACTGTTGATGGCTCATCCCTTATCAATTAAAAGTAAAGTTGTCATGGCAACCTCTCTTGGCACTTGGCATTTTCTTATAATTTAAATCATTTTGCTCACCCCGTGGCGTAATGGTGGGTCATATCAAAAATTCTTTCAGACAAAAGTTTTAGGTAATTATTGGAGGAATATTGTCCATTTTGTACGGTTTTGATATTGTGCCTATTAACAGAGATATGATTAATGTTTCCCGAAAAACCCACTTCTTCCCACCCCTTTGGTCAATGGTTGGTGCTATCAAAAAACTTTTCAAACATAAATTTTAGGGCCTTGTCCGACACATAGTATGAACTCTGAATGGATTCAATATTTCATATATTAAGAGAGTTATAGCGATATTTCACTTTTTCGAAAAAAGCCTGCCATTTTCACCCCCTTTGACCGATTTTGCCCATTAACGAACTCGACCGAGATTTTAATGGTATACATATTATGTAAAAAATTCAAAGTGATTGGTGAAAAATTACGACAGTTATCGTGTCCACAGGAAACTGATATACATATATATACATACATACATAAATTATATATAAACTTTTGAACTGACGGTGGTTTTGTGGTCTGGGGGATGTGAAACGCGAAAATATGTCGAAATTTTCCGGAGGTCGAAACATGGTACCCATTGCAATAGTTAGCTTTCTAATGAAATCTACCTAACGTGTCTTACATGACACAAGCAAAATGATAATTGTGGCGCAAATTCCATACAAGGATCTGCTTAATGATACGTTGGGAACTGAGTTCGATGCTAGGCAACGAAACATTCCTTCTAATTGTTAGGTTCAAACTTGACCAAGAATAGCTTCTGAGCTTATTCAAAATGAAAATATAATGCATTTACAAAACTGGCAATTACAGTCGATTGCCTAACTGATACGACTGTTCTAACGAAAGTCAGGGGTGTATCAAAACTGGCTGCAAAGAATGCAGTTAAAGAAATAACCATGACGTCTGATTGTCATAACTAAAGTCAGCAAAGACTTGAAAAATCACCCCAAACAGGGTTGTACAAAAATAGCCTCGAATGACTACGGTCACATCTAGCAAAAGATTGGCTTTGACGTTCTACGACGTTCATCAAGCTGCACCAGGGTTAACCAAAATGTCGGACCCAAGGGTGTCTCACTATACTGAAATAAATGACATTAAATTAAACTAGATACAATCCCTACCTAGAAAAATGTCTGACACAGAGTGTGGTTGATTCACAAACTACATTAAATCTAATATACCACCAGAACTAGAAAAAGAGAAGGGATGTCCAAAAACTCACGACATGGAGAAGCTATCACTCAGCCCTCTATTCAATAACCAGGGTTGTACAAATTCCTCTCTGGATCTCTGGAACGGTATTATCCTCATCAGGATTCCCATCTGGACTCCTCCAAAGACCAGGGTTCGATTCGTCCCTGTCGACAACTCCGTGAATATGCTGGATATGCCTGGAAATGGCATCTTGGATTCCTTCCTTCTCGTCCTCGGTTCTGCAAGCTTCACCATCATGCTAGTTCTCGTAGAAACATCACCCTCATACCAGGATGGTATTAGCCCATGATTGATTCAAGCATGGTGTAAAATAGTCTGGTCACGTTGACGGTGAAATAAATTACGAAACTCATTCTTTCACTTTCCAAATATATAATGTTCGTCGTAAGTATTGTAGGCTTTGATAGTAATTGACAACACAGCCTTAATTTCGTGGATGTGAATAGATACGTGGGCTAGCACTGCTCTATGATTCTGTACGTGCTAATGACGCTACTTTTATATCATGCAGCATCGGTAAAATGTACGTCGTTTTGGAAATAAAAACTTCACTCTGGCAATCCAAATATGTTGCACAATCGTAATCACACTTATTTGAAGTAATTGCAACACATTTACCTGTATATTTTCCACAAGGCATTTGGCCCTCCACAAACACGTGGGTACTAAAATGTGGTGTTCCGGTAAAATTATATAATTCACTAATACTTGCCAATAATTATCTTCAATATGTTTCTGTGGCTCACTGTGCATAAATACCAGTATTTTCCAATATGCCAGTGCACGATGGCACCTGATAACCAATTCAACGCTAACAAGCGGATATTCTTCTATGTCTTACAGGACAAAATGCAATTACACGCCTATACTGGGCAGATCCTCCAGACGTAGTGCAAGGCACTGGGTGTCTCAAGGAAGTAGGTCGTCAAACCGAAGTCGTTGAGCGACTACTTACGTTCCTATTTGCGTATCTGCAAGGGTATTACCTTACCTTAAGCTAACATAACATTCTCAAAAATGTTTTAATAATGCAGCATGACGAAATGGAATATTCTGAGTCTTGAGAAAGAATAAAATTAATTAATAAGATCTCAAATAATTAGCAGTTCTCACCAAAGTCAAAAGTGCGATTCAACGCTACTTCAAAGAGTATCGCTTGAGCTCTCAGCTCCACGTGGCTTCCTGGGTGTGTTCAAAGGTACAACATCCCATCATAAATGTTCTGTCATAAAAAATACCACATGAACCATAGCTCAGCGGGTTCAGTACGTCTTCTCTTTTTGGGGGTAGTGGTGATTAATACCATAAGGGAATTTTACAATGAACCTTTATTATCTTCTCTTCACAATTTTTCCACATTACCACAAACATCCACTCTCATAATCTCTTGCCAAACACTGAAACAGACCATCATTAAAACTAACCCAATCTTCCAAACCATATCTCTTTTCCCCTCATATTTTCTACCATATCGCTTACAATATCTCAACAGATACTAACATCCTCTGTCTCAAAGAGTTTCTCCTATCAATCTCTATAAAAACAATCGACAATAGAAAAAGGAAATATCTTTGCAGATGTGGAACTTCATTTAGCATGGCCCCCTTCTACCTCACTGCCAGACCATTACAAGGAATACCATAGCTCAAGGCTCAATACTCCTTGCAATGATCTATCAGCAAAAAGGTAGCCATGGTATAATCGAACATAATCTAAGACAAACTGTACAATGAGACTGTGTTTCAGTTTGCTGAGATACTCGAGAAAATTGTCTGTCAGCCACTGATGGAGGATAATAAATAATGCAAATCAGTTTACATAAGAAGTACATTTTTATTATTATTGTATAGCCTACTCTGTTAACAACACTGTACTTGATGAAGTTATAATCCACTAGAAGACGGGTTATAATAGGTGGCATTAGTATTTATCCTTAGTACCTTTCATTTTAGTGGTTGTAGAAATATGGTCTTTCTATTGGTGGTACAATATCAGGAACAACCATCACTACTGAACGGATCGATGAAAACTTTCTGAAATTAAGAAAAAACACACTTGTATAGTGTACATGGCGTGTGCCATCTCCAATGATATACAGGGTGTATCTTAATTATACCAACAACAAATTCAGGGACGGTCTGTGTGTTATGTAAAAGACGATGCCGCAATCGGTTTGGCGGAGAAAATTTTTCCCTCCGAGAAAATGAGGGTATTTTGTTACTTCCGGGCGCGCGATTCAAATCTACGAACTTGCCGTATTTGCTTTGCCAGGCAGCAAGCCGCTGGCCACTGCTGTGCTTCAGGCAAGGGAAGGGAGTGTGATAGAAGGAGACAGAGATATGCTGGCTGGCATGCGGCAAGCCGAGGCGATCGAGGAAACTTGCGCATGCCCGCCAGCATATCTCTGTCACCTTCTATCACACTCCCTTCCCTTGCTTGAAGCACAGCGGTGGCCAGCGGCTTGCTCTCTAGCTCAGCAAATACGGCGAGTTCGTAGATTAGAATCGCGCGCCCGGAAGTAACAAAGTAACCTCATTTTCTCGGAGGGCAAAATTTTCTCTGCCAATCCGATTGCGGCATCGTCTTTTATATAACACGCTGAGCGTCCCTGTTTTTTTTGTCGGTATAATTAAGATACATCCTGTATATGCTGCGTTCAAAGAGTAACGAGCCGGAGGATGTAATGCGCAAACCGGTGACGACATCGTCTAATCGTGGCATGTGTAACGAGGTGTGATTCCGACCAGAGCGTGGAAGGTCACAGCCCGTCGCTTGAGGGCACGCGTGCACATCACATGACGATACAAAGCGAGCAGCAGCATGCGTCAATCATCCAACGCTGCCAGTCACATTGCAAACAGTGACATGGAGGCGTCAAACGAAGAGCAAAGAGGTGTTGTTCGGTTTCTGACAGTGAAAGGAGTAGGGGGAACGGACATTCATCGCCGAATGTCACAAGTGTATGGCGAACACTGCATGTCCCTTGCAAGGGTCAAGGCGTGGCACAAGCACTTCAGGGAAGGACGGGTGTTGTTAGCCGATGATGCCTGGTCTGGGGCACCCCCCTGCATTACCGATGACAACGTCCAGCTGGTTGATGCACTCATTACCCAGGACCGCCGAGTGACAGTGAACACCATAGCCGCCGTGGTCGGATTATGTGTCGGAAGTGTGCACACCTTCATGAAGGAACGACTGCACTTGCGGAAAGTGTGTGCCCAATGGGTGCCCCACAGTCTTCAACCACACCAGGAAGGATGTCGAATGGCTCACTGTCTTGGTCTTGGTTGGACGATTGATGCATGCTGCTGCTCGCTTTGCATCGTCACTTGACGTGCACGCGTGCCCTCTAGCGACGGGCTGTGACCTTCCACGCTCTGATCGGAACCACACCTCGTTACACACGCCACGATTAGCCGATGTCGTCACCGGTTTGCGCAATACAGCCTCCGGCTCGTTACTTTTTGAACGCACCTTATAAATCTAAATACGATGGCCGTTTTTTAAAGCCCGTAGTTAGTGTGCACGCCACAACAAGCGTGCGCTCTACCTCCCGGCATCCTTTGCGAACCAGCAGGCGTCAGTTGCAGCAGTGTAGCTAACCCTTACGCTGAACTGTGCATCTTTACAATGTTCAAGATTATTGATTCGCCCGCCGCGTGTGAGGTACGATCTGTGATACGTTTTTTGAGTGCAAGAAACATGTCGGCTGCAGACATTCACCGTAAGCTTTGTGAGGTGTATGGTGATAATGCAATGACGGAAGCTTAAGTGCGATAATGGGTACGCGAGTTCAAAAGTGGCCGTGAAAATGTTCATGACAATGAACGCTCAGGTCTGTGATCACAGATGATTTGGTGACTGAAATTGACACGAAAATTCACGAGAACCGAAGATTCATGATAACCACTCTATCAATGGATTTTCCGCAAGTGTGAATTCTTGGTTGTCAGAGCAGGCGGTAAACCTTTATGCAGAGGGATTTCAGAACTTAGTTTTAAGGTATGACAATTGCCTAAATAAACAAGTCAACTATGTAGAAAAATAGAGGAAGGTATATAAAACCTAAAAATACATGTGGTTTCAAAATGAAATGTTCGGTTAATTAAAAACACGGCCCTTATTTAAAAATCAGTCCTCGTAAATGAAGACAGGAAATTATAATAGAAGCATATTGATCAGTTGGTTAAGGGACTCTGGAATAGAGCTGATACATTTAATCGATTAATATCAGTTATCGATTAATTGAAGCATGAAAATAGATTATTTGCTACAAATAATGATTAATCAATAATCGATTAATTGTTTTGTCGATTCGCTCCTTTCACTACTCTCTCACAGATGCATAACAGACATTAAATTAAAGACAATATATTGTAGGCTGTCATATACGTATTTTCAAATAATGTACCTTCTTCGTAAAATTAGGCTAGAACAAAGTAAAACAAACTTGTTTCTGTCCTAAATTGTGAACATTGAAGAAGAATAATTCAAACTCTTTGCTGAAAGCTCTTCGTTTTCTTTTTGCGAAAACCTTTGCAATTTGATGTTTTTTCTTCCATTGACTCTTATTTGCTTATTAAGATAAGCAAAGAAGAACGCTTTGTATATTCAGGCACAAAGTAACTTTTATAGATTTCTATAGGCCAACATCATTCCGAAAATAAGCGTGAATCAACTTAAGCGATGACCTCTTATTTAAACTACTTTTATTATCTCGTGTGTGCTTGCCACGGTGGGTTAGAGGATAGCGTGTCGGTCTACTGACCCCCAAGCTAGCAGGTTCGCTCCTGGCCGTGGTAAGTGATTTTTGAAAGGCGGCAAAAATTACGACACCATGTCATACTATGTTGGCATGTCAAAGAACCCATTTGAATTCAGTAGGCCGTGTTCATAATGGCAAAATTAATCTCGGGAGTTTCCGCCAACACAAATTTCCTCATTTCTCTACTAGAAAGCGCTATAGTGTTCAAGGAGCTTCGATATCTAACCTCCTTGACTTTCATAGTGCTTCAAGGAACAACGAAATTTGACATGCAAGCTACCCTTTGGGTGTCAAATAACAAAGCTTGCACCCGGCACCCGAGGTCATAGGATATTATTATTATTATTATATCTCGTGTGTAATAATCAATTAATCGATTCTTCGTTTAGCCTATCAATTTATTATTCGGTAGTCGGTTAATCGATTGAACAATCAGTCGACTAATCGATTAATTGTTGTCGATTAGTTTTAAATTGTTCGATTAATCAATTATTAATCGATTTATCGAACATAGCTCTACTCTGGAATGCCGACATTCTCAAAATATTCTAAAAATTGTTTATTAAGCCATCCAGGCGCTTAGTTTTCTAACAGATTTTCTTATTCATAGCTCATTGCTAAGGCTAATTTCCTGATACTTTGAGTGAAATACTCTGTATTTATTGACGTGTAATTAATTTATTAAACACCCATTGGTATTTGATTTAAACTTAATATTAATATTGTCTCCTGATGAATACTTACTTTGGTATGGCATGCCTTTTGACCACTGGTAATTCACGTGGTACATATTCGTCTTTAGATTCCGAGATGAGGAAGCTATTATTTGTCTCTTGGAAGTTTAAGTTCTCCTCTTTATATTCACGCAGGCCATACTGAGTGATATTTCCCTAGAACATACATTCAGTTTGTGATTATTAAGTATGATGTTATGAATTATTTAAGAACTTCGCTTCTATGGGATCGGGATCCCGATGTAATTTTATACGATAATCAGGACTGCCCTAACTACGGCCCGCGTGACTATTTTGTCCGGCACGAGGCTCGGCGTCCGCGCCGTGTCACCAAAGCTTTGAAACAACTAAAGTCAACTAGACAAAGCACCCCTACCCAAGGTCATTGATTCACTGATGAACACTTAAAATCCTTATTAATGATTGGTACAACTAAGTTCGATCCTAAAAGGGAAGACATTTTAAGTACGGTACAAAGCTTTTCCAGTCGTCTCACTAAACTAAATTATCATGAACTTTATTTCATAATTTGATTAATAATTGTGTCAAATGAACATAAATACTCACTGTTTGTCAATCATGCTGTATGAGTGTGTTGAATATCATCGTACGTCTATTTTAGAGGGATTTATTAAATACTAGAAAAAGGAAGGAAGGAAGCTTGTAGTTTAACGTGACCGTTAATCTCTAGATCATGAGCCACGGGACCTACTTTTTACGTGGATTCCGAACCACAGGACATAGCATTTCACTTCGAAAATCTCACATGCATTGACCGGGAATCGAACCCAGACCGCCTTGGTGAGAGGCATACAGCTAGACCGCTGAGCCACCACGCCCCCTTAAATACTAGCATTACCCGTCGAAAGAGTACACTTAGCAAAATCTCAATCATGAATGCTATGACTGATTTATCCTTGGTATGAATAATCAGACTTTATCAATTCAGCTACTGGTGCAGTGGTTAGGGGTTTGTCATTCCTTCATAGGTATATGAGAGCGAAGTTAGTTTTCTGGGAATATCACAGACACTGTTAATTTAAGGGCCTTTAAATGTGGTTTTCGGAGACCCTTTATAGTCGGGATAAAAAGACCTTTCATACCACACTCACACGTGAAAATTGCGCGAAAAAGTCCTAGAGTGCCCCTTGACCCCCTTAAGCGCATTATACTCTATGAATTGATGAATTTTACAGCTTAATTCGGTTCAGTGGCAATCTTATAACAGTTTGGAAACTTTCACAGTACTGTAATAATTGGAATTGCATTGCGTCTTACAGAAATAGATGGACCTGTGAGATTCTGTTACCATGGTTACCGTGTTGCATTCTTTCATTATTTCATTGTAAATATACATGTTTTAAGGTATTTATTTAATTGTGAGGCATTTAAAGAGTAAGTGCGTTTCGCGTACGCATTGGGTTATGCTGAACCTGTAGGTACCCCATATGTGTCGATTGGTGTTAATGGGACCTTATTTTCGGTACAAAACTGGAATGGGACCTTAGCAGAATAATATAGGTAGGGATATTTGATTTTGTGTTAGTGCTTTATTTTTTATCCACTATTTATAGTAGTGTATTTGTGGGGGTTCAGATGCCTCCACCTCCACACCCTCCACACAAGATGGCGGCAGCCCGATAACTCCCGAACCCGTGGTCGGATTTTGACAAATGAGGTGTCATTGAACTCGGGCTGACACCCCCTTTCCCAAGGACAACATATTTCAACCCCAAAAATAAAACCTACCCTACTAGAGGGTGAAAATTGTAATTTTTTAGAGAATCTCTGTTTCTTATTGCAACATGTGAGAGTTTGAATGCCGATATGGAATGAAATGTTGTTCCACATAAAGTGCATATGTTCGGTGGAAAGCCACTATGAATTAGCATGCCCACTCATGGCTTTTGTAAGAGGGTGGGGGAGTGGATCCCTATGGATGGGTTATTGTTGACGGGTCATTGTTGGCGGGGTCATTGTTGTCGAGTCCTTGTGGACGAGTCCTTGTGGACAAGTCCTTGTGGACAGGTCCTTGTGGACGAGTCCTTGTGGACAAGTCTGTGTGGACAGGTCCTTGTGGACAAGTCCTTGTGGACGAGTCCTTGTCCCTTTGGACTGATCCCTTTGGACGGGTCCCTTTGGCCTGGTTCCTACGAACTAGCCCATGAATGTATTTAAATTATATCAAAGGGCCTAACTACATTTGTGTGTGTTGAATTGACGTTGTTCACCACTACTATAATGGAATAACGATATGAAAGGAAAGTGACGAAATACATGTGAACACGTGTGAAATGACCTTATTACCGTCCTCCTTGTGAAACAAGTCACATCCTGTTTTGCTTCATACGTGAGAAAATGTGAGTTCGAACCCGTGGTCGGATTTTGACGAATGAGGTGTCATTGAACTCGGGCTGATACCCCCTTTCCAATGAACAACATATTTCCACCCCAAAAATAAAACCTACCCCTACTAGGGGGTGAAATTGTAATTTTTTTAGAGAATCTCTCTTTCCAATTGCAACATGTGAGAGTTTGAATGCCGATATGGAATAAAACGTTGTTCCACACAAGAGACATGTGTTTGGTGGATAGCCACTATGAATTAACATGCTTGTTTTTGTTTTTTGTTTTTTACGCATGCCCACTCATAGCTTTTGTAAGAGGGCAGGCTTTTTAAAAGATGGCGGCTGTAGTGTAACCTAACCTAACCCAACCCACGAATGGTGATCAAAAAGTATTTTAAGTGACGCTTGTCGATTGGCAAACCAATAATCAAAGAGGGATATGTCAGGCCTTGAGGTGATAGTCCCTTTTGATTGATCCCTGTTGATTGATCTCTGTTGATTTGTCCCTTTGGACTGGTCTCTGTTGACTAGCCCCTTTTGGACGGGCCCTTTTTGACAGGGGGTCATTTTTGATGGATCCTTTTTGACGGGTGCTTTTCGACGGGTCCCTGTTGACGAGTCATTGCTGACGGGTCCTTGTTGATGAGTCCCTGTGGACGAGTCATTGTTGACGGGTCCCTATTGACAGGTCATTGTTGACAGGTCATTGATGACAGGTCATTGTTGACGGGTCATTGTTGATGGGTCCTTGCTGACAAGTCCCTGTTGATGGGTCCCTGTGGAAGGGTCCCTTTAGACCGGCACCTTTGGACAGGTCCCTATGGACCGGCCCATGAAATTTATCCAAATTATGTCAAAGGGCCTAACTACATTTGTGTGTAAAGCAGTGTGTTGAACTGACGTTGTTCACCAGTCCTTACTACTACAATTGGATAACGATATGAAAGGAATTGATTAACTAGACATGAGTTAACTACCAACGAAACACTTTGGCGACTCTGCTTGTTATTGACCAATGAGTAGGGTTTTAGAAAAACTGTTTGCTATTTTGGGTTATATACAAAAATGCTTAGACCTTTTGAGTGACTATGTTTGCTAAACAAGACAATATACCAGACACGATTAGGATTCTTATGTAGCTCAGACAAGGAAAGAATTTCTACAGAATCTGTTGACATTGAATATAGATGTAGGTATTAGGAAGTCATTTTGAAGGCCTTTGTCTGGAGCGTGGCACTCTATGAAAGTAAAACTTAGACAATTGGTGTAGCAGAAAAGTGGAGAATTGAAGTGTTTGAAATGTGGTGTTACAGGAGAATGATGAAGATTAGATGGGTAAATAGGGTTACTAACAAAGGGGTATTAAGACGAGTGGGGGAGAAGAGATGTATCTGGCGACTGTTAATGAAGTAAAGAGATAGGTTGGTAGAACACGTACTAAGACACCCAAGAATAGCAAACTTAGTTAAGGAAGAAAGGTTCGAGGACGAGAACTGTAGGGGTAGACCAAGTTTAGAATATGTTAAACAGATAGCCTTGAATGTAGGGTGTGGTAGCTATATAGAGATGAAACGATTAGCTCGGGACAGATAGGCGCTGAGATCTGCATCAAACCAGTCAAAGGACTAAAGACTCAAACAACAACATGTAAGTTCACTAAAATAATGTTGTGTAACGGTATATGTTAGTCAACGAACAGTAATGCATTACTAAAACCCATGACACGATACCTAAGAGCTTTTCTAAAATGATTTTAAAATGCCTTTAACCCTATATTGAACACCCAGTTCACAAGACTCATAACTGCAATGTTATGGTATAACAAAACAAAATCTATATTTCAAAACAAGCAAGTGGTTTAGTCAATGTATACTGGAAAAAGTTTTGTAAACACTCAAGTCCTCAAGACTAATTAAATTAGTAACTGTCAGGTTGACCGAGTGGTTAATGTGTTTGACTTAAGATCAAATTTTCTGTATAAGGAAGCAAGGGTTCGAATCCCTTACCTGACATAACTATTGCCTTGACATGGCTTGGCCACACTGCATTATTATGACACTCGGTACACAAACCATAGATATAGTGTATTGTTTAAGGCCACTCTCTTTCTGAACATAGTCAGAGACTGTTGATGGTTAACAATTGTATTAATAGTGGGACATGGGGATAGTAATTAAGAAAAACAGACAATACCCATACAATATTTTTATTAAATTCATTTTATAATACTTACACACTGAATTCAACTTTATCTCTTTACCATTGTTCTATATAGATTTTTAAACACAACGCTTGTTGTAGATCCTTTTACAACTTTCTCCAGGTACTCTTGCTCTTAAAAACTGGGGAAGCCGTAATGGTTTTATAAACATAAAACCCTCATCCTCTTCTTTTTCATAATTATCATCATCATTATGAATATTATCATCAAAATTATTATAGTCATTGTCACCATCATTATCATCATTATCATTCTCAACATCACTAGAACTATCCAATTCCTCTTGTTTGTTTTCCACAGGGACCTCTTGTAGTGTCTGCGTTGCTTTTGATAGTGTTAAGGGTTTTTTGAACGATGGTATTTGTCCTAACATGTCTTTTTGAGGTGATGATGAATGCTTTTTAACAAACAATGCACTATCTTGAGCAGCAATATATTTTTCTTGGACTTGCTTTTTTACCTGGGTTAGAGTATTTTGCGTATTTAAATGTGTATTAATTTGAGATTCACAATGATGTTCTTTTGAAGTAAGTACGTTGGAGTCTTTTGTTTTAATCATTCCTCGACACTTTTTGGATCGTTGTTTTGAACATCGCCAAATAACAGTTCCATCTTTATTGGTTGTTTTTACAATATATGTATATCCTTTATAGAAGACACATGGCTTGCCATGACTGGTTGTTGAGACTTCCATATCAACTAATACATATGAATTAAATTTTAGTAAAGTCACATGAACAATCTTTAGATTACAAGTGATTTACACACACACACACTTTCCTAAATGTCAAGATTTATGGATGTTGTTTTCCGCCAACAGCTGCTTACTGCGTATGACAAGGCTAGAGACTGGTAGGTGAGACGGTCTTTCACGATGTGAACACTGTAACAGGCAGTAGTCAACTGACAATATTCTTATACCCTAGTCAAGGTTAACAGGTACTTACTGCGTATGACAAGACCGTACACTCGTAGGTTAGACCGTATTTTTTGTTTGTTGCTAAGGATCCCATATATACCCTAGACATGTTAGTTCTGAACACTTAGTGGTTAATTGTATATATTGAATTTAAATACACAGCTCATACAAGCACGTTTTTCGGATGGGAGGGGTGAGAGGCTGGCAAAAAAGGAAATGTTTTAGTTTAATGAAACGTCATGTCCTAGTAGGCGTGATTTATAGTAGACGCAATTGATAGTAGACGTAATTGATAGTAGGTGTAATCGATACTAGACGTGATTAATAGTAGACGCAATTGATACTAGGCGTGATTGATAGTAGGCGTGATTTGTAGTAAGCGCGATTTATAGTAGACGCAAATGATAGTAGGCGCGATTGATAGTAGGCGTGATTGATAGTAGACGTGATTGATAGTAGGCGCAATTTGACATGGGCGCGACTCAGATCATTTTTGATATCATAAAGTTACAGTGTCAATGTTTATACAAAGTACAAGGTAGAGGGTATTTTAAGACATAACCTCAGCTCACTTAGCATAACCTAACTTTACCTAACCTAACTTTGTCACGTGACATGTTCTACAAGTTAAGACTGATTATGACGTCATAGATTGATGGGAGGGGTGAGAGACTGACAAAAAAGGAAATGTTCTGGTTTAATGAAACGTCATGTCCTAGTAGGCGCGATGTATAGTAGACGCAATTGATAGCAGGCGCGATTAATAGTAGACGCAATTGATAGTAGACGTGATTGATAGTAGGCGTGATTTGACATAAGCGCGATTTATAGTAGACGCGAAAGATAGTAGGCGCGATTGATAGTAGGCGTAATTAGACATGGGCGAGATTTATAGTAGACGCAATTGATAGTAGGCGCGATTGATAGTAGGTGTAATTGGTAGTAGGCGCGATTTGACATGAGCGCGATTTATAGTAGACGCAAATGATAGTAGGCGTGATTGATAGTAGACGCAATTGATACTAGGCGTGATTGATAGTAGGCGTGATTTGTAGTAAGCGCATTTCATAGTAGGCTCAATTGATAGTAGATGCAATTGATAGTAGACGTGATTGATAGTTGGCGCGATTGATAGTAGACGTGATTGATATGGACGCGACTTAGATCATTTTTGATATTACAAAGTTACAGTGTCAATGTTTATACAAAGTACAAGGCAGAGAGGGGGTATTTTAAGACATAACCTCAGCTCACCTAACATAACCTAACCTAACTTAACTTTGTCACGTGACATGTTCTACAAGTTTAGACTTGCTTTAAGGCTGACTATGACTATGACGTCATAGATTGATGAGAGGGGTGGGAGGCTGACAAAAAAGGAAATATTTTGGTTTAATGAAAAGTCATGTCCTAGCAGGCGCGATTGGTAGTAGACGCAATTGATAGTAGACGCGATTAATGGTAGGCGCAATTGATAGTAGGTGTGATCAGATACTTACTGCATATCAAAAGGCTGTACACTCGTGTGTTAGACACTCTATCTTGTTAAGGACCCCTATATATTCCCTATACAAGGCTATACATGTTAGTTCTAAACACTTAGTGGTTATTTGTATTTTAAATTTATATACACAGGTTATACAAGCACGTTTTTTCACACAGTAAAACTTTGTCAAATAGCCACATGCGACACGCAAAGTATGTTTCCGCTATCTAGCGGTGACTATGGAAACTACCTGAACATATCCTAATCTAATCCTAGCTAACTTCACCTGACGTGACCATACCGGTTTGTAAGCAACAACAACAACACACTAAGATTCCATGAATTCCAGAGTACTTTTAGATTAATTATCGACTCTCAACTCTTATAACTATGTCTATCCCACTCTGTCAAAAACACGATATATTTTTTTTAAATTTTTGCTTGATGCCAATACTAAAGTGATAATGGGTTTTCCGATCCTATCACTATAAATTCATTACCCCCACTCTTATCTTGGTCTCGACAACAATCATGCCTATTTTTATTATGTCAGATGATGTAATGTTCGAGTGCAAAGTGGGTGTAAAAGTCAGTGCAAAGTGAGTGCAAAAGTGAGTGCAAAGTAAGTGTAAAAGTAGTTGTAAAAGTGAGTGCAAAGTGAGTGCAAAAGTGAGTGCAAAAGTGCGGTGTAAAAGTGGTACCCTATTTGTAATGGCTTATTTGACAAGTTATTTTGTGGTACCCTATTCGTAATGGCTTATTTCACAAGTTGTTTTTGTCAATGTATTTAGAGGATATTTCTCTTGGGTTAACTTTGTAAATTGTGTTTCCACGAAACTACTTAAGTCTGATTCCAAAAATAGGGCCTGATTTCGTGTTTTAAAAGCACGATCTGTAATTTCATTGGTAGATGTATGAATGAATCTACATTCAGCCACAAGATTAACTTTGATCGACTTGTGCATTGCTAGTTCTTTCTGCATAGTTTGTATTATTTGCTGTTTGGACTCTTTAAGGTATGAATTTAAATCCTTACACGTGTCACAACGTATGAAAAAGGAGTGTTTTGGATGGTTCAGATACCTCCTCCTCCTCACCCTCCTCCAAGATGGCGGCCGTAGCTTAACTTAACCTAGCCTAACCTAACAAGATGGCGGCCGTAGCTTAACTTAACCTAGCCTAACCTAACAAGATGGCGGCTGTAGCTTAACTTAACCTAGCCTAACCTACGAGGTGTGATCAAAAAGATCCAGAAATGTGGCTGCGACTTAACCAAACCTAGCCTAGCCTAACCTAACCTACAAAGTGTGTTCAAAAAGTTTCAAAATGGCGGCCGTAGCTTTACTTAACCTAACCTAACTTAACTTAAACCTACAAGGTGTGATCAAAAAAAAATTTTCAAAATAGTGGTCATAGCTTAACTGAACCTTGCCTAACCTAACCTAACCTAAACCTACGAAGTGTGATCATAAAGTTCCAAGATGGCGGTCGTAGCTTAACTCAACCTAACCTAACCCTACGAGGTGTGATCAAAAAGTTCCAAAAATGGCTGCCGTTGCTTAACTTAACCTTTCAGTCATTTTTTTTAACGGGTCCCGGAGGACGGGTCCTTGTTGACGGGTCCTTGTGGCGGGTCCCCTTTGACATAATTTGGATAAAATGCAAGGGCCAGTCCATAGGGATCAGTCCAAAGGACCCGCCCACAGGGACCCGTCAACAAGGACCCGTCCTCCGGGACCCGCTAAAAAAATGACTCAAAGGTTAAGTTAAGCAACGGCAGCCATTTTTGGAACTTTTTGATCACACCTCGTAGGGTTAGGTTAGGTTGAGTTAAGCTACGACCGCCATCTTGGAACTTTATGATCACACTTCGTAGGTTTAGGTTAGGTTAGGTTAGGCAAGGTTCAGTTAAGCTATGACCACTATTTTGAAAATTTTTTGATCACACCTCGTAGGTTTAAGTTAAGTTAGGTTAGGTTAAGTAAAGCTACGGCCGCCATTTGGAACTTTTTGAACACACTTTGTAGGTTAGGTTGGGCTAGGCTAGGTTTGGTTAAGTCGCAGCCACATTTCTGGATCTTTTTGATCACACCTCGTAGGTTAGGCTAGGTTAAGTTAAGCTACAGCCGCCATCTTGTTAGGTTAGGCTAGGTTAAGTTAAGCTACGGCCGCCATCTTGTTAGGTTAGGCTAGGTTAAGTTAAGCTACGGCCGCCATCTTGGAGGAGGGTGAGGAGGAGGAGGTATCTGAACCATCCAAAACACTCCTTTTTCATACGTTGTGACACGTGTAAGGATTTAAATTCATACCTTAAAGAGTCCAAACAGCAAATAATACAAGTTATGCAGAAAGAACTAGCAATCCACAAGTCGATCAAAGTTATTCCTGTGGCTGAATGTAGATTCATTCATACATCTACCAATGAAATTACAGATCGTGCTTTTAAAACACGAAATCAGGCCCTATTTTTGGAATCAGACTTAAGTAGTTTCGTGGAAACACAATTTACAAAGTTAACCCAAGAGAAATATCCTCTAAATACATTGACAAAAACAACTTGTGAAATAAGCCATTACGAATAGGGTACCACAAAATAACTTGTCAAGTAAGCCATTACAAATAGGGTACCACTTTTACACCCCACTTTTGCACTCACTTTGCACTCACTTTTACAACTACTTTTACACTTACTTTGCACTCACTTTTGCACTCACTTTGCACTCACTTTTACACCCACTTTGCACTCGAGCATTACATCATCTGACATAATAAAAATAGGCATGATTGTTGTCGAGACCGAGATAAGAGTGGGGGTAATGAATTTATAGTGATAGGATCGGAAAACCCATTATCACCTTAGTATTGGCATCAAGCAAAAATTAAAAAAAAAATATCGTGTTTTTGACAGAGTGAGATAGACATAGTTATAAGAGTTGAGAGTCGATAATTAATCTAAAAGTACTCTGGAATTCATGGAATCTTAGTGTGTTGTTGTTGTTGCTTACAAACCGGTATGGTCACGTCAGGTGAAGTTAGCTAGGATTAGATTAGGATATGTTCAGGTAGTTTCCATAGTCACCGCTAGATAGCGGAAACATACTTTGCGTGTCGCATGTGGCTATTTGACAAAGTTTTACTGTGTGAAAAAAAAACGTGCTTGTATAACCTGTGTATATAAATTTAAAATACAAATAACCACTAAGTGTTTAGAACTAACATGTATAGCCTTGTATAGGGAATATATAGGGGTCCTTAACAAGATAGAGTGTCTAACACACGAGTGTACAGCCTTTTGATATGCAGTAAGTATCTGATCACACCTACTATCAATTGCGCCTACCACGTGTTCTTCTATCTAGTGCTCTGGACCGTCACGATACATCAAAGTGCTACGAAATTCACCGCTCATCAACCATTTTCAGCGAGGAAACTCTGGTCATCAGCACCTTCATCTGCATTTTCCAGAATTTTCCAGAACATTCACGAGCTTACCAGATCATACGAGATAGTATCCATACGTCATGTCGGACTCCGGCAAGCAGCCGGCACCTCAGAGACGGCTGTCGCAGAGCATATTCGACTCACCACCGACACCACAACATACCATGGAAACTCAACAGATAAAGTGCTCTCGCACTACATCGGACGCAGCTAACAGCCCTACTTCACAGGCCAAAAGAAAATGCGGTGATGAGATCTCTTCTGGCTCCACATATACATCGTCTTCAGCTCCAACTTCGGCAGAACCAACTGGGCCTTCGGTGAGTGGAATTGACTTCATGCCTTTTGAAAATCGTCAACTAGCACCACTTCAACTGCCAAACCTTCCACCACCATCAATGGCTATACCCACAGCTCCATATATGCCAGGCACTCTTCGCTCATACGCTGTGGCAGCCCAGAACCCAGCTCTACATCCTCAAGTTCGCCAGCGAAGCGTTATAAACCCAAACCCCCTTCCCTCACCTGCATTCTATGTCATCAAGCTTACCGACATTGACCTCGCTAAGGCAAACCCCCGCACCCTTTTCACAATCATTTCCTCCTTTACCCCTGACCTCGCCTCCTACCGCCTGGAGTTACAACGCACCCGCGAAGGGTGTAATATCAAAACTGCAAAGCCCTTCTACCAGCACCTAACGAACACCATTGGCCTAGCACAGTTCGGCCCTCGTACCCGTGCCAAAAACCTATCCAACTTCCAGCCTCCACGCCCTAACCCCCCTCCCTCCCGCCCTACCCCCCTCCTCTCGGTCGTCGCCTATGGTGTCGACCGGGAATACTCAGAAGAAGATGTCGCCCAGCAGCTCGGCCTTCAAGGACTTACCATCTTCCGTGTGGCCAGGATAAGGAACAATACTGGCCCAACCTCACTTGTCCGGATTCTCAGCCGTGACACCGGGTCTCTGGACGCTCTTCTCCGCGATGGGGCCATCATCTTTGCCCGTCGCCATCGAGTGGAGCCTTCCCGTGCAGCCGCCCCCCAGAGGATGCGATGCGATAAGTGTCAGCGATATGACCACGCCCCGGGAGCACCCTGTGTCCATGCTGAGGTATGTGGTATCTGCAGTCAGGAACACCCTACATCTATGTGCCAAAACAGAACCTCCCCTAAATGTATCAATTGCTCCCTTCCTCACCCGGCCTTCAGTTTTAAATGTAAAAGCCGACCTGATCCCATTCCCACCCAGCCTGAAACCGTCGTACCAGTAGTTTCCCAAGACCTACCTACCCCAGCTCCTTCCTCCGCCCTTCCCACCCCTAGTACCGAAAACATTATTCGCTTCATTACCATGGTCCTACAGAATTGCCTCCCATTCCACCGTCCTCTTGTCCTCAACCAAGTTCAAATGGCGGCCCGGTTGATATTCAACACTCATTTAGACATAGCCTATGCGGGTAATAGGATGCACTTTGCATTCGTCCCGCTAGCGAGTGTTCCCCTTCTCAACTAATCATGGCGCTTAAAATATACTATGACAACATCCGCTCTGTCACCTCCAACCGGCCGACCTTTGAACTTTCCCTTTTAGAGCACTCCCCGGACATATTTATCCTCAACGAAACTTTCCTTGGTCCCTCCCACCGGCTGTGCCTCCCCCCGTATGTCGTCTACCGAGCGGATCGGCCGTACGGAGCGCGGCTTGCGGGCGGGGTAGCGGTCGGTGTTCAGCGTAACCTTACAGTCAAACGTCATTTCTATACCTTTCCTCATCACTTCACAGAATACCTAATCCTTGAAATTTTTGCCCCCTCCAAGACGTTCACCGTAGCTACCCTTTATTTATCCCCAAAGACCCCTCCCCCTATTGCTTTTCTCCAATACCTTGATCGCACCTTTCCCAATTATTTTCTAGCAGCTGACATTAATATCAACTCCTACACGGTGCAAGAACAAACTATTTTCCACAATCTCCTTCATAGTATCCGTGGAGTGCTCGTTCCCTTTCCCTCGCCCACAATACCCTCAACAAATTCTACCCCTGATGTCATGCTCATTTCCCCAACCCTAACCCCTCACCCTCTAGTCCGTATGCTTCCATCTATTGGTAGTGACCATGTTCCAGCTCTGATCTCGATACCCCACATCTTTCCCCGCCCAGATGCCCCATACCGGCCCCCTCCCACTCGACGTTTTACCAAGACCAACTGGTCTGAGTATCGAGCCACTGTTACTGATCTCCTCACTCCCCACACCTCCCCGACATCCCTACCAAATCTTCTCACACTAATCGCCGAAACTGAACATGCTCTCCTTACTGCCGACCGGCTTCATATCCCCCGCCACTCTTACCACCCTACCAAACCTCCTATACCCCCAAAGGCCCTTAACCTTTTACGCATAGCCCATGATTATTATCGGGCCTATCTCCGCACCCGAGATCCTGACACCCTCCGCCAACATCGTCGCCATCTCCGTCATGCCAAATCTTATATCCGTGCTATTAAACGCAAAACCTGGAACGATGCATGCACCCGTCTGGATGACACACCCGATCCTTCTAAATTTTGGTCTACCTTTCAACGCCTCACGAAGTCTCGTCCATCCCACCCTACCTACCCCATTTATACCCCCACCTCAGTTCCCACTACTCCCCTCGAAAAGGCTAACCTTTTTGCATCTCACTACTACCATGTTTTCTCTCCAACCAACAACCCCCAATTCCAAAATCCAAATGACGTGCTTATCCAACGTCTTCAAGACCCGAAACTTACACCTGACCTCCAACCTTCCTTCGCTCACTTTACTAACATCGATTACTCTCATCCTCTTAATCATCCCATTTCTCCTTCTGAAATCACATCAATTCTTCGCCATCGTAAAAACACCGCTCCAGGAACCGATACCATTACCTACCGGCACCTTCAAGCCGCCCCCCCCATTCTTACCCATGTTCTTTCCCTTATATATACAACAATGCTATACACCGGTTTTTATCCCACCCACTGGTGTAAAGCTTCCATCCTTCTTTTCCTGAAACCCCACAAAGCTCCCTCTGATATAAACTCCTACCGCCCCATAAGCCTTCTTCCAGTACTATCCAAACTATTCGAACTAATCCTTGCAAAACGAATCAGCTCCTATCTCGAACCTCTCCATTTACTACCCGAATCCCAAGCCGGCTTCCGTGCCCACCGATCGACGCAAGACCACCTTTTCCACTTAACCGCTTCATTGTCCGCTTTCATGAAACCTCGCCGCACTGCCGCTCTCATATGCCTCGATGTAGAGAAAGCTTTCGATAAGGTCTACCACCCCGTACTCTTATACAAACTCCGACATCTCCCCATCCCCTCTTCCCTTATCCGTCTGATATATAATTTCTTATCACACCGCACAGCCTCTATCCGAATCAAATCTTCACATTCCTACACCTTCTCCATTCGTGCCGGCGTCCCCCAGGGGTCGCCACTTTCCCCCTTACTCTACCTTTTATTTACCCACGATATTCCACACCCACCTCCCCCACTACGCCTTTATCAATTTGCTGACGACCTAGCTATCCTCGCCCTCGGTCACACTGCCCCCAAACTACAAAATCTTCTCCAATCCTACCTCAACACTCTTCAGTCCTGGTTCCTCTCTTCTCATATAACAGTCAATGCTCGGAAAACCCAATTCATAGTCTTTAGAAGAAAATCCCGCCTCTGCCCTCCCCGCCACCGAATCCATCTCACCCTGAACTCTCTCCCTCTTCTCGAAACCAACAAACTCATTTACCTCGGTATCACCTTTCAAAACAACCTACAATGGACCCACCATCTCCGCCTCCTTACCAGCCGCGCCCTTCATCGTCTAACTGCTACCCGCTCCCTCACCGGCCATACCTGGGGCCTGAAAGCCCCTACCATCATCCGTATATACCGTGCTTTCATCCTCCCTGTCCTACTCTACGCTTCCATGTCCTGGCTCACCGCGCCCCCTCCTCTTTATTTTAATCTGCTAAAACTTGATCGCCATGCCCTCCGCATGGCATACCGCCTACCTTATGACACACCATCCGCTGATTTTACCACCCTCTATACCTTTCCTACGATTATCACTACTCTACATAACCTACGCCTAAAGTACCTTACCCGTGCTCGTCTCGCAAACCTCCCATTCTTTTCCGAAGCTCTATCTGTCTCTCCCCTTGCCCAAGATATCCTCAATGACAACCGCACCCCTGCAAATTCTCATCTCTTTCCCCCACCCATAACCTAGTCTCCTCAACACAACTCAGCCCTCCACCCCCAGCTGCCTTTGGCTATGAAACACACGTCGCTTCATCTACTTTCCGCGCGCTCCTGGGGGTGGTGTCAACCCAGTCACGTTGAAGTCCAGTGAGTGTTCGGCGCATAGCCTTCAAAGATATCGCTTTCATTAGTCGCATCTCTCCGATACCCATTCAATGTACTGCCAGTGAAAAGTGCTCCATATCCGTGTGATTGCCCCAGTGATTATACTTCCCCAAACAAGTGTATTCTTTAAACTATGCTTAAAAAATCATACGATTATGGACAAAGAAAGAACAAGAAACTAGGATAAATCCAAGGAACTTTGATTGAAATATGTATATATATGTTTTGTATTTATATATCAGTGTACATTTGTTTTTTGCCCACATATCGTTATTATGTTTTGTGCCTTCTGTATGTAACATTGTGTTGAACAATAAATGGGGGTGTGAGTGGGGCCTCGGCCCGGGCGGGGTGTTGTGTTGGGCCTTTCCTTGGGGGGTCTCCTTTGTTGGTCGGGGTGACCTCTGCGCCACCAAACAGAGAAATCATTAAATTTACGCATGTCCTGACATGCTCCCAGCAAAATAATTTCATTAAAATTAAAATAACAAATATCCAATGGCCTAAGGGCTACTAGTCTAGCCGATGGCCCGCCTGCTCCCGCGCTTCGCGCGGAAGCAGGAATTGAAATAACAACTAGAAGAAGAAGCGCCTACCATTAATCGCGTCTACTATCAATTGCGTCTACTACCAATCGCGCCTGCTAGGACATGACTTTTCATTAAACCAAAACATTTCCTTTTTTGTCAGCCTCCCATCCCTCTCATCAATCTATGACGTCATAGTCATAGTCAGCCTTAAAGCAAGTCTAAACTTGTAGAACATGTCACGTGACAAAGTTAGGTTAGGTAAAGTTAGGTTATGTTAGGTGAGCTGAGGTTAAGTCTTAAAATACCCCCTCTCTGCCTTGTACTTTGTATAAACATTGACACTGTAACTTTGTAATATCAAAAATGATCTAAGTCGCGTCCATATCAATCACGTCTACTATCAATCGCGCCAACTATCAATCACGTCTACTATCAATTGCATCTACTATCAATTGAGCCTACTATGAAATGCGCTTACTACAAATCACGCCTACTATCAATCACGCCTAGTATCAATTGCGTCTACTATCAATCACGCCTACTATCATTTGCGTCTACTATAAATCGCGCTCATGTCAAATCGCGCCTACTACCAATTACACCTACTATCAATCGCGCCTACTATCAATTGCGTCTACTATAAATCTCGCCCATGTCTAATTACGCCTACTATCAATCGCGCCTACTATCTTTCGCGTCTACTATAAATCGCGCTCATGTCAAATCACGCCTACTATCAATCACGTCTACTATCAATTGCGTCTACTATTAATCGCGCCTACTATCAATTGCGTCTACTATACATCGCGCCTACTAGGACATGACGTTTCATTAAACCAGAACATTTCATTTTTTGTCAGTCTCTCACCCCTCCCATCAATCTATGACGTCATAATCAGTCTTAACTTGTAGAACATGTCACGTGACAAAGTTAGGTTAGGTAAAGTTTGGTTATGCTAAGTGAGCTGAGGTTATGTCTTAAAATACCCTCTACCTTGTACTTTGTATAAACATTGACACTGTAACTTTATGACATCAAAAATGATCTGAGTCGCGCCCATGTCAAATTGCGCCTACTATCAATCGCGTCTACTATCAATCACGCCTACTATCAATCGCGCCTACTATCATTTGCGTCTACTATAAATCGCGCTTACTACAAATCACGCCTACTATCAATCACGCCTAGTATCAATTGCGTCTACTATTAATCACGTCTAGTATCGATTACACCTACTATCAATTACGTCTACTATCAATTGCGTCTACTATAAATCACGCCTACTAGGATATGACGTTTCATTAAACTAAAACATTTCCTTTTTTGCTAGCCTCTCACCCCTCCCATCCGCAAAACGTGCTTGTATGAGCTGTTTATTTAAATTCAATATATACAATTAACCACTAAGTGTTCAGAACTAACATGTCTAGGGTATATATGGGATCCTTAGCAACAAACAAAAAATACGGTCTAACCTACGAGTGTACGGTCTTGTCATACGCAGTAAGTACCTGTTAACCTTGACTAGGGTATAAGAATATTGTCAGTTGACTACTGCCTGTTACAGTGTTCACATCGTGAAAGACCGTCTCACCTACCAGTCTCTAGCCTTGTCATACGCAGTAAGCAGCTGTTGGCGGAAAACAACATCCATAAATCTTGACATTTAGGAAAGTGTGTGTGTGTGTAAATCACTTGTAATCTAAAGATTGTTCATGTGACTTTACTAAAATTAAATTCATATGTATTAGTTGATATGGAAGTCTCAACAACCAGTCATGGCAAGCCATGTGTCTTCTATAAAGGATATACATATATTGTAAAAACAACCAATAAAGATGGAACTGTTATTTGGCGATGTTCAAAACAACGATCCAAAAAGTGTCGAGGAATGATTAAAACAAAAGACTCCAACGTACTTACTTCAAAAGAACATCATTGTGAATCTCAAATTAATACACATTTAAATACGCAAAATACTCTAACCCAGGTATAAAAGCAAGTCCAAGAAAAATATATTGCTGCTCAAGATAGTGCATTGTTTGTTAAAAAGCATTCATCATCACCTCAAAAAGACATGTTAGGACAAATACCATCGTTCAAAAAACCCTTAACACTATCAAAAGCAACGCAGACTCTACAAGAGGTCCCTGTGGAAAACAAACAAGAGGAATTGGATAGTTCTAGTGATGTTGAGAATGATAATGATGATAATGATGGTGACAATGACTATAATAATTTTGATGATAATATTCATAATGATGATGATAATTATGAAAAAGAAGAGGATGAGGGTTTTATGTTTATAAAACCATTACGGCTTCCCCAGTTTTTAAGAGCAAGAGTACCTGGAGAAAGTTGTAAAAGGATCTACAACAAGCGTTGTGTTTAAAAATCTATATAGAACAATGGTAAAGAGATAGAGTTGAATTCAGTGTGTAAGTATTATAAAATGAATTTAATAAAAATATTGTATGGGTATTGTCTGTTTTTCTTAATTACTATCCCCATGTCCCACTATTAATACAATTGTTAACCATCAACAGTCTCTGACTATGTTCAGAAAGAGAGTGGCCTTAAACAATACACTATATCTATGGTTTGTGTACCGAGTGTCATAATAATGCAGTGTGGCCAAGCCATGTCAAGGCAATAGTTATGTCAGGTAAGGGATTCGAACCCTTGCTTCCTTATACAGAAAATTTGATCTTAAGTCAAACACATTAACCACTCGGTCAACCTGACAGTTACTAATTTAATTAGTCTTGAGGACTTGAGTGTTTACAAAACTTTTTCCAGTATACATTGACTAAACCACTTGCTTGTTTTGAAACATAGATTTTGTTTTGTTATACCATAACATTGCAGTTATGAGTCTTGTGAACTGGGTGTTCAATATAGGGTTAAAGGCATTTTAAAATCATTTTAGAAAAGCTCTTAGGTATCGTGTCATGGGTTTTAGTAATGCATTACTGTTCGTTGACTAACATATACCGTTACACAACATTATTTTAGTGAACTTACATGTTGTTGTTTGAGTCTTTAGTCCTTTGACTGGTTTGATGCAGATCTCAGCACCTATCTGTCCCGAGCTAATCGTTTCATCTCTATATAGCTACCACACCCTACATTCAAGGCTATCTGTTTAACATATTCTAAACTTGGTCTACCCCTACAGTTCTCGTCCTCGAACCTTTCTTCCTTAACTAAGTTTGCTATTCTTGGGTGTCTTAGTACGTGTTCTACCAACCTATCTCTTTACTTCATTAACAGTCGCCAGATACATCTCTTCTCCCCCACTCGTCTTAATACCTCTTTGTTAGTAACCCTATTTACCCATCTAATCTTCATCATTCTCCTGTAACACCACATTTCAAACACTTCAATTCTCCACTTTTCTGCTACACCAATTGTCTAAGTTTTACTTTCATAGAGTGCCACGCTCCAGACAAAGGCCTTCAAAATGACTTCCTAATACCTAAATCTATATTCAATGTCAACAGATTCTGTAGAAATTCTTTCCTTGTCTGAGCTACATAAGAATCCTAATCGTGTCTGGTATAATGTCTTGTTTAGCAAACATAGTCACTCAAAAGGTCTAAGCATTTTTTGTATATAACCCAAAATAGCAAACAGTTTTTCTAAAACCCTACTCATTGGTCAATAACAAGCAGAGTCGCCAAAGTGTTTCGTTGGTAGTTAACTCATGTCTAGTTAATCAATTCCTTTCATATCGTTATCCAATTGTAGTAGTAAGGACTGGTGAACAACGTCAGTTCAACACACTGCTTTACACACAAATGTAGTTAGGCCCTTTGACATAATTTGGATAAATTTCATGGGCCGGTCCATAGGGACCAGTCCAAAGGTGCCGGTCTAAAGGGACCCTTCCACAGGGACCCATCAACAATGACCCGTCAACAATGACCTGTCATCAATGACCTGTCAACAATGACCTGTCAATAGGGACCCGTCAACAATGACCCGTCCACAGGGACTCATCAACAAGGACCCGTCAGCAATGACTCGTCAACAGGGACCCGTCGAAAAGCACCTGTTAAAAAGGATCCATCAAAAATGACCCCCTGTCAAAAAGGGCCCGTCCAAAAGGGGCTAGTCAACAGAGACCAGTCCAAAGGGACAAATCAACAGAGATCAATCAACAGGGATCAATCAAAAGGGGCTATCACCTCAAGGCCTGACATATCCCTCTTTGATTATTGGTTTGCCAATCGACAAGCGTCACTTAAAATACTTTTTGTTCTAAAATTAATTAAATTTTTTTTCTCCTAAACAAACTAACTTCAACACTGATAATATTCACTCGTGGGTTGGGTTATGTTAGGTCACACTACAGCCGCCATCTTTTAAAAAGCCTGCCCTCTTACAAAAGCTATGAGTGGGCATGCGTAAAAAACAAAAAACAAAAACAAGCATGTTAATTCATAGTGGCTATCCACCAAACACATGTCTCTTGTGTGGAACAACGTTTTATTCCATATCGGCATTCAAACTCTCACATGTTGCAATTGGAAAGAGAGATTCTCTAAAAAAATTACAATTTCACCCCCTAGTAGGGGTAGGTTTTATTTTGGGGTGGAAATATGTTGTTCATTGGAAAGGGGGTATCAGCCCGAGTTCAATGACACCTCATTCGTCAAAATCCGACCACGGGTTCGAACTCACATTTTCTCACGTATGAAGCAAAACAGGATGTGACTTGTTTCACAAGGAGGACGGTAATAAGGTCATTTCACACGTGTTCACATGTATTTCGTCACTTTCCTTTCATATCGTTATTCCATTATAGTAGTGGTGAACAACGTCAATTCAACACACACAAATGTAGTTAGGCCCTTTGACATAATTTAAATAAATTCATGGGTTAGTCCGTAGGAACCAGGCCAAAGGGACCCGTCCAAAGGGATCAGTCCAAAGGGACAAGGACTCGTCCACAAGGACTTGTCCACAAGGACTCGTCCACAAGGACCTGTCCACAAGGACTTGTCCACAAGGACTCGTCCACAATGACCCGACAACAATGACCCCCGCCAACAATGACTCGTCAACAATAACCCATCCATAGGGATCCGCTCCCCCACCCTCTTACAAAAGCCATGAGTGGGCATGCTAATTCATAGTGGCTTTCCACCGAACATATGCACTTTATTTGGAACAACATTTCATTCCATATCGGCATTCAAACTCTCACATGTTGCAATTAGAAACAGAGATTCTCTAAAAAATTACAATTTTCACCCTCTAGTAGGGTAGGTTTTATTTTTGGGGTTGAAATATGTTGTCCATGGGAAAGGGGGTGTCAGCCCGAGTTCAATGACACCTCATTTGTCAAAATCCGACCACGGGTTCGGGAGTTATCGGGCTGCCGCCATCTTGTGTGGAGGGTGTGGAGGTGGAGGCATCTGAACCCCCACAAATACACTACTATTTATAAATAAATATAGAAAAAGGCAACAATACTAAGAAAACTAAGCTCAGACAGCCACACAACTCACTATATTGCACCTATATTTAAAAAAGAAAATAATCCATACCCTTCAACCCCCCCCCCCCCCCGGAGTGCTTTTGTCCCGCAAGGTCCCCCAACTATTTACAATGTGGCCCTTAGTTAAAAAAGGTTGGGCACTTCTCCGGTAGATTATGATTTCTAGGGCTGGATGCTCTTTTTGATGCCAAACTCTTGAGAGGAGTAAATGAGATTTGAAATGAATGAAACTGGGCAAGATGTAGGAAGAGAGCAGCCATGACCTATTACAGTGAAGTCCTTATCTATAGAACGGAACCTCACTGGGGTCGTGTGACGGGTTGAGAGCGTTGAGTTACGGTCAGGCGACTAGCATCTACCGATCACATAACAGCGAGTCGGGAAGCACCGGATGCTGTCATAGCATTGATTATATACGGAGCTGGCAAGATACCTTAGTTGAGATAGTTAAGATTTGTGAAGTACTGTAGCCTATCTCGTATCCCGTGAACATGGTTCGATATAGAACGAATCATCGAATTTCTCTAGTGGAAACTTATGTTCTCAAGAAGAAGTCTTACAGTTTCAACGTTGTGCGATTTTTACTTGTGGGGGAACCTCAAACAAAATGTATACAGAACCGACCCGTCTACTCTGGAGGCTCTTGAGAACGAAATAACTGCACTGATATGAAATATCAGTGAAGATAAATTACAGTGAGTGTACCAAAACGTCCTACGTTGGTGCAACGTTTGTCAAGAATGAAGGACGGCATTTCCAGCAACTAATCTGAAATTCATGTAGCCTAAGTAATGATGATTATTAAATACGATAGAAAGTGTAAATGTGATTCAGATGAATGATGATGATAATTGTTGTTTTATGGGGCCTAACATGTAGGTTATCGGCCCCTAATGGTTTGGGTGATCGTGAAGATGATAGTGAAAAGTAAACTATAACTAAAACGAACTACTAACTTATATACTAGAAGAAGAAAGGGAAAACAAAAGGAGAATAAGGCAAATAAAGGACAGGAGGAAAAGAAATGCCCTCAACCCTCGAAAAATGCCGATTGAGGGACTTGGAAAGAAGGAGAGCCATAAAAGGCAGATAGGAAGTGAAAGAGGAGAGGGTCCGCCCCACAGGTAATGGATAAAAGGGGGAAAACCGGACCGAGCTCAGGAATCCCTCGGGGTCGCCAACTCCGGAACTCACCAGCCGTGAGCCCCTGAGGGTGTAGCAATATCTAGGGTGCACCAGAAGTGGTGGAGCTACATACACCCTGCCTCCTTGAGGGCCTTGAGCACAAGGCAGGAGATAACAGGAAAAGAAAAAGAAGTCTGACCCCTCGCAGAAGGAGAGTATCAGAAAAGATGAGACAAGGGCCAATTAAGGCGGGAAAGGAAGAGACTCCCTAGGCCTCGGATACCCTAATACCGTCGGGGTCGGAAGAGAACAAGAGTTGACCAAGTGAGGTCGACAGGAAAGAAGACGGAGAGGAGCCCGGCACAAGTAAGTGGAAGCAATGCCGAACTCAGCTGGGGCCCCGTGGTCGCCAACCCACGTCCCACTAGATGTGAGCCCCTGGGGGGGGGGGGGGTCAGATGAATGAATAGGGTTTGTTATGAAAGATACTTAAACAGAAGAGGTTTCAGGACAGACCACCCTGTAAGAAAACCGGCACCATCTGGACAAAAGAGAGAAAGGAGAAACAGGCAGAGAATGCGCGAATATTGGGCAAACATCAAGTCACTCGCCAAGCTGAAAAGTTGAACGTCGTGGTCCATAGCTGGTCCATCGGAAAGAAGAAGAAGGAAATATGAGATAAATAAGACCTGTAAATAATGTGGACTTGAATAATAAATCTTTATAAGTTGATACAACTTAACACAAGGTGGAATAATAAAAGTTTCAAGATTATTTCGATAAAATTGAATTGAATAATTATTTAGGATTTTTATATTGTGGAATATGATCTCAAGATTAAATATTATGACAGGATGGCCGAGGTCTCAATCCGCAGTCAATGATGGAAACAATTACTGTGTAAATACGGTAGAATGTCGTCTATTCAATGTTGTAAATAGTGTGTGAATTATTATTGCTGCGCTTGTATTTTTGGATGGGACAAGTTATAATAGGATTTAGTTCCATTTAACGTTAAATGTTGGCTGTGGCGTAACTTAGGTAGGATCATTTTGTTATTATTATACTTTATTGGGTCCCATTGTGCCTCAGATGCCAACATAATGGATCAGGCTATGCCCGATGTAGAATATAACTTCATTATTAATTTATTGCTGTATTTTAGGTAGGGTTACTTTTGCTATTGTTAGGCTATACTTAATTGGATCCTGTTGTGTCATCGATGCCAAAAATGTTAGGATCAGGCTATGACCGACGTAGGATCGATGACACTATTACTTATCGTTCTATTATCGCATCTTGTTTGGGGATTTCTTTCTTTCACCACTAGCCTAGCTTTGCATATTTTTGCTTGGTAGGAATTCTCTGAAGGATTTTCTAGGACTTGAAAGTAGGATGTTTTATTTCTCAGGAGGGTGGGATTAGTCAGAATTTTTGTTAGATTAATTTTGTTGCCTAACATGACAGTAGGATAAGGACACTTTTGATAGACTAGGGTTTATCAAACTTGGATATATTAGGTAATTAATTATTGTTTATTTTATAAAATTTTGTGGATGTTTATCTATACCGGTATCTAGAAAAATCAATGTTACATGATAGTTTGTTTGTCTGTGTGTCCCCTATGCGTTCATATACCATTCATCCAATTGCGATGAAACTTGGGTGAGTTGTTGTGTGCACTCCAGGGAAGTTTTCTACTGTAGCGACACATTATTTATGTAACACAAAAGGTGAGAGACTTAACAGGAAGCCTTAAATCCCACAGTAACCCAATTGCACAATCTGCATACTTATGCCATGAGAATGGCTTGCTGATTCATCGCGAAGTGACATGCTGTCTCAGCACATCTCTAAATTATTAATGCATGTGTCCATGAGGAAGCCATGATGTGTCTCAATGAAGCCTGTAAGATTGTCTATCAATCACTTCACACCAATCATCTTTAATTTTTATTTTTACCAGCTGGCGTGGGTCAGTGGTAAAGTGCAGTTCTTAAAACTGAACTCAAGTTTGGCTGCCGGTTCGAATACGGTCATGGCGCGGGAATCGTTTCAAGTCCCTTATGCGGTCATATACCATCACCGATTGCAATGAAACTTGGGTGAGTTGTTGTGTGCACTCCAATGAAGGTTTCTGGCTTAGTATATCCATTTTAGAATATGTAGCGAACGAGTCGATTCAACAAATGAGTCACGACGCGCGAATAGTTTCAAGTCCCTTACGCGTTCATATGCCATTCATACGATTGCGATTACACTTTAGTAAATTGTTATGCACACTCCAGGAAAGGTTTTTAAAATAGATAGCGTAAGAGTAGGTTCAACAAATGAGTGATGGCGCGCGAATCGTTTCAACAAAGTCCCGTAAGTGTTCCATACCATTCATCCAATTGCGATGAATCTTGGGTGAGTTGTTGTGTACACTCCATGGAAAGTTTCTGGCTTAGTAAATCCATTTCACAATAGGTAGCACACGAGTAGATTCAACAAATGAGTAACGGCGCATGATTCGTTTCAACAAAGTCCTGTATACGTTCATATACCATTCATCCAATTGCGATGAAACTTGTGTGAGTTGTTGTGTACACTCCTAGGAAAGATTTTGACTTAATAAATCTATTTTACAATAACTTAGGTAGCGCACGAGTAGATTCAACAAATCAGTAACGCCGCGCGAATCGTTTCAACAAAGTCCTTGATACGTTCATATGCCATTCATCCGATTGCGATGAAATTTGGTGAGTTGTTGTGCACACTGCCACAAAGGTTTCTGAATTAGAAAAACCATTTGATAGTAGGTAGCATACGAGTAGTTTCAGCAAATGAGTGTTGGCCAGTGAATCGTTTCATATACAATTCCTCCAATTATGAAGAAACATTGGTGAGTTGTTGTGCACACTCACACCATTGTTCCTGAACAAGTAAATCCATTTGACATTAGATGGCGCACGAGTAGTTTTAATAAATGCTCACATGGTCAGCTGTATGTGGCGTGCTTACGCGTCGGAAAGGTTTCGTATTTATTTATATACGCACCAGACAGAAAAACGAAGAATATACTGTAGTTTATCCAAAGGCAATTTAGTAAACAAAATTACAATTCAAACACTTATTTTTATTCTTTCTTTCTTTCTTTCTTTCTTTCTTGGGCTGGCTGCGTGGCTCAGAGGTAACGTTCTCACTTAATGTGACCAAGGTTGCAGGATCGAATCCTGGCGCAGTCAGTTGCCATTTGAGGGTGCGCAAATACGAGGGGGCCGCGTCAGTAGATTTACTGGCACGTTAGAGGTCCTCTTTGTGCCAAAATTTCATCACCCCGGCGCGGCGTCTCTGAAAGCCACAGTTGATAAAAGGGACGTAAAACCAATAAAATTAGTATTATCTACCTTTCATTCTATCTATCTGGTTTTGATTGGCTTTGCAACGCTTGCTGGATATAGCTAGTTGGAAATAAATATTGACGAACTTTCATTTTATCTTAAAGTGGGCTTGTTATTTGTATTTTCTTGTTTAGAGTAGCATGTACTCTGAACAGGGGCTCAACCCACTTTCCCATTTTTTGCCCGATACACCCTGAGACAGGAATCTCGTCCTTAGGGTCCTCTTCAGAAGAATGAGGGTTTATATGTACGGTTGTCCGTGGACTTCTGCACATATGGGAATGGATACCACTCCACCGTCTTGGGCAAACGGGCACAATATTCTAGAGATACAATATCTAAAATTAGTGTTAAGGTAGAACCATATATGGGCTTTATATGCCCAAGGCTAAATACCCTCGCCATTCATTCAAGATAGTGTCTGATTGTAGTCCACTATTAAAAATTCAAAATCAGTAACTCTGGGTGGATAGACGTACTTTTCTAATGTTAGAATCAATTACTCGGGATGCAATAGTGGAATGACAATTTTGCTGAAACGTAATGCAGATGCCGATCAGATGCCCCCCCCCCAAAAAAAAAAAAACAGTATTCATCTGGGTCATCATGACATGGGTGATGATCTGAAGTACTGTACAATACTGTTAACGACCGAATGTCTAAGTTATGAAAGTGTGTAATCATCGCCACAAAAATTCATAGCTTCAGTCATTATGTTAAGAGTGGATAATGAGTAAGGTTCGGATGTTAAGGAAAAGTCATATTTTTTTCCTGAGGTCATTTTACCCGAAATCTGAAAAATAAGTTTGAATGACGGGTCCCTGATCACGTTTAAAGCAATTTGAGTTTGCATATAAATGCATATTTCGGCCATTTTTTATTGTTTTGATCATATTCGGTCATATTTTAGTGATATAAGGTCATACTTGGTTATAATTTCAGCGTTTTTGTTTAAATTGAGGCGTCGCTAACAAGGTGCGTGTTATCTGCGTCGAGTTTCAAACACAAAATTTCCGAATAGTGTAGAAGATATATTTTTCTTTCTTTTCCCGGAACAGGCAGATAGCAGGTTTAAAAGACCTGATTCCAAGAAGGCGCTCCTCTACGGATGTCTTTTAGCACATCTTTCTGGGCAAGTTAGATTGCGACTCTGTACGCATGAGGTCACGGAACATGACGATAGTGTGCTTCCACCTTTCAACAGGATGTCATTATTTTTTATGTCATATTTAGCTAGTTTTTAGGGCATATTTGCTTGCATATTTTGTACTTCTTTAGGTCTTAAACTTCCGAACCCTAATAATGAGTTAGCTTCAGGCATGGGGCCGATCGTGGTGTAAATTCGGAAAGCACAGTTTTTGGGTTCGAGTCCTGATAGTGGTCTTATTTTTAACTGTCACATTTAAAAAGAGTTCTATCATTATAACATTTTACATTTTACAATTTACATTATATATTTCGCATTTTAACATTTTAACATTTTACATTTTATCATTTTACATTCTACATTTAAAATTTTACATTTTACATTGCCTATATATACTGTATTTGCATTTCAACATTTTAACATTTCAACATTTTAACATTTCAACATTTTAACATTTTAACATTTTAAGATTTTACATTTGGATATTTTATCATTTTACATTTTAAATTTACATTTTAACATCTCATATTTTACATTTTATATTTTACATTTTAGCATTTTAACATTTGACATTTTGATATTTTAACATTTTACATTTTAACATGTTACGTTTTATATTTTACATTTTATATTTTAACTTTTTACATTTTATATTTTAACGTTTTACATTTTACATTTGACATTTTAACATCTTATATTTTACATTTTATATTTTAATATTTTATATTGTACATTTTAATGCCTCCGTGGCTTAGGCGGCAGCACGCCGGCCTCTCACCGCTGGGTCCGTGGTTCAAATCCCGGTCACTCCATGTGAGATCTGTGCTGGACAAAACGGAGACAGACAGGTTTTTCTCCGGGTACTCCGGTTTTCCCTGTCAAAATTTCATTCCAGCAACACTCACAATTATCATTTAATTTCATCTGTCATTCATTTAATCATTGCCCCAGATGAGTGCGTCAGGCCTCGGCAGCCGGCACAGTTCATATCATCGCCGCTAGATGGGGGCTTCATTCATTCCATTCCTGACCCGGTCGGAGACTGGAAGCAGGCTGTGGATTTTCATTCATATTGTACATTTTACATTTTATATTTTACATTTTAACATTTTAACATTTGACATTTTGATATTTTAACATTTTATATTTTAACATGTTACATTTTATATTTTACATTTTAACATTTTACCTTTTACATTTTTACATTTTTATTACATTTTACATTGCCTTATTTAACTACTGTGTCGCTTGTCCTAACGTCTAGTCAATAGTGTAAGAGCTGAACTGTTATTTGTTGCTCTTCAGTCGGTCAACATGAATATGTAATCTAAACATTGTATGTATATTTGTACATAAGTGTAATTCATAAGAATCGTACAGGTGATCAGGATCTGAGGATGAATGCTTGACGTTAGAAATATGTCAACCAATTAATTACTCCATGTTGTACATAAAAGCGTGTTATTTTCTAATAAAATCCCTCCCTATATTATTCTGCTAAGGTCCCATTCCAGTTTTGTACCGAAAATAAGGTCTCATTAACACCAACCTACACATATGGGGTACCTACAGGTTCAGCATAACCCGATGCGTAAGCGAAACGCACTCACTTACTCTTTAAATGCCTCAAAATTAAATAAATACCTTAAAACATGTATATTTACAATGAAATAATGAAAGAATGCAACACGGTAACCACGGTAACAGAATCTCACAGGTCCATCTATTTCTGTAAGACGCAATGCAATTCCAATTATTACATTACTGTGAAAGTTTCCAGACGGTTATAAGGTTATCACTGAACCAAATTAAGCTGTAAAATTCATCAATACATACAGTATAATGCGCTAAAAGGGGTCAAGGGGCACTCTAGAATTTTTTCACGCAATTTTCACGTGTGAGTGTGGTACGAAAGGTCTTTTTCACCCGACTATAAAGGGTCTCCGAAAACCACATTTAAAGGCCCTTAAATTAACAGTGTCTGTGGTATTCCCAGAAAACTAACTTCGCTCTGATATACCTATAAAAGAATGACAAACCCCTAACCACTGCACCAGTGGTTGAATTGATGAAGTCTGATTATTCATACCAAGGATAAATCAATCATAGCATTCATGATTGAGATTTTGCTAAGTGTACTCTTTACAACTAGAATATTCGCATCGAAGCCGCGACGCGTAGTGCTAGTCATATTTATTTTAGGTTAGATCATGTAAATACTTGCTTTGGCTATGGCTGTTAAAATACTTTCCTTCTTTGAGGCTGACCAATGAATCTTACAATGAGGATCGGATATTCATGCTGTAAATACTAATGTAATTGGCCACAATTTGTGTTGACCGCCTGGAAAGCTCTCTTTCATAATTCGTAAATATTGCCAACTCGTTTTATAATTTAATTTTTTTGGTATACATGTACTTATTTTAGAACGACTTCGTCTGGCGTTTTTCGACGCAAGACGTCTGTTTTCCAGACAAAAACCGATTCAATGTTTTAGCACGTTGTGAATTTATATGTGTGTAATATGTAAATTGCATGAGCAATATTATGCGAATAATTTTTTCTAATTATTTGTAATATTTCACATAAAATTTGTTTACAACAAATTTGCCACAGAATGCTCAATACAAAAAGCTATATTTACTGTTCAAACTGCTTTATTTTACATTTTATAAACGGCTAATATCGCGGAAGCTGTCTGTATCTGCGAAATCTCGCGATTATATTTTTTGGAGTCCACTTGGAGCATATGTCAGGAAATGCAACAATGTGTTAAAATTCATAACCGTTCAAAACTATCCATTTTAGCCTACTTTCATTTATGAACAAGTAGTTCCATGAAGAACTAAAACCTATTTTCATATATCCTACTTATGTTAATTGCCTCTATCAACATACAAAATCTCAGTTTGATTGCAGTAATAGATTCTTAATTGCCTCCGTGGCTTAGGCGGCAGCGCGCCGGCCTCTCACCGCTGGGTCCGTGGTTCAAATCCCGGTCACTCCATGTGAGATCTGTGCTGGACAAAACGGAGGCAGACAGGTTTTTCTCCGGGTACTCCGGTTTTCCCTGTCAAAATTTCATTCCAGCAACACTCTCCACTATCATTTCATTTCATCTGTCATTCATTTAATCATTGCCCCAGAGGAGTGCGTCAGGCCTCGGCAGCCGGCACAGTTCATATCCTCGCCAGTAGGGAGGCTGAGGGGGTTTTGAACCAAATACCGTTATTTATGCAAATTAGGGGGGCGTGGCAAGGTCAATGACCTTGAGGTAGGTCATGCTCAATGACCTTGAAGTAGGTCATTGACCCCCAAGGTCGCCGGGACCCCGGAAGGTAAACAAACCTTGGAGGGTCCAGGAACCGGTTTGAGGGGGTGTGGGTGGAGGGGGAGGAGTGGGGGTGGGGAGGGGGGAGTGGGGGTGGGGAGGGGTAAGGGGTGGTGGCGAGGTTGGGGGATGAGGGGAAGGATGGAAGAGGGTCTGCACGAGACCCTCTTCGACCCAGTCTCTCTCTTGGACTGAGCACCTTCTCTGATATTATCCTGGGCTATATAGCTTTGCTTTGATCCCGACGAGATCCGAGTGTTGCCGAAGGTTTCCGAATCTTTGTCGGTGAATGAATCGTCAGAGAATTGAACGGTCAACTGATGTGTGTGACGTCACAGCAGATTACGGGATGTGAGGTAGGTCATGAACGGGAGTGTTTTGAAATGGAAAACATTAGTGTAACTGCTGTGTGTGTGACGTCACAGCAGATTACGGGATGTGAGGTAGGTCATGAACGGGAGTGTTTTGAATGGAAAACATGAATGGCTGTGGTTGTTTGGACCCTGACGTGGTAGGTTGGTTAGGTGTGAATGGGTCTGAGAGACAAACAAGATGGGGTTGAAAGCGCTCAATGGTAAACAAACATCAATGGTATCGGGAGTAGTGAATGGAATTGAGGGAGAGAGAGAGGTGGAATGAACTGGTTGTTGAATGTGCTCAATGGTAAACAAACGTCAATGAATCTGGAGTATTATTTCCTGTAAATGGTAGGGTGGGGGTAGGATACAAATCGCATGGCATGTTGAGTCGGCCAGCTCGACATGAAATAAAAACAAGAAGGTGTACACCAGATCTGATTTATTAATCCATGAATTATATGTGGCATTAAAACCTAGCCACTTAACAAAAAGTTTATTGCCACGTTTTTGTACAATTTTTTCAACAAGATAATGATTGGGATATTGCGTCCTTTGCAGTTCCTCCATGTAGAATCCTCCTTGGATCGGCTGCTTGTTGAGGTCGTCAAGTAAATAAACAACTGGATTAGAAAGTTTTACCTTGCGAATACGAAATATTTCCGTGCTCCAGTTTGGTGTGTATCCTTTGGCGAAGATTGATTTATGTTTACTGATGCGCACATAATCACCAATACGTAATTGATGACGTCGTGGATCTACTGTTTTGATTTTGTGATGAATGCGATCCAATTGCGCAATGTTCTTGGTTACAAGGCGTGGTTTCATTTTGATGGTTCTATGTTTAGTGTTGTTGTAACGTGTCACCAGATCGCCTACAAGTTCAAGCCAGCGATAGGATCCTCTTGCTGTAAATTGTTCCCACATGCGCGTCTTGAGTGTGCGGTTGAAACGTTCTACAACACTTGCCTTTAGATTGCTAAAAGTGGAATAGTGATGGATGTCAAGCGATTTGAGATAAGCGGAAAAAGTCTTGTTGAAAAATTCTTTGCCTTGATCTGTTTGAAGCAAACGAGGTTGTCGTCTTGACCGCTGAACGATGGTCTTGAATGCAGCGGTGACCAGTTGTGCAGATTTATTCCGAACAGGTTCAACAAAGGCCATTTTGGAATAAACGTCGATGACGGTAAGCAGATAGTTGACCCCGTTGTTAGCTTTGGCATAGGGAATCATTTCAACCAGATCAGCTTGCCAAAGATCGTCAACGCCCCGTGTGATGACACGACGACGATGGTAGAGACGACGAGCTGGTCTATGCAACTCGCGAGCAATGGCAGCCTTAACAGGCGAGGGTGTGTGAACACGTTGACTCATTAGACAATAATGCCAGCATGACGAAGCTCCTCTTCTATTTCTAAAACTTCCGCCTCGTGTCCGGTATGACCGGCCTGTTCCGATGCACGCAACAGTTGCAGACGTTTAACCAACTTATTTGGATTGTTCCAATAGGCGAAATCGATGAATGGTTTCAAAGTATTAAACGTGATACCGGACGCTGAATTTGCACGGCGAACACTTGCATAGGTGGGAAACAATTTTGATATGATGGTTTTATATTTGAAGCCCTTATTAGCATTTATTGCTTCAGAACGTTTATAATTACGTCTAAAACCATTTGTAGCCATCAAGATGTCTTTATACTTTTCAAGATCTTCTTTATCATAGTCCTCGGTAGAAGGTGTACGTGAAAATAAAAGTTCTAAAAGCCCTGGCGTCAATTTGTAACGAACTGTTTTAACAATCAAAACATTGTCACTTATCTTGATTGCTGAATCGCCAATTCGAAATCTATTGTTTTCATAGCGAACACCATAGGTAGTATCAGTTTTCTTAGTAAAAAGATCTTCAAGGAAGGGGGTAACCAACGCACCATAATTTTGTAGTAAAATGGATTTTAACCGCACATATTGTTCGGGCGTATTCAATATTTCTTTAAGAGTAGGCTGCTTTTCTTTGGCTCTAGTGGGTGTTTCAGCAATTATTGATGTTTTCAAAAACTGGGGCAGCGGTGATTCTTTGGAGCTAGAAGACGGAAGCAATGGAGAAAAAACATCCTCAGGTTCTTCATCATCTTCTTCCTCCTCCTCTTCAATTGTTTGTGTTTCTTTTGAGCGTGTACTAGGCTTTGTTGTTCCTTTCAACACAGCTTCCAGAGGTGATTTCAAATGTTTTTCGACAAACAGTTCACTGTCGGCATGTGCACGTTTTAGATAGCGAAACTTTTGTCGAATGCTATTTCGCGCACGGATTATGTGTTTTTTTAATTGACTCCCTGTTGTCGCCATGACATCTGAACTAATGATGTTCAGAAAAGCGATGCAGCTACTTAAATACGAATGAAATGATCAAATCCCATGCGGTAGCGTCCATTGTTGATGTTGCTCTGCTTATCAATAACAAGACAACTGTGGTGATGAGCGTTCCAACACATGGCACACAACTGTGTAAAGGCTTGAAAGGTCATGTCTGGGTTCACGTGATCATCGTAGACGTGATGCATGTTGCGCTCATCCTGTCGGAAGAGAACAATCACGTTGGCATTGTCACGAATCAACTGTTTTGGTATTCGCGAATAGGTTTGAGCGAGATAAAAACAATCAATATATTTATGACGTCCCATGCTAAAGTAAGCCTGAATAATACCCTGTCGTTCTGTGGCCACATCGTCAAAAATCATAAGCGAATGGGGGCGAACATTGTCTGGAGAAATGACATCTTCGTGTGCTGCGAATGTGAAGTAGCCCATGTTGCGCAGACCTGACATGACCTGTTCCAAGAACACATACAGCGGTTGATACAGCGATTTGGCAAAAATATAGATATTTTGAAAGCGCACTCCGTTTAAGGAGGTGATGAGGGTAAGCAGAAGATTGGTTTTTCCACATCCCGACGGGCCGGCGATGAGACAGCGAATGGAGGATGGGAAGAGTGATCCATGACGTTGTTCGGACGATGTTGAGAAGAGGTGTGAAACCAAGTCTCCCACCGGAAGTGAATGTTGTTGCTTAATAATCTGCATATCAACTAAATGTGAAAGGGGAAGAGCTGGTCTCTATATACATGAGGCAAACGGGTGTTTCAGTTCCAGTGTAACCATGGACGCCTTTGGAAGAACTCTCAAAACAAATGAACGATTTGCTTTGACAAACGATCCAAAACATGATACAGATCCGGCTACTAAACGATATGTCGATGCTAATGTATTGTCACGCACTACAGATGGCAATTACAACTTTAATGGAAAGCGATTGACCAATATAACAGAACCCGTATTACCCTCGGACGCATGTTCAAAAAAGTATGTAGATTATTATCGATTACGACGTATCAAAGGAGATTATGAGGCTCAGAATAAACGTATTACAGGCGTTGCAGATCCTGTGAACGATCAAGATGTGTGCACCAAAGCCTATGTGTTAACCAATGCTGTGGTGTTAACAGAAGCAAAGGACTATGACGTACACCAACGTCGAATCACTCAGCTGGCTCTTCCAACAAACAACACGGACGCTGCTCGAAAGGACTATGTAGATAACAAGGTGAAACAGGTGCTCAGTATTGTGCCCACCCTAACTGTAAAGGGCTATACAGCAAATAATGCACGCCTTGTGCATGTGGCCGATCCTGAAGATGATCAAGATGTTTGTACAAAACGGTTTTTAAACTCTGAAATGGAAAAGGTGTGGGAAATTAAGGAGAACGCTCTACAGATGAAGCGAAGACGAATAGCCGAAGTTGCTGATCCTGTGCAACCTCACGACGTGACGACCAAACGATTTTTGGAACAACGGTTATCGCTTTTTATTAAATCAATACCCTCTATATTTCTGCTTCACATTGTAAACCAACAGCCGGTAAAAGATCCCAATAACCTCGCCTACATACTACGTTCGGGGTATGACAATTACCGTTTAATGTATGATGGTGCCATTCGTGTAATTGAGTATGCACCAGATTTGAAACATTTAGAGGTACGATTAAACGGTAGTGTTCAACCACTTATTGATCAACCGGTGAAAGCCGGAGACAAATTATTCTTTCACTTGAAACTCTCGTCTGAAGAAAAAGAGGCGGGGAAAACGATGAACGATTTTCCTCTCTATATAGAACTTGAATATACAGCCACCATTGAATAAATAACTACAGGTTCCCTTCCAGAGGAGCGTTAGTTGTGTTCTATACTTTGCGGTGTGAGGTTGTCTTGTTCTTTGGTCGCGATGGTGAAACAGAGATATGCGGTGAAGAAGAGGAAGAAGTTGTCCAGAAAGGGAGGCTTTAAAGCTATTCTTCATGCGGCACGTCAAGCTTCGCGCGGAGAAACAAATAGTGAGTTGGCTATTAAGAAAGCACTCCGAGCAGCACGATTGCATGCGAATCCCAAAAGTAAACTACGTTTTAGAAAACGTGCCCGAGTTATTCCTGTGCCGAAACGTGGTGGATTTTTACCTGCACTGTTTGCTGGACTAGCAGCCCTGGGTTCACTTCTTGGAGGAGCAAGTGCGGTAGCACGAACGGTGAAAGCTGTTGAGGAGGCGAAGCAACAGTTGAAGGAAAGTGAAAGGCATAATAAAACTATGGAGGCTATAGCACTGCGCGGCAAAGGTGTGAACATGAAGCTAGCACCCTACAAGAAAGGACTCGGCATTTACATGTCGCCAAAAAACGGTTAATCGATGCACTGCCACGACGAGCCATGACGCATGAGGAAGTTATAAGATATGCAAAACAGCTTAAGATCTCCCACTTTCGAGGCGTGTTTATGCGCAACCAACTACCGTCTCGACCACGGAGCCATGAAAGTGCAGTTGTCAATTTGGATGACAGTCATGGACCGGGAACGCATTATGTGGCCTACATAAAGCATGGTCGAACCGTGTGGTACTTTGACAGTTTTGGAAATCTTCCTCCTCCGACAGAGCTTGTTCGCTATTTTGGAAGCAGTGCAACAATACACTATAATGTGAAACGAGTGCAAAATTTTAACACGCAACAGTGCGGTCGTCTATGTTTGACTTTTCTATATAAGACCGAGCACGGCGGGTGACGTGGTCATTATGACAACAGAAAGTAGAACGTTTACAGTGCACGGACAAGGTGCGGAAGTAACTGTTGACTTTTATCCTCCTATTGAATTGGGACGACGACCCTACGTGCTGGGACTTGTTTCGTTTGAAGGCTATAATAGAATCTGCAACATAATTGAAGACGTCAATGATAAGTTCTACTACGATGACTATGTGTTAACTCTACCGTCTGGTAGCTACACCGTAGATGATATTCACGATCACATCTACACAACTCTCACCAAAGAATTTAGTCTAAAAGCATTTCTGGACGGGACACGCAAGTTTGAACTCATAGCCAACAACGTGACACATCGCTGCAGTATTCTTTCTTCTTTTAGGATTGATTTTAAATCTCAACCAGATTCGATTGGGTCATTGTTAGGCTATTCACCACAAGTGTTAGTACCGAACGTGATACACAAGTCTGACCAACCGGTGAAAATAATTGAAGATCATCACGTATCTGTCACGTGTAATATTATTACAGACGTCTACACCAATCAAGATCCCTCGCATTCGCTTTATGATTTTATTGTTACTTCACCTGGTGGTTATATCATCCGCGAAAACCCGTCGGTGGTGCTCTATCATCCTGTGAGTGTGACCAACATCAGGAATATTACATTAAGGCTGGTGAATAGAAACCAACGTCTCATCCGGTTAGACCCTCATACACCTGTGACCTACAAACTGTATCTGAAGCCAGCATGAAACAAGTGTATAAAGCGGCAACGCTGTCAAGAGCAGGTGTTAGTTGTGGTCAACACGTGTACAGGTTAACACGTGTCAACAAGCAGATCCTACAACAACTTGGTTACATCTTACGTCATGAATTCGATTCTAGACATGACAAACCCTGTCGAAGTTCAGGAGGGTATTGTAAGAATTGAACACCATTCCTACCAACCGTATACTCAGGGACTAAATAATAATGATGAGATTCGAATTACTATTAACCAACAAGATATCTACACGCTTCCACATGAAAGTTACATCCAGATTGAAGGGCAACTCACCAAATTGGATGGTACCATTCCAACAACGTCAAAGTTGGCCAACAATGCTTTGGCCTTTTTGTTTTCTGAGGTTCGCTACGTGATCAACGGTATTGAAGTGGATACTACTCGAAATGTTGGCATAACAAGTGTCATGAAACTTTATCCCTCGTACGGAAGCGAAGAGAGTAAAGCTTTTTGTATGGCTGGTTGGTGTCCCAACTCAACCAACGACTGGATGATTAACGATGATGGTACATTTACTGGACATTTACCTCTAAAATTAATACTAGGCTTTGCAGAGGATCATAAGCGCATTGTTGTGAACGCAAGACAGGATCTGATTCTTGTACGAGACAGGAGTGATTATAATGCGCTAAAGGGAGCTGATACAGCGCCAATAGATACAAAAATTCTACTGCAACGAATTCTATGGAAAGTACCGCACGTTACTCTATCAGATCAGAAAAAATTGAGTCTGCTCAAGATTGTGGAGAAGGATACAGCTTTACCCATTCAATTTAGAAGCTGGGAGCTGCATGAATACCCGGTATTACCACTCTCCGATACACATACTTGGTCTATAAAAACCTCACGGTATACAGAGCGGCCACTCTACGTCCTGGTTGGATTTCAAACAGATCGCAAATATCAACAGAATAAAGATGCATCAAAATTTGACCACATCCAATTACGAAATATACGACTCTTTTTGAACGGAGTTACCTTTCCCTATGAGGGAATGGATTTAAACTTTAACAAGAACAAATATGGTAAGCTCTATGACATGTTTGTAAACTTTCAGTCTTCCTATTATCAGAAAGAGGCATGTCCGCTACTATCACCACAAGACTTCAAGTCCAAGGCGCCTCTGGTGGTGATGGACTGTTCGTATTTGGAGGAGTCGATGAAGGAAACAACAATTGATATCAGACTAGAATTTGAAACATCGACAGTTATTCCAGAAAAAACAACAGCTTATTGCCTTATTGTTCACGAGGCGCAAGTGTTTTATCAACCGCTGTCCAATATGGTGACCAGAGTATAAATAGCATGTCTTCCTCCATTGTCCTTCACAGTCATGGAAAGCTACGATGAAGTCACAACCCCCTCTGCGAGGTGGGTCTGCAAATGTGAAAGTGATTCGCCAGGCTCAGATGAAGATTCAAGGTTTACCATTTATCGCGCGCTAGTGAGTGAAGCTATAACTGCCTATCACAAGAATCATACTGTGCTTAGAATGCCGCCGCATCTGGTTCACTATTTACCAGATGGATTCATGTCTACGTTTGGTATTCATGACAGGGGCTACAACAACAAGCCCATCGCTAATCAAACAAATAATGTGGACGATGGCGTTGCCAAAGCTTCATCTTGTCATGTTGGAGAGCGGGTAGATTGTATGGACTGCAAATGCGATCGTTGCTCAACAAGTCGAGACGCTGATGCAGCATTTGAGATTTATCGCACCCTGGTGAGCTTAGCAATACGCGCCTACCATAAAGCACAATTTCTTCGTGAAATGCCGCAGCATCTGATTGCCTATTTACCAGCTGGATTTCTGACCGCGTACGGTGCACACGACATTGACCTTAATTGGGATAAGCTACCATTACACCTCCGTATGTCGGCGGATGTTGCAGCCTGCCGTCCTTGTCGTAGACACTTTATGCATCGAGGAGATTCTCACTGTGATTGGGATGGTCCAAATCCTATGATAAAAAATTGTAAGCGATGTACTGATAACTTTATGAATAAAATTGTGTAATTGATTCTTTGTGTGTATATTATTTTCCCGCTCCTACCCAATCAGTTAGTTGTTAAGAAGCAGCGGTCGTGGAAGGTCTGATATCCGTCGCCATGCCGAAAACATTGATTGTCGACGTGCAGGGTTTCAAGGTGAACGGAAACAAGTTTGTATTTAAAGAAGTAGGAATTATTGACTGCACAACCATGTGGGCACCAAGAGTAACCAGTTTTGTCTTTGAACCGCCGTTTCCATTGCATTTGCAGTCAGACGAGGACAGAAGACAAACAGAGTGGTTGCAACGCAATTTGGGACTAGTCTGGAAAGAAGGCGACATTCCTTACCAGCATCTATCACTTGTTCTGAAAGCTCACTTGTTTGGTGCTGACCTTGTATTTGTAAAGGGAAGTGAAAAAAAAAGGAATGGTTGCGTCAGTATGTTAATTCAACATGTCAACTTGTTGACCTTCATGATCTGGGATGTCCTGCACTGTACAACCTGTCCGTGCCTGATGAACCTCTACAAAATAAAACACTTCAAAATGTTTGGATGCTTTTTGATTGGCTAGCTCGCAGAGCATGTCAAAACTTGCATGTCGAGTGCAAAGCGTCGTAACGTCAGCTTCAGTGTGAGACATACCAGTGATCAGTGTGGACGTGTAGTAATATGGCAGCAATTGAAGGTTTGGACTCAAACCCCACAGAGCGAGCTATTGTCAAGTTTTTTGCCTGTAAAAAGAAGCTTGACAGTTTCACAGATGAAGAATTGAACGCTTTGCCCAAGGCGTTCCTTTTTTATGTTGCTTCAAACGCGGTGAAAAATATTTGGCACAGTGTACCTAGTGAATGGAGCAGAGATCCTGGTCTGCGTGAACTACAACCATGCACTGACTTTAGTCATCACCAGCAAGTGTCTATTACTAAAATGCCATCCATTAGACAGTGTGGAACGTGTCAGCTCATCAAATTGTACCACGGCCATACAAATATACCATCCTGTAAAGACTTTGCTTCATCATTCCATGGTTGCGATGAAGACGAGGAAGAAGAGACAGCAGCGGCCGTATCGCCAGCACCAAAAAGTAAGACAACGATTGAAAAAGATATGCCGGACCTTTGCTGGTCATGGTCTAGTTAACAAGGCCATTGATGTACTTCCCATTGAACTGCATATTCCCGGCTATCAATTTTGTGGACCTGGGACTAAACTAAACCAACGTCTAGCACAAGGTAATTCTGGAATCAACAAATTGGATGCTGCGTGTAGAGATCATGACATTGCTTACAGCAACAAGAATGCAGATGTACGTCGAGTTGCAGACCACATTCTTCTAAGAAAGGCTGTGCAGCGCGTGACATCGTCTACTGCTTCCATTGGTGAAAAGATTGCAGCCTTGATCGTGGCAGGAGCTATGAAGTCAAAGCTAATGATTGGTGGTGGATTAGCGAGGAAAAGGACAAAGAAATAACCATGAATCAAATATTGTTAAGTATTTATTTGAGAGTCAGTCCACCAGATTACAGCATTCACAAAAGATGTTTTGGTTTCTTCTTGTAAAAACATACAATTGTAATAAAAAAGAATTGAAAAATTAAAGTGTGTTCTTATTTACAAGGTGTGGAAATGTCCAAAAGGCAAGCTATTTACACCATCCCACAACCGTTTATTGTCATATGTAGACAGCGATGTTTTATTTTGATTTACTGTAAATATATTATGGTTCTTTGAAAGAATGCGTGTTTGCTGGTACAAGCGAGAGGTGTTTGTGTAGAGTACACATCGATATTCCTCAACATTGAGGAATTGTGTGACGCTACGAAGAACACCCTTCGCTTTGCATTGACCTTTATTCTTTTGTGTTGAAAATGCGTACATTTTCGGCGCCAAAGCCACAAATTCCGTCATAACATCACCAGCACACTCATCCTTAAATAGACCAATGTGTTTTTTATTCATGGGAATTATGCCAAACATATTGTTAACCTCATAGTTTGAGGTATCAAAGTAACTTGGATGTTCTCTCATCACAGAGTAAATATCCGTCTTATTGGTTTGATAAATAAGACTGTCTGTATCCATATACAGTAATTTTACATCTCCAAACTTTTGTTTGGCAAACTCATAATGAAATTGATACATTACAAATTTTGAATAGTCAAGTATTACCATTCCTAAGTAAATTGGTTTGTTATACATGATTTCTGTCTTTGACAATTCAATGGTTACTAAATCAGTTTCAATAACTCGTACTGAATGGAAATTGGGCATAGCAATATATTTTCGTGCGCCATATCGACCATCCCAGTGGTTTACCAAATGAATAGTTCTTTGCTTTCTAATATTTTCCATAGATTTACCGTAGCATGCATTGTTCATTAATTTATAAAAATTTGACTCGAATGTAGTCTTGGCGTGCTGCCGATAATGAGTATTTAATTGCATGTACGGTTGTAACCATGGTTTCTGGTCAAAACAAATAATGCGGTGAATGGTTTGTAGCTTCAAACCGTGTTTCAAACATTGCATTAAATTTTCGATGTGTATGACGTAGCGATTTTTCGGATTTAACGTTGCCAGCAACTTTTTATTGTTGGAACGTGAACTGGGAGGTTGTAGTTTTTCAACACAAAATGGTAGATCAGAATGATCATTGTGTATCTCGCGGGGATATAATATGTCAACTTCTAGAACATAGCCACGTGTGTTATTGCTCAACGCGTCCTGTAAATTAAAATTTGAAACTTCATCTGAAGTCAGCCATCGAAAATTTTGATACGGAAGCGGTTTTTCCATAGCATATCCGTATAAATTGTTACAATCCAGGTAGGTGAGGTATGTTGTAGGTTGCTTTGGTTTGTATGTATCCATATATGGATTATTTGCTTTGGCATGCTTTTGCACAAGCGATACAAGCCCGCCACGTATCCCGCGTTCAAAAAAGAGCAACATGTCGATGTCAGTTAATAGTTCCAGTTCTATTTCAGTCACCTTCAACATACAGTCCCAACTGTATCCGGCAAGGGTGTAGTAATGGGCTGGATCTAGATTGTAGATTTCAAGACACAGTTTGCGAAAGTGTTCAAACACGTCTGTCAAAAGTAGTGTATCAATTTTGAGGTATAAATCAGCATACTCGCCCAAAGTTGATATCTTGAACACGTCCCATACTTTTTGAGCGTGTAAATAGTCTTCTTCAGAAATATGACTTTTTGTTAAGTCATTGTAAAATTTATCCTTTGAAGGGAGTGCAGTTTCCTGCAAACATGCCCAATTGTTTACATGATTATAGGGAAACACCCCTTTTCGAATGCATAATTCAAATTGTTCGTCACCAGTAAAGTTTTGACGTACAGAATTCAAATTGTTTGGGTGAAGCCCTTGAACCAGCGCATCCAATGATGATGCGAGGAATCTATACGAATCTAAAAATCGTATACTAATTCCATTTCGCCATTTTGTAAACGAAATAAAATTTTCATGATTTTGTGGAATTAAAGAAAACTTTTGGTTTTCAAGGTTAACAAATTCCTTAATAATTAGATGACTGTCATACCGAGACATGTTGTGCAAGAAACAAGAAATATAGCGTGCTCTTTTATAGGCCAAATTACATGCGCTATGAGCCGCTCCTCTAAATTTGCCAGTGTACCGATTATGGTCCCTCACCGGCGTGTCACAAGTTGCTATTGGTTTTTGACAAATGTGGCAAGTGGTTGCTGTTGCAAAAGCCACCTCGTCTGCGTCCAACATTTGAAGCGGAATTGGGTTTTCCAGGATATTGTACACCCGATCTGCCAAGGCGTCCAATTCATTTAAAAACCAAGCAGCAGCATTTGCGTCGCGATAAGATTTGAAGTAAGAAAGCGAAGGGTCATATGAGCAAATCACGTTTAGAGCACAACTGAATGGCACATGTTGCTGTACTTGTTGAGTGTACGGGCGTGCTGGATCCGGGTTACATGTGTCAATGGGTGTAGTTAAACATTCAAAATCTGCATATACTGTAAATGGAAGCGGTTCTTGACGAGACACATTTTGAAATTTCATACTGGCTTTATCCTTTTCTGGGAATGTAATTTTTACAGCTGGTTGTGTAATGCAATCAATAGTATGGGCTGTCAACTTTTGATTGCTAGTAAAATATTGCAAACAGCGATCACATATATATACCCTATTTTTACTCTTTGTAACTTGTGAACGAACTAGTCTGGAAAGATCTTTGATATAACAATAATGGTTGCACAATTCCCCTTCAATGTACAATAAATTAAAATGCTTTTCTTTTTTTTCCTTTGTCACATAGAGTGGCCCAATAACTTTGTCCCCTTCAACTCCGTATACATTAATGGAGTAAAGCAGATTTTTAGATTCAAAACGAGAAATGGCGTTGAGGTCCATTGGGAATTCTATGTCTGCTAAATTTAGACTGCTCATTAATTCCATAAATTTCTGGTGATATTTGCCCATTCTGTGAACATGTTTACTTGCAGAACATAGCCCAGCAGCCAGAGACCACACAAAACAGAAAACATCATTATTATCCACATTGATAACTGCGTGACGGTTTTCCAACTGTTTAGGCAAATTAACATGAGATGACCCACTATTTATGGGATCAAAGGTGCATACATTAATTTTAAGATGATTGATAGCTTCCAGCGATTTGCCGCTTTCTAATTCTTGAAACTCGGCAAAGCGTGTTGTGAGTTTATCAACAATGTTTTTACTATACCAACTGTGTATATTATCAGTGCGGTATAATTTAGTCATGTGGGTGTGTAAATAGATCGGCTGAATAAATTCGACACCTTGTTTCAAAATAGCAAAGTCACATAATAATTCAGCGTTAACCTTTAACGCTACATGTTCTCTTAAACAGTCTTGTATTTTGTTTTGAAAAATGATGTAACTAGTGTTTAAATATTCATTGAGATTTAAAATGTTTGCATCATTATTGACTTTAGTGGAACAGATATTGTTATTGAAACAACTATCCACATCTTCCCAACTTTGTATCGGTGACGACATGATGTCCCTTAGTACTTAACAATTACAAAAAACTGAACGGTTTGCAGAGAGAGTGAACCAAAGTTTATTTTCCCTGCAAATTCCGTTTTACATAAACTAATTTTAAATTTTATTTTTTTCTTCTATGAATTCAACAAGACATCTTTTGTTTTCCAGTCCCATGTATTTTAAATAGATGGTTCCTTTGTTGAGATCGGCTACATCTTCTTCGCTGAGTTCCTTGAATCTCGACGGTAGAAATACTACAAAGTCCTCCAGTTCGCATAAAATACGGTCCCCAAATTTCGTCTTGACACGACGAACAGCAGTTACCAAATAAGTCTCGTTTACCTGCAGATCCTGTAGTCGTTTAGTCTCTGCTCCAGCATCTTTCCCTATGGAATTCGCATTTTTTATTGCCGACATTCTGAAATCGAATTTGATATCTATAATAGTGTTTTAGTATACCTAAGCCATTAGCAAATATGTATATACACACAAAGTTATCAAAACCCTTCTACACACCCATTATCGCTAGCCACTAATTTAATTGTCAGCAGCTTGCGTTCACCATTTTCCTACTTCTCCTCATTCCATTACAAGAACACAGGTTATCAAACAAGTTATACATCCAGGTGCTACATGGTCAGGTGCTGGTCATGACTGTACTTTGATGAAACCGAGTCAGATTGTTTGTATAATTTTACTGTTCCCTGACAAAGCCGGGGCAAACTGCTTGTGTAATTTAACTGTTCCCCGGGCGAAGCCGGTTTACAACTGTTCCCGGGCGAAGCCGGGGCGGATTGTCTGTATAATTTATCTGTTCCCGGACAAAGCCGGGGCAGATTGTATGTATAATTTATCTGTTCTCGAGCGAAGTCGGCGCATGCTTTTGGTATAATATAACTGTTCGCGGGCGAAGCCGGGTTGGGTTTCTGGTATAACATAACTGTTCACAGGCGAAGCCGGGTCGGGTTGTTTGTATATTATATCTGTTCCCGGGTGAAGCCGTTGCAGGTTGGTTAAATAATTTATGTGTTCAATACACCCTAGTGCGTGGGGGCCTACATTAGTTGGGAGGTGATGATTTAAATGTCCTTAACTAAATAGGTTACTTGACTTGAAACTAAAGTATAAAAGTGAATCCATGGCTCAGAGCTAATGTTACATAAGAGGTCATTATCTATTCCGCCGGGTGAAGCCGGTTTACAACTGTTCACGGGCGAAGCCGGGGCGGATTGTCTGTATAATTTATCTGTTCCCGGACAAAGCCGGGGCAGATTGTATGTATAATTTATCTGTTCTCGAGCGAAGTCGGTGCATGCTTTTGGTATAATATAACTGTTCGCGGGCGAAGCCGGGTTGGGTTTCTGGTATAACATAACTGTTCACAGGCGAAGCCGGGTCGGGTTGTTTGTATATTATATCTGTTCCCGGGTGAAGCCGTTGCAGGTTGGTTAAATAATTTATGTGTTCAATACACCCTAGTGCGTGGGGGCCTACATTAGTTGGGAGGTGATGATTTAAATGTCCTTAACTAAATAGGTTACTTGACTTGAAACTAAAGTATAAAAGTGAATCCATGGCTCAGAGCTAATGTTACATAAGAGGTCATTATCTATTCCGCCGGGCGAAGCCGGTTTACAACTGTTCCCGGGCGAAGTCGGGGCGGATTGTCTGTATAATTTATCTGTTCCCGGACAAAGCCGGGGCAGATTGCATGTATAATTTATCTGTTCTCGTGCGAAGTCGGTGCATGCTTTTGGTATAATATAACTGTTCGCGGGCGAAGCCGGGTTGGGTTTCTGGTATAACATAACTGTTCACGGGCGAAGCCGGGTCGGGTTGTTTGTATATTATATCTGTTCCCGGGTGAAGCCGTTGCAGGTTGGTTAAATAATTTATGTGTTCAATACACCCTAGTGCGTGGGGCCTACATTAGTTGGGAGGTGATGATTTAAATGTCCTTAACTAAATAGGTTACTTGACTTGAAACTAAAGTATAAAAGTGAATCCATGTCACGGAGGTCATGTTACATAAGAGATTATTATCTATTCCGTGAATGCCTCGAGCACGCTCATTATCTCGCGGAGCAATGCAGTGAAATCGGCAACATTTAATTGGATAATAACAGTACTTATATATAATTGAGCTGCATTCATTTTATATATCCACGGCAGCTAGTGGTTTAAGATGCAACTCACGTTAAAACCAATCTTATTACATGCTATGAATTCTGCTCGTTTCAAACATGAAGTAATTATTGCTTGTCTGATTCGTACCATCTGACTTTTAAACCAGCTTTGTCAATAGGCCATTATACTATTAAAATTCTAAACATCTTCATGTGGATTTAAACATACCATCTCATCATTTACAAGTACTGTAATGTACAGTTGTTGTTTGAGTCTTCAGTCTTTTGACTGGTTTGATGCAACTCTCCATGCCTCCCTGTCCTGAGCTAATCGTTTCATCTCTACATAGCTCCAACACCCAACACCCGACACAATCTGTTTAACATATTCTAACCTTGGTCTACCCCTACAGTTTTTGTCCTCGAACCTTCCTTCCATAACTTAGCTTGCTATTCCTGGTGTCTTAATATGTGTCCTACCAATGTATCTCTTCTCTTCATTAGCAGACGCCAGAAACATCTCTCCTCTCCCACTCGTCTTAATACCTCTTTATTTGTTACTCTCTCTCTACCCATCTGATCTTGATCATTCTCCTGTAACACCACATTTCAAATGCTTCAATTCTCCTCTTTTCTGTACAGTACAATTACTTATTTTGTAAACTATCTAGCTGAGTTAGTCTCCCAGTAGCACATAGTAAAATATATACACTAGGATATACTTTAAAGTTATATACTTAAGTATGTTGAATATTACCTGATAGACAAGGATCCAAATTACAATCTGGTGTGAACTCTGTAAGCCCGTGGACAACTCTACCTTTATTTCAATTCTGCTCGAGTATTTATACCCCTCCGAATACAGGAAACGTCTCTGGATTACCGTTCCTTTCACACAACATGACCTCCATACGGCATTACCCTGCGTTAATACACGAATCGTTACTGACCTTCCTTTCACCAGAAATAGCTCCACACTGTATAACCCTGTACAACAAGTTTAAACACATCTAATTAATCCGCCTTTCACCAGAAACTACACACAGTATATAAGGAGGACGTTCCTTTTCACAACATATCATTCGCTCCAATGTCTGGAGACAACAACATGGAGATGCCAGAAGAAGAAAACCAGGAGGAGTTGTCGCTGGATCTGTTAATGTAAGTATTATTTATTTACTAAAGCCTTATGTAGCAGCACCCCAGTCTCTCACGGCTGGGTGCGTGGTTTAATTCCAGTCACTTTATGTTAGATCTGTGCTGGGCAAACCAAAAGCAGACAGGTTTTTCTCTGGGAACACCAGTTTTCCCTGTCAAAATTTTCTTCCGACAACATCCTCCACTATCATTTCTCTTTTTATCTGTCATTCATTTAAACATTGACTCTAAAAAGTGAGACAGGCTTTGGCAGCCAACACAGATCTTTCTCGCCGCTAGATGGAGTTTAATTCATTCCATTCCTGATCTGATCAAATACTGGAAGCAAGCGGTGTTTTTTTTTCTTCAAAATGATTAGAAATACTGAGCGTAGTTACCGCCTTTGTAGCCCATGTTTACTTGGGTGTGAGTAGAATTTGTCTGATAACCCGTGTTATTGCGATGAATAAAAAAAAAGGATTGGGAAGGAAGTCAGATTTTTTTTAGGTGTGTTAAAATCCTTTAGTATGCCTTCCTTTGGAGGGGGAGTACAATGCACAGATTACCCTCATCATCTTTCTGACATAATACTCCAGCAATGCCTATATGTGAAGCATCTGTCATAACCACATATTCCTTATCTTTTAACGGATATTTCAGCACTACACCCATGTTTACTTGGGTGTGAATAGAATTTGTCTGATAACCCGTGTTATTGCGATGAATAAAAAAAAAGGATTGGGAAGGAAGTCAGATTTTTTTTTAGGTGTGTTAAAATCCTTTAGTATGTCTTCCTTTGGAGGGGGAGTAAAGCCAGTGGTTACATATTCTCACTTTATGACATGTAAAAGATCCGTCCACAGACTAAACTTGTGTGAAGGTAAATTGACAGGTTAGATTCTGTCAAACAAGTTCCAACATTTACCACTAGATGGCATTATTATCTGGTAGCAAAAAAACTTGGAACTTGTAGCTCACTCTAATGGTGTTTGCTGGAAGCAGCTACACACTCAAGTGAGTCACACATGTTCGTGAACGCTGCCAGCACTGAAACCCATACTCAAGTTCGAACATTCACCACTAGGTATCATTAATATCTAGTAGCAAAATTTTGAAACTACTTAAAAATGAACAGAACTTGTAGCTCACCCTAAGGGCGTCCGCTGGAAGCTGCTGCAGACTTAGGTGAACATGCTCTCACACACTCCCAGCAATTCACAGCACCTACATACTGAAGTGAGTCACACATGTTCGTGAACACTGCCAGCACTGAAACCCATACTCAAGTTCGAACATTCACCACTAGGTATCATTAATATCTAGTAGCAAAATTTTGAAACTACTTAAAAATGAACAGAACTTGTAGCTCACCCTAAGGGCGTCCGCTGGCACATTCACCACTAGGTATCATTAATATCTAGTAGCAAAATTTTGAAACTACTTAAAATTGAACAGAACTTGTAGCTCACCCTAAGGGCGTCCGCTGGAAGCTGCTGCAGACTTAGGTGAACATGCTCTCACACACTCCCAGCAATTCACAGCACCTACATACTCAAGTGAGTCACACATGTTCGTGAACACTGCCAGCACTGAAACCCATACTCAAGTTCGAACATTCACCACTAGGTATCATTAATATCTAGTAGCAAAATTTTGAAACTACTTAAAAATGAACAGAACTTGTAGCTCACCCTAAGGCGTCCGCTGGAAGCTGCTGCAGACTTAGGTGAACTGTACTTGCTCTCACACACTCCCAGCAATTCACAATCCAATATTTAGATAAACAAGCGTTATAAAACAATTTTGTTGTACTCTTTATTGTATACATTTTTTTTTTTTTTTTATAGCTTTGGAAATGATCCAGTGTTGGTGGAGTTTTTCACCCAATTGATGGCGGAGATGGAAGGGTGCCAGAGAGTAGGAGATGATGAGGAAGAAGAAGATGATGATGATGATGATGAAGAGGAAGATGAAGAGGAAGAAGAATGATTAATAAATCAGATCTGGTGTACACCTTCTTGTTTTTATTTCATGTCGAGCTGGCCGACTCAACATGCCACGCGATTTGTATCCTACCCCCACCCTACCATTTACAGGAAATAATACTCCAGATTCATTGACGTTTGTTTACCATTGAGCACATTCAACAACCAGTTCATTCCACCTCTCTCTCTCCCTCAATTCCATTCACTACTCCCGATACCATTGATGTTTGTTTACCATTGAGCGCTTTCAACCCCATCTTGTTTGTCTCTCAGACCCATTCACACCTAACCAACCTACCACGTCAGGGTCCAAACAACCACAGCCATTCATGTTTTCCATTCAAAACACTCCCGTTCATGACCTACCTCACATCCCGTAATCTGCTGTGACGTCACACACACAGCAGTTACACTAATGTTTTCCATTTCAAAACACTCCCGTTCATGACCTACCTCACATCCCGTAATCTGCTGTGACGTCACACACATCAGTTGACCGTTCAATTCTCTGACGATTCATTCACCGACAAAGATTCGGAAACCTTCGGCAACACTCGGATCTCGTCGGGATCAAAGCAAAGCTATATAGCCCAGGATAATATCAGAGAAGGTGCTCAGTCCAAGAGAGAGACTGGGTCGAAGAGGGTCTCGTGCAGACCCTCTTCCATCCTTCCCCTCATCCCCCAACCTCGCCACCACCCCTTACCCCTCCCCACCCCCACTCCCCCCTCCCCACCCCCACTCCTCCCCCTCCACCCACACCCCCTCAAACCGGTTCCTGGACCCTCCAAGGTTTGTTTACCTTCCGGGGTCCCGGCGACCTTGGGGGTCAATGACCTACTTCAAGGTCATTGAGCATGACCTACCTCAAGGTCATTGACCTTGCCACGCCCCCCTAATTTGCATAAATAACGGTATTTGGTTCAAAACCCCCTCAGCCTCCCTACTCTCGCCGCTAGATGGGGGCTTCATTCATTCCATTCCTGACCCGGTCGGAGACTGGAAGCAGGCTGTGGATTTTCATTTTCAATAGATTCTTAGATATTGAGTACCGTCTAATATTTCAGATGGTCGCCATGTTGGATTTTTATATATGTAGGTCTTAGAGTTATGTAGGCCTACTATCACATGAAGATTATCGTGTAGTATTCAAACTTCAATCGCATGATTAGGACACAAGAAGTAAAAACGAAATGTTAAAATTTCGCTTAGCTGCAATCATGTGGTTATGAAAACAATTGAAACAAAATAGATGTCAGTGGATTAACATTTGTATAAGCATTTACCGTACCAAGTTTCACTGCACTCGGATGGTTAAATCGCGAGAAATGTTCACTTCACGTCGGCGCCATGTTGGATTTGTGCTCACCAGGTTATTGAACGTTCTATAGGTGAACGAATGTTCATACCCTCTTTGACATAAGAAATTTCAGTTTAATATCTGTAAACGAATCGTAGATATTGAAAACCGTGTAAACAATTCGGATGGTCGCCAAGTCGGATTGTTATATGAATAAAAAAAGGAAGGAAGATTGCAGTTTTACGTGACCGTGAATCTTGTGATTATGAGCCACGGGACCTCCTTTTTACGTGGAATCCGAACCACAGGACATGACATTTCACTTCGAAAATCTCACATGCATTGACCGGGAATCGAACCCGGACCGCCTTGGTGAGAGGCATACAGCTAGACCGCTGAGCCACCACGCCCCTAATGTTATATGAATAGGCCATAGAGTTATGTATAGGAAAATTATTGCGTAGGTTCATTATTCAATCTTTAACTTCGATTGGATGATTTCGACACAAGAAATGAAAACTTAATTTTAAAATTTCGCACTGCCGCCATCTTGATGTCATGTAAACAATTGAACTTAATTATATGCCAGAGCATTCTTTTGTGTATAAACATTTACTGTACCATATTTCACTGCGCTCAGATGGTTGAATCTCGAGAAATGTGTATTCAAATATTACAACTTCACTTAGCCACCATGTTCGTTTTGTACTTTACAGGTGTTTGAAAGTTACATCGGTAAACTTGCAGTAGTGCCCTTTATCACCGTGCAATATTTCAGGGTGATATCAGTAATAGTTTCGGACATATACAGTAGAATGCCGGTGATATAATTCACACAGCCGCCATCTTGGGGTTATGTAAACAATTGAACTAGAGTAAATTAGATGCCAGTGCATTATGATGTGTATAAACAATTGCTGTACCAAGTTTTATTGCGTTTGGAGGATTAAATCGCGAGAAAAGTCTATTTAAAAGTCGCAACTTCGCTTGGCCGCCATGTTGGTTTTGTAGTTACCAGGTTTTAGAAAGTCTCATATGTGAACATTTAGTTGTGCCCTTTATCCTCGTTGCCATGTCCTGTGGTTCGGATTCCACGTAAAAAGGAGGCCCCGTGGCTCATAATCACAAGATTCACAGTCACGTAAAACTACAATCTTCCTTCCTTTATCCTCGTACAAAATTTCAGGGTGATATCGGTAATAGTTTCAGAGATATTGAATGCTGGTGAAATATTTCACACAACCGCCATATTGGATTGGTAAGACGTAATACAATTTAGAGGGATCGTTTGGGGTCGGCCAGAATAGTACTATGACTTTACCAAGTTTCATGAAATCGCTCCAGCCGTTTAGAAGTTATTAGAGGGGGACACACACACAAACACACACACATACGCACACACATACATACGGACGAAAGGAGATCTCATAAGCCTTTCATTAAATGATAAGAGGCTAAAACAAGATGTTCAGTAAAGAACATATAGCCTACTTTCTCCTAAATACATGGGTATTGTTATAACTCTTTGTCCTTTTCAAGGAGTATAATTGAATGTTGGTTGTAGTAGCTTGTTGAATACAACGTGCTATACGGATATTAAACATGATTATGAGGTGCCCTTTGCTAGTGCTACCTCTGTAAAAAATTTCATTCAATTCGGTTTCACCGTGTTTGAATTGATATGGGGAATGGATTTGCCCACATACATGGCCGCTATTTGCAAACTATTGGGCTGATGACCTTGTAGTCAGTCATAAGATGCTTTCCACAAAAAGGCATGTTGTTGCAAAATCTGGTAGAGATCAAATGATTAGGATGGTCGTAATTTGATTTAAGCTTTTAACATTTGGGTGGCCGTCATTCCGTTTCCGTCAAGATGGCGGCGATAAAAAACCTGACACTGAGGTGCCCTTTGCTAGTGCTACCTCTGTAGCAAATTTCGTTCAATTCGGTTTCACCGTGTTTGAATTGATTGGGGGAATCGATTTGCACACATACATGGCCACCATCTGCAAACTATTGGGCTGATGATCTTGCAGTTGGGTCAGAATATGCTTCCCACATAAAGGTATGTTGTTGCAAAATTTGGTAGAGACTAGATTATTAGGTTGGTCGTAATTAGATTTAAGATTTTATATTTGGGAGGCCGCGGTTACGATTCCGTCAAGATGGTGGCGATATGAAACATGACACTGAGGTGCCCTTTGCTAGTGCTACCTCTGTACCAAATTTCGTTCCATTCGGTTTCACCGTGTTCGAATTAATAGGCTCACACAAAGATGGCCGCCATCCGCAAACTATTAGGCTGATGACCTATTAGTTTGGTCAAACGATGCTTCTTCCATAAAGGTATGTTGTTGCAAAATTTGGTAGAGATCGGATGATTAGGTTAATCGTAATTTGATTTAAGCTTTGAACATTTGTGTGGCCGCCATTACATTTCCGTCAAGATGGCGGCGATATAAAACATGGCACTGAGGTGCCGTTTGCTAGTGCTACCTCTGTACCAAATTTCGTTCCATTCGGTTTCACCGTGTTCGAATTAATAGGGGGAATCGATTTTGACACAAAGATGGCTGCCATCCGCAAACTAATGACCTATTAATTTGGTCAAAGGATGCTTCCTCCATAATGGTATGTTGTTGCAAAATTTGGTAGAGATCGGATGAGTCATAATTTGATTTAAGCTTTGAACATTTGTGTGGCCGCCATTACGTTTCCGTCAAGATGGCGGCGATATAAAACATGACACTAAGGTGCCCTTTGCTAGTACTACCTCTGTACCAAATTTCGTTCCATTCGGTTTCACCGTGTTCGAATTAATAGGCTCACACAAAGATGGCCGCCATCCGCAAACTATTAGGCTGATGACCTATTAGTTTGGTCAAAGGATTGTAATATGTTCATAACGGCAAACTATTACTTGTTATTTATATATTTAGATGTATTATTATTATTATTATTATTATTATTATTATTATTATTCGTACTTAATTGATAGAATTCTTTATTATTATTATTATTAAGTTTAGATTCAAGGCTAACTGAGCCATGGAGATGTTTTATTACACACGATAACTCCAATTATTTTCGCTATTTGAATCAAAGGGATTCGACATATTTCAGTTATTCTACAGTATGTTAACTTGTGAGGTGACCAAAGCCATGAGACCCTTTTCTTATTTTCCTAAGACAGATTTTAAAACCGTGGCGAGTGCAATTATTCTGAGTGACACGCACAGCGGGGGGCTCTCCGCTGAGTAAGCGAACAATGGACAGCCTGGTACAACAGATTTCAAGAGATTAGTGTCAAAGGAGCTATCTGGCTTGACAAGGTGTGTCTGTATCAAGTAAAGAGGAGTTTAACTGATGTTTTCTAAGAAGGACTCTGGGCCTACTGGAACGTATCTCTGAGACAGAAGACCATAGCAACGGTATTTTGATTGGTCGACGAAGGTTTATTTTCTGCAGCAGTGGGGATAAAGACGGATGGCACTTGAGGGCTGGCGCGTTTAAGGAAAGAGTCACTCACTACTGTGAATCTTATTGGGAATGAAGTAAGTCATTCATACCGTCTATAGTTTGGACTTGATTGTGCATATAAGACATATTTCTTCGTCTTTCCATGCAATAACGACAATGGTTGTGTTATTGGCCAAAGTCGGTAAAGTGATTTATGGAGTTAGCACTTCATCACTGATCAAGCTAGCAGCTAAATCTACATCATCGCTGCTCAGTAAATATAATTAACGGAACTTATCTGCTGGGATCCTTCAAGACGTCATTCCAAGAGATGAATCATCGCCCCAGGGACAACTACAAGTCTTAAATATGGAGACCAATTCCTTCGACACGCAACCTCGGTAAGCTAGGCTGACATATTATTCAAAATCTCTTCTTTTATATTTCTGGCAAGTAACTTCACAGTTTTGGAAATAACGTTAAATTTAATATCGGTCTCATCACTTTTCTCGCCCCTCAGGTTAACATAACTTCAGTAAAGTATTTACTATTTATTATTATTATTAACTTTTCATATTTTGTTTTTGTGTAGAATTAAATTCAGTATTTTAATCCATGCCTTGCTTTCCTTTTTCAGTAGTTAGAAGTACATGTAAGTCATTCCTTATCCCCAATGCAAATACTAACTGGTTGATTACTTTGATTTCGCCACGGGCTGGGAGAAAGAGGTCTCAGGTGCTCCACTGATGTTAATTTATCATTATTTGTGTTTCTTTTATTGGTCTTCAACACTTTGTTGCGACCACGGCGCCCAACATTTCATTTTGAGAGCACTACTGAAGGTAAGTTCACAATACCAGTGTGTATTAACGTGTCTCAATTCATTTCATGACCTATTGCATTTATCATCCAACAGTGAGCAAATCACCATCTTAAAAAAACATTACAGGTGGCGCCAAAGCGTAGGGCACGAAAACCAGATAGTATTTGTAATTGGGGAACGGTATTATCTTTGTGCTTGTGTTTTGTGGGGGATTTTAATTGTGGTGTATCAGTATGACTGATAAGGACCAGATGAAGCTTAGGAGTGGTCAACAGTTGAGTGGTGATATGGTAGAGGAGAATGTGGGGGAGGAGAATAGTCAGTTGGCAGAAGATGGTCAGAAGTTGATGGAAGGGAGATCGGAGGTTGATCCCAATACCAGTAAGGAGATGTCGGTGGAAATAAGTGAAGGCATTATGAGCATGTTAAGGTTGTTGAATAACAAATTAGAAGCCACTAATAATAAACTAGATAATACCAGTCAGGAAATAAATGCTAAATTGGAAAGTCACAGTCAGGAAATGAATGCTAAATTGGATAGTCACAGTCAGGAAATAAATGCTAAATTAGAAAGTCACAGTCAAGAAATAAATGCTAGATTAGAGAGTAATAATCTGGATTTGAGTAACAAGTTAGAAGCAACTAATGCTAAACTTGAACTTAATAATAAGGAGATAAACAGGAAATTGGATCAGAATAACGCTGAAACTAATAATAAAATTGAAGAGCTAAATAAAAAGTTAGATGGAGTCACTAAAATCAATGAGGAGCTGAGTAAAAAGTATGAGAAGGTGAAGCATAGTATTGAAGGAGTGAGAGGAGAAATTAAGAGTCAGTTGACTGAGAAATCTAGTGAAATCATAGCAGATGTAGATAGTAGATTGGGGAAGGTACAAGGCAGTTTGGAGGAGAGAATGAACACTCAGACAGAGAATTTCAAGGTGTTGGTGCAAGTGGAGACCAAACAGGTTAAAGAGCAGCTGGAGGGTGAGATTGAAAAGGTACAGAAAGAATTAGGTAAGAAGGTGGAAGATTTCAACTTAGTGAATTTAGATAGTATTCAGGAAGTCAAGGAGAAGCAAGGAGTGTTAACGGACAGGATAGAAGAAAGGGAAGGAAGTAACAGGGAAAGAGTTGAGAATATTGAGAGAAAGGCGGAAAAGAAAATAGCGGAGCTGGAAGTGAGATTGAATAAGGTAAGGCAAGAGGCCGGGCAGGGGAGAACAAGTTTCATAAGCGGTCACGGTTTCAAGGAGGTAGAGCTGGCTAAATTTAGCAACCGTCAGGGATGTCCTATGGAATTCTTAGAAGCCGTGGAAAGCAAATTTAAAGAAAGGCTGGATGAAGGAAGTCTTGAGTGGTGTAATGTGCTGGAAATATTAGACCAGGCATTTGTTGGTGAAACAAGAAATTGGTTTGCCGTATACAAGAGCACTTTCGAAAACTTAGATGATTTTAGAGATAAATTCTGCGATAAATTCTGGAATGAGGCAATTCAATCACTGCATCGTGAGGCAGTGATGTGCGGTAAATACAACATAAAGGGAAATAGCAGTATGACTGAATATTTTCTAGGTCAAGTGCTCACATGCAAATATTTGGATGGGTTGACTCAGGAGAAGGATGTTGTCAGACTACTTTTGAGACATTTCCCATACCGCATTAAGGAAGCTGCTTGTATTCAGAGAGCGAATACAATACAGGAGGTTGAGAAGTTATTAGGGACTTTTGATGCACTGGGAAGGGGTGGCGGAGAAGAACAACTGGTTAGCTATCAAGGCAATCAAGGTCATCAGGGACAGGATGCTAGGAACCAGAGTTTCCAAGGTAGAAGCAGTGGTGGCAGCCAGAATTATCAGAATAGGGGTAACAATAACAATAATAATTTTCAGAACCGTAGTAACAATATGAGCCAGAACAATCAGAATCGAGGCGATAATGGGAATAACCCTAATTATCAACATAGAGGTAATCACCCAGGCCAAGGTAACGGTCCACAAGGTAATCAAAGGTCAGGGAGTTATAATAACTCGAACAACAATCAAGGTAATCGAGGTTATAACAGAGGTGACCAGGGTAACAATAGCCCTAACAATAGAGAAGAAACAGAACAGAGTAACAATAGTCAGATCAGCAGCCAGAGGGGTAGTGATGACAATGCCGTCACGCCAAATTTAAACTAATACCAGACTGCAATGGTGGGTCAGTATTACAGTCTGTTGTTATTCCCGTCAGTACGTTGATATCTGATACTTATGACCTGGATATGAAAAGTGACTTGTTACGTGAATTTACCGAAGAACCCGAGGTAGTTGAGTCCTTAAATTTGAATCCTGTCGTCGAATTATTCGTGTCGAGGGCGAGTGTGTGTAGTTTGTTAGATAGTGGTTGTGTAAGATCTTGCGTGAGTGCTGCATTTTATGGGAGGATGAAGGACGCTGGTGTGAAGTTTGAAGAGATTCCGATTAAATCGACGTATGTAATTACGGCTGTTGGTAAGAAATCCCACGTGATTTCGAGACAAGTGCTGGTCGATATAGAAATTAATAACCATATTGAGAGTCAAGTGTGTTTGGTCATTCCAAATCTTGTCTATGAGGTCATCCTTGGTTCGGATTGGTTGACCAGGTTTTCTGCTAAATTATGTTTTAAAGAAGGGTGTGCGAAGTTAAGATGGAATGACAATGAGGTAATTATAACGTTTGTTGATGCAGGTAAGAAGTGTAGTGCTTCTCAGGGAGTGTGTATTCTAAGTGAGGTGTTCCCGGCAAGTGATGTCGAGGTAAGTGGGCAGGTACCTAGAGGTGCAGAGCCTGTACCGTCATTTTTTGTGGGCAGTCTACAGACGAATGGTGATCTTGAAGACACATTACGTCACGCTGCAGGGGAGAGTAAATTGGATGCAGATCAGGTTGATCAACTTTATGAGGTTTTATTGAAGAATAAGAGAATTTTTGAGAATAGGATTGGAGAAGCAAATTGTTACGAACATTCGTTAAACGTTATTAATTACTCTGTTTTTGTCGGTCATCGCTATCCCGTGCCTTTTCGTTATCAAGAAATGGTCCAAACTCAAATTGACCAAATGCTGGCAGATGGTATTATCGAGCATTCAAATAGCCCTTATGTGAATTCACTCATTACGGTCCTGAAAGCTGATGGTAAGGTCAGACTTTGCCTTGACGCCCGTCTGCTCAATACGCACATCAGTTTTGACCAGCTGAAATCCTTGTCAATTGAGGAACTGATGCAGAGCTTTGAGGGGAAGCAATGGTTCACGTGTGTTGACCTTAGCTCTAGTTTCTGGCAGGTCCCTTTAAGGAAAGAGGATAGGGCCTTGACAGCATTTTCACACCAGTATAACCTATATCAATTTCGGCGTGTACCGTATGGTTTGAAGAGTAGTTCAGCGACTCTGATTCGTGCTCTGAATATAGCTCTAGGTAGGGACACAGGTGAGTTCGTAACCATATATATAGATGACATGGTAATCAGCTCTAGGACTTATGAGGAGCATTTAGTTCATTTGAACTATGTCTTCAAGAAGCTGGACAAGGCAGGACTCACTCTTAAACTTTCTAAGTCATCATTTTGTAGGCAGAATGTCACTTTTCTAGGTCATAATGTATCGAGATTGGGAGTAACACCGGAGGTAAGTAGGGTAAGGAAAATACTGGACACGAGTGCACCTAGGAACGCTAAGGAACTGAAGTCTTTTCTGGGCGTGTGTAACTTCTTTAGGAGGTTTGTTGTGAAGTACTCATGTTTGGTGGAGCCATTCAGGGAGCTACTGAAGGCTGGAAACAGATGGTATAGGGATGAAGCGCATGCCGAAGCATTCCAGGCTCTGAAGCGTGGATTTGAGCAAGCGGTGGTACTGCGATACCCTCTGAGAGACAGAGAGTATGTGGTGATGACTGATGCATCCCATATAGGCATTTCGGGTGTATTGTGTCAAAGAGATGAGCAAGGAGACTTGAGAATTGTGTCTTTAGCCTCGCGTGGATTATCTGCCGCGGAGAAAAGATACACAATCACGGAACTGGAGCTCCTTGGAATTGTTTTTAGCCTAAGTAAATTCAGGATGTATGTTTTTGGTGGTAAGTTCGAGATTTACACGGATCATCATGCTTTGGTTTTCATAAAAAGTTGCAAGTTGAGTTCCAACAGGGTAAGTCGTTGGATATTGGCGCTTCAAGAATATGATTTCGACGTCAAACATATAAAAGGTAAAGACAACATATTGGCTGATATGTTATCACGAGATGTATCCTTAAGTAAGGAGGGCTCGGTGTTGAAAGCTGAGGAAGGCATATTGATATGTGCTTGTATGGATCCAGGCAATAAGCATTCACTTGAAATATTGAAGAACATGTTGGTGGAACAGAGAGAAGATGTCAATTTGTGTGAGCCTCTGACTAGGTTGGAAACAGGTGACTCGGCAACGGTGAAAGTTGGACGGTTCACATATATGATGCAGGACGGCTTTCTCGCACGCAGGTGTAAGGATGATCGCTGGGCAATATGTGTTCCGACTTCTTTAAGGGAGGAACTTATATGGTTCCTACACAGAGAACTGGGGCATTTTGGCGCGAACAAGGTGCTCTATGAACTTCGTCATGACTTTATTTGGGAGAAAATGGGAAGGGATGTTAGAAAGATTCTCGCTAGGTGTGACCTCTGTCAGAAATCTAAATTTCCCGTTCGTTATTTATCCGGTCCTATCCAGGCGGTCCTCACAAGTCGTCCCGGTGAACTTCTTTGTGTTGATCTTTATGGTCCTGTGATTAAAGGTCAGTTTGGCTACGAGTACATATTTGTAATAGTTGACGCATTCAGTAAATACGTCAAACTTTATGCATTAAGGAAAGCCACGGGTCTTGCATGTAGCCGACTGATCGAAGATAAGTACATACCTGAGTTTGGCATTCCACTCAGAGTTTTGTCTGACAGCGGACCGCAGTTCACCTCTAAGCACTGGAAAACCAGCATGGAGAAAGTCGGCATCACACACGTTCATTCATCAGTGAGATATCCGCAAGGAAATTCTTGTGAACGATCGATGAAAGAGTTATCTCGACTTTTCCGGGCTTTGGTGCATAACAGACATTCAGCATGGGTGAGTCAGCTTCCCAAAGTTGAGACCTGGCTGAATGCTGTTCAACACGAGAGTACCCGATTAACGCCGTTTGAAATTCATTTTGGTAGGAGACCCCAGAATGAATTAGCGAGAAGTTTGGGCTTAACGGAGGGTAAACAACCGGGGGTGGATTTTTATGTCCAGTTGGCGAAACAGAATTTGACTAAATCAGCAGAGAAAAGAATTCGCCAACAAAACAAATCTAAACATGACTTTTTCAATGTGGGAGATCGCGTCCTATTGAGGGTCCCGAAACAGTCTTGTGCCGTAGAGAAGGTCATAAAGAAGTGGTTTCTCTTATTTGAAGGACCATATGTTGTTTCTCAGCGCGTCGGTAAGTGCGCTTATGTGTTAGAGAATAATGGAATTCGCTTATATGGTACATATAACATTCACTCGTTACGTAAGTATGTGGCGTGAGTTGGAGAGGTGACAGCTGTTACGAAAGGGTGACCGGTGATGAACCTCTAGGACTTGATTTGAATAGGTAGCCTATGTAAGGTGGTATGAAGGCTGTTGATCTGGACTAAAAGGTTAGTGGTAACCGTAATTATGAAGGTATGTATTTGGGGAGAGACCGTGTTGGAGTTATCTCAAGGAGATAAGGGTGACAGGAGGAGTGCTCGCTGTTGGAAGGTAAGAGACTGGTTTTAAAGGAAGCTAAATGGGACTCAATAAGCACAGAGATAAGATGAATTACATAGATTTCTATATTTTGATATTATTTCAGTAGAGGTTCACATTGTAATTAATTTTCAGAGATTTTGTGTAATGCAGTCTGTAAGCCCTATAGCTTACGTGTGACCTACGGCTGCGAAAGTTGTGTTAATTTACATGTGTATGCGTGTGAGAGGTGGAATTCCCGACATATCGATTACAGTTCAGGAGAAGTTATGACTACACTATATAACATTGTAATTTGGTCGAATCTCCGTAAACTCTACTCCAGGAACTAACCCTCCGAAGTGATATTATTTCATACGTGTAGTATGGAACCGACCCGTAATGTGACATAATTATGATTGTGTCACGAGAAGAAAATTTACCGTGTGTAAATAAAGGGTAAAATATGAATATGTTCTATTTTTCAGGGTATCGATTTCGTGTATCAGGCGGTGTTTCCGCTATACAAAAACACTTGAACGCACAAGTTGCAAATGAATACAATGGGAACAATGACGTAATTACGTTGAAGATGATTGCAAATTACACTTTTACATAGAAGGGTATTATTAGATGTTGTATTTTTTCTGTACTTTGTGTCATATTTTTTATATATTCGTGTCGGAAGAAAATCAGCACTACATTACTATGTAATATAGCGTGATCTTCTAGGGCGTTCTGTAATATGTTCATAACGGCAAACTATTACTTGTTATTTATATATTTAGATGTATTATTATTATTATTATTATTATTATTATTATTATTATTATTATTATTCGTACTTAATTGATAGAATTCTTTATTATTATTATTATTAAGTTTAGATTCAAGGCTAACTGAGCCATGGAGATGTTTTATTACACACGATAACTCCAATTATTTTCGCTATTTGAATCAAAGGGATTCGACATATTTCAGTTATTCTACAGTATGTTAACTTGTGAGGTGACCAAAGCCATGAGACCCTTTTCTTATTTTCCTAAGACAGATTTTAAAACCGTGGCGAGTGCAATTATTCTGAGTGACACGCACAGCGGGGGGCTCTCCGCTGAGTAAGCGAACAATGGACAGCCTGGTACAACAGATTTCAAGAGATTAGTGTCAAAGGAGCTATCTGGCTTGACAAGGTGTGTCTGTATCAAGTAAAGAGGAGTTTAACTGATGTTTTCTAAGAAGGACTCTGGGCCTACTGGAACGTATCTCTGAGACAGAAGACCATAGCAACGGTATTTTGATTGGTCGACGAAGGTTTATTTTCTGCAGGAGTGGGGATAAAGACGGATGGCACTTGAGGGCTGGCGCGTTTAAGGAAAGAGTCACTCACTACTGTGAATCTTATTGGGAATGAAGTAAGTCATTCATACCGTCTATAGTTTGGACTTGATTGTGCATATAAGACATATTTCTTCGTCTTTCCATGCAATAACGACAATGGTTGTGTTATTGGCCAAAGTCGGTAAAGTGATTTATGGAGTTAGCACTTCATCACTGATCAAGCTAGCAGCTAAATCTACATCATCGCTGCTCAGTAAATATAATTAACGGAACTTATCTGCTGGGATCCTTCAAGACGTCATTCCAAGAGATGAATCATCGCCCCAGGGACAACTACAAGTCTTAAATATGGAGACCAATTCCTTCGACACGCAACCTCGGTAAGCTAGGCTGACATATTATTCAAAATCTCTTCTTTTATATTTCTGGCAAGTAACTTCACAGTTTTGGAAATAACGTTAAATTTAATATCGGTCTCATCACTTTTCTCGCCCCTCAGGTTAACATAACTTCAGTAAAGTATTTACTATTTATTATTATTATTAACTTTTCATATTTTGTTTTTGTGTAGAATTAAATTCAGTATTTTAATCCATGCCTTGCTTTCCTTTTTCAGTAGTTAGAAGTACATGTAAGTCATTCCTTATCCCCAATGCAAATACTAACTGGTTGATTACTTTGATTTCGCCACGGGCTGGGAGAAAGAGGTCTCAGGTGCTCCACTGATGTTAATTTATCATTATTTGTGTTTCTTTTATTGGTCTTCAACACTTTGTTGCGACCACGGCGCCCAACATTTCATTTTGAGAGCACTACTGAAGGTAAGTTCACAATACCAGTGTGTATTAACGTGTCTCAATTCATTTCATGACCTATTGCATTTATCATCCAACAGTGAGCAAATCACCATCTTAAAAAAACATTACAGGATGCTCCCGCCATAAAGGTATGTTGTTGCAAAATTTGGTAGAGATCGGATGATTACGTTAGTCGTAATTTGATTTAAGCTTTGAGCATTTGGGTGGCCGCCATTACGTTTCCGTCAAGATGGCGGCGATATAAAACACGACACTGAGGTGTCCTTTGCTAGTGCTACCTTTATACCAAGCTTCGTTCAATTCGGGTTCACCGTGTTCGAATTGATAGGGGGGACAGACATTCAGAGTACACACACACACACACACACACACAGACTCACACACACACACACACACACAGACAGACACACAATTTTTCGCCCTGTGTTGATCTCATAAGTCTACTTTCATTTTTTGCAAAAATCGAAATTAGGCTAAAAATAGGTTTATGAGATCGCCTACTGTCCGTATGTATGTGTGTGCATCCGTGTGTGTGTCCCCACCTAATACAATCTAAACGGCTGGAGTGATTTCAATGAAACTACGTAAGGTCATAGCACTATTTTGGCCGACCCCGACTGTTCCCTTCAAATGTTATTATATCTCACCAATCTAACATGGCAGCTGTGCGAATTATTTCACCGGCATTCTATATCTCCGAAACTATTACTGATATCACCCTGAAATTTTGTACGGTGATAAAGGGCACTACTAGAAGTTCAACCATGTGACTTTTAATAACCTGTTAGCTACAAAACGAACATGGTGGCTAAGCGAATTTGTAACATTTAAATAGTCGTTTCTCGCGATTTAACCATCCGAACGCAATGAAACTTGGAACAGCAAATTTGTATACATATTGTAATGCACTGATATCTTATTTAGTTAAATTGTGTACATAACCTCAAGATGGCTGCTGTGCGAAATTACAAAATTATTTTTTCATTTCTTGTCCTAATCATACGACCAAAGTCAACGTTTGAAGAATGAAACTACGCAATAATCCTCATCTAATAGTACATAACTCCATGGCCTACATATAAGAAAATCCAACATGGCGACCATCTGAAATATTTAGACTGTTTTCTATATCTGTTAATCTATAACACCAATCAAACTGAAATTTTGTATGTTGATAGAGGCTTTAAACATAAGTTTCAATTACCTGTTGTGCACAAATCCAACACGGTTGTGACGCGAAATTTTAATATTTAAATGGACGTTTCTCGCTATTTAACCATTCAAGCACAGTGAAACGCGGTACGATATGTGCTTATACAAATTTTAATCAACTGGAATCTAATTTATTTCACTTGTTTTGATGAACACAAAATGGCGGGTATTCGAAATTTTTAAAATATCGTTTTAATTTCTTGTGTCCTAATCATGCGACTGAAGTTTGAATAGTACACCTACACAATAATCTTCATGTACATATTTCTGAGGCCTACATATAGTCTATAAAAATCCAACATGGTGACCATCCGAAATATTTAGAAGGTTCTCAATATCTACAGGAATCAAACAGAAAATGTGTATGTTGATAGATGCAATTAAAATATGTAAGATATATATGAAAATAGGCTATATAGTTCTTCACGGAACTACTTGTTTCTATTGAAGCCAAAATTGGCTTTTAAAATACTATTATTCTTTCAGACTGACCAATAAAACTTACAATAAGGATGAAGAATATTCATGCTGTAACTTACATAACATTGTAGTAAATCTGGTTGTGGAGTCCAGGTCTCGAACACTCGCCTGTATGTCCGCTTCCGTGGTCCATCTAGCCCTTTAGTGAGATGGTTGTAAGCTAAATCGTTGGTGGTGGCAAAATTGTTTTTGTATACATCTCCATCCGTCATGTACACTTTTCCCATTTGGCCCTGTTAAGATAAATAATAAGAAGAATATCAATGGCCTAGAATGAATACCAAGTATTTCTTGTTTTTATACATGGAACTATTTCTTGAGGAGAGCCAATTACCTAATGGAATAGTGATAGTTCTATAATTCGGTCTCCTGATGCCCCTGGGGAAAACAAATTTTCTGCCTCCGACTTAAAATATTTATATTTATGTTCGACGATGTCGAAATGTAAATATCATATGTCAGAAAACTGTATCATAATGAGGGTCATTATAACACTATTTTTCATTATGAATCAGTTTCTCCCATCAATCAGAACTCAAGAAACCGTTGTATGACCAATTAGGTAAGGATAGCATAGCATCTGCGCTGATTTCCACGGCCTCCTATTTAAAATTTTACTGCGTGGCTAGTGTCATAGCGGGGGTATTTGAGGAGGCCATGGTTAAATACAAGGTATTCTCTGCGTCCCATGTGCTTTCTTCATTGCATAAAACTGGCGACATCTCGACAGATATTTATGAATATTTATATTCGAACATAAACTAGTTATAATTATCGTCAAATATAAACAGTCGTATGCAACTCGCCTATAATGGTAATTAAGACAATCGTATGGAAATCATAATTATTATTAATTATTGCCATTATAGGCTCGTTGCTTAATGTACTAGTATTATTTTTTCCTTAACACATGTGGCTGATTCTTCACCTGTGTGTGTACTTAATTATGAATGGCGAATATTTTAAATAAGGGTTTACTAAAATTACGATTAGAAAGAACTTTAATACAAAGTGTTTACATTAAACTTCAAAATATATATACACAACCATGGGCCAAAATACCCATTATTTAAATAACAAAGGACTTCCTCCCTGCCTTTTTTTTCAATGCTTCTTCTCTTTTTCTTTTCTCTTTTGGCAAAGATCGATTCTCATTTCTTTAGTGACTATCAAACCTGAAACTGAAACTGAGAAAACAAAATGCAATATGATAAGCAAGTGAAAAACTTAAAACGATTCAAATAAAACCTGGAAAATCACAATGCCGCTTAACGCCATTCTAACATAATTATAAGATTGCTAATCACAATACGAGATGGACACTGACCAACACGGACAAACACACTTGTTGTTGTAAGATTATATTTTCCCTTGTGCTAATAGAATTTTTGTTGCCATTGGAGGATGTTTTTCTATGTCACCACCAGTGACCACTATGTTCGCATGGCGTGGAAAACGACCAGCATTGCCAACGGGCAATGAATATTCCCCTGTGGGAGAGAGATTTACATTTTAGAAACTTGATGTTTAATGTCCATGTTGTTTTGCACAGTTTTCCAGAAATTTTGCTGCCCCTAAAATCCTGCCACCCTGTGCAGCTGCCCAGTTTCCCCTCTCCCAGTAAATACGGGCCTGAACAGTGATAACATACGTGGTTTTCATTCTAGGACAGCAAAACAAGTACAGTATGCTAAATCTTAAGGGGTGTCATAGATTCTATTTTATATCCCTTGTGATGTTGAACTATGAAAGTTTTGTATTCCCTTCATCATTACAGAAAAAGATTGTCAGCTGTTCTAAAACGCTTGAAGGATTATAGAAAAAGTAGTGAACATTTGTCTTTTAAGGAGATTTTTTTTACCCTCCAGGTTGGTGGAACCCACGGACTCAGCGAGGGAACTCACGACTACCGCCTCTACGGGCAGTGTCCTAGAGCTGGGAACATCGAATCGGAAGGGATACAACTGGTGAGGTGGGATTGGCACCTCGCCCAGGCGGCCTCACCTGCAAAGCGAACAGGGGCCTCATGAGGGAAGGTAAGGGATGGTGAGGATGGATAGCCAAGGAAGAGGGAAGGAGGCGGCCGTGGCCTTGAAGAAGGTACCATCCCGGCATTTGCCCGAAGACGAAGTGGGAAACCACGGAAAACCACTTCGAGAATGGCTGAGGGGGAATCGAAACCCCTCTACTCATTAGGGCCACCCGAGGCTGAGTAGACCCCGTTCCAGTCCTCGTACCTCTTTTCAAATTTCGTGGCAGAGCCGGGAATCAAACCCAGGACCTTCGGGTCGGCAGCTAAACATGCTGACCGCTACGCTACGGAGGCGACAGGAGAATTTATACCTCTCTTATTCATTTTCACCTTATGTACATAAACATAATATGGGGTAAATGTACACAGGAACCAAACAATGAGATAGAAACTCTTCTAAAGAACAATTACAATTATCTATGGTTACGATTTTCTGAAAACAGCTGTAGAAGTATAAGGTGCGTTCAAAAAGTAATGAGCTGGAGGCTGGAATGCGCAATCCGGTGACTACATCGGCTAATCGTGGCGTGTGTAACGAGGTATGGTTCCGAACAGAGCATGGAAAGTCACAGCCCGTCGCTAGAGGGCACGCGTGCACGTCACGTGACGATACAAAGCGACCAGCAGCATGCATCAATCGTCCAACACTGCCAGTCGCATTGCAAACAGTGACATGGAGGCGTCAACCGAAGAGCAAAGAGGTGTTGTTGGGTTTCTGACAGCGAAAGGAGTAGGGGGAACGGACGTTCATCGCCAAATGTCACAAGTGTACGGCGAACACTGCATGTCCCTTGCAAGGGTCAAGGCGTGACACGAGCGCTTCAGGGAAGGACGGGTGTCGTTAGCCGATGATGCCCGGTCTGGGGCACCCCCTGCATTACCGATGACAACGTCCAGCTGGTTGATGCACTCATTACCCAGGAACGCCGAGTGACAGTGAACGCCATAGCCGCCGTGGTCCCTCCACGACAATGCACGATCTCATACGGCCAACACAGTTGCGGCACTCCTGCCGAAATTCAAATGGGAGGTTCTCGGCTACCCTCTATACAGTCCAGAACTCTCTCCTTGTGATTACGCCATGTTTGGTCCCCTGAAAAGGGCTCTGTGAGGCCAACGATTCACCTCGGACGCCGACGTCCAGCTGTACGTGTGGAACTGGTTCACATCGCAGCACAGAGAATTTTATGAGACAGCCATTCACCGCCTCGTGTCATAGTGGGACAAGTGCCTCAACAGCCAGGGCCAATACTTCTAACATACTGGTACTGGTTTCTGTAATTATGCCTCCAGCTCGTTAATTTTTGAACGCACCTTATATTTCAGGAGAAACAATATTAGCCTACCGTTAGGAAAACAGCTCAAATATTCCGAAGCTTATTCATGTTGAGGTATAAACAACCTATGATTACCGTCAATAGCACACTACAATTCAGAAAAAGTGATTCATGACCATAATTCAATATCAGCAAACCAGTTCCACATGGAGTCCACATACTCCCCCGTGCTAGATATGCTGTTAAAAATAATTTCCTATTCAGCCAGCACATCTTATGACAATCTACCTCCTAAACAGAGAAAGATACCGTTCATAACCCAAACCGATTGGAAAAGGAATCACGCAAGTAGCCTACTTCCAGAAGCAATATGCCGAAGAATAAAGACGAACTCACTAACACTGAATAAGTACCTTAGCATTAAATTTAGTTTCTTCTTCTTCTTCTTCTCCTTCTTCTTCTTCTCCTTTCGGATGGGCCTACTGGGGACCACCCTTGTTCAACTGTTGGGCTTTGAGTTTTGCCCGATACTGACTAATCTTTTTCTGGTGTATTTCTCTTCTTTAAAGTTTAGTTTATTGTTAAATGCTCTTTTATTTTCCAATAATAATAATAATAATAATAATAATAATAATAATAATAATAATAATAATAATAATAATATCGGGTGCCGAGTGCAAGCTTTGTTATTTGACGCCCAAAGGACTGTTGGCATGTCGAATTGTATCGTTCTTGGAGCTCTATGAAAGTCAAGGAAGTCCGATGTCTAAGCTCCTTGATACTATAGCGCTTTCTAGTAGAGAAAAAAGAAAGTTTGTGTTGGCGGAATATCCCGAGATTAATTTTGCCATTATGAACACGGCCTATTGAATTAAAATAGGTTCTTTGACATGCATGCTGAGATTTTTGTCGCCTTTCAAAAGTCACTTACCACGGCCAGGAGCTAATCTGCAACCTTGGGGTTGGTAGTCCGACACGATAACCACTCACCCACCGTGGCAATATACCCTACAGTATAATAACCTACTGTTAATATTATTATTATTATTATTACCGACAGTAGTGGCTACGCTGGCTAAAGCGCAGCATTAGGTCATGGGGCCAAGCTCTCTGCTGACTCGGTAGTCGCGTGGGTTCGATCCCCACCGTCGGCCGTCCTTGAAATGGTTTTCCGTGGTTTCCCATTTTCAACACCAGGCAAATGCTGGGACGGTACCTTCTGACAGGCCACGGCCGCTTCCTTCCACATCCTTGCCCAGTTTCATTCACCATCATTCATTTCATCTCTCATTAACTCCTCTCATGAGGTTGGCGACAGGAAGGGCATCCGGCCGTAAAACCATGGCCACAAAGACTTCCATTGCATCTCATCCCCGACCCCGTTGGAAAAATGGGAATAATAAGGGGTAGACATACATACAATACTATTATTATTATTCATGTTGTATAAATTACTCAATGCACTTTGAGGTTAGGCCTATGTCCTATCTGTACTAAATGGAATAATATCAGCTGGCCTCTAGCATAAAATATTATACGAAACTCTTGTTATTTCTTATTCTTGTTCTTTTGAGTCTTTTCTTGTTTCATAATCATAATTATGTGGTATATTTTGTAAATAATGATTTTTAGATTTTTTTAAAGCTTGTAGACGTAGATATCACACATTGTTTTTAGGTTTATAAATATATTATAATTTTAACTTCACATACTGTTTTCAGAGTTTTGAACTATATTACTAGCGTTAGGTATTTAAACCAACGTTCATTGTTTTGTATAATAATTGACTTCAGAATAGCTCTAGGTGGATTACAAGAATAATCCATGCAGAACTGGTGATCCATCGTACGGTACATATGAGGGGCAGTCAAATGAAACTGAACACCCACTACAACGTGACCATGGCATGTTTTTATTCAAACATAATCACTACAAGTGTTAATACAATTATCCCACTGGGAGACGAGACGATCAAATCCCGTTTTGTAGAAACAGGTTGGTTGCTGACGGATCCACTCTTGCACTTCCTCGTCCAAATGAAATAGACGTCCACGAATGTCTTTCTTCAGGTCACAAAAATTGTGAAATTCACATAAGTTAGTGAAAGATCTGGGTTATACAGAGGATGTTGAAGTGTTTCCCAGCCAAATCACTGCAGCGTAACCTTTACCAGAGTAGCAGTATGGGGGCGGGCATTATCATGCAGGATGATTCTGTCCGACATCATCAATCGTTTGTCCTTCCGTCAGTTGATATGGAATCAACTGCGCGGAAATTTTGCAGAAATTCAAGTGATCTTTGATAATGGCATGCATGGAGCCATGACTAATGCAGACCTGAACACGAATTTCTTCCACCAGGATTCGTCGGTTTTCTCAGATAAGACCTATCAATCCGCGCTATCATGTCAGGAGTAATGACTCGATGGGCCAGTCCTGGGTGAGCATCGTCTTGCAGTGATGTGCGCCCTTCTCGGAATCTCGTATGCCACTCTTGCACACTCGTCAAGGACGTGCAGTGTCCGCCATACACAGCAGATATGCGTCGATGAATTTCGCGTATTCAAGCACCCTCAGCCACCAGAAAACGAATCACACTATTCTCTGCTCTTCTTTGGCTGCCTCCATTTCTACAGCTGGACGAAAACACTCAGGCGCGGATGTAGAGTTTGGCTTTGGGGGTGGTCAGAGAATCGAAATTGTTAAGAAAAATGGTATCACTAAAAACGAAATCACAAAATAACCAAACGTACAAAACCACTCCATTTTTTTTGGAAAGCTACATGGATAGAAATTTGATGCGTTTAGCGCACCAAAAATATTCGTACAAATTGCAAAGGCGTGTTTTGCGACTTTTACATCTAGCTTCGAGAAATGTATCAAGGTACGTTACAGTTTCGGCAAGTCGAGATGGTACCGATAAAGGGAGAAAGTCACAGCTTAAATTGCCAACCAAGCTTGCAATTTGGACGTCGGCAAAATTTTTTGGCGCAAAAAAAGCCCCAAATTCCTATCCGTGCATTGCTGCACATTTATCGTGACCTCACTATAAACATCGATTCGGTAATCACAAGGTTTGCTCAACACAATAGACGAGTTGATTTTGTTATATAAATAATCGTTTCTATAACAGGTATGAAGTTGTAAATATGTACAGTTGTAACAGAACATAATTATTGCAATAAAGATATTTTCAGTATTGAATAAAATGAAAAAGAAAAAAGTTTTTCAGTTAAAATTCGTAAAGTTTTATTTGTCTGGTTATTGTGTTTTCTTTTTTTGAGTTTGCAAAAAAAGTTGGTCTCCGTTTGAGGGGGTGGGGTCATGACCCCCGTGACCCCCCCCCTTCCCCTCCCCCCTTGAATCCCCGCCTGAAAACACAACAAAGACATACCTCAACACCTGTGTGCACCTGAGAGTTGTTACTATGCAGTTCCCCTACCACAGCGATGGCAGTATCGATACGTAATTGCAGTAGTGCCACCATTCGCGCGGAATGTGTGTTATGGCGGCTGTTCGGTTTTTATGTGACTGCCCCTTATACAGAGTCTTTATTTTTGCTTGGCAAGGTGATTCCGCTTGACCTTAGCCGGCTGTTACAGGTTGGCGCGCGCGGTCTCCGGCCGTATTCCCACACTCTTGCTGCGGTAGACGTGTGAGCTCCGAGCTAATTAGGTATTTTATAAAGCTACTGTGAACTGTATATCGTATTGTATTGTGTTTTATTGTGATTGTGTTTAGTGCTGTAATGCCTTATGTGAAATATTCGTTACGTGAATGTGTATATCTGCACAATACGTACATAAAGTGCAGGAAATCGTGTGCTAGAACAAGACAAAAGTTTCGAGTGAAATTTCCAGGGAAACCCATTCCTATAAATCAGACAATAAAACAACTGGCTAAGAGATTTAAACGTACAGGTTCAGTAAACAATAAGGATAGACGTCGTTATTTCCTTACTGAAGCTAAATTAACCGGAGTAACCAGGAACTTCATAAGGAGATGCCAATTATATTTGGCAGCGGATAGGGAACAGTTTCAGCATCTACTATAAACATGGTGAGTAAAAAATTACAGTCAGTCTGAAAGACTAGACGTTATATCATTTCAAATACCGCATGCTACAAATGCTACACATGTTAGAAAGGCTCAGGAGGGCTTCGAGCGAAGGCTTCCCGCGCGGGCACCTCTTTAAGGGTCACCCTGTATTTGAGTCTGAAATCTTTTACAACTCTTTAAGAGTCACCCATTATTGGAATCTGATATCTCGCAAACCTCTTTAAGGGTCACCATGTATTTGAATTGAATCTAACATACTGTACACCTCGTTAAGTGTCACCCTGTATTTTTTTGCTCTGACATCCTGCACACCTCTTTAGGAGGCACCCTGTATTCTTGTCTGACTTCTAGTGCACCTCTTTAGGGGTCACCCTGTATTCTTCTCTGCCATTTTGTACACCTCTTTAAGAGTCACCTTGTATTCTTATCTGTCATCTTGTATATCTCTTAGGAGTCACCCTGTATTCTTATCTGGCATCTTGTACTGTATTTTGCTCTGACATCCTGCACACCTCATTAGGAGGCACCCTGTATTCTTATATGGCATCTTGTATATCCCTTTAGAAGTCACCCTTTATTCTTGTGTTCGCTTCGCTCAAAGCCCCAGGTCGCTCGACGCCCCAGGACTCTTTCAACAGACTCTAATAACAATTAGCTTCTGCTTCCCACGTGGCTGCATGACGTAACGCACTTGCTTCCCGCGCGGCCGCATGACGTCACTTCCCGCGCGGCTGCATGACGTCACTTCCGTCTCCGTCTCCGTGACGCATAACGTTGGACCCAAGCATAACGACGAAGTCGACAATATCATTTGAAATGATAAAATGCATGATATGTCCTTGCCAAGCAAATATAAAGACCTTGCAGATACATAGGAGGACAAGGACAATATAGTCTATTCTAAAAATGAGCGATATAACTTACTTGATTTTGCACTACGCGATCTTCAACAGTTGACCTGTCAAGTTTGTATGGAGGGTAGGGTTCACAGTAATCCACCTTAGTAATTGATTTATGACAATACTTCTCTGGCTTATAGTCCAAGCTGGAGTCAAACCAGTTTCCAACCAGAACTTTGGGGTTGTATCTCGGCTCTGTGGCTACAGGGCTTCTCTCATCTTCTTTACCCCCACTCGTTATGCCCTCTTGAGTCACGAACTGCACCATTCTGCTGAATATAATAATAATAATAATTTTATTAATGCTGCCAATGGCCATGTACTTTTCTTTTCAGGACGGGTCAGGGAAGGGATATTGAAAGGAAATCGGTCAAGGGAGCTTTTGCTAGCCTGCATTTTAGTTCTTTTCTATAATATAATTAAGAATCTTCTCTGACATAATATGTTCCAATCAATTAGGTTGACAATTCAAATGACGCACAAACTGGTTGGCGCCTAATACAAAATTCACATTCCATATTTCGGAAGATTTAGTTTCATTTCAAGCACTAAGTTATATATTTGTTGATATTCGGCACTTTTTTTTTCTAAATTATTTAATTTTCTATATTTTATTTACACTTACTTTTACAAATTTTCTTATTTTTCTAAATATGTTTTCAAAATTTAATGTAAAGCCCAATATATTATATTTTATCTAGTTACATTTAATATTACGTTGTAACTTAATGATATCCATTTTTATTATTTTGTTTCATTCATTTAATTACAATTGATCTCATAAACATTTTTCACATCAAAATACATTAGACTTAAGTACATCTATTTTAGTTTATTCTTAATTGATTGTAATCTTAATTGAGCTAAAGAAGACCTCAATATCAGGTCGAAACATGTACTTTATATAATAAATATAGTTGTATAAGTACTGATTGGCGTATAATTTAATATAATATAATCATTCACTAGAAGTACTGGACTCCGACAAGGAGACGGACTTTCACCATTGTTGTTTAATTGTGCACTGGAGAAGGTTATGCGTGAATGGAACAAGAAATGTCAACCAACTATCAAGATTGGTAGAAATATTAAACTCAACTGTCTTGCTTTTGCGGACGATTTAGCATTACTTGCAAATACAATAGAAGAGGCTAAATTTCAAATTGAACAACTAGAAATTATAGCAATAAAAATGGGATTACAAATTTCATTTGAAAAAACAGAAATGATGCCAACTTTTAAAATTGATCTACCAGTCGTTCAACTGAACAATAATAAAGAGATTAAAATTGTTCAGAAATTCAAATATCTTGGGGAAATAATAACATGGAACACAAATGAAAAAGAAGCAATATAATACAGAACAACTAAATTTAAACAAGCACAAAGACTTACCTGGCCAACCTATAAAAAGAAATCTCTTTCGATAAACGCCAAGCTGAAACACTATGATTCCATAGTTAAACCAGAGGCAACTTATGCTAATGAAACTTTATTCAAATTGAATGTAAAATCTACAACAGACAAATTACAGAAAACTGACAGAAGAATTATTAGAACAATTCTTAACAAAAAACACCAATATTGTTGCCTAACAACATCGTCTATCGTGAATTTGAATCAGTAATAACTACAATGCGTAAAATAAGAATTTCCTTTTTCTGTCACATATCAAGACTGCCAGAAACCAGGATATTGAAACAACTATTTGATTACTTTTTGAAAAATAAAATCAATAATAATTGGTTCAAAGAAGTCCAGGATGATTTGGAAAAATTGGGTATAACTTGGCAACGAATCAAAGACAGAGAAGAGAAGAGGATTTTGAAGAACAAACGCAACAGTTGAACGGAAACAATATACTATATCAGACACACAAAGGGTTTCCAGGTCGGAGAGGATGAGAAAGTTCTGGGAGGAGAAAAAGAAGAAATTTACTCAAATGTATTGATTTAAGTGCTCCAATGTGGGCGTAAAATATGTAAATAAATAAATAATATAATACAATCAGTACGGATATCTACAAACATTTGTGCTATCAATGGCAAATGTATTTGCATTCTACGTGCATAATACTCATACGTTGTTCACAAACCCTTTTTATAAACTTAATATAACGAGATTCAAACCGCGAATCGTAATATAAACATCAACTTGACCCCAAAGGCCTGTAAGTGAAACGTTTTGGGTGAATCAGAGACTGTTCGGACTCTTTAAAAAGTCAAATTTGCACCACCCAGACATAACCAGACAGATGTAGAACATTCCAGACTCCGTGCCAGCGATATATCAGAGAGACAGTTCTGAAAGGAGACAGTTCGGAGTGATCGAGTTCAGTCATCCTAGTGGAGACAGTTCTCAGAGAGAGTTTAAAGTCAGCCCAGTGGAGAGAGTTGAGATAGATAGTTTAGAGTGAAACACTAGCCGTGACTAGTAGTGTAGTCAGCAAGTGCAGATACGTCGAGCAGTTCGGAACGCATATCTTCTAGCGAGAGGACCTGTGATAGCTTTGGTGAAGCGGTGTTCTGTGGAGATCCGTGTAAGGACCTGGGTTCAACGCGGTATGGGAAAGAGTGCATTGGACGCTCTGGTGCAACCTGATTCGGCAAGTGTGGCGAGCGCAAACTGTGGACTGCTATCAAATGAGTACAGCGTGGTGACTTGCGTAAAGAGTGAGTGTGGTGTAAATTTGCATTCTGTAAATACCGGTGTACATGGTAGCTATATAAATGATATCTAGTGTGAGTCATATACCCTACCAGTTGAGTTTACTTATTCACGAGAAAAACTAGATCCCGTCACAATAGTTTGGTATCCTTTGTCCACAGTTTCTTAAAAGGCAGGCCTGAACGTTCACTGCAGCAACGTGATTTTAGTCAAGGCCTTCCTTTTACTTAAGAGATATTTTCAGTGCTCAGTCAGAGCAGATCTATCGGTATTACTAATTTCCAATTGCATTGATCCGTTCGCAGTAGACACAATGTCACTATTATTATCACTGTTATTATTATATTTATTTAAGGTCATATTTTTAATCTGGGGTATTGTGTTTGACGATATTCGGAAGCTTGGTTTAATTCTGTGTTGTATAGTATATTTATATTTATTTGTACAGATTTCAAATGTAAAAGTGTGCATTGAGCCTGGCAGGATATAACTTATTGCAGGTGCAAGATCGTTGGTAATGTGGAACTCTGTACATATTAGGAGAATAGTCAATCAATGCCAGCCTTAAATTTTAGGCTCAAATTTTAAATTTGCGGTAGCAAATTAAAGTCATTTGTTGCTAAGTTTAAGAATATCGAATTAATTTAAATTGGGTCGTACCGTTTTTTAGTTAAATAATGCCTGTAGTTAGCTTCCCATCCTTTCATACGGTTTTAGGAGGTGTGGGTAAGGCATATTCACGAGCCAGATCTTTTCAGGATCTCTGCACTCACCCGGGGATTAATAATAGTCTTTATCAAGTTGTTGGATTTTATCATTAATTATATTAATTATTCTTGCAATTTTCTTAAAATTCTAAATGGGGCATTTATGAGTGAACTATTTACACACATCAAAAAAAGTTTTGCATCACCTCGGTTCCCAGATCTCCGGCATATAGACGTTGACTGTGTATATTGTATCCAAGATACAGTCCCTTTGACTGTTCATAGATGTCACTAAAACTGCTCAAAGATGTAAACAACCATGCATGAGCAGGGCCTATTAGACGGAGGGGGTACGACAGCCGATCAGTTCCAGTCATTCCACCAGGACGAAGGTACGCTGCTCATGTTGTCTGTAGTTCTACCATGCCTAGAAGGTCAATACCGCAGTTCGATCGCGTCCGCATTGTTACTTTGTGTCAAGAAGGGCTCTCAACAAGGGAAGTTTCCAGGCGTCTCAGAGTGAACCAAAGCGATGTTGTTCGGACATGGAGGAGGTACAGAGATACAGGAACTGTCGATGACAGGCCTCGCTCAGGCCGCCCAAGGGCTACTACTGTAGTGGATGACCGCTACTTACGGATTGCCGCTCGGAGGAACCCTGACAGCAATGCCACCATGTTGAATAATGCGTTTCGTTCAGCCACAGGACGTCGTGTTTCAACTCAAACTGTGCGCAATAGGCTGCATGAAGCGCAACTTCACTCCCGACGTCCATGGCGAGGTCCAGCTTTGCAACCCCGACACCATGCAGCACGGTACAGATGGGCCCAACAACATGCTGAATGGACCCCACGGAATTGGCATCACGTTCTCTTCACCGATGAGTGTCGCATATGCCTTAACCAGACAATCGTCGGAGACGTGTTTGGAGGCACCCTGGTCAGGCTGAACGTCTTAGACACACTGTCCAGCGAGTGCAGCAAGGTGGTGGTTCCCTGATGTTTTGGGGTGGCATTATGTGGGGCCGACGTACGCCACTGGTGGTCATGGAAGGCTCCGAAACGGCTTTACGATACCTGAATGACATCCTCCTACCCATAGTGCAACCATATCGGCAGAATATTGGAGAGGCATTTGTCTTCATGGACGACAATTCTCGACCTCATCGTGCACATCTTGTGAATGCGTTCCTTCAAGATAACGACATCGCTCGACTACAGTGGCCAGCATGTTCGCCAGACATGAACCCTATCGAACATGCCTGGGATATGTTGAAAAGGGCTGTTTATGGACGTCTTGACCCACCAACCACTCTGAGAGATTTACGCCGAATTGTCGTTGAGGAGTGGGACAATTTGGACCAACAGTGTCTTGATGAACTTGTGGATAGTATGCCACGACGAATACAGGCATGCATCAATGCAAGAGGACGTGCTACTGGGTATTAGAGGTAGTGGTGTGTACTGCAATCTGGACCACAAATGCTGAAAGTCTAGCTGTATGATGGTACAACATGCAATGTGTGGGTCTGATGAGCAATAAAACGAGCTGAAATGTTGTTTGTGTTGATCTCTATTCCCTTTGTATTTAAAGGTTCCGGAACTCTTGGAACCGAGGTGATGCCAAACTTTTTTTGATGTGTGTATATTTATTATATTTTTGTAATCTAAAGATACAAATGGCTACACAATGTGGGGTAATCTTGTGTTTTGAATGCAATATCACATTTTCCTGGAGTAGAAGTGGGGAAACCACGGAAAACCACTTCCAGGATGACTGAGGTGGGAATCGTACCATCCTCTTCTCAGGTTTGCCTAACGAGGCTTATTGTACCCTGTTCCAGCCCTCACACGAGAATTAAAGTTTCTTGGCAGAGCTGGGAATAGATCCCGGACCTCCAGGGTGACAGCCAAGAACGCTAGCATCTACACCACGAGGTGGTCCTATTATAGTAGATATACCACGTTTTTAAGTCTAGTTCCAAAGTTTTGCTTCTGCTATAAGGAAAATGACCCATTTAGTGCAGGAGATTAGAACCCAAGCTTTCATGATGAACGCTAATAGTAACAGGTCTTGACCAATTTTGAGCATTTACACCCTCTCATGTATTTTCGGATATAACTTTAGTTGACAATGTGTGAGACACATACTGCGCTTACTTTATCGACATATCCTTTATAGGATAGGTAGGCCTACCGGGCGAGTTAGCCGCGGTCGTTACGGCGTGACTACAGGCAGTCGCTCACATCCAGGAGGCGAGGAGGTTCGAATCCCCACGCCGGCAAACTTGAAGATGGTCTTCTGTGGTTTCCCATCTTCCTTCCAGGCAAATGCCTGGGTTGGTCCCTAACTATAGGCCACAGCCGCTACCTTCCAATTCCTTGTCCTTACATACACACTTTCCTCACCAGACAACACACCACACGCGACGGTACATATAGCTAAAGCCCTGAGTGGATGCGGATATCCACGGATAAAACCGCGGATATCCGCAACATTTTTCGCCATGCGGATATGCTTTGCATGTCTTTGCGGATAGCGGATAAGCTGCGGATAATGTTTGGAGTAAATTTGCGGATAGATTTTAGAATACAATCCGAACTTGTTGAATATCATGGGAAAAGTTGGGTAATTGTGCGCAGCGGGTAATCGTGCGCACTTATGTTTTTCGAGTTGGTAGTACAAGTAGCAACTCAGTTCCCCACTACCCTCAAGCTGTCATCGTACCTATCACATAGGGACAGTCAGCATGATGCCAGTTGCTATGTGATAACTGTGAGGCTTGGATGAAGAAACTTAACACGTTGCTTGTTATTTTCTGTAGCCAGCAAATAAGAAGGTAAGCCTGCAGATGCGATTCAATTACTTAAAATTAAATGTAGTTTAAATGCCAGTGTTTAAAGTGGTTTTGCATGTATTTATTTTTCAATATAATAGATTAGTTTACCGTGATTCAGTGAGTTACGTTTAAAAATCAGTGCGCAGAACACATATGATACAAGTTAATACAACGCGACATTAAGGGCAAAATATTTCGTGTTTGTTCTCCAGATGCCAAGAAATTATACGCGGAAAACGGAGAAAAACGCCTACCCAGCAGAAAATGTGCAGAAAGCTCAACGTGCAATTAGATGATGGGAGGAAAATAAGGGAAGTGGGGAGAAGTTTCAACATTCCCCAGTCAACACTACGAAAGTAGAAGCTGCAAAATTGTCTTGGTCCACCTCGTCTAGTCCGTAAAGCTGTTTTTACCAACGAAATGGAATCATAATTATCCGAATACCTTTTGACATTGGCAAAATTATTTTACGGCTTAACGCCCACCAAGCTTGGCAGGAGTTCAAGTTTGCAGAGGAGAATAAGATTCCCCATAATTTCCATAAAGTTAAGTCTAGCAGGCAAAGATTGGTTGAATGAGTTCTTGAAGAGATATCCTGCATTAACGTTGAGACAACCTGAAGGAACAAGCCTAAATAGAATTGCCTCCTTTAATGTTGACGAAACGAAGATATTTTTTATTCTAATATCCAAAACTGCAGAATTTTAGTATCATTGCATTGTTATGCTGTTGTAAAATGCATTGGAATATTATAATATTAATGCTCAGTGCAATGTTGAGCCAATTGACATTGTATTAGTATGGATTTCCAACACTCATCCCATGCGCATAATTTCCCAACCCATGCGCAGGATTACCCTGCAGGGTGGGTAATCGTGCGCAAATGCAGATATGCGAGATTTCGAATTATAGTCTACCAAATTTATTTTTGAATTAAATTTGTTTCTGCACATTGAATATAGAGTTACTAAGGCTCCCTTATTCATAACTGCAGTTGTGTTATCTATTATGAGACGATCACAAGACCGATTCTTGCTTACGTGCGCATAATTCCCCCACTCTCCCTTCCTAGGGCCCGGATGTTTATGACAATATCATATCATATTTTTCATTTTTTTCATGACAAATGTAAGATGATGATTTACGCTAATCCCGTTCAAATTATGTCATTAAGCACAATCAACACTCCAAACTGAAAAGAATTGCAATTCTGGCTGTATAACATTCATTTTAGATATAGCACATAACATACAGTTCATAGCCTAAGGGTTCGAATTTCTGCTCAAATGTCTAAAAGATAAAGTATAAATCAACACATTGAAAATATTATTGTAATGCCAGTAGGTTCGGATAACAATCTTTTGGATAAAAGTCACGTGGATTCGGGCGGATGCTGATAAAAGCCATGCGGATGCGGAGTGGATGCGGATAACAGTCGTGCGGATGCGGGGCGGATGCGGATAACGTTTTGTCTATCCGCGCAGGGCTCTACATATAGCTCACCCCATGGGTGTCCGCATAGAAGTGGCTACAAACTCTGGCGAGCCAAACGTGTCCTCGGACACTCCCGGCATAAAAGCCACACGCTTAAAAAAAGGATAGGTATATATATCAACCACCTACTATAAAAAGAGTTTGTAGGCTTTTGTCAAAGGTGCTAATATTTGAATCTTTCAGCCGAATTACAACAAGTTTCTTGTGCTGTAGATGTAATATTTCTGAAAGTCTAATATTATATCTGTCTCCTTGAACTATGGCGCTGGATAAGAAACTAGTAAATATAACCAAATATATTAAAATTATACAATAAAGTAAAACATAAATATAACAAATTAAAATAAAACACACTTTAAAAATTAAAATAAAATTAATATTATTAAATAAAATAAAAGTATAATAAATAAATAGCATTTTTAAAACTCATCTTCATATAATTAATAATATCGAATAATAACAAAAATCAAAATTATAATAAATAAAATAGAAATTAGAGCTGAAATGGAAATTTAAATAAAAAAAGATTGAAATATAAATTAGAAAAATTTAGTCTGCCCTATAAAGAGTTAAACACCAAAGTGGTCATGATAATAACCATGAACTACAGAGAGTCCAGTTTGTATGCATCGGAGACCCTCGCTAGCCCGCTCGCCCGCGGCGCGAGCCTGTCTCCCGCCACGCACTTTGCCGTTTTCGCGGCCCTTCCGCGGCATTGAGTCATTGAGTATAGGAATTTGTACATAAATTTGTACTTCAATGTGATCCTTGACCAATTTTTTTGACGAACTGACTTACGGAGAGCGATTGTCAACTTATTTTCAACAAGATTCTGCCACTGCTCACAATGACGAAGCATCCATGGCAGAATTGCGTCGCATTTTTGGTACTAAGATTATAAGTCGGAACGTGTGGCCCCCGCGAAGCCCAGACTTATCACCATGTGACTTTTATTTGTGGGGGACGCTTAAAAATAGATTGTATGCGAGAAACCCTCACATTATAAATGAGCTTAAAGACTATATTACAGCTGAAATACAGTCAATCGGTGCTGAGGAACTTCAGAGAGTAAATGCCAGTTTCATAAAAAGGTGCCAGCGATGTGTAGCAGTGAATGGCGAACATTTTCAGCACCAGCTGTGAACTAGGTAAATACAAATTCCTATACTCAATGACTCAGTGCCGCATTACGGCAAAGTGACGGGAGACAGGCTAGAGAGGGTCTCCGATACATACAAACTGGACTCTCTGTATTCAATATACAGATGTACAGAATATTGTATATGCGGCCGTGCTTACCTTTTAGTTTTCGAAGTATTATCCTAAGATCAAAATGGAACGACCACTTTCGTCTAAATACCGCTCTAAACAGAAAATGACACAAAATTAGAACAACGTTCAGTTGGTGTAAGTAAAGGATAGGATCCAAAGCATTCCTTAGTACATTCTATAATAAATTTATCCAATGTATGATGAACAACAAGGTGTGCGTTTTAAATTAGCATTCTTGATTAGGTAAGGAAATCATTATCCAGTGTGTATATGTTGCCACATATTCTGTCTAAATGCTTGTTTCCTTGGATAGTTGAGTGATAATGATGTTATTGTTGGTTCAAATTCGTAGTGAAATTTACTGTCGTTAGTTTCACAATGGATAAAGAGAATGATACGAGGGAAGATCAAAAAATTAGTTCCACTTCCCAGTTATGGCCATTTATTATACCACCTATACAACAGCAACACGCCTATAACGACATACAATGTAACGTCACTTTTCCACATAGTTTCCAAGAGACTCCAAACATTTCTGCGAACGCACAACCAACTTGTCGATGCCAGATGCATAGAAAGTTTTTCCAGCGTTCTGCAACCACACGGAGACAGCGGCCTTCACCTCCTCATCGGTCTGGGAATGTCGACCACCGTTCTGTCTAATGATCGCATTCACACTGTTGACATTGGCACAGGTCCTGGCGTTGAGGGCCTGCCCTCGCGATATCCGTGCGTCCGGCTTCGAATTGCTGACACCACTTTACGATCCCTTGCCGGGAAATGGCCCGCTCCCCATACACAGCACTAATTTCACGATGAATGTCCGTGCAATTCTTCCTTTTGGCCCATAGGAATCGGATTGTCGCACGCACCTCATATTTGGAGTGAACCTCCAGTCGACGCGTCAATGCATTTGGCCGCTATTCACACCATACAAGACGAGACACCACAGCGACCTGCCTAACAGACGTGTGGGCAGTGTCTGTCCCTTTCTCCGCTAAGTCCACGTTTGCGACACACAGCGCGTTAGTACAACTAACTTTTTGATCCACCTTCGTAGATAATTAGTCTATTTTCACCATATTAAATATAGGCTTATGAGATACAATTTTGTCCCTATGATTGTGTGTACTGTATAAACGTATAGCTTATGTGTTTATATGTGAGTGTATGTGTGTGTGTGTGTATCTCCTAAAGTAGCGTTTGATCAGGTGGACCGATTTAACTGCAATTACTGTAGATAGTAATATATTCCCATCTCCGAAGACGTTGGTTGGTTGGTTCCTTAGTTTAGGAGCTGCGACAATGCAGTTATGTAGCCCCGTGTGTGTAGAATTTGTCTGATAACCAGTGTTAATTGTGATGGCTGTATTTATGTGTGTTATCTGTGATTCAGGTATAAGGACTGCAGATGATTAATTTATTTTCAAGTAGTTCCTACTTTTGCCACCAAATGCTACCGTCCACGACACCTAGCTGCGGACGTGGCTACTAAATGCCATCTCAGTGAGCACCTGGTAGCAAACGTTGGAAATAATATAGCGTTATCAAACTAACCTACAAATTTTTGCTTCCACAAGTGTTGTTAGTGGAAGGTTCTTTTTCATGCCATACATCCATGTCATGGGACCGCAGGCTTTACTTCCCCTCCGAAGGAAGAAATCCCAATTAAATTTCCAGAATTCACCATGGTGGCTGTACAAAATGTTTCAGTATTAGTTTGTTCAGTATCTCGAAACTAGTATTACAGCTATCAGCTTGAATATTTGTATCATGTAGAGGTAAATACAACAAGTTCGCATACAGTACCATGGCTTTATAGCATAAACAGCCACCGCCCAGACCTCAGTAGCTTCCATACAATCATATCCATATAGGAGTTTGAGCTTTGGGTGGAAATACACATTTTCCCTAGGAATAGACAGTCATAAACTCTATTCTGTGAACGGCAAAGTCGTTACCGCTGTGCCATACAGTCAGCCCTGCTAATGTGCAGAACATTACATTTCAATTCCTGACTGGGACAAGAACATGTTCCTTCAAGTTGTATTTTGATCCACTGATAGTATCATACGTAGGCTATTTAGGTATCATTGCGTCTGAATTGTAGAAGATTTCTTTGATCGAATCCCCTTTTCCTCCTAGATCTTGTAACAGTTCTTTGTAAGCTGGAGTGAGCTGGAGATGCAGTCTTAGGTCTTCTATCAAAAAGGTTTCCCGGGTTAAGACATATACGTACCGGGATGGAGCAAATTTCAATACCCCTAGAATCCTTTTGAGGTATCTCGTTTTCATGCTTTCCAGCTATTTTAGCTGTCTACGTGACACGAATTGCCAAATTAATTCTAATCCGTATTTGAGTGTTGGTAGCACTTTCTCTTGGAAGAGTTCCACCCTGATAAAGAGATTGTGTTTTTGTGGCATCGTAACCAGGTTAATCTTGACCACAAAAAGAAGGCTAACGTGGCTGGAAATTAATTAAGTTAAAGATTTCCAGACCATGATTTACTGTGAAATAATTTCTTCTATTATGGTATTCGTACGCCATACACTACTCATAACAAAAGAAGAAACGCCGACATACTTTGGTTTCAGGACAGGGTAAGTTCCGACATCACGCCGCGCCGTTTAGCTTTCTTTAAAACTTGTAATGTCTATTGTCTAATAGAAAATAAGATAACATTGGTTTTACATTTAAATGCTCAAAAATGCGCAAATGTAGTAGACTCTAGCGTGGTTGAAGTTCGGTCAAAGAAATAATAATAATATCGTATGGCCTCGGGTGCCGGGTGCAAGCCTTGTTATGTGACACCCAAAGGGTAGCTTGCATGTCGAATTTCGTTGTTCCTTGAAGCACTATGAAAGTCAAGGAGGTTAGATATCTAAGCTCCTTGAACACTATAGCGCTTTCTAGTAAAGAAATGAGGAACTTTGTGTAGGCGGAATCTCCTGAGATTAATTTTGCCATTATGAACACGGCCTATTGAATTCAAATGGGTTCTTTGACATGCCAACATCGTATGGCATGGTGTCGTAATATTTGCCGTCTTTCAAAAGTCACTTACGACGGCCAGGAGCGAACCTGCAAGCTTGGGGTTAGTAGACCGACACGTTAACCACTCACAAACCGTGACAAACGCGTGTTGAAATAGTATAATGTTATACGTATCTATACTATTTTCCATTGCCAAATGCACAACATAATGATTACTATTATAACGTCTGAGTAATTATAAAAACATGTAAAAAGAATCAAGTATACAAAAACCACCCTGCTCGTTCTCAAATCCCACCTGAACGAGTGACAGTTTGACACGCTACCACTCGGCTAAACCTAACCATCGCTACACCAGTGTTATCAATAGCCTGAGATACAACTCCTTGGAAAATAGTGACTTGGAATAAACGATTTATTCAGCTTAGTATGCATTCATTATAAACCAGTAAATACTAAATTTATATGATTTCTATCAATATATTACATGCAACAACCTCAAACTACAGAAATATGGGTGTCGTGTGACCGAGCACGGTCATCCTGAGCGCTACTTAAGTCACTGATACAGTATAATATTACCGGGTGAGTTAGCCGTGGTCGTTACGGCATGACTGCTGGCAGTCGCTCACATCCGGGAGGTGAGGAGGTTCGAATCCCCCCTCCGGCAACCTTGAAGATGGTCTTCTGTGGTTTCCCATCTTCCTTCCAGGCAAAAGCCGGGGTTGGTCCCTAACTATAGGCCACAGCCACTACCTTCCACCTCCTCGTCCTTACATTCCAACTTTCCTCCCCAGACAACATTCCACACGCGACGGTACGTGTAGCTCACCCATTGGGTGTCCGCCTTTAAGTAGCTACAAAACTGGCGAGCCTAACATGTCCTCGGACACTCCCGGCACTAGAAGCCTTACGCTTAAAAAAAGTATAATATTATAATTTTAAATTATAATATCCTACGGATCACGCCCTTGAGGACAGTTTAAACCACCCACTGCTCGATAAGACGCCGGCCCCGTGGTGTTGGGGTAGCGCGCCTGCCTCTCACCCGGAGGCCCCGGGTTCGATTCCCGGTTCCGTCAGGGATTTTTGAAACTGACGTGAGGGCTGGAACGGGGTGCACTCAGCCTCGTGAGGACAAATGAGTAGCTGTCTGACAGTGAGGCAGCGCCCCGGTCACGTAAACCAAGATTAACGACCGCGGGTACCCGACGCGCTGACCACGCGTCACCCCAATATCTGCAGGCCAAATGGCTGGGCAGCGGTCGCTTGGTAGGCCTAGGCCCTCATGGGCTGTAGTGAAACTGGTGAGTCATAAGTTATGGATTATAATAATAATAATTTATTGCATCCAAATGGTCATAATATAAATATTTCAATACACTCTGATATACAACAAAGATAATTATACAGTTAATGTTTGGAGACATTGCCACTTATTGACACAGTTGTGTCAAGGTTCCGTGTCTACTAGCACATTTCATAGCATGATATACATCACATTGTTTGTGGTAAAAGACACATACGCAGCTTGGTCCCGACTTGTGAAATCCTAAGTTTCTGCATACCTTATGGTGGAACCCGGGGGCAGCAAACCTGGTCAGTGTATGCCTAAGATCATATCCTCCGCGCGTCCAGTCCCTGTTGATCATCGCGTCAGTTGAGAAAAACTCATCCCATATAATTGATCTTTTTAATTGTAGTTCTTGTAGTAGTTGCGTGTAACTTGTTGTTGCCGGAAGTAACAGTCTCAGTCTTATGTCTTCAATGAAATACGTCTCCTTTGCGGGAACGTATACTTATAATGCTTGCATGATTCACGCGGCCACCATCTGGATATAGTTTAGCTGATGTTCTTGTAGTTTCGGCACAAGACGCATCCCATATGAAGGTATGGTTTTACAAAATTTGGTAGAGATCGGATGATACGTTTAGTGGTCATTTGATTTAAGCTTTCGACATTTGGGAAGCTGCCATTTTGTTTTGGTTAAGATGATGGCGATATAAAACATGACAGTGAGGTGCCCTTTGCTAGTGCTACCTCTGCCCCAAATTTCGTTCAATTCGGTTTTGCCATGTTTGAATTGATAGGACACACACACACAGGCACACGAACGTTTGACCTGAGTTTACCTCATATCTTCTTTCATCTTTTTGCAAAAATCGAAAGTGGGCTAGTATAAATATATATATATATTTGTTATGGATTGCATAGGAGCTAATAAGGATGACACGTTTTGCCTGTCAAGTGAGCGTCATCAGGTCATACCGTACAAGACAAAATGAGTTGGGAGTCAGAACGTACAACCGGTCATAAAAACCATCCTCCACAAATAAATTCAAATTACGTCGAAACGGGAATAATGAGGAGTCAACATACATTGTGGTGTCTGCTGTAATATGTGTATTTGTGATTAAGGCTAGAATTAGAAAAGAAGGCGGTGGCCGTAAGTTAGGAATCATCCCACCATTTTCCCGGAACTGAAGTGGTAAAATGCCAGTGGGTAGCACTGATTTCCTTAAGAGAGCAAGGAATGGAACTGGAACGTCAGGATAATAATAATAATAATAATATCGTATGACCTCGGGTGCCGGGTGCAAGCTTTGTTATTTGACACCCAGAGGGTAGATTGCATGTCGAATTTCGTTGTTCCTTGACTATGAAAGTCAAGGAGGTTAGATGTTAGATATCTAAGCTCCTTGAACACTATAGCGCTTTCTAGTAGAGAAATAAGGAACTTTGTGTTGGCGGAAACTCCCGAGATTCATTTTGCCATTATGAACTCGGCCTACTGAATTCAAATGGGTTCTTTGACATGCCAACATCGTATGACATGCGTATCGTATTTTTGTCAGGATTGACAGCTAAGAATGCTAGTCACTGCATCACGAGGTGGCCGGCTCACTGGGATAATCGTCTTCTCATTAATATGCCATTGTCAGACCAATCTGTATTAGTGGAGCATTAGCGAACTCTAATGCACGTACAGTGTTACATATTGACCTGAGATGAGATCGAATACCTGACCTTCGACTAACAAGGAAAACTCGTGGACGTGTATTTTCTAATCTTGTTGAAATTTTACACAATTGTTGGTGAAATTGCAATAATAGTGGGTGTTAAAAATTGCAACCTGTCAGTCGGCCAACAATAGTCCCAATTACTGGAGGCAGCTTAGGTGCCGTAGTTAGTAGCATTCTGAGCTCCTATGCCCAATATCGCGGGTTCAAACCCGGCCGAAGTCGTCGGATATTTCAAGAGAGTTAAAAATCCCTCAGTATGCCATCCTTCAGAGGGGAAGTAAAGCCGGCGATCCCATGTCATAGATTTATGGCATATAAAGGAACCTTCCACTAATTACACTTGTGTGAAGCTAAGTTATAGGTTAGATTTGACTAATGCTCTTAGGTTCCAACGTTCGTCACCAGGAGCCTAATGTGGTGGCATCTAGTAACCAAGTTCAGAACTAGTTGTCGTAAACGGTGGTGTTTGGCAGCAAAAGTAGGAGCTACTTGATAATTGAATGTCTGCAGTCTTTACTTGAATTAAAAACAGATAACTCTGCCATTACAATTAACACCGGCTATCAGACAGACGCCATCTTGAAATGGTACTACTAATAACCTTGTAGTTTGGGTGCAGGAAGTGTCCTTTATGGATGTATGATTTTACTAAATTTGGTAGCGATCCGATGATTAGTTAAGTGGTAATTTGTTTTTAAGTTGTTAAGTAGGTTGTTGTTACACGGGGCTACATGCCGCGTTGTCGTAGCCCCTAAACTGAGGAACCAACCAAACCAATTAGCCTACTGGGACATGGGGAAAAACAACATGAACAAATTGCATATGATTGAAAACAAGATGTTCAGCAAATAACATATAGCCTACTTTCTCTTAAATGTATGGGTATAGTTATAACTGTTTGTCTTTATCAAGGAGTAGACTATAATAAATTGAATGTTCATTGTGCTTAATCTCAGAACTAGGTTGTATCCAAACCGTTCTGGCTTTTTGAAAGGAAGGAGGAAAGTGTATCGTCTGCAGCATACTTTTGGCGATTAAAGCGATAATTTCTATCGCTATTCCATTCTTTATAACTCTTGGTAAGATGTGATCAGGAACCGGTTGGTGGGTCATAAGTTATGGATTATAATGCTTGCATGATTCACACGGACGCCATCTTGAAATAGTACGGCTGATAACCTTGTAGTTTGGGTGCAGGATGTATCCTATATGGAGGTATGATTTTACTAAATTTGGTATCGATCCGATGAATAGTTTACTGGTAATTTGTTTTTAAGTTTTGAAAATTTGGGTGGCCACCATTAAGTTTTGGCCAAGATGGCGGTGATATAAAACATGACACTGAGGTGATCTTTACTAGTGCTAACTCTGTACCAAATTTCGTTTAATTCGGTTTGGTCATGTTTGAATTGATAGGGGGAGGTGGAAAGATATACACACTCACACACAGACAGGCTGGCAACTTTTGGCCCATGTTGATCTCATAAGTCTACTTTCATTTTTTTGCAAAAATCGAAAGTTGGCTAAAAGTACATAGGCCTATTTGTTATAGATTACAGAAGAACTAATAAGGATGACATGTTTCGCTCGTCCAGCGAGCATCATCAGATCAAAAAAATATGTCACATGTAATCTTCTGTAATCCAAGACAAATATACAGTAGGTATATATATTTAATCACGTGGATATTTTTCAAGCTGCTTTTGCACATGCCCCTGTAATAGGGATTATATTGTGCCGACCGACTGAAATGTCGCAACATCAAATGTCAATAACGCAACACTGAAAAAGTCTTCAAAGCCTTATGTGGTCTCGAAATATGTGGTTGGTTGGTTCCTCAGTTTTGGGGCAGCGACAACGCGGTCATGTAGCTCCGTGTACTTTGGGTGTGTGTAGAATCTCTCTGATAACCGGTGTTAATTGTGATGGCTGTATTAGTGTGTGTTATCTGTTTTTAATTCAAGTAAGGACTGCAGACATTCAATTATTTCAAGTAGTTCCAACGTTTGCTACCAACGCCACCGTCAACAACCAACTAGTTCTGAACTTGGTTACTAGACGCCACCGCAGTCGGCTCCTGGCGACTAACGTTGGAACCTAAGAGCGTTAGTCAAATTTAACCTATAATTTAGCTTCACACAAGTGTAATTAGTGGAAGGTTCTTTAACATGCCATAAATCTATGACATGGGACCGCCGGCTTTACTTCCCCTCCGAAGGAAGGTATACTGAGGGATTTTTAACGCTCTTAAAATCCGACGATTTGGGCCGAATTTGAACCCGCGATATTGGGCTTAGAATCTCGGAATATGTATTGAGATTCCGGATCCATAGGCGTTAGGGTCGATTCCCTGCTCTGTCAAGAAATTTAATTGTAATCAGTGGGTTGGAGCGGGGTATACTCAGCCTCATGAGGAAACATTGAGAAGATATGGGGTTTTACATGGTTTCCTATCTCTACCCTACTCCATACAAATACCGGGATGGTTTCTTACTTCAGGCCACGGACATCTTATTCCCAATCCTTGTCTCAATACAAATACACACGCTACTACAGCCATCACAATGACTCAGGTTATCAGACAGATTCCACCCTCACTGAAGTACATGGGTCAGATGAGTGCGATGTTCAAGCCTCTAAATGAAAAACAATGTACTGTGCGATAACTCAGATGAAAGCAATTAGGATTTGACGAACACGATAATGGAATATTGATCCGACCGATAAAAGTTTCTATTTTCTCGGGCAATAACCTCTTCTCGACCTGATTATGTCAATGTCCTCACACGAGCAGAAAGTAATTAACACTAGATAATTAAAGGACTCAAAAGATAATCGCAATGCCGTCGTTCAGCTACTGAAGCTACTAGGAGGAAAAAAATACCGTAGTTTCCCAAGCCTCTAATTCTCAGCAGGATTATCATGTAATTAATAATAATAATAATAATAATAATAATAATAATAATAATAATAATAATAATAATAATAATAACAAAACACAGATGTCTCCACCCTAAGTCAGCTGTTGAGCGATTGACAATCCCGCGTCAAAGAGGTGGACGAGGGCTCACGGACATTATCCAATTGCATGCAAAGCAAGTGAGGAACCTTCAGAGATATTTTCTGGGAAAACATGACTCTCCCATACATCAAGCCGCTGTGAAGGCAGATGACAAGTGCACACCGCTGGATCTTCTTCACGTAAGGGATATACAGTTAGCCACTGATGAGGAATGTTCAGCCATCAAGCTTCAGCAGTGGACGCAGAAAGCTCTGCACGGTCGTCATCCATATGATCTCAACCAGAAACATGTCGACATTGATGCGTCGAACAGCTGGTTGACTCATGCGGACCTATTCACTGAGACTGAAGGATTCATGGTTGCAATCCAGGATCAAGTTGTGGCTACCAAAAACTACCTGAAATATATAGTTAAGGCAAATATTCAGGATGATAAATGCAGAAGATGCCAACTAGAACCGGAAACAATTCAACATATCACAGGAGGCTGCCAAGCAATCTCCTGTACTGATTACATGAAAAGGCACAACCAAGTGGCCAAAATAATGCACCAACACCTTGCTCAAAAGGAGACAGGAAAGTGTAGTGGTTCTGCCCATAGTAATTTCTTCTACCGGCATCATCCCCAAATTATTGGTTCGCAATCTACAAATATTGGGAATACATCCTGGTCTACATATCACCATGCAGAAGGCCGTCATCTTGGAGACCTGTTCCATTGTTCGCTCGTTTCTCAATGTGCCACCTTAAGAGAATTAGCCATACCGTCTTGCAAACAAGCCGACGATATGTTGATATGTCCCACTTATGTGGTGAAATGAATGTAGAAATAATAATAATAATAATAATAATAATAATAATAATAATAATAATAATAATAATAATAATAATAATAATAATAATAATAATATATGACTGAGAGTACACGGCCCTTCATAGATGGTATTGCAGTGTTCTATTTTTGTCGTATGGCCTCGTGAGAGGCAGAGTGCAGGTCATTCTAGTCGACGCCCTGGGCGACCTGCGTGCTGGGATGAGATGTGAAATGATGAAGATGAATGAAAATGGGCAAGGATGTGGAAGGAAGCGGCCGTGGTCTGTCAGAAGGTACCGTCCTAGCATTTACCTGGTTAAAATGGGAAACCACGGAAAACCATTTCAAGAACGGCCGACCAGGAATCTATAACAAGAAATCATTATCCCTAAATACCAAGCTTCTGCATTACTGCACAGTCATCCGAACGGAAGCCTTATATGCTGCAGATTGCTTTACGATGTACAGAAAAGGTCTTATAGAGAAACTTGAAACCAAAGAAAGGAAGATCTTACGCAAAATATTGGGCTCAGTCAAGTAAAACTTGATTACAGATGGAGACACAACCATGAACTCTACATACACGTTACCAAAAACACCGACGTTATGAGAGAGAGGAGGATTATGTTCTATGGTCATTTAACAAGACTGAGCCCAATGCGGTTGTCAAACAAGTAGTTCCGTGAAGAACTATTCAGCCTATTTTCATACATCCAACTCATGTTAATTGCCTCTATCTACATACAAAATTTCAGTTTGAAGGTTATGATAGATTAGTAGATATTGAGCACCACCTAAATATTTCAGATGATCGCCAGGTTCGATTTTGATTTATGTACTATTACATGAAGATTATTGTGTACGTGTGGTATTCAAACTTCAATCGCATGATTAGAACACAAGAAGTAAAAACGAGATTTTAAAATTTCGCACAGATGCCATCTTGTGGTTATGAAAACAATTGAAATAAATTAAATACCAGTGGATTAACATTTGTATAAGCATTTAACGTGCAAAGTTTCACTGCACTCGGATGGTTAAATCGCGAGAAACGTCCATTTAAATATTTATAATTCGCGTCGCCACCATGTTGGATTTGTGCTCACCAGGTTACTGAAAGTCCTATAGGTGAACTTATGTTCATAGCTTCTATGACCATAAAAACATTCAGTTCGATTGCTGTAAAATATTCGTAGATATTGAGATCTGTCTAAATATTTCGGATGCTCGCTATTTTGGATTGATATATGTATAGGCCATAGCGTTATGTATCATTAAAGGAAAATTCTTGCGTGGCTTCATTATTCAAACTTTCACTTCGATTGCATGATTACGACACAAGAAATAAAAACTTAATTTTAAAATTTCGCACAGCCACCATCTTGAGGTTATGTAAACAATTGAAGTAAATTAGATGCCAGTGCATTACAATATGTATAATCATTTACTGTACCACATTTCACTGCGCTCAGAGAGTTAAATCTCGAGAAAAGTCTATTAAAATGTTTCAACTTCGCTTGGCTGCCATGCTCGTTTTGTACATTACAGGTTTATGAAAATTACATAGATTTACTTGTATCAGTGCCCTTTATCACCGTACAAAATTTCAGGGTGATATCTGTAAATGTTTCGTAGATATAGAATTCCAGTGAAATATTTCACACAGCCGTCATTGTGAGGTTATGTAAACAATTGAACTAACTTAAACGCCAGTGCATTGCAATGTGTATAAACATTTGCTGTACCAAGTTTCATTACGTTTGGATGGTTAAATCGCGAGAAAAGAGTACTTAAAAGTCTCAAATTCGCTTGACCGCCATGTTGGTTTTATAGTTACCAGGTTTTTGAAAGTCTCATAGGTGAACTTCTAGTAGTGAACTGTATCATCGTACACAATTTCAGGGTGATATCTGTAATAGTTTCGGAGATATTGAATGCTGGTGAGAAATTTCACACAGCCGCCATGTTGGATTGGTGAGACACAATAAAATTTTAAGGGCACGGTCGAGGTCACCCAGAACGGTGCTTTGAACTTACCCAGTTTCATTGAAATCGCTCCAGCCGTTTAGAAGTTATTAAGGGACACACACACACCATCACACACACACGCACACGCACACGGACAAAAGGTGATCTCATAATCCTTTTTTTTTCATAAATGAAAATAGGCTAAAAAGGGGTTAAAAGAAGTGGGAAATACATACAACGATATTCAGATGCGTACGCCTCGTTTTTTTTTTTTTTTTTTTTGCGTATGGCTTTTAGGGCCGGGAGTGTCCGAGGACATGTTCGGCTCGCCAGTTTTGTAGCTGCTTCGAGACGGACACCCAATGGGTGAGCTACAAGTACCGTTTGGGAGGGAAGGAGGGAAGTTGGAATGTAAGGACGAGGAGTTGGAAGGTAGCGGCTGTGGCCTGTAGTTAGGGACCAACCCCGGCATTTGCCTGGAAGGAAGATGGGAAACCACAGAAGACCATCTTCAAAGTTGCCGGCGGGGGGATTCGAACCTCCTCGCCTCCCGGATGTGAGCGACTGCCAGCAGTCATGCCGTAACCACCACGGCTAACTCACCCGGTGTACGCCTCGTAAGATGAAACCAAAAGAACACCTGAGTTTCCAGGAAAAGCCTAAGCTAACAACAGGCAAGACTTGTACTGAAGCAAGGAAACAGCAGCATCGAGTACACACGAGGCGTTACTGGGCGAATTTTATAGCTCGAGGAAGAGAGCAGTTGAATTAACGTGGTCCATACCTGGCCGAAAAGTCAAGAAGAAGAAGAAGAAGCAGAAGAAGAAGAAGAAGAATGATAATAATACTACAGCCATTCATGAATACAGGTTATTAGACAAATTAAGCACACACCTGCGTAGACGGGGCCTGAAAACCAAGATGTCTCAATCCCCTTAATGAATGAACAACAAAATTATATAGGGTTATATTAGGCACTGTTGGATATTTCACTGGCTTCCATATATTTATTCACATCGGATAATTGGCGAAGTTTAACAAAGCTCAGCATTAAATGAGGTTACGTATATTTTTACGCGTTTTCATAATCCCACATATGAAGAGTACTTGATATTGTGATATTAACACCATTCATTTTTTTTGAGAGAGAAGTATGCAAGCCGTAAAAAGGAGAAAAGAGGTTTCTGCTCTGGAATGACATGCATTAGATATTTAGTCTGGATGTAATCCAGGAACGATATGGGGGTAGTTTATTACTAAGAGTATAAATGGCAAATCTGATGAAGCCATGAATAGACATGAATAGAAATTACAAAGTCCGTTGGTATCTAATTAAACTAATTGGCCGCTGTCTATGACAGGCTTGATGGAGTTTGCATGGTCCCGGAGCTCAATTAATAGTGCGCTCTCTCTCTCTTATGGAGATAAATTTGTTGTTGCGTTTAAAATGGCCAGAGAAAGCAGAGCTTTTGAAGCTTACAGCATTTCAGCTTTAGCAGAGTCGAGTTAAATACTAATACGAGAAGAGGCTTGTAATTAGACTTAATCAGTAGTTGTTAAATATACGACTAAATGTTTTAATTTGAACTATTTTACATCAAATTGAGAGTAATTATAATTAATAGCAGAGCAGTGTAAGAAGGGATATCTATACACTCTAAATATTTTATTTAGCTACAGAATTAGTCCAGTATTCACTTTAATAGAGATAATCCATGAAATTGGCTGCTACATTATTTAATAAATAAATAATAATAAATACAGCCCTTTAATCCCCTAAGGGCAATGGCCTCCGGCCTAGACAGGGATTTTGCTCTTCACTCATTAGGTGAGCAGTCCTAAAGAGTAGTGAGGCACCTAGTGGTGCACTTTTCTGGCATGTTAGTCTCTGTTTTTGAATTGTTCTTATAGCTATTGATATATCTATTCTTAACCTAGTTACAGTATTCTCTATGTTATACACACATCAAAAAAAGTTTTGCATCACCTCGGTTCCAAGAGTTCCGGAACCTTTAAATACAAAGGGAATAGAGATCAACACAAACAACATTTCAGCTCGTTTTATTGCTCATGAGACCCACACATTGCATGTTGTACCATCATACAGCTAGACTTTCAGCATTTGTGGTCCAGATTGCAGTACACACCACTACCTCTAATACCCAGTAGCACGTCCTCTTGCATTGACGCATGCCTGTATTCGTCGTGGCATACTATCCACAAGTTCATCAAGACACTGTTGGTCCAAATTGTCCCACTCCTCAACGACAATTCGGCGTAAATCTCTCAGAGTGGTTGGTGGGTCAAGACGTCCATAAACAGCCCTTTTCAACATATCCCAGGCATGTTCGATAGGGTTCATGTCTGGCGAACATGCTGGCCACTGTAGTCGAGCGATGTCGTTATCTTGAAGGAACGCATTCACAAGATGTGCACGATGAGGTCGAGAATTGTCGTCCATGAAGACAAATGCCTCTCCAATATTCTGCCGATATGGTTGCACTATGGGTCGGAGGATGTCATTCAGGTATCGTAAAGCCGTTTCGGAGCCTTCCATGACCACCAGTGGCGTACGTCGGCCCCACATAATGCCACCCCAAAACATCAGGGAACCACCACCTTGCTGCACTCGCTGGACAGTGTGTCTAAGACGTTCAGCCTGACCAGGGTGCCTCCAAACACGTCTCCGACGATTGTCTGGTTGAAGGCATATGCGACACTCATCGGTGAAGAGAACGTGATGCCAATTCCGTGGGGTCCATTCAGCATGTTGTTGGGCCCATCTGTACCGCGCTGCATGGTGTCGGGGTTGCAAAGCTGGACCTCGCCATGGACGTCGGGAGTGAAGTTGCGCATCATGCAGCCTATTGCGCACAGTTTGAGTTGAAACACGACGTCCTGTGGCTGAACGAAACGCATTATTCAACATGGTGGCATTGCTGTCAGGGTTCCTCCGAGCGGCAATCCATAAGTAGCGGTCATCCACTACAGTAGTAGCCCTTGGGCGGCCTGAGCGAGGCCTGTCATCGACAGTTCCTGTATCTCTGTACCTCCTCCATGTCCGAACAACATCGCTTTGGTTCACTCTGAGACGCCTGGAAACTTCCCTTGTTGAGAGCCCTTCTTGACACAAAGTAACAATGCGGACGCGATCGAACTGCGGTATTGACCTTCTAGGCATGGTAGAACTACAGACAACATGAGCAGCGTACCTTCGTCCTGGTGGAATGACTGGAACTGATCGGCTGTCGTACCCCCTCCGTCTAATAGGCCCTGCTCATGCATCGTTGTTTACATCTTTGAGCAGTTTCAGTGACATCTATGAACAGTCAAAGGGACTGTATCTTGGATACAATATACACAGTCAACGTCTATATGCCGGAGATCTGGGAACCGAGGTGATGCAAAACTTTTTTTGATGTGTGTATATTCTTGTTCTTATCTATACTAATATAATAAAGCCGAAGAGTTTGTGTGTTTGTTTGTGTGTTTAAACGCGCTAATCTCGATTCGAAAAATTATTTTTGTATGTGATAGCCTGATTCAAGGGGAATAGTTTAGGCTATCTAGCATTAGGCTACACCTCTCAGGTAACCGTGGAGATTGATTTTTGTTCAGTAAGTCGGAAGAACAAGTGCTCCAGAACGGCTTCAATAATACCGAAGTCTATTGTTGCCATGAAATGCGGGCCGCATCACGTCGCCCCTACCAATGTTCTGGTGCAGAATTGCGAGCTGCTTATAAATTGCAGTCACGGGGAGTAATTAGTGAAAAAAAGATTTCTTAGGCCCCTTAAAACAGTTATAATCATGACAATATTATGCCTCTGTATAAGGGCGATGGTGTTGGAGCAGTGTACTGAGGTTATCAGCTGCAATAAGCGTTGGTGCTTTCCGATCCTTATCCTTGAGCGCTCCAGTTCTGTAAAACAAATAAATCCACCGGGCGAAGCCGGGAACTACTGCTAGTATCTAATATTTGCAAAATAGTTAATGTTTCTAGCACGTTCACTTTATTTTTAGTAGAGTTTTAACTGTCCTCAATACAATATCGCTATTGTATTTAAGGGTTCACTATGTTGCACTGAGTTGCTCCTTTCCTTTCCTTTCCTCGCATATACTGTACCCTTGCGTTATCATGTGGAACATATGTTCGTATCCCAAGTAGTTCACGGTCTTTCGAGGCATGGGGCGTCCAACCCACTATACGAGCACATATTCAGGATTTGAGTCTGTCAGGTAACTACTCTACTTGAAAGAAACAACATAGTCCTAAATATCACATTTAATGGTACTAATTCATGGCAAAACACAACACAAAACACAAAAATATCTTACAATTACTTCCCACAACAAAAATCAAAATTACATGTGAGTCTCTTCTCATACAGTTTGGTGCTCCACCACACCCATCTCCATCCTAGATATCCTATCGTTGATGCTCTTTGACATTTGCGAGTGTCCATAGTGTTCTTCACGTGGCACAATTTAACACAAATTTGCATATCATAACACAAATTACATTTAAAATAACATCAATTATGCAATTATTAAATATTTATCCATTTTGACACGGAACATTTACTTTAAATGACATTGATTTACTAGCTTATGCCTTGTTTAGCATGTGTCGCCTTTCCGCGCGTATCGTATTCTTTTCCCATAAGTTTCAAACGCTCAAGTGGTACACCTTCCCATCCAAAATACACATAGTTATAGATATTTTATAGCTTCACCATACAACACTCTTCTGGGTCTGGTCATATCATTATCGTTACAAACGTGTCATATCATTAAATTACGCTACCCGTATGAATAAATTTTGCATGAACTGGGTAATTACTCTTTACAAAAATGCATCTATTTATTTGGTGCAGTTAATTTGTCCTCGGACAATAACTTGGCCAAATCTTATCCAATTACTTCATTCCAACATTCCATATGTATGGAAACAGTACATATAATTCATTTGATACCATCATATCAAGCACATCTTAATTACTTTTCGAAATATCGAGATCCTTCAGTGTCCCACTACAATCTTAAAATAAAAGGATCCGGTCTATTGACTCCCTTTAGCGTGAACAAGAAATTCGTCACGGACCGTCCTCGGCAAGATGGCTGCCGGGTTCGTGGATTCTACCTGCTACCCTGGCCGACTTCCTGCGATGGCCATGTGCTCACTGAATGGTGCAGCACTGCTAGGGGTACATGATTGGATTGTGTCATTACGAATTGAGTCGATCTAATTATTTAATACCTACACTTAGAATATTTAATGGGCTCATGTTGGCTCCTAATTAGTATTCATAGCAAGGGATGGATCACAAAATAGCTTCGCCGTTCTATGAACGTAATCAGTGGCTTTGCGTGCGTCCCAGCTGAGTTTCAAACTGTTATCTCACTGGACGGGCACGAATAGAACTAGAGGAACTCCACGTTTCCTGCTCGAAGAATTTTTGTCTTGCCTCTAAGGGAAGACCAATTACTATACTGTCCTACCTAGGGTGTCTAGTGGTTTTCCCTGGCAGCGAAGATTCTGCTAACAGTGGATACAGACAGACTCGGACCCAACTATGTTGCGAATACATATGTATGCTCTAAGGCGATACCATATCATAGCTTCGAAGATTAGCCTACTAGATTCGTCAACGTGCGAACTATTCTTGGATGGTCCCTGCAATTTATTGTCGTAAATCTCTTGATTCTACGTTACATGCTCGCTGATCGCGGTTAAAAACAACATTTCTTACAGATGACTCAATTCCTAAAGCACTCATGTCCTCCATACATTTATTTATAAGCCAAAGTTTTACGTAGCTCCAAAACAAGTATTAATTTACAGGCATTTACACTGACTATCTTAATGGTTCTCAATTACAACTATGTAGAATATACCATAATAAAACATTTACCTATCATTTCAATGACACTGAAAAACTCTCTTTATCTCGCTATTTATCTACCTTTCTTACTTTCCACAATAACACAGTATTTTTACAATAGATATGACACACTTTGCACGTTCTATAGGCCTGAATACACCGATTTATATATTTATTATTGTTACCGACCCCAGATTATATTATTATTATTATTAGTTAACGTTATCGTTACTTTCATCAACATCTTACGCCTAAATGGCCGTAAGCTCTTCATCCTCAAAGCCATATTTTTACACAGATACAAGGAATGTGAACTCGTACACAAATGACTGTTAATTCTTAATATTTGAGGAAATGGTTTGTTGTATGGTGAGCTATAAATCATATCAACATATTGGAATGGTACTCACTTTCATTATCGCTGGGTTAGTCCAACACGACAGCAGTTCGCCCACCATCATGCTTGCTTTAAGCCATCCTTACACTTTCCATACGACACATTGCATAAAACTTGCACATGATAATTATATCTTGCACTCATGGCATTTTTTCACTTTTTAAACAACACACATTCTTTTAACATATACACATAAACACTTTTAATGATCACTGTAACATAACTTTATACACAATTTTTCACACGGATCCTTGCTTGGATTTCCACTATTGCCTGACTTCAGAGATGCGATGCAGCTAAATCCTGACAACCGCCTGCCTCCTTCGAAAGTCTATCTCGCGTGTGTGTGCTCATCTCCCGTCTTCTACAGCTTCTATCTTCTCTACTGCAAAGTTGCTCAAACATAGATCACAACCACTTGTGATGCTTTTCAGGTTCCCGTAAAACTGTAGTGTTCCTTACAATTGTATGTGTTATTTTAATTATTATAACACTTCCTGTGGATAGGTTCATTGTCTGTTAACATCATCCTAAAATATCTCTACGCTGTACTGATTATTTAGTCGCGTATACTGTCTGCTTATACGTCTGCTGTAGACTTATTATCATATAATGCAGAATTACTTTTATTATGCTGCATGATGCGCCTTTAATTGTTCATTACTAATATACTGAACGTCGCTACTTATAAATTCCGCGCACTTTCCTGCGTGATCGAACAGCATGTCGCTCCACGAGTTGAGTCAAGAAGAACTGACCGTCTCCTACAGCTTCTCCCTTATAAAGCTTTCTGACGAAAAGTAGTTCACAGGATTTCCAGCAGCGACTCTTTTCTTAATTAATGCGTTCTCTGACAAAGTGAAGTGTGATTCTTACTCGTCCATTCATGGAGGATCCAAATTCACTTGCGTGCTCGAAATTGCTTATTCCAATTAATTAGAATTAATTGCTTTCTTCCATGGCGTTGGGACGCTACTTCGGTTATTCCCCTGCTACTACATGACAAATCCTAGCTCTGCCGCGGATTTGGTCTGTGCGTAAGCTCCTTTTTAGATACAGGCTTTAATTTAGGTGTGCGGATACTCCTAAATTACATTTCCTAGAATATATGCATCTGGATGTAAGTTTCATCTCAATTCATTGCTCCATTTGGCCGTAATTAATTAATGTCTGAGGGTGACCATCCCCACCCTGCTTCTCTTCCTTGTGAGACTGGGATTCCCATCGCCATCAATCTTTACTCGCTCCCCCAGTGCCGCCGATAAGTAGTTCGCTGGCGTCAACTGGTAACGCCCCTTTGCTAGCTGCGATTAGTCAACTGTCAAGTTGGCCCGTTTTCTTCAGCTCTTAGTAGCTTATATGTATACTAGCTTGCATTTTCTACAATATTCCAACTTTAATGCTATAACTTTCTCGTTCTGGACGTGAAATCATGCTGTTATAATTATATACAGTTATAACTCATTGCTCCTTGGGTTCACTGTGGCTGCTCCCCCTCAGATATCAATGGATCGATTCTCAGAAGAATCATGGGCCTGTTCTTTCTTTTATGCAGACCCCGGTTCGATGCTAGTCAGCCGTGTCCAATTGGGCACAATACTTTGTATTGAAAAGGAGCTTATCTAGGATATTCCACTCTTATCTGTCTCTTGCTCTTCTTGTAATTATGGTCCGGCAAATTTCTTGAATGTGTCAGCCCAGCGTATCCTCTGTCTTCCTACGTTTCTCCTACCGGTTCTGGGGTCCCACATCGTTAGTCTGTGAGTCCACCTCCTATCCTCCATCCTCGCTACGTGGCCTCCCCATTTCCATTTTAGTCTGTCCACTGTGTTGATGACGTCTTTAATACCGGTTCTACGTATCTCCTCGTTCCTTATTCTGTCTTTCGGCGTGATGTTGAGGATTTTTCGTTCCATCCTGCGTTGGACTATCTGGAGCGTTTTTCTTTGCTGCGAAATTAGTGACCATTAGTGACATTATTTAACTGATATTAATTTCTAGACGATAGTAAAAGGCAACGTTCGTGAATATATACATTAAAAAAATAATAAAAAATTACGAATTATACAGTAGTCGCATATGATGTGTAACATATGACATGTTATCCTACTATGAGTCTGCCGGGAGCGAAAATCCCTTGTTAACAGTGAAATCTGTTGGTCATTGAAATAACTACCTGTAAAACTCCAGTGCCAAATCCTGACCGGTGCGCATGCGCGAGGTACGCCGTGGTCTTACTTAGAGTAATTCAGTCTGATGACTGGTTTGCCCCTGCGACGAGTCTTCTCCAACTGGGTCGATCCTGTGCTGTACGTTTGGCGTCTGCATAGCTACAATGATTTATTGTAGGAATATCTTTGATGGGACCTCCAAACCTTGCAGTAAACCATATGCGATATACATTCCACTGCAAAAGTATGAAGATTTAATAAAACATAATTGTTTTCAGCAAATATGATATAATGAATATGTTCACACCAATATACGACAACTTGAAAATGATTTATTGTAGGAATATCTTTAATGGGGCCTCCAAACCTCGAAGCAAACCGTATGCGATATACATTCCACATAGGGCAGTATATTGGCCGACAGTACCTCGAATGCTTACAATAAATAAGAATACAGCAAAATATGAATATCTAATAAATCATAATTGTTTTAAGCAAATATGATATAATGAATATTTTCTCACCAAAGAACGACAACTTGAAGATGATTTATTGCAGGAATATCTTTAATGGGGCCCACAAACCTTGAAGTAAACCATATGCGATATACATTCCACATAGCCACATGGCCGACAGTAAGTTAAAATAGTCAAGGGACTATTAAGGTGTCAGAATGAGAACGAAATGCCCAGTTCAAACACACGTTTAAAACTGTAAATCGAAGCAATATAAATAAATACATAAGTAAGTAAGTAAATAAATACATAATTAATCTTATATATATAAAAAGGAATGTCTGTCTGTTCGTCTCTTATGCGTTCATAAACCATTCATAAGATTGCGATCAAATTTTGGTGAGTTGTTCTACACACATTCGGGATGTTCATAGGCATAGTTAATCCATTTCACAATAGATAGTGCGCGAGTAGTTTAAACAAATGCGTAATGGCGATGCGTTCATATACAATTCCTCCGATTGCGATCAAATTTTGGTGAGTTGTTGTGCACAGTCCCGAAATAGTTATAGGCGTAGAAACTCCAATTTACAATAGATGGCGTGCGAGTAGCTTCTACAAAATTGCGTGCGTTTGATTCAAGAAAGTCCCACATGCGTTCATGTACCATTTATCCCATTGCGATGAAACTTGGGTGAGCTGTTGTGTACACTTCAGGTAAGGTTTCTGGCTTAGTAAATCCACTTAACAATAGGTAGCGAACGAGTAGATTCAACTAATGAGCGACGACGGACGAAGCGTTTCAACAAAGTCCTGTATGCGTTCACATACCATTCCTCCAATAGCGATGAAACTTGGGTGAGAGTTTGTGTACAATACAGGCAAGGTTTCTGGCTTAGTAAATCCATGTTATAATAGGTAGCGCACGAGTAGATTCAACAAATGAGCGACGACGCGCGAAGCGTTTCAACAAAGTCCCGTATGCGATCATATACTATTCGTCTGATAGCGATGAAACTTGGGTGAGATGTTGTGTACACTTCAGGGAAGGTTTCTGGTTTAGTAAATCCACTTTACAGTAGGTAATGTACAAGTAGATTAAACAAATGAGCGACGACGCGCGAAGTATTTCAACATAGTCCCGTATGCGGTCATATACCATTCGTCCGATAGCGACTAAACTTGGGTGAGTTGTTGTGTACATTCCAGGGAAAGTTTCAGGCTTAAAAAATCAATTTTACAATAGGTTGCGCACAGGTAGATTCAACAAATGAGCGAAGACCCCCGAAGCGTTTCAACAAAGTCCCGTATGCATTCATATACCATTCGTCCGATAGCGATGAAACTTGGGTGAGATGTTGTGTACACTTCAGGGAAGGTTTCTGGCTTAGTAAATCCACTTTACAATAGGTATCGCACAAGTAGATTCAACAAATGATTGACGGCACGCGAATCGTTTAAACAAAGTCCCACATGCGTTCACATACCATTCATCCGATTGCTATGAAACATTGGTGAATTGTTGTGCACACTCCAGGAAAGGTTTCTGACTTAGTAAATCCTTTTTACAATAGGTAGCGCACGAGTAGATTCAACAAAACGGCGCGCGTATCGTTTAAAAAAAATCCGTATGCGTTCATATACCATTCATCCGATTGTGATAAAACTCTGGTGAGTTGAGTACAGTCCTGCGAAGGTGTATGAATTAGTAAATCCGTTTTCCAATGGGTGGCGCACAAGTAGATTCAACAGATGAGTGACGGTGCACGAATCGTTTAAACAAAATCCCGTATGCGTTCATATGCCATTCATCCGATTGTGATGAAACTTTGATGTGTTGTTGTGTACACGCCTGGGAAGGTTTCCGGATTAGTCAATCCATTTTCAATACGTAGCTTACGAGTATATTCAACAAATGGGTGACGGCGCTCGAATCGTTTCAACAAAGTCCCGTATGCGTTCTTATGCCATTCATTTCATTGCGATGAAACTTTGGTGAGTTTGTTTTGAGATAGTAAATCAATTATACAATAGTTTAGAGGTGGTTAACGGAAAAAGAAAAAAATATTGGGAATCCAAAAGCACTTCAACAAACAAAGTTACAACGGCAACACTTTCTTTGATTGGCATTGCAAATTAATAAAAATAAAAAAAGTTGGTTGTTTTAATATTTTTCCGCAGAATTTATGTTCATTTTACATTTTTATATGTACAGTGTTTTTTTTGCTTAGCTAACTTATTCACATATCTCTTTGAAAATGAGTAAAAAGATGATGATGATGATGATAATCGGTGTTTTAAGGGGCCTAACATCTAGGTTATCAGTTCCTAATGGTTTGGGTGATCATGAAGATGATAATGAAATGTAAACTATAACTAAGACTAACTACTAACTTATATACTAGAAGAAGAAATGAAAACAAAAGGGGAATAAGGCAAATAAAGGACAGGAGGAAAAGAAAAGCCCTCAATCCTCGAAGAATGCAGAATGAGGGATTTGGAAGGAAGGAGAGCCATGAAAGGCAGATAGGAAAGTGAAAGAAGAGAGGGTCCGCCCCAGAGGTAATGTATAATAGGGGGAAAACCGGACCCAGCTCAGGAATCCCTCGGGTTCGCCAACTCCAGAACTCACCAGCCGTGAGCCCCTGAGGGTGTAGCAATATCTAGGGTGCACCAGAAATGGTGGGGCAACATACACCCTGCCTCCTTGAGGGCCTTGAGCAGAAGGCAGGAGATTACATGAAAAGAAAAAGAAGGCTGACCCCTCGCAGAAGGTGGGTATAAGAAAAGATGATACAAGGGCCAATTAAGGCGGGAAAGGAAGAGACTCCATAGGCCTTGGATACCCTAATACCGTCGGGGTCGGAAGAGAACATGAGTTGACCAAGAGAGGTCGACAGGAAAGAAGACGGAGAGGAGCCCGGCACAAGTAAGTGGAAGCAATGCCAGACTCAGCTGGGCCCCCGTGGTCGCCAACCCACGTCCGACTAGATGTGAGCCCCTGGGGAGGGGGGGGGGTGAGTAAAAAGAAAAAAGTGTTATTATTTTAACTGATTAATTCGTATTTTGATGTTTTCTTCTTCTATCGTTTCACCCTCTTTGGGGTACGTGTAATCAATTATTTCACTGTGTATTGTTCTTTCCTTAGTGCCCGGTATCTCTTAATTATTTCATGTTTATTTATAAATAAATAAATAAATAAATAAATAAATAAATAGATAAGTACAATAAATAAATAACTAAATACTGTATTTCTCAACCCCTCAAGTTGCGAAATATACAGGGTGTTTCAGGAGGAATAGTAAATATTTTAGGAGGTGGTAGTATAGATGAATTGCAATAAGTAGTTCCGTGAAGAACTATACAGCCTATTTTCATATAACCTACTTATGTTAATTGCCACTATCAACATACAAACTTTCAGTTTGATTGCTGTAATAGATTCGTAGTCATTGAGAACCGACAAAATATTGCGGATGGTCGCCATGTTAGATTTTGATATATGTAGGTCTTAGTGTTATGCACCATTAAAGGACAATTATCGCGTAGGTTGATTATAAAAACGTTCATTTCGATCGCATGATTACGACACAAGAAATAAAAACTTAATTTTAAAATTCGCACAGCTGCCATCTTGAGGGTATGTAAACATTTGAACTAAATTAGATACCAGTGCATTGCAATGTGTTTAAACATTTGTTGTACCAAGTTTCATTGCGTTTGAATAATTAAATCGCGAGAAAAGTCTATTTAAAACTTTCATCTTCGCCTGGCCGCCATGCTCGTATTGTAGTTAACCGGTTTTTAAAACTCTCATAGATGAACTTCCAGTAGTGCCTTTATCTTCGTACAAATTTTCAGGGTGATACCGCTAATATTTGCAGAGATATAAAATGCCATTGAAATATTTCGCACACCCGCCATCATGAGGTTATGTAAACAATGGATCGATCTTAGATGTCGGTGCATTACCATGTGTATAAACATATACTGTACCAAGTTTCATAGTGTTTCGTTTGTTAAATCGCGAGAAACGTCTATTTAAAAGTCGCAACTTCGCTTGGCCGCCATGTTGGTTTTGTAGTTACCAGGTTTTCAAAGGTCACATAGGTGAAATTTTAGTAGTTACCTTTATCACCCTACAAAATTCCAGGATGATATCGGTAATTGTTTCAGAGATATTGAATGCTAGTGAAATATTTCGCACAGCCGCCATGTTGGATTGGTGAAACTTAACGAAATTTGAAAGACACGGTCGGGGTCGTCCGGAATAGTGCTCTGAACTTACCTTGTTTCATTGAAATCGCTCCAGCCGTTTAGATTTTATTATGTGGGGGCACACACACATACACGAATCACACACGCACACACAGACAGACACACGGACAAAAGGTGATTTCATAAGCCTATTTTTTTCATAAATGAAAATAGGCTATTAAAAAAATTCCATATTACATGTGTCCCATTTGTATTACGTACAGAGATACAGCTGGTAGTATTTAATCCAAACAAATGTAAAGCCAAGCCAAATGAGGACGTTCATAGTTGATTTTCAAAACTTCCACCACCAATGCATTTTGCACTTCTCTTGGTAACACCCTGTGTACCTCTTCGGAGGGCGTCTTGGCGTTCTTTGAGGAGGGCTGCACCTATGCATAATCCGAACGGCCAAATCAGCTCGTGTGTTAACTTTTTCCTGCTTGACTTCGCTTTTCAACCATCCCCACATGCAAACATCCAAAGGGGCAAGGTCCAGGGACCTTGGTGGCCAAGAAACTTGCCCATATCTCCCGATCCATCTTCCTGGGAATGTTAGGTTTAGATGTTCTATCACCAGATGACTAGAATGTGCAGGAGCCCCGTCATGCTGGAAGATCATACGCATTCTTTTAGCCAAAGGAATCTCTTCCAATAATGCTGGAAGTTCATTTTCAAGAAAGTGTAGATAGTGGGGTCCTGTCAGACGATGCGGCAACAACAGGCCCAATCAACTGATTATCAATCAACCCACACCACACATTTACAGAGGGGGATTTAATAAACTTATTTATTTCAATACTAGGTGACCCGGCGAACTCTGTTCCGCCTTAGAGGCAATAAATAAGCAGATTTCCGATTTTATTAAGTTCAATTTTAGGTAGATTTCATTAGAAAGCTAACTATTGCAATGGGTACCATGTCTCGACTTCCGGAAAATTTCGACATATCTTCGCGTTTCACATCCCCCAGACCCCAAAACCACCGTCAGTTCAAAATTTTATATATAATTTATGTATATATATGTATATACGAGGCACGTCCAGAAAGTAAGCTCCGTTTGGTAATCAAATTAAATTGTGTACAGATACAGAAAAAATATTTATTGCACAACATTCTACACCTCTTAAACTACCTTTCCACATAACTGCCGAACTTTTGCAGGCATTTGTCATAGCGTGGCACAAGTTTTTGGATACCTTCTTCATAGAAGTTTGCCGCCGACCCGTAAACGAGAGTGAAGACTCCCCTTAAGATATCCTACTGTTTGGCCATCACCGTTAGGCAAATTGCGTGCTTACCAGGAGAACTGCGTATGTTTAGGAGTTCTCCTGACCACATACGCAATTTGCCTAACAGTGATGGCCAAACAGTAGGATATCTTAAGGGGAGTCTTCACTCTCGTTTACGGGTCGGCGGCAAACTTCTATGAAGAAGGTATCCAAAAACTTGTGCCACGCTATGACAAATGCCTGCAAAAGTTCGGCAGTTATGTGGAAAGGTAGTTTAAGAGGTGTAGAATGTTGTGCAATAAATATTTTTTCTGTATCTGTACACAATTTAATTTTATAACCAAACGGAGCTTACTTTCTGGACGTGCCTCGTATATATATATATATATATATATATATATATATATTCCTATGAAAAAACACAGTATATGGATACCAAATCAACAGGAAACATCACCTTGCGAACGCAATATGGAAAAATCTCGCAGGTCACTCACTTCAAATATTTAGGAGAAGCCATCCAACCCACAGGATTGAACACAATTTCTAATGCAGATAGAATAGTAAAATTGCAGAAGGCGTACAAGCTGACATGGAATCATTATAACAAAAGAGCAGTATCTCGCAATGCAAAATTGCGCCATTATAACACAGTTGTCTTGCCTGAAGCCTTGTACGCGGCAGAAACAACCGTCATTAGAGGAATGACAAGAATTCATGATATTGAGAAACAGGAACGAAAAATTCTTAGGAAAATCCATGGCGCTGTTTTCCGTAATGGAATTTGGGTCAGGAGACCAACAAAGGAACTTTATGAAAATACAGACACCATTGTAGATAAATTTAGGAAGAGACGTCTGCAGTTCTATGGACACATATATAGGATGGATGAGAACAGACTCACTAAGAAGATTTTCAATATCGTGAATGCAAGTAAATTAAAGACCAGTTGGATTAAAGAAGTACATGAAGACATGGAATTACTTAAAATCTCTGAAGACGACATTAAGGACAGAGAACAATTTAGAAATAAAATCAGAAACACGAAAATTGTACAAGTTTCAAGGAAAGATACATCAGGGAAAAAATGGACAGAGGAAAGGAAGAAAAAGCACAGTGAACTAATGAAGAGGTTTTGGGAAGAAAAGAAGAGAGGAAAAGGAAGTGAAGCTGTGATTGGCTCAAGTTCTCACGCTCTCCTGAAGGGGAATAATCGGAAATAATAATAATAATATATATATATATATCAGTATCTTGTGGACACGATAACTGCCGTAATTTTGCACCAATCACTTTGAATTTTTTACATAATATGTATCCCTATAAAATCTCGGTCGAGTTCATTAATGGGCAAAATCGGTCGAAGGGGGTGAAAATGGGGGGCTTTTTTTTTTCGAAAAAGTGAAATTTCGCTATAACTCTCTTAATACGTGAAATATCGAATCCCTTCAAAGTTCATAATATGTGTAGGATATGTGCCAAAAATTTATGTCAAATAAGTTTTTTGATAGCACCAACCATTGACCAAAGGGGTGGAAAAAAGTGGGTTTTTCGGGAAACATTAATCATATCTCTCTTAATAGGCACAATATCAAAACCGTACAAAATGGAAAATATTCCCCTAATAATTACCTAAAACTTTTGTCTGAAAGAATTTTTGATATGACCCACCATTACGCCAAGGGATGAGAAAAATGATTTCGGAATTTTAAAAAATGCCATGTGCCATCAGAGGTTACCATAACAACGCTTTTAAATTGATATGGGATGATCTATCAGAGGTTGCCAAGACAACGCCATTGACGAGATCACATTCATTTTTAGCCTACTTTTCACATTTTGCAAAAATGAGGAAAAGTAGACTTATGAGATCGATCCGGGAAAATGTGTGTCTGTCTGTCTGTCTGTCTGTCGGTCTGTCCTTCTGTCTGTCTGGCTGTGTGAGTGTGTCCCCCCCCCACTATCAACTCCTAAACGGCTGCAGCAATCAAAACCAAATTTAGTATGAGTAAAGATGTGCACCGGAATAGCTCACGTCCATATTTGAAAATGATGTCAGTGCTACCAACTGCTGAAAAAACGCACTAGAAATTTGAGCTCCATGTTGGATATCTTGCAAGATATGCATGGGAGCTATTCCAAAATTGGCACACATGTAGATAATACTATTTCAGTTTAATTTCCAGGAGGCCAACCATGACAGTGTTGCCAAAATAATTTTAAGCCTTCTGATAGGTCCAATGTTTAAATGCATATAACTTCTACACAATCAATTGGATTTCAACCAAATTTTGTATGTAATATCTGTACATAAACAGATATGACTGAGCGTATTCTTAAGAGCCACCAGGGCTGCCAACTGTTAATAATTGCTCTCTCTATTTTTTTATCCAAATACCAATACATCAGAAAGTATGCAAGCCAACAGCTTTAAACTATGCACACGTATATTCTGACATTTTAGATTAATTTGGAGTAACTTATATACGTCAGTTCTACCAACATGATTATAAGCCTGCTGATAGGACCAATTTTTAAATACATGTAACTTCTATACTATCAGTTGGATTTCAACCAAATTTCGTATGTGATATGTGTACCATAACAGATAAGACTATAAGTATTGTTAAGAGCAATCAGGGCTGCCAACTGTTAATAAATGCTGTCTATATTCTTTTTACCCTAATATCAATATATCAGAAAGTATGCAAGCCAACAGCTCTATACTTTGCACACGTATAGCACCTGACATTCTAGATTAATTTGGAGTAATTAATACAAGGCAGTGCTGCCAACATGATTCTATGCCTGCTGATATGTCCAATTTTAAAATACATGTAACTTCTATACTAACAAATGGATTTCATCCAAAATTGGCACAACAGGATATCATAATATTTCAGATTATTTCTGACCAGCACATGCATGGTATTGTTGGAACATGCTTTTACGCGTGCTGATAGATCCAGTGTCTAACTGCATGTAACGTCCATTGGACTTCAACCAAATTTTGTATTCTGTACCTTAAGAGGTGGAACTAAGAATATATTCAGTCACCAGGGCTGCCAACTGTAGTGCTCTTTTAGGCTACATTATACCAGGTATATTTTGAACTAATTAGATATTTCGATATTACCAACTTAATTTCGTCATTATTCTAGATAGATTCATATACTGTAGAATAATCATTGGCATGAAAAGTAGGCTGTATAGTTCTTCACGGAACTTCTTGTTAGCCTACTTTTCACACTTTTCAAACATGAGGAAAAAGTAGACTTATAAGATATATCCGGGAAAATGTGTCTGTCCTTCTGTCTGTCTGGCTGTGTGTGTGTGCCCCCCCCCCTATCAACTCCTAAACGGCTACAGCAATCGAAACCGAATTTAGTATGAGTAAAGATGAATACCGGAATAACTCAGGCCCATATTTGAAAAAGATGCCAGGTCTACCAACTGCTAAAAAAACGCACTAGAAATTTGAGCTCCATGTTGGATATCTTGGAAGGTATACATGGAACCTATTCTAAAATTGGCACACATGTAGATAATACTATTTCAGTTTAATTTCCAGGTGGCCAGACATGACAGCGTTGCCAAAATAATTTTAAGCCTTCTGATAAGTCCAATTTTTAAATGCATATAACTTCTACACTATCAATTGGATTTCAACCAAATTTTGTATGTAATATGTGTACATAAACATATATGACTGAGTGTATTCTTAAGAGCCACCAGGGCTGGCAACTGTTAATAATTGCTCTCTATTTTGTATCCAAATATATCAGAAAGTATGCAACCCGACAGCTTTAAACTATGCACACGTAAATTACCCGACATTTTACATTAATTTGGAGTAACTTATATATGTCAGTTCTACCAACATGATTCTAAGCCTGCTGATAGGACCAATTTTTAAATATATGTAACTTCTATACCAACAAATGGATTTCATCCAAAATTGGCACAAAAATATATATATTTCAGATTATTTCTGACCAGCACTCGCATGACATTGTTGCCAACATGCTTTTACGTGTACTAATAGATCCAATGTCTAAATCCATGTAACGTCCTTTGGACTTCAACCACATTTTGTATTCTGTACCTTAGGAGATGGAAGTAAGAATATATTCAGTCACCAGAGCTGCCAACTGTATTGCTCTATTAGGCTACATTATGCCTAGTATATCTTATTTCAAACTAATTAAGACATTTCGATATTACCCACTTAATTTCGTCATTATTCTAGATAGGTTCATATACTGTAGATTAATCTATGGCATGAATCTTAGTTTTAAGAAAATTAGGCTCTTTAGTTCGTCACGGAACTTCTTGTTCCATCTGACTATGAGGAAAGCGGCTAACTGGTAGCATGCTGAACTTGTATGCCTAAGGTGCTGGTTCAAAGCCGGCCAAAGTCGCCGGATTTTCTAAGAGCGCTAAAAATCCGTCAGCATGCTTTCCTTCGGAGGGGAAGTTACAACGTTCGTTGCAAGTTGCTGGTTGCGGTGGCATCTAGCAGCCAAGTTCACAGCTAGGTGTCGTTGACGTTAGTATTTGGTACAAAATTAGGTACTACTACTTAAAATTGACCGTCTGCAGACCTTACCTGAATTACAGACTAATATAGTCATCACAAATAACACCGTTTATCAGACAGATTCTACACACACCCAATGTACACGTGGTTACATGACCACCCTGTCGCAGCCCCTAAACTGAGGAACCAACCAACATCTCTGCGGGAGATAAAATTTTTCGTGAAGAAGTAACAGACTGTTAGATAGTTATACATTAGTTCCAAACCTTGCATAAGGACAGTGTGATCACAAGTATAAAAATTATCCCCAAATGACAAGAAGGTTACCATCCCCATAAGACAGTAAAATGTTAAAAGTATGCATAGAAAGACGAAAAAATGTTAACTAACCTCCAATTGTAAAATACTTTCTCGCAATAAATGAAGTCTGATCCTCCTACGAAAACCTGCATATTTTGCCTATTATAGCCTATCCCCTAGTTTGCCCGGTGAAATCTACTTCCGCCTTCCGGCGTGCCGAGAGGATTTTTTTATTAGGAAATACAAATAAAAAATTAAGTATTTTAATGATTCTTTATTGTTCATGTATTTTGGTGCAATCTTCAGTTAAGTACCTTGTGATACACGACATTTTTTGTTTTATTATCAGGCGCAAGAACAACAACGCAGATGGTCTTCCGACCTATGAACTTGCCATATATAATTGACCATGGGAAAAACATCGATATTCCAGATTCAAACCACAAACTTTGAAGGATTGGCCTTTTGATTTGTTAATGGTCATGGCGAATGCAAGACGGATCAGAAATTGAAGTCTTTTAAACTCAAACGGCATATCGGTTGGGATCATCGGGATCCTCGGAATGAGAACTTCCTCACCTTCGAATTTTCCTATGAGTATCGTCGCGTAAATCACATTGTTCATCAATTTACTTACCACCAAACGCGTGCCGTTGCACAGTTTTGGTTGGTTTATGTTTAGGCGTAAATTGTGGGGTGGTAAGCCAGGCACATCCGAGGAGTTTAAAAATTCAATTGGATAGTTGGTGGCTACATCTTCATTTGTTACACAGTCAATTGCATTGAATGAATGCATTGTTACAATGATCTCATTCTGAATTATGTAGTTTAGGTCATCTACATCTTTATTCTTAGCCGCTAAGATTGCTCGCTCACTCAACCATTCATTATTTTTGTAATTGGTAATGATGTTTGGGAATACTTTGTTGATAAGTTCGTCTTTCGATGAGACTAAGTTACAGAAATTATGAGGAAATAAAATCAATCCGCTCGATTCGTCGACAGGTACTCGACCATTACCGATAGTCAGCAATGGCTCAGAGAAATCTTCGGCAGACGTATCATTAAGCAATGCAACTGTCATGTTTGTTGTCAGCTGAAGTTTCTTCACATAACGCCATAGATTCGATGATTTGAGGCAAGCGTTTATTTCGTCGGCATCCGTTGATCTTGGAATTACTGGCAGTGTTTGGCAGAAATCGCCAGACAGTAAAATCATTGCTCCTCCAAAACATCTGGAGTCATTGCGTAGATCTTTCAATGTTCGGTTAAATGTTTCTAATGCACGTTTATGCGCCATTGTGCATTCGTCCCAGATGATGATTTTCGATGCTGATAAAACTTTGGCCATTGCTGATTTTTTTGTGCAATATTACATGTTGGTTCTTCAATAGTTTGAAGATATAACGGCAATTTTAATGCTGAATGAGCCGTACGACATCCTTCTAACAATTTGGCTGTTATTCCAGAAGAAGCAACTGCAACCGCAATGTTGGATTTCGCACGAACAGTGGCTAAAACTACTGACATGAGGAATGTTTTACCAGTTCCACCTGGGGCATCCAGGAAATATAAACCACCATTTCCATCATCAATTGCCTTCATTAATGTATCATAAACTTCCTTTTGTTGGGGATTCAACAGGGGTACATTCGTTTGAACAACTAAATCTAATTCCTGGTGATCATATTCACGTTCCCGTTCCAATTCTTGATTAAATGCGTCATTCATTTCACGATTTGGCGCTAGCATTCCTAACGTGACTAATAAACTACCGCACATGAGGTAACACAAGTCATCGATCAAGAGTAAAGCCCGATTATGTATCTCCTCATTCATCTCAAGATCGTGATTTCTGGAACTGACACGAATTTGATGTAAAATATCTTCTGACATATTATCCTTGTATTTGTGCCACAGGTAAGATGGGTTCGATGGAAAGCATGTCGAAATGATGATAGCAAATAATGTGCGTATCTGACTTGGAGATGCAGAGATAATGGCTTCAACGATTGTCGTATCCCAATGGGTATCGTTTTCTAGAAAATTGAGTTCTTCACATGCAGCACGATATGTTGGGAATATTTTACCATTAACAGTCTGTAGTGTCTCAAATGACGTTGGCCCACGCACATTTACCAGCAACAACCGCAAATAGAAGCATTCATCATGCTTTGGATGAACTGTATACATACAACCAAGAGCATCAGTAGAACGCACATCCGGTTAACCAGGAACCGCATCGCCTTGCTTCCGTCGTTGACAATTCTTCGATGAAGCATTCCAAGTATAATAACGTGGCGTCTCCGAGTAACGCAAAGTTCGTGCAAACGGATCACTTTGGCAGATCGCAAAGAATCTGGTCAATGTTATTGCTGGAGGTGTTTCAGCACGTTGAACAACATTCGAAGCCGTGAAATATACTCGTTGACCATTCGCCAGATGCACCGCCAAATGCACCACAGTAGGATGACGTTCGTGAATAGCGAATGCGAATATACGCCAAATCGCTTCCTAACAGTTCACATAACGACCAACTTGATAGCACCCAATTTCATCGTTGTTATCGGAGGGTTGGATGCCAAAACCCGCCATATCGCTGCCTTTCGTGACATATTTGCAAATGTATTTTATGGACTTGACTGATTTGCAATACTTAACGTTGCAATGTGTCTTGAACGTTTTGGAAATAAGTGGCGAATATGGAACAATCCGTTGTCGACAACGAAATCCATTCTTTTCACTTTTGTTGTGATAGTTCGACCGTTATCATCGGGTGATCGACGCCGATACAGTGGATAACCATCGTTGCCAGTGACGGTCTCCGCCGTTAATTTCCTTGGATATTGTTTGGAACACTTTCCGTCGACCATGCAAGGTGATTGGGGATTGATGGCGCCACACGGTCCATGAATCATATTTGTAATTACAACATCATGTAGGTCTGGATCAACTCCGTGATCGGGAATCTCGGCACATATGATATCATCTATTTGGTCTGGTTGAATTATTTCCACTAACCAAATAAGAATGTGTGCGTGCGGCAGGCCTCGTTTTGCCATTCGATTGAATACATCCAGCATCGAGTATCTCCAAAGACGCGTTGTTTAACAATGTAGTTCAACAAGGACCGCATTTTTTGCCTCAATACACGTGCTGTGATGTCGTGTCGATCACTTGATGTTTGTCCGGGAAGCAGCAACTTAAAAATTTCTATCCATTTTGGATTACAGGTAAAAGTAATAAAGAGATCTGGCCGACTGTAATGCCGAATGTATGTCATTGCGTCTTGCGCATATTCATGTTTATGACGTGGACTACCTATGTACGTCACCGGCAGAATAGTTAATCGACCAATATTAGCTGCATTTCCTTCAGTACGAATTGCATCACGTAAATGGATATGCTCCTCAGAACGGAGTTTGGCTTGGTTCAACCGAATGAAAGTTAAACGCTCCTTTTCTATTTTGATGTACATGTCGACGCAATACTGCTGAAACAATCAACGAAACCGCAGCAAATAGTTGTCAGCATTTTGACGAATCATTAAACGATATGCGTAATAATTCATCGAGTTAACTTTCTTTGTAGTTTCTTCACCTGAAATTAAAACAGTAGATTTAGTATTTCGTAAGTAAATTTTTAGCATAATTATAAAGGGGTGAAGATAAATGATTTTAATCGGTTGCCAGTCATTTGTCCAATTTTATCTAAGCAAACAACCCCTAATCTTTTCCTGGTAATAAGCAGGGTAATTGGTCTTTTATTGTAAACCAAAAACAAAACTATGTAAAATGTACGTCATGTTGAACTATGATATTGATACTCACCATTCAATGGATTTAACATTTTGATATTAAAATAATATCCATCTTCTCCTTGCCAAAACATCAGCGGGTATTGCAACGTGTCATATGAACGATGTGTTTCAGATATTTGTTTCAGTTGCCCAGTATCGCGACGTGTAAGCACAATATCGCGTGTTTCCAAGTGTTCACCAACAATCAGGCTGGCAACTTTATCTATTGTTGGAGCGTTAAATGTGCGTTCGTGTGTTCCAGATGGTCGTTTATCTGCTCTGATCACGACTTTGTAGTCATCATTTGGCATGCGCTCCAAAGCACTCTTGAACAGCCTGACCAACGCATGATGTTCATGAAGTAGTTGCTGCAAATCTTGAAGAATTGCTCTTTTCATTGCTGCATTGATCTTTTGACGTCGATCAAGTTGTTCTTCCATGTTGCCCATGAAGTATATTTGTAAAAATTTATGCTGTGCATCTTCGAGAGGTTGCAATGATCCAGTTCGATGGTGAATCTGTCCTTATATCCACAAAATAAAAAGCAAAGACAGTATTACTGATTTATAAACACTTTTTTAGAATTAGCAAATAAGTATAGTAAGTTATTCTTCTACTATATTGTGTGAAAGTACAAAAATAAATAAATACCTTGAATGGCGGATTAAATCCTCGTTCTTCGATAATGTCTGCCTCAAATGAGGTCATTTGGAAACAACAATTGTATTTTTGAGTGTTTGCAAGAAAATGACGTGATTCGGGTGTTTCGCCAGAAAGCAATGAATGCAATGGCTCAGGTGGCGGAGTCTATAATGACAATTTCACTTTCCACTAAGGCAGCACAATCCGGACGTTTCTCCGGAAAACTTCAATGCGCCACAATACTCGCAAACAACGTCCATTGGCCCAATGCAAACGCTAGGATGCAAGCAGTAATCAGTGCTGCAATCGTATCGAAACGGTGCTCGATTCAAATCAGCACTTGATAAATCCCTTCTTGTGCGTCGAAAATTATCTACTTCTTGATCTCTGTTGTTCGCTCGACGATTTCGCATTGCCAACCGAGCCGTTTCACGGGCTGCCTCACTTTGCTCTTGTGATTGAGAAGCACGAAGTCGAGCCATACTAACGCGGTGCTCTTCACGGGCAATTTCTTGTTCTTCTTCAGTCCTTTCATTCGCAATGTTTCGTATCCTTCTTGCATTATGGCTTTGTCGGGAAAGATTCGATCGTCTTTGTCGCGGCATTGTTAATGATTATTCAAAGAGAATACAAATTACGTTGAATAACTAACGGGATTTCATGTTAAGAGGCTCATTTTCTATACCGGTAGTGTAGAGCGCTACTCGCATCCAGTCGGCCGTGTCTCGTCAAGAGCTACTGTTGCCTGGAAACGACTTGCCTTGCCATTCCTTCATGAGTTTATTTTAGCTGTCATTTGCGTTACGTTTTATAGTGACTTGTATTCTCTCTGACGTTTTATGTCACGTCACGGGATAAAAACGTATCCTATGTCCGTTTCCTGGTTCTAAGCTACCTCCACACCAATTTTCAGCCAAATCTATCCAGCCGTTCTTGAGTTATAAATAGTGTAACTAACACGACTTTCTTATATAGATAATGGTGGCTGTAATTTAGGATTGTTGAATCGTAACAATATTGTTAATTATACCTTATTTCACTTATCTTCAGATGATTTAAAACATGCCATTTTTAAAGAACCCCTCTCTTGTGTTTAAAATGGAGTCACGGAGTTCCCACTAAATTATTGTGTCATAGGCAAGTTAAGAAGTTTTCTCTGTTTTAGGATAAATATACAGACATTTAGGTTCAATCTGTTTTTGACGTCTGTTAATATACATCATTTGTTACTGTGTTTTCAGCCATTGCAAGGATTTAATGAACTTAAGAAAGTCGAACTTTTCTTGAGAGAGACGCCCTGTATAATTAAATGCCTTGTTTCCTCCCCAGATGTTCCTTGACATGTTGGTGTGGCGCTGGCGTGGAGTCATGGCACAGCAGATATTAAGACATGTAGGGTTCAAGCTCTCTCTCTCTGGCATAATCCTCTTACGTTTGGATGTAAACAAGCTCGTATGGTTGTATTGTGGTCTCCTTTGATGGAGCTATGTCGCTCAGTTAGAGAGTCAGGTAAAGCAACGGCAGACCAGACCGACCTTTTGTTACTCAAGGGCAGTGTTGCCAGCTTCAGCACCAAAACACTTTATGTAGCGGATTTGAGAGGAAATTTGCCGACAAAACTTAATGACAAGGAAGGAGCAATTATTCTAGTTTTTGATGATGTTTGAAGGATTATTATTTATTTTGTGTATGGCAACACATTGTAAAACACAACAATATTCAGAATACATACCAGCAAAAATACTAGGACATTATTACAATAAAAGCAAAACAGAGAATATTAGTGAAACCTACAGTCACAATTGGCACTTATAATGTAAGATTTAAATTATCTATCCACTTAACAGCATCTGGAGTCAACACGAGAAAATTCTTTAAATCCCCTGAGTATGACGTAATACTACACTGCTGCACAATGTGTTGTATGGTCTGGGTTGTCGCTCCACAAACACATGCAGGATCGGGAATTTAGTTCCAATTGTAGAGTAAGTCCTTACACACTCCATGGTTTGTGCGAATCCTGTTGGCAGTCTTCCACGTACGTCGAGGCAAATCGAATCCCTCTGGTTTGTTATGAGTATTTATACTGATTATTACTTCTGCTGGTGCATGCTGGATCCATTTTTATTCCCATCTATCGCTTATAACAAATCCATTGTTAAAAAGTTCCACAGCAGATTTTGTTGCTGGTTGTCTGGATTTTAACCTGTCAGATATTGCACTTGGGATGAAATCATGAATGGGAAGTTCAGGGTAGTCCAAAATTTGAGAAATATTAGAAGCCATTTTTCAGTGTTGCCTAAGTAATCAATCAATGGGAACGCTTTTCAGTCGGTAAACTTGAGTGTACCCAATTTAGATAGGACGGGGAGTAACCATTATTTTCCTATTGCCTGAAATAGATACTGTACACGAATTACACAAGTCAACAAACAAAACATTTTGTGTTGAGTTGCATATATTCTGACTCTCTACATCGAACAGTAACCAAAAAAGCCATTCTTAATTTTAAAGTTTGCTTTTGTACTTTATGTATCATCATCCTGAACCAACTCTAGTTGTCCGGGTGTGGTATATGAGCCCCCTCCATTTCACCTTGACCTTGTACCACTCCTCCTCCACCAACTTGTCCCAATCATGACCTCTCTGCAGTACATCGTTCTTGACTGTATCCATCCACTTCTTTCGTGTCTTCCTTCTACTTTTCCCTCAAATTCCTTCCATGCAGTTCCGTTTAGTGGAATCCTCTTCATGTGACCAAACCACTTCAGTTTAGAGATCTGGATCTTATTGAGAAGAGAATCATCTATTCCTACTTCTTCTCTAATATTCTCATTCCTGATCTTGTCTTTCCTTTTTTTCTGAATTATGGTACGTGGGAATTTCATTTCGTCTGCCTGGAGTTTAGAGTTATCTCTATTGGTTAGTGTTGTGGTTTCGAGACTGTATGTAAGAATCGGTGTATAATAGGACTTGTACAATATCATCTTTGTTTTCATGGGCATTTGCTCATCCCACAGCAGGTGTCTTACCTGGTGGTAAAATTGTGTTGCCGTATTAATTCGATGTTTACCGCATGTTTTGCTAGGTTGTCACTTGATAGAATGCTACCCAAGTACTTGAAAACTGGAACGCTGTCCAATTTGGCTTCATTTAGCATGACTGTTGGTTCTACACCTTCCTCATACACTTTCATCGCCACCGTCCTTGTCTCGCTAATGTTTAAACCATATTTCTTAAACTCCTCATTCCAGCTTTGCAGCCTCTCACCCAGTTCCTCCTCTGATTCACTTTATGCAATGGTAAATCAATATTTGAAGTTTTGGCAGACTGTTTAAGATTCTGACGCTTTTCAATATGGAAAGAAGTTTTTCCTAAATTGTCAGGAGCTCAAACTAAAGCTGGTATTAAAACTCAGCAATTTTTCTAGGTTTATGGAGCTGCTACTGCTGTGGTGTTCCGGGTACGGACACCAAGAGCCTGCTGATGAGCCAGTTTGGTGTTCCTAGATGCAATCCCACACAAGACACGGCATAAACCTAGAAACAGTGCTGAGTTTTAATTCACTGGCCATGAAAGGCAATATACCAACTTTTAAAGCTGGCATTTTCGTCGGTCCTCAAATAAAAAAAGTCATCGCCAGGGAAGAATTTGCACAAATACCCAACACCCACGAAAAACAAGCACGGTACAGCCTTAAAGCAGTGATCCATGGCTTCCTTAGAAAAAAGAAAGCTGAGAATTACAATGAGATTATTTCCACTGTGCTTGAGAATGTTAAAACTCGTGGGTTGCAGAATGTCCCTTAAAGTACACATGTTACATGCTCAATTGGAGCAATTTAAGGATAACTTGGGGCATATCCAGAAGAGCAGGGGGAACGTTTTCACCGAGACGTGATGGACTTTGAGAGCAATGTTATAAAGGACAATATAACGAGAACATGAGGAGTGATTACATTTAGGGGCTAATACGAGAAAGTTCGTGCAAGAAAAAAAGAGAAGTCCCAAAAATATTCATTTTTAAAAATTGTTCGTGATGTTTTTTGTTTTGTAGATTAATATTAACTAGGCCTATGTTTTGTAAATAAACGTGATGTAAATATATAAATTAACGTTTGTTTTCGTTTGAACTTTTACAAATAGAGAATTTTCTTCAGATTTGAACTTTCGTTATGGTAGCTACAAAAGCAAACTTTATTAGGTAAAACTAATTTTAGCCTACTTTCATTGGCATAGGCAAATTGAATCTCTAGTTTTCGGTATTACTGTCTGTAACCACGGTGGGAAGGACGCCAGCTTCTCAGCGTAGGACTGAGCAGCCAATAAGTCTCCTTTGAAACAGGCTCAAGTCTCTGTGGGTAGAGAAGGTAATTGCGCATGCGCCAATCGGAAGGTGGATAGCTGAATGCGCCAGCAGAGAGCCTACTGTCGACCAAAGTATTATGTGTACTCGAGTTTGAAGGTTGTTTGTGAAGTAACCCATAGACCTACATAAAATCCAATACCATCAACATTTTCGACGTTCTATTTTACGTTAGTTCATGTAGGTTTGGATTTTTAAATTTATTTAATATTTTTTTTATCGCAGTCGGAACACAAAAAGCGCACGTTTTTAAGCGTGTTTCAACCATGCGTCACATTTAAGAATTATTATCTCAAAAGCCCGTCATCAGATCGAATCCAAATTTTAACACAATATACATTGAAATGTTGTATACCTGGTTTATAAATTTCACAATTTTGTGTGTCCAAGAAACAAAGTTGTTATCATTGTTGTAAGGTAACTTTTTCTCGGCTCAGGGTGGTTGGAAAATGTAGTTTTTGGTTGCGTTGTAATCGTTATACATCAAAAAGTTATGCTGTATGACTGTGAAATACGTAAATTAATTCACTTATTTTATATCGGTTTGTATTTGTACGAGGAAATATTACATGGTTTACCAGCTAGCCACTCCGGGAAAAGCTGTACAGCGTTGCTGAGATGGAGCCCATCACTTCCAAGCGAGACGCGCCATGATGCGTGTGGGCACCATTTCGGCAACGCTGTACAGCTTTTCCCGGAGCGGCTAGCTGGTGAACCATGTGTTATTTCCTCGTACAAATACAAACCGATATAAAATAAGTGAGTTAATTTACGTATTTCACAGTCATACAGCATAACTTTTTGATGTATAACGATTACAACGCAACCAAGAACTACATTTTCCAACCACCCCGAGCCGAGAAAATGTTACCTTACAAAAATAATAACAACATTGTTTCTTGGACACACACAATTTTGAAATTAATAAACCAGTTATAGAACATTCCAATGTATATTGTGTTAAAATTTGGATTCGATCTGATGTCGGGTTTTTGAGATAATGATTCTTAAATGTGACGCATGGTTGAAACACGCTAATAACGTGCACTTTTTGTGTTTCAACTGCGATAAAAAATATTAAAATACAAATTAAAAATTCCAAACCTACATGAAATAACGTAAAATAGAACGACGAAAATGATGATGTGATGGGATTTTATGTAGGTCTATTGGTTACTTCACAAACAACCTTCAAACTCGAGTGCACATAATACTTTGGTCGACAGTAGGCTCCGATCAGTGCATTCGTGAGGTGGGCGGTACCTCAGTCCGTGCATGTTTGTTTGTGAGTTTTAAAACCTGAATCGGTGTACTGATTTAATATTCTATTTAAAATCAAGACCATTTTCTTTGTTGTACTATGAAGAGAAACAATGCGCCTCATAAGACTGATTCTTAACTTTCCTGTTTCTACTGCTTCGAGTGAACGAAATATGAGTGCATTGAAGAGAGTTGAGATATTTTTTAGGAACCCCACGTTAGATTTTAGACTGAGCAATTTGAGCACTCTGACTATTGAGAAGAGTTTGGTGAGCCATCTTTCCAAGGATGACATATTCAAAAAACGCATCATTGATTCCTTTGCTGATTGAAAAAAAAATGACGACTTGAGTTAATCTACCAACAACTATAAGGTTTGAACTTTAGAATACCCAGTTGCATGAATGTACCTTCGCCACTGCACACTATTATTTACTAGCATTACCCGTTGCGGCTTCGCCCGCGAATATTCTAGTTTTAAAGTGTACACTTAGCAAAATCTCAATCATGAATGCTATGACTGATTTATCCTTGATATGAATAATCAGACTTTATCAATTCAGCTACTGGTGCAGTGATTAGGGGTTTGTCATTCCTTCATAGGTATATCAGAGCGTAGTTAATTTTCTGGGAATATCACAGGCACTGTTAATTTAAGGGCCTTTAAATGTGGTTTTCGGAGACCCTTTATAGTCGGGTGAAAAAAACCTTTCGTACCACACTCACACGGGAAAATTGAGTGAAAAAATTCTAGAGTGCCCCTTGACCCCCTTAAGCGCATTATACTGTATGTATTGATGAATTTTACAGCTTAATTTGGTTCAGTGATAACCGTATAACCGTCTGGAAACTTTCACAGTAATGTAATAATTGGAATTGCATTGTGTCTTACAGAAATAGATGGACCTGTGAGATTCTATTACCATGGTTACCGTGTTGCATTCTTTCGTTATTTCATTGTAAATATACATGTTTTAAGGTATTTATTTAATTGTGAGGCATTTAAAGAGTAAGTGAGTGCGTTTCACTTGCGCATTGGGTTATGCTGAACCTGTAGGTACCCCATATGTGTAGGTTGGTGTTAATGGGACCTTATTTTCGGTACAAAACTGGAATGGGACCTTAGCAGAATAATATAGGGAGGGATAGACATGGTAAAGCAGGAGTTCCGGGCAAGAACGTGGAACCAATCGAATGTGTTCTCTACAGAACATGAGTCATTATACACATTGATATTCTTTTAACCATAACACTCTTGCTACTCTTGACATTCAATATGTATTTCATGTTTTTCCATGCATTCTTACACAATCATTCACTCATTCAAAAACGACGTGATGTAGTAAATTATTTCCAGTGAAGGGAGCACCTGTAGACGGTAACAGCATTCTGTGGACTGGGACAAAGCATACACAAACTGCAGATTGAAAATCAATGTTGACAACGCGCGAACGCTTGCCTGATTCTTACTTTCCTTCCTTCTCCCTCTAGCCCAGAGTTTATCAACCCTTTTTGACCCCATCTACAGAACAACGATCTGAGTAGGGTGAACCACTGACTTTTAAATATACAATGTACATCCTCAGATGTTGTCGAACGCAAGAGAGGACTTCATGTGAAGAGTGGCCCTCTGCTTGGAAAATGATGGTCGCCACTTCGAACACCTTAGGAAAATGTCCATTTGCAGTAGATGTAACGTTTGTGATAAATAAACTTTTTTAGTCGCATCGAAGACTGATTACAGTACAATTTTGTAACAAATCATTTTCAAATTGTATCTCGTTTTGTGGCATTGGGTTAAAAAGCAATAAATTGTGTTGTAAATAAAATACAATACAAAAATACATTGAGTTGTAATAAACTATGTTGTAAACTTAAATTTTATTTCACAGAAATGCTCTACAAAAGCCATTAACAAAAGCTAAAAGAACAAGTGCTGAAACTGTAATCATTCAAACTTATTGTGAAGCCTGTGTAAATATATTTTGAAAGATCAAAATACTTCGCAATGCTGCTTACGAAGGCGGCAATCAGTGAAATCGAACTCAGCACCGTCGCTAGCGCGTTGCGAGCAGATTTCAAGCTGATTGCGGGTGGGTAGGTAACCCATTTTACAGTTCCGTGTTGAATCGGAACACGCTGTACATGTAAGTGTTCCTTAGTGGGGTCGCGGTACTGTTGTTAGTATTGTTACATCACAAAGAAGCTGGCAGACTAAATTTCCATTGTAGCGAATTCAGTAATGCATTCCACCGTTGTTACATTCTGTAAACGAGGCATTCGCGGTAAATATTAATTTATTGTAAAAATAATGTGATGAATTCCCGATGTTTCACATACAGTAAGTAACAATAATATGATGAAAATTAATAAATGAAAAAGAAAAATATTCGAATGCAGCCGAAATAAATCAGAAACCCCTATGGACATTAAATTGGTAGGTGAAAAGGAAGTACGAGACTTCTGTTACTTAGGAAGCAAAATAATCAGTGATGGACGAAGCAAAGAGGTTGTAAATAGTAGGTTGGGTCAGGCAAGGAAAGCATTTCTACAAAAAATGAATATGTTGACATCGAATATAGATTTAAGTATTAGGAAGTAATTTTTTAAAGCCTTTGTCTGAAGCGTGGCGCTCTATGGAATTGAAACTTGGACTATTGGTGCAGCAGAAAAGACAATTGAAGCGTTTGAAATGTGGTGTTACAGGAGAATGATAAAGATCGGATTGGCAGATTGGCAGAGGTATTACGCAGAGTGGGAGAGGTGAGATGTTTCTGGCGACTGCTAATGAAGAGAAGAGATAGGTTGGTAGGACACTTACTAAGACACCCAGGAATAGCAAGCTTAGTTATGGAAGGAAGGGTCGAGGACAAGAACTGTAGGGGTGGCCAAGGTTAGAATATGTTATACAGATTGCCTCGGAAGTAGGGTGTGGTAGCTATGTAGAGATCGAACGATTACCTCAGGACAGGTAAACATGGATGAGAGCTGCATCAAACCAGTCAAAAGACTGAAAACTCAAACAAAAACAAGTAACAAGGGGCATTACAGGCTTAATTTAATTTTAAAATAACAATAATAATAATAATAATAATAATAATAACAATAATAATAATAATAATAATCGCTGGGGGTGACAGCATACAAGCCGGTGGTGATCAGGAGCTGAACAGGCGGGCCCTGATCGGGGAACACCCCGAACATGTTACAGCCGATGTTAATAGTGGCAACCTAACCGCATCCAACGCTACACCTGCTCCTAGTGTTTCTTCTGATACTCAGGAGACCACAAGAGCAGGCAAACCGAGAAAGCGCATGAAATAGACAAATAAAATGAATATGTACATCATGCGTTCATATTATCAGATAACGAATATGGAAACTGACACTACTGCATATAGACAGAAGTTGCACGCTGCATTCTGCCAGAAATTCCCTGATATTAATGTTACGGAACAGAGAATAGCAGATCAGCGCCGTGCTATAGTTTTGAAGAAACTTATCCCAGAACATCACCTCAAGCTGCTAATGGTTGACGTAGCTGCCGACAGTACTCATACCTCTGTAGACGAATCCATCGATCAGGAGAGTACACGTCTGGTCAATGAACAAAGGCACACCGATCTTCCTTCAGATGACAAAGATGTAAGTATATCACCGGAAGCACTCGGAGAACCAGTGCGGAAACAACTCGAAGATTAATTTGGGAAGGCTCTCATAGAATTTGAAGGGACTGATCCAATAGAGCGGCCTGTGATCACGAACCAACATTGCTCAAAGAAACTTGCTACCGCTGTTGTAACAATGAACGACATTCTCTCTCAGCATCTGTCCCAGAAATCATATTGTTTCAACCATGTTCAGACCGTAATTTACGCTGGAGCGATAGCTGTGTTACGAGTGACAGGAGGTAGATTATGGCGACCTAAATATACCTCAGGTCGACAGAAGAAGATGCCAGCTTGGGAGATACGTTTACGAAAGTCTGTTGATGAACTGAGAGTAAACATCGGAAGAATGCATCAGTATGTTGCAGGCAATAGAAGTACGAAGGTTGTTCAATGTGTTCAAATGTTGAGCCATACGAAGAGTAAATATGCAAAGTATAATCCTCCGAACTGTAGCCCCCTTGAGATCCTAGACACATTAAAGCAACAACTTGAGGCAAAGGCACAGAGATTACGTCGATATAAAGAATCGAACGAACGAAAGCAACAGAACAAGCTATTTGTTACCAATGAGAAACGGTTCTATAGGAAACTGGACGATCCTGGAACATAACTGGGCAGTTCATCACAAAAAGAAGAGGTAGAGAATTTCTGGTCATCCCTATGGTCGAATGCTGGAGATTATAACAGCAGCGCTAAATGGATTACGGAGAAGGAGGAAAGAATGTCAGAAATTGACACGATGAGTGACTCTTCGGTATCAACTGAAGATGTGACCCGTGTGGTTAAGGAGACCCAAAATTGGAAAGCTGTAGGACCAAACAACATCCACAACTTTTGGATCAAACGTTTCACTTGTACTCATGAGCATCTTGCCCGCTGCTACACAGATTTCATCCAAACTCCACAGCTTATCCCCTCTTACTTGATGCAAGGAAAAAGATACCTTCTGCCAAAAGGTGATAGAACCAATGATCCTTCCAAATATCGACCTATCACCTATCTGTGCACCCTGTATAAGATATTTACATCTTGCATTGCACGTAAGATTTATGAACACATAAATCTTCATAACATCCTGGCTGAGGAGCAGAAGGGGTGCATGAAGTCTCAAGGTTGCAAAGAGCAACTTGTAATCGATGCAGTTACTATGGAACAAGCAGGAAAGATGATGCGTAACCTCAACATGACCTTTATTGATTACAAGAAAGCTTTTGATTCAGTGCCAAATTCATGGTTAATCCAAACCCTGAAGATATATAAAGTTGATCCTGCCATCATTATAAGTCTGAAACATATGATGTCCCATTGGGGGACCAATTTATTAATGTCTAATGGAAACACATGTATGGAATCGGGATTTATTCAAATCAAAAGAGGTATCTTTCAGGATGACAGTTTGAGCCCTCTATGGTTCTGTTTGGTGCTCAATCCGCTATAATCATTGCTGAACAATGCAAAGTGTGGCTTTCCAATTAAGTACCATGGCATAGTGAAATACAAAATTTCTCATTTGATGTATACGGATGACATTATACTATATGCATCCTCTGAGAAACACATCGACAATCTAATTGCAATAACTGATTCATTTTCTTCTGATATTGGAATGTCCTTCGGATTAGATAAGTGCCGCACCCTCACCATTCGGCGTGGAAAATTAGAGACCCGAGCATTTCAACTTGACGGTTGTTTCATAAAGCCTATGGAAGGTAATGAGACCTACAAATATCTTGGTCTCCTGCAATCTAATCGAATAGATCATGAAGGTATTAAAGATAGAACCGTATCTATCTACAATCAACGCATTAACAAGATTTTAAAATCAAAGTTGAATGGAAAGATCACCTTTAAGACTATTAATACCTATGCTATATCTGCTCTGACATACACTTTCGGTATTATCAAATGGACGCAGACTGACTTGCAGAACATCCTAATTAGGACACATACCATCTTAACAAAACACAGATGTCTCCACCCTAAGTCAGCTGTTGAGCGATTGACAATCCCGCGTCAAAGAGGTGGACGAGGGCTCACGGACATTATCCAATTGCATGCAAGGCAAGAGAGGAACCTTCAGAGATACTTTCTGGGCAGACATGACTCTCCCATACATCAAGCCGCTGTGAAGGCAGATGACAAGTGCACACCGCTAGATCTTCACGTAAGGGATATACAGTTAGCCACTGATGAGGAATGTTCAGCCATCAAGCTTCAGCAGTGGACGCAGAAAGCTCTGCACGGTCGTCATCCGTATGATCTCAACCAGCAACATGTCGACATTGATGCGTCGAACAGCTGGTTGACTCATGTGGACCTATTCACTGAGACTGAAGGATTCATGGTTGCAATCCAGGATCAAGTTGTGGTTACCAAAAACTATCTTAAATATATAGTTAAGACAAATATTCAGGATGATAAATGCCGAAGATGCCAACTAGAACCGGAAACAATTCAACATATCACAGGAGGCTGCCAAGCAATCTCCTGTACTGATTACATGAAAAGGCACAACCAAGTGGCCAAAATAATGCACCTACACCTTGCTCAAAAGCACTTATTATCTGATAATATTTTGCCTTACTATCAGTATGTTCCTGACGCCGTTTTGGAAAATCCTAGCCACAAGTTGTTATGGGACCGATCAGTTATCTTATTCTTATATTCTTATTCTTATACATATACTAGCTGAAATACCCGTGCTTTGCTACGCGTCATAAATAAATTAAAATGTGTAGGTGACAGTTAAAACAGGGGATAGGCGAGGTGGTGCGCAGAGGGAGATTAAGGATGAAACATTTTGTCCAACTACACCGCTCGGCGTTGACCGTGTTTTATAGCACAAATTTAGGTTTTACTCGCTAACGGTCGAAGATACCTTTCGGATAGAAAATGTAATTTTAAACCTCGTATATACCATCAAAAGTTTACTATTTCTTAGATGGTCGCCAGCCTTAAATAGTGCAAAGTATTGAAATCAAAAGTAACCTATTTGTTAACCAGGTAAATCAGCTACTTCCATGTAAAATTCATGTAAATCTTACCAGTGGTACTTGCGTGATTGAGTAATACACAGACACATCATCTCATTTATTGCCTCGCTTCGCTCGCGTCATAGTCGTGTCATATTGTTATTCAATGAATTGCAGGTTTAACCCCATTAACACCCATTTAGAACCTGAATATCCAAAAATCCCTCCTTAGTAGACGTTTTCGACACACAACAAACATATCCCCAAAATATCATTCTTCCAACTTTAATAGTTTTGGTTGGTCGATGAGAGTGACCATCCAAAAAGCCTTCCTTAGGGGACGTTTTTCTTCCAGAACTTCACCCCTCCCCATAGGCCCCTCAAATTGGATTTATGAAAAAACGGTCGAACACCTATTTATTTTATTTATTTATTTACTTTTAAGCTGATTGATTTCCTCCGAGTTTCAAACTCCTCGCCTATGTCGTTTAAGAGATACACGTTCCGTTAGGAATCTTTCAACCTCCACTTTTCATCCCTTTCACCTCATAATATACACTATATCGAAAAACCATTAGACATGTGTCAGCTTATTTTTAATGATTAGTATATATGCCAAGTATCACATCCCCAAATGAAACCACTCGTGAGATATTGTTATTCAATGAAATGCACGTTTACCCCCTTAACACCCTTTTAGAACCTGAATATTCAAAACGCTTTCCTTAGTGGACGTTTTCGACATACAACGAACATATCCCCAATATTTCATGTTTCTAACTTCAATAATTTTGGCTGGGCGATGATGAGTGAGTGAGTCAGTCAGGACATTTCCTTTCATTTATTTTTGATAATTTCACCCCTCCCCATGAACCCCTTAAATTGGATTTATGAAACAAACGGTCGAACACCTATTTACTTATTTAAAGCTGTTTTCCCCCTGAGTTTGATGAGTGAGTAATTGAGTCAATCAGTTAGGACACTTTCTTTCCTGTTTCCCCCCCAGAATTTCACCCCTTTCCAAGGGCCCCTTACTTTTAAGCTGATTGATTTCCGCCGAATTTCAAACTTCTCGCCTATTTCGTTTAAGAGATACACGCTCCGTTAAGTATGCCTTAACCCCCAATTTTCACCCCTATCACCTCATAATATACACCACATCGATAAACTCTTAGCCATATGTCTGATTGTTTTTAATGATTAGTTTATATACCGAATATCACATCCCCAAATAAACAACTCATGAGATATCGTTATTCAATGAAATGCACGTTTACCCCCCATAACATCTCTTTAAAACCCGCATAAACGAAAATCATTCCTTAGTTGACGTTTTCGATATACAGCGAACATATTCCCAAAATTACATTTTTCCAACTTAAATAGTTTTCGCTGGGCGTGATGAGTGAGTGAGTCAGACAGGACATTTTCTTTCAATTATTTTTACCAGAATTTCACCCCTCCCCATGGGCCCCTTAAATTGAATTGATGAAATAACGCTTGAACAACTATTAACTTATTTTTAAGCTGTCTTTTTCCCCTGACTTGGGTGAGTGAGTGAGTTAGTCAGTCAGTTAGGACACTTTCTCTCCTTTTTCCCCCAGAATTTCACCCCACCCCATTGGCCCCTTAAATTAATTTATGAAAAAACGGTCGAACACTGATTTACTTATTTTTTAGCTGATTTTTTTTCGCTGCGTTTCAAATTTCTCGCCTATGTCGGTTAAGAGATAGGCCTACACGCTCCGTTAGGAATCCTTCAACCCCCACTTTTCACCCCTTTCACCTCATAATAATACACCATATCGAAAAACCCTTAGACACATGTCTGCTTATTTTTAATGATTAGTTTATATGCCGAGTATCACATCCACAAATGAAACCACTCGTGAGATATTGTTATTTAATGAAATTCTGGTTTAACCCCCTTAAGACCCCTTTAGAGCCTGAATATCCAAAAATCCTCCCTTAGTGTACGGTTTTGACATACAACGAACATATCCCCAAAATGCCATGTTTCCAACTTCAATATTTTTGGCTGGGCGATGATGAGTGAGTGAATGAGTCAGGATACTTTCTTTCATTTTTTTCCCTTCAGAATTTCACCCCTCCCGATGAACCCCTTCAATTTGATTGATAAAAAAAACTGTCGAACAGCTATTTACTTACTTTAAAGCAGTTTTTCCCCCTGAGTTTGATGAGTGAGTCAGTCAATCAGTTAGGACACTTTCTTTCCTGTTTCCCCCCCCCCCCCCCCCCACAGAATTTCACCCCTCCTCATGGGCCCCTTAAATTGGATTTATGAAAAAACGGTCAAACACATATTTACTCATTTTTATGCTGATTTTTCCCCGCTGAATTTCAAACTCCCCGCCTATGTCGTTTAAGAGATACACGCTCCGTTGGGAATCTTTCAATCCCTACTTTTCACCCCTTTCACCTCATAATATACACCACATCGAAAAACCCTCAGACACGTGTCTTCTTACTTTTTAATGATGAGTTTATATGCCGTGTATCACATCCCCCAATGAAAACAATCGGGAGATATTGTTATTCAATGAAATGAAGGTTTAACCCCATTAAGACCCCTTTAGAACCTGAATATCCGAAAATCCTCCCTTAGTAGACGGTTTTGACATACAATGAACATATCCCCAAACTGTCTTGTTTCTAACTTCAATAATTTTGGCTGGGCGATGATGAGTGAGTGAGTGAGTGAGTGAGTCAGGACATTTTCTTTCAATTTTCTTTTTTCAGAATTTCACCCCTCCCCATGAACCCCTTAAATTTGATTTATGAAAAAAAAACTGTCGAACAGCTATTTACTTACTTTAAAGCAGTTTTTTCCCCCTGAGTTTGATGAGTGAGTCAGTCAATCAGTTAGGATACTTTCTTTCCTGTTTCCACCCCCCCCCCCAGAATTTCACCCCTCCCCATGGGCTCCTTAAATTGGATTTATCACAAAACGGTCAAACAAATATTTACTTATTATTATGCTGATTGTTTCCCGCTGAGTTTCAAACTCCTCGCCTATGTCGTTTAAGAGATACACGCTCCGTTAGGAATCTTTCAATCCCCACTTTTCACCCCTTTCACCTCATAATATACACCACATCGAAAAACCCTCCGACTCGTGTCTTCTTATTTTTAATGATGAGTTTATGTGCCGAGTATCACATCACATCCTCCAATGAAACAAATCGGGAGATATTGCTATTCAATGAAATGCAGGTCTACCCCCTTAACACCCCCTTTAGAACCTGAATATCCAAAAATCTGCTCTTAGTGGGCATTTGCGGCCTTTGGGGAAGGTGCATACCAAATTTCATTCCAATCCGTTTGGTGGTTTCTGAGATTTCGTGATGAATGAATGAGTGAGTGAGTGAGTGGTATTTGACAAATATATAGTAGAAGAGAGTGTCAAGTCTTTGTTATGCTAAACTCGGTTGACAGTGCTATGTGAGTAGTTGAGTAACTAACGGGATTTCAAGTAAAGATCCTCATTTTCTATACGGCAGTGCAGAGCGCAAATGGCATCCAGTCGGCCGTGTCTCGACTTGAGCTATGTTGCCATGGAAACTATCTGCCTTGCCATTCCTTAATGAGTATATTTTATGATTTGATTAGCCTGTGCTTGAGTGCAAAAGGGCCGAAATCAGAAGAATGAGAAAGACTATCGAAAATTCATGTAGCCAGCGGTTCCTTCTGGGTCCAAAACTATGTGTATGCAAAATTTGGTTGAGATTGGTGGAACGGTGTAGATTTGTATACGGAACCAACATATATACATACATACATACATACATACATACATACAGACTTTCACTTTTATATATAAGATAAAAAGGAATGTCTGTGTGTTCGTCTTTTATGCGTTCATAAACCATTCATTCGATTGCGATCAAATTTTGGTGAGCTGTTGTAAACACTTCCGGGAGGTTTATAGGCATAGTTAATCCATTTCAAAATAGATAGCGCGAGAGTAGTTTAAACAAATGCGTAATGGCGATGCGATCATATACAATTCATCCGATTGCGATCAAATTTTGGTGAGTTGTTGCGCACAGTCCCGGAAAAGTTATAGGCGTAGTAAATCCAATTTACAATAGTTGGCGTGCGAGTAGCTTCAACAAAATTGCGTGCGTTTGTTTCAAGAAAGTCCCACATGCGTTCATATGCCATTCATCCCATTGCGATGAAACCAGGTAAGGTTTCTGGCTTAGTAAATCCACTTAACAATAGGTAGCGCACGAGTAGATTCAACAAATGAGCGACGACTCGCGAAGCGTTTCAACAAAGTCCCGTATGCGTTCATATACTATTCGTCTGATAGCGATGAAACTTGGGTGAGATGTTGTGTATACTTCAGGGAAGCTTTATGGGTTAGTTAATCCACTTAAAAATAGGTATCGCACAAGTAGATTAAACAAAAGAGCGACGACGCGCGAAGTGTTTCAACATAGTCCCGTATGCGTTCATATACCATTCGTCTGATAGTGACTAAACTTAGGTGAGTTGTTGTGTACACATCAGGGAAGGATTCTGGCTTAGTAAATCCACTTAACAATAGGTAGCGCACGAGTAGATTCAACAAATGAGCGACGACGGGCGAAGCGTTTCAACAAAGTCCTGTATGCGTTCACATACCATTCGTCCGATAGCGATGAAACTTGGGTAAGAGGTTGTGTACACTTCAGGGAAGGTTTCTGGCTTAGCAAATCCACTTTACGATAGGTAGGGCACGAGTAGATTCAACAAATGAGCAACGACGCGCGAAGCGTTTCAACAAAGTCCCGTATGCGTTCATATACTATTCGTCTGATAGCGATGAAACTTGGGTGAGATGTTGTGTACACTTCAGGGAATGTTTCTGGGTTAGTAAACGCACTTTACAATAGGTATCGCACCAGTAGATTAAACGAATGAGCGACGACGCGCGAAGTGTTTCAATATAGTCCCGTATGCGTTCATATACCATTCGTCCGATAGCGACTAAACTTGGGTGAGTTGTTGTGTACACTCCAGGGAACGTTTCAGGCTTAGAAAGTCCATGTTACAATAGGTAACGCACAAGTAGATTCAACAAATGAGCAAAGACGCACGAAGAGTTTCAACAAATTCCCTTATGCGTTCATATACCATTCGTCCGATAGCGATAAAACTCGGGTGAGATGTTGTGTACACTTCAGGGAAGGTTTCTGGCTTAGTACATCCACTTTACAATAGGTATCGCACAAGTAGATTCAACAAATGATCGACGGCACGCGAATCGCTTAAACACAGTCACGTAGCGTTCAAATAACCTTCATCCGATTGCTAAGAATCTTTGGTTGGATTGTTGTGCACACTCCTGGAAAGGTTTCTGACTTAGTAAATCCTTTTTACAATAGGTAGCGCACGAGTAGATTCAACAAACGAGTAACGGCGCGCGTATCGTTTTAGAAAAAATCGTATGTGTTCATATAGCCTACCATTCATGCGATTGCAATGAAATTTAGAGAAATGTTGTTTCCACTCCCGCAAAGATTTCTGATTTAGTAAATCCATTTTACAATTGGTAGCGCACGAGTACATTCAACTAATGAGCGACAGCGCGTGGATCGTTTCTACCAAGTCCCGTATGCGTTCATATACCATTCATCCGATTGTGATAAAACGTTGGTGAGTTGAGTACAGTCCTGCAAAGGTGTATGAATTAGTAAATCCGTTTTTCAATGGGTGGCGCCCAAAAGATTCAACAAATGAGTGAAGGCACGTGAATCGTTTAAACAACATCCCGTATGCGTTCATATGCCATTCATCCGATTGCGATGAAACGTTCATGAGTTGTTGTGTACACGCCAGGGAAGGTTTTCGACTTAGTAAATCCATTTTACAATAGGTAGCGTACGAGTATATTCAACAAATGGGTGACAGCGCTCGAATCTTTTCAACAAAGTCCCGTATGCGTTCATATACCATTTATTTCATTGCGATGAAACTTTGGTGAGTTGTTGAGCACGCTCCCATGTTTTTTGAGATAGTGAATCAATTTTACAATAGTTTAGAGGTGATTAACGGAAAATAAATAAATAAATATTGGGAATCCAAAAGCACTTCAACAAACAAAGTTACAACGCCAACACTTTCTTTGATTGGCACTGCAACGCATGCCCGGTACAGCTAGTTACTGATAAAACCATACCAGCAAACCTGCCAGATATCGTTCTTGTGGACAAGGTGCAGAAGAGAACCTTCCTAATTGATATTGCAGTGCCCAATTCCCATAATCTGCAACAAACCTGCTGTGATAAGATCACCAAAATATCTGCCCTTGGCTGAGGAAATACGGCAAATGTGGAGACAGGAAAGTGTAGTGATTCTGCCCATAGTAATTTCTTCTACCGGCATCATCCCCAAATCATTGGCTCGCAATCTACAAATATTGGGAATACATCCTGGTCTACATATCACCATGCAGAAGGCCGTCATCTTGGAGACCTGTTCCATTGTTCGCTCGTTTCTCAATGTGTCACCTTAACCATACCGTCTTGCAAACAAGCCGACGATATGTTGATATGTCCCACTTATGTGGTGAAATTAATGTAAAATAATAATAATAATAATAATAATACAATAATATTGATAATAACGAAAATTATTTTTAATTACATCACCAAGCTAAAGGCGACTACAATGTGGGTAGAAGAACCGAGGAAGTTGGAGGAAGTTGGCGTACATCCAAAATACATTTGGAATAGAGCTGTGTTTCCAGCTAAAATTGATAACTTCAAGGGGTTCAAGGAAAGACCCAGTAGAACAACCAAGAACATCTGGTCAGAGGAAAGGAGGAGGAACCACAGCGAAAGAATGAAGAAATTCTGGATGAAGCAAAAGGAACTAACCAACAAATCAATTGTTTTTCCGTGTTCCACAGTAGGCCAAATTCAAGAAATAATAATCTCTCTCATCACCTTCAAGTAGTCAAGTAAACACGCGCCAATTCTGAGCTCCCCGGGTTTTAGTTTGAGGCGAAGTAAAACGTATCCAGTACAACTTATAAAAGTTACAAAAGTGCGGTAGGAAGTCACCCACAACGCAAGAATACAAGAACCTATCAATGGTAAAGGTAAATAGAAAATATCAGTAATTAATAATACCTCCCTGCACAAGGGGATAGTGAGGTTATATCGCATAAAGATGGTCATAACACAAATCGCATACAGGAACAAAAAATCTAAGTGAATGTCCTACCTCAGAAGTCGCAGGTAACACATAAAAACCCTGTATGGACAAGAAGAAACTCTGTATGGAGGAGACATACCGGTTACAAGACGCTGGCCTGTCAACAATGAAAGAGGACATTCGTCGCATAACGAACGTCTTACAGCACAAAGCACAGGCATAGTATCAGCTCACACAAGAAAACCAGCAACCTGCTACTAAGGCGTGAAGACTTTTAACAATATACATAGACATATTTTAGCACTAAAATAGAAGCGAATGAGTGTGAGAGGAACTATATTGCAAAAACGAAGTGAATGAAGCCAAAGCAGATTAATACACTACACGCGCCAAAAAGAGGAGTAAAATATATCACAGTATGTAACTAGCAAATATAACAACATGCCACCCAAAACACAGCCCTCAACTAAAAACATAAAGAAAAAAGAGAGAAAAAACAAAATATCAACCTCAGAAAGCTCGGGAGAAGAAGAACACACAAACAATGCAAAACCCCAAAGAGACGACATTAAAGGTATGTTTTCTGAAATACTATCAGAACTTAAAGATTTGAAAAATCAAACTGAAGAGTTTAAACAAGAAACAAGAGAGGAAATTCAGTCCATGAGAAAGGAAATTTAAAAAAAGAAATGAATACTGCGAAAGAGCAAATGAGTCATTAGAACAAAAAATCACTAACATAGACAACACAATACAAGAAAAGATAGAAACATTATCCAAAAGAATAAGTGACCTAGAAGAACAAAAAGAACAACAGGCGAAAAGAGAAAGGAGGAACAACATAGTGGTAAAAAATAAAGAATTCACTAATGATGAAAGTACCAAAGACGAACTAAAGAACAAAATCAAGAAGATATTGGACACGATAGAAAAAGAAGTGACGGCAGAAAAATCAACCTACGTCGGTAAAGACAGAAACAATAGAGGTATAGTGAAAGTCAGTTTCACAAATTTTGCAGACAAACTAAAAATAGTCCGAAACAAACACAAACTGAGAGGACAAGACATATTCATAGATGATGACCTCACAATAAAAGAAAGAGAAATCCAAGCATCACTCCGACAGAAAGCCAGGGAAGAAAGGGAAAGGGGTAATAACAATGTAAGAGTTGGATACCAGAAAATCCTGTTAAATGACCAGTGGGTGCACTGGAAAGACTTGACCTCAAAAAACGGGGAAGAAGAATATTCAACACAACACAACGATGAAACAACGTTCGCACAAGGAAGAAGAACTCATACTTGGTACACTAAACGTTAGAACCTTAAGAACCCAAGATAAAGAAGTAGAACTCGAAAACGCACTCGAAAACGTAAGGTACGATATATTAGGCCTCAGTGAGGTGAGGCAATACGGCGAAGACATAATAGAGAAAACAAATGGGGATGTCTTTGGCTTCATAGGGGAAACAAAAGGACAAAAAGGGGTAGGTTTTTTGATAAAAATACATTTAAAACACAATATAAAAGAAATCAAGGGAATCTCAGAAAGAATCATAGTATTATCCCTAAAATTTAATGACAACACATTCATAATAATTCAAGTCTATGCTCCCACAGAAGCAAGTACGGAAGAAGAAATTGAAGACTTCTATATGCTCCTCGAAGACACACTAGCCGAGTACGAAGCACACACAACATTCATAATTGGAGACTTCAACAGCAAGGTAGGAAGAAAGGAATACGAAGAAGAAGAACCTATGGGCCTTCACGGATACGGAACAAGGAACGAAAGAGGAGAAAGACTAATACAGTTTGCACTGGGACAAAGACTTAAAATTGTGAACACATTTTACAAGAAAAACCCAGAAAGCAAATGGACATGGAAATCTCCGAATGGGAAAATCAAAAACGAAATAGACTTCATCCTAACCAATAGACTAACAGAGGTGAAAAACATACAAGTGATAAATGGTCTGAAGTTTGACACAGATCACAGAATGGTACGATTGAAAGTGAGAATAAAGAAGAAAAGGAGACACTACTTCAACAACAAAACTACACATCCAGGATGCATAGACAGGGCGGAGTATGTAAAAGCACTACAACAAAACCTACGAGACTTCAACCAACAAACGGAGCAAAAAGTCCAACAACACTATACAGAGCTCGTAAATTGCATATCCCGCGCAGCCAAACAATCGTCAACACCTGGAAACAGTATGAAAAATAGAATAAAACTTAAGGATAGCACCAAATGTTTGATCGAAGAAAGAGAACGCCTAAAATCACAAGCCATAGAAAACGAACACAAAAAGCTGGAATATGCGGAAGTCAATAAACAATCAAGAAGGGAAATCCGAAGAGACATCAGAGAACACAACACTAAAGTGGTCAAAGAAATCATGGATACCACAAAATCAATAAAGAAGATTAGAAAAGAATTAACTCCAGGCAAACATTGGATGCTGGGAGTAAAAGACAGCAACGAAAAAAGACAAGCCTCAAGAGAAGAGATAATGACGCAAGCGACAGAGTTCTATAGGACACTATACTCAAGTAACTCTCAAAGACCCAACTTGCATCAGGACCAGAATACATCAGAAGAAAACCTAGAGGAAGAAACACCTCCAATACTACCCAGTGAAGTAAGAGCAGCCATTCGACAAACGAAAACCGAAAAATGCCCAGGTGAAGATGGAATTTACAATGAATTTCTAAAATGGGGTGAAGAAGACCTAATCCCAGTCATCACAACATTATTTAATTCCATACTCACATCAGAAGACATACCAATGCAGTGGAAACAAAGCATTATCATACTTCTACACAAAAAGGGAGCCAAGGACGACATAAACAACTACAGACCGATCAACCTAATTGTAAACCTCTACAAGCTATTTATGAAGATCCTAACCAATAGAATGACAAAGGCACTGGACGAACAGCAACCGATAGAGCAAGCATGATTCAGAAAGAGTTTCAGTACATCAGACCACTTGCAAACAATAAATCAACTCATGGAGACAGTTCAGGAATTTAAACTAGAGGTGTATATTGCATTTGTGGATTACAACAAAGCATTTGACTCCGTAGAACAGGGAAGCGTCTTAGAAGCACTGGAAAAACAAGGCATCCTAAACAAATTCGTTAGACTCCTTGGCAAACTCTACGACGGTAACCAAGCCAGAATAAAGACAGGAAGAGAAGGATGTAACATCATGATAGAAAGGGGAGTAAAACAGGGAGACCCCCTCTCACCAAAATTATTCACCTGTTTGCTGGAAAATCAGTTTAGAAAACTAGACTGGGAAGAAAAATATGGCATCAGAATCGATGGGACAAGACTAACCCATTTACGGTTCGCAGACGACATTGTTTTGGTGGCTGAATCAGCGAAAGAGCTGGAACAAATGATAAAAGAATTAGACAAAACAAGTAAAGAAGTGGGCCTTACAATGAACCCGAAGAAAACGAAGCTGATGACCAATGCGTTAGAAGCCCCAATTAATGTGAACGGAGAAACGCTGGAATATGTTGAAGAATATGTATATCTCGGTCAAAACATGTCATTTTCAAGTCGTTCAGAGAAAGAGGTCAAACGAAGAATAGGACAAGCATGGAAGAGCTTTTGGTCCCTAAAGTTTATACTGGCTGACAAGACCCAAAAACACACTTTAAAGGCCGAAGTTCTGGAAAAATGCGTTATACCGGTGTTACTATATGGTTGCCAAACTTGGGCATTAACATCGAAACAAAGACAAATGATCCAGAGATGTCAACGGAAAATGGAAAGGAAGATACTTCATGTCTCATTGAGAGATAGAATACGGAACGAAGATTTAAGAAGGAGAACCGGCATGAAAGACGCTATGACATCAGCAGACCAGCTCAAATGGAGATGGGGTGGACATGTAGCGAGATTAGATCCTAACCGATGGACGTACAAAATGACGATGTGGGACCCAAGAACAGGAAGACGAAACGTTGGGAGACAAAGAATCAGATGGGCAGACTGGTTCGTAAAATGGGGAGGAAAACAATGGACAAGAACAGCGAAGATGAGGCAGGAGTGGAAAGACCTAGGGAGACTCGCATGCAGTGACCAATAAAACAATGCATCAACTAGAAAGACACCGTTCAGTGGGCATGCAGCAAAGCGGTACATATCTCTGGTGTGCAATAAAGGCTTCTCACAGAGCGGTGACCTCAAGAAGCACACTGTTGTTCATACTGGAGTGAAGTAATACACTTGTAGCACATGTGAGAAGTCATTTGCATGGCGGACAGAACTAATGGAACATTGTCTCGCACTCTAATTTGAGGAAACATCATCGTGTTCACTAGGGATTATAACCTTACTGCATCACAAGGAATTCAAAAGGTTCAACTATCTTGCGAAACACTTGTTAATTCGTTCCGGGACCACATGTGCACAACATAGTGAATGATTTGTGGGATGTTAAATAACGTGTATAGGTATCTGCATCCAAACTAGATGTTAAAACTCCACCGGTAAGGTTTTGTATTGCATTTTAAAAAGACCTATTTGAAACGGTTCAATATACGTAGATTTTACTGAAGAGTGAAGACTTGGCAGTTTCTGTCATTGTTCAAGTGCTTAGACAGGGTAAGCTTTGTGCTTAGTGGCAATGGGAAGCTCCCAGATATTGGTTGATGGCTATTATGATTTCCGTAATACTAATGGATATTTGAGGCCTTGATATCGCCAGACTCAGAAATGAAGATTGTTGTAGCGAATGTTATGCCATCGTAATGTAATTTACTTAATCTTTAATCAGCTGCACATCTATATAGAAGGCCCAATCAGAAAGAATAACCCCGAATGCTCCTCAGGACTTGCTCACCTGATGAGTTAAAACTGAGCAATTCCCTGCAAAGCAGGAGGCCATAGCCCTTATGGGATTTGTAAGGCTATTTATTTATTTATTTATATAAAAATGAAAGTTTGTCTGTTTTTTCTGAATTTCCACGGAAATTTACGTTATTTACGCGTTTCAGACTGTTTAATGACGGATGCGTGCAAAAATATTTTTTTTAGTCCGTCTGTCTGTCTGTCTGTTTGTTTGTTTGTCTGTCTGTGGACAGCTTTGAGTCATTATAACTTGAGAACGGCTGGGTGGATCAACGTAAAATTTGATACAGATATCCATCAGAGGCACCACACTAATCATTGATGTAACTCTTCTCTGTATCTCTCCTAAAAGGGGGCTTACCCCCTTAAAATGCATGCTGAAATAGGCGTAGAAGAACGAGACAAAGCTTATTTTCAACCCCTCAATGTGAGAAACAAAACTCGGGGGCCCCAAAGGGCCTCCGAAAACCACATTTTAAGGCCCTAAAACTAACAGTTTTTGAGATATTCCCAGAAAACTAATTTCATTTAATAATCTATGAAAGAATGAAAGCCGGTAACCATGGCAAGGGAATCTCATAGGACCATCTATTTCTGTAAGACGCAATGCAATTACATTTATTACATTAATTTGAAGTTTGCAAACGGCTATAAGGTTATCACGGAACCAAACTAAACTGTAAAATTCATCAATACGAATAATGCGCTTAAGGGGGTCAAGGGGTACACTAGAATTTTTTCACACGATTTTCACGTGCGCGTGTGGTACGGTAGGTCTTTTATATCCCTATCCCTATATTGTATTTATTATATTATTATCATTATTAATACTATTATTATATTATGGCATACAACGACGAGACAAAGCTCATTTTTAGCCCCTCGGTGGCAGAAACAAAACTCGAGGGTTCCCGAAAACTACATTTTAAGGCTCTAAAACCAACAGTTTCTGAGATATTCCCAGAAAACTAATTGAATTTAATAAACTAATGAAGGAATGCAAGCTGGCAACAATGACAACAGGTTCTCAAGAGAACATCCAACTTTCCATCTATTTCTGTAAAAAGCAATGCCACTCCACTTATTACATTTCTGTGAAAGTTTTCAAATGGCTATACGGTTATCACGGAAACAACTTAGACTGTTGAATTCATCGATGTGCATAAGGAGTTCAAGGGGTACCCTAGAATTTTATACGTGATTTACACGTGTGATATGTCGTACAGAATTATATCTACAAACAGCAACATTATTTTCAAAACTTGCTGAATTGAAATATTATTTTTTGCGGCTATTAGGAATTTGGGCCATTGGAGGCTAAAAAACCTGAATATTCATTCACCACAAGCCTTTATAATTTGTTAAAGGTGTCTTCCTGTGGAAGGGGACTTTACACAACGGTGAGGGTCAGTCTCTTTGTGAGGTGTATTGCGTTTCGTCTACGAGGTTTTCAATCTTGTTTTCACGTCAGGAAGTACACTTAGGTGAATTTAGATTGAGCACATTCACTTTTTTTTTCTCTTTTCGACAAACGGGTTCATCGTAAGGATGATTTTGTTTGATACTGTGTGGTTGATATATCCGTATTCGGACATCTGGGTGATATGTTGTACGTTGGTTGGTTCCTCAGTTTAGAAGCTGCGACAACGCGTTCACGTAGCCTCGTGTACTTTGAGTGTGTGTAGAATCTGTCTGATAACCGGTGTTAATTTTGATGGCTGTATTAGTGTGTGTTATCTGTATTTCAGGTAAGGGCTGCAGACGATCAATTTCCAGTAGTTCCTACTTTTGCTACCAAATGCTACCGTCAACGACACCTAGCTGTGAGGTGGCTACTAGATGCCACCTCAACCGGCACTTGGTGGCAAACTTTGGAACTAAAAGAGCGTTAATCAAATCTAACCAACAAATTTAGCTTCACATCATCGTAGTTAGTGGAAGGTTCTATTACATGATATAAATCTATGACATGGGACCGCCGGCTTTACTTCCCCTTCGAAGTAAGGCATACTTTCTGTGTATCTTTATGTACGCTTATAACTCGTGTTCGAATGTTTGGAGCATCGTAAAATTAGGTATCCATGAGAGTCAATACACCAATCATTTATAAAACTCTTCACCGTACTTCTCATCGAAGGGTTTGGTATAGGAAAAAACTTTTCAAAATACATGCTAAAATAGGTGAAATGTAAAAATTATCCTAGAAGGACGACCAAAGCATATGTTGCGCTTCTCAATGTGAGATACAAAATTCGGGGGTCTATAAAGAGTCTCCGAAAACCACATTTTAAGGTCCTTAAATTAACAGTGTCTGTGATATTCCCAGAGAACTAACTTCGCTCTGATAAACGTATGAAGGAATAACAAGCCCCTAACCATTGCAACAGTAGCTCAATAATGATAACGTCTGGTTATTAATACCGAAGACCGTTCGAAGAGCGGGTACTTCTGCTAATAATAATAATAATAATAATAATAATAATAATAATAATAATAATAATAATTTTTTACGAGGGAAGTGGAAGAATCTTGCATAAGACCTTGAGAAGGATCCGCACTCCTCAAGAGTGTGTGATTCTTACGCACTAAAAAACCACACCCTGTGCTCTTGACAAAACCCATCCCGGGACCACTTTCGTATTACTTCAGGATGGAGCCATTTTCTTTGCTTCACAAGCACCATCTTACTTCTCCATTCATAGCTCGCGGATCGTAGACTTAATCGTCTAAATCAAGCAAGTCCCCATCCACCTTCTTCTGACGAAGGACCACCTCAACAAAGAAAGCGACCGTATCCCAGTTGAGCTCGTTCCTCGGCATAATGCCAACTATATTGTCCGGCGTTATTGGACCAAC